>OY284413.1:80634697-81834697 GCA_958301585.1 Merodon equestris | reverse complement strand
GCCCGTTTTCCCAATTCACAAGAAAATATTTTTAAACATACATTTTTTTTCCATTTATAGTATGCAAATATTTGCCTGGTTGTTTACGAATAAAGCAAATAACTGGCAAAGTCGACTTTGATCGTTGCAAATTTTCGTTTCAGATTTTTGGACACATATTCAGTTTTACAATCCTATAATGATTTTCAATGATAAAAGAAAACTAAAAGACAAAACATCCCCACCAGGAGCAGGAAAAGAGAAATCTTCACCAACAAGAGAAAAAAAAGGAGGCAAAATGATTATACTCATAATACTGCTTGCTCAATCAACGGCGCAGAGACTGGAAGTTACAACGATTTACACTACCAATGGATACATCATACAAAAATTAGAAGAAAAACTCATGTTTGAGAGGTACACCGGATTTATTCATGTCATCAATCTAGACGAGTACAGCAATGTTATCAACTTAATCGAAAGTAATATCGACAATCTGCAACTGAAGACGGGTCACGTAAATTATGAATTACTTCGGAGGGAGCTATATCAATTGCGCCAAAACATAAATTCAATCATCCCAAAGAGACGAAAGAGGGAACTCTTCAATTTTTTCGGACAATCATTAAACTACTTAACTGGGAACTCTTCAATTTTTTCGGACATTCATTAAACTACTTAACTGGCGTTTTGGACAATGATGAAGAATTATAAAATTTTCAAAATAAGTTTTAATGAATAGAAAATGTTTATTTTATATACTTTAATTATAATTTAACAAATGAGGTAGATAGTGTTGATCCTTAACAATGTTTTATAATTATTTCATTTATTAAGTTTGTAGCAATCAGTGCTTTCCGTTAAATAAGAACTAAATTATGAACAATATTTCTCGTTAATCTGTCTTTCGTTAAAACAAATAGGTCTGATGGCTTTCCAACACGTGAGCATGCAACATACAGCTGCCCATGGGAGAAACACGGATTCTCCAAGTCCAAGACACAAATTGTCATTGTCTGCCCTTGCGACTTATTTATCGTCATCGCGCAGCGCGAAAGCCAGACGTATCGGTAGTTGCAGCCTTTTGAAAAGTATTGTAGATTCTGATGGTATCATAGGTATTCGAGGTAACAGGACGACTTCTCCCTTCAGCTTTCCAGTCAATATCGTTGCTTCAAATACATGTCCGATAATTCTTCAGATGACTAATCGTGTACTGTTGCGTAATTTTGGTGGATGTAACTTACGCAAAAGAATGACCGGTGAATTAATTTTCAGACAGAGCTTGTGGCGGCATTTCTGGCATATCCAGAGAATTTAAAAACTCACACAGAAAGTTGATGATCTAATTTTCTTCATCAATTGATTTAAAAGTCTTCAGATCGCTGGCAATACATTTTGTATTTGATGGTTAATTTCATCAACATTGATATTTTTTGCTGCTAAAATCGCACGATTTCTGAGCAAATTTTTATTTAAGTAATTATTTATAGGTAGAATATCTGGGAATACACTGTAAACAAGTTCGGAGTTACGATGACCGCACGTTTAGCATACACAGCACAATGGTACACGCATCCAGTGGATGCACAGTCTGTTATCAAACACCTCTATTTTCCATTTCCCATACACGCATCCAGCGGATGCACAGTCTGTAATCGAACACCTTTATTTTCACCGTTAATGTACACACTGTAGAAAATCTGACACCATATTTTGTATCTCATTAGATTATTTCTCATACACCATATTCTGCTAGCATAATCAAATTTAGTAGTATAAATAGATGTAAGAAAAATACTGTAGTTTAGAAAGTAAGTGAACGTGGGAGCGATTGTTGCTCCGAATAAAATATTTTTTTAATTAACCCTAATAAAGGGTCCGCCATATAACGTTTTTTTTTTTCAAGTAGTGCTTATTTCGTGAACGGTAACACTTAGCTCATGTCTGATTTGACAGATAATTAGTTTTATCCTTCCGCTGAACGAATATGGTTGTGTATACGCTTGAACAACGCTGGGAAATATTACGACATTACTTTGAAAAAAAGATATATCCGTTCTTACAGATCTAAGCTTCCTAATTGTTGTCATTGTTATAATCAGTACAGTAACTCTTGTAATAAAATTCCGAAGAAATGTATCCAGGGCAACGATTTTAAAAACATCAACTCAACCCCAAGAAGAAGTCAAGATGCCAAACCATTATGACCTTCAACCAATAAGGATCAACCTGTAAGATCTACGGGCCGTAGATTCTTAAGAGGGGAGGAGTTACGATGACCGCACGTTTAGCATACACAGCACAATGGTACACGCATCCAGTGGATGAACAGTCTGTTATCAAACACCTCTATTTTCCATTTCGCATACACGCATCCAGCGGATGCACAGTCTGTAATCGAACACCTTTATTTTTCACCTTTAATGTACACACTGTAGAAAATCTGACACCATATTTTGTATCTCATTAGATTATTTCTCACACAACATATTCTGCTAGCATAATCAAATTTAGTAGTATAAATAGATGTAAGAAAAATACTGTAGTTTAGAAAGTAAGTGAAGGTGGGAGCGATTGTTGCTCCGAATAAAATATTTTTTTAATTAACCCTAATAGTATTTCGTTAATTTCGGTTTTTGAATTATCAAGAAAAATTGTCTGGAAGTTTGATACATTGTGCATTTTTATCCAATTCGATTTTACCGTTTCCAATATCCAGTAAATTGAAAACACTTGTTCCAATGGATCAATGTGCAATGCCTCAAGAGAATGTTTATGACTCATAGGGCATTCATCCCAGACAATATTTGTACTTTTTTGCAATACCACAGCCGTAGCGTTTGGATTGTTGTGAATATCTAATGGCAGCTTCAATGCAGAATGCACCGTTCGTCCACTATCTAACAAAGTGGCAGCAATGCCAGACGATGCAATTGCCAATGCAATTTTTTTTGCAAGTATTAATGACACTAAAAATATCTTGCCGGTTCCACCAATCTATTTTGTCTATTATGTCGAATCTATTTTGTCAATTCCGAAAGCTAATATAAAATTTTTATATAATTTATATATATTTAATATTTAGAATATAAGCCACAAACACATAACAATTTAACCTTATTCGTCAACATTGGAGTTATAAAGGGTCCGCCAAATAATTTTTTTTTTTATTGAAAATGCTATAAAAAAAACAACTGAATATTTTCTCAAATTTATTTTTTTATTTGAAAGTACAATCCTTCCGGTTAATAATGGAAAATAATTTCATTCAAATGGCTGCCTCGGCTGGCCATGCAGTAGCCTACACGATCGGCCTACACGATTTTTAAGCACATTATCGATTGTGTGCAGCTGTATTTCACCAATGGCTTCACGAATATTGTCCCTTAAAGCGTCAATTGTCTCTGGCTTGTCGGCGTAACACTTATCTTTGACGGCACCCCACAAATAATAGTCCAACGGTGTCAAATCGCAGCTCCGAGGTGGCCAAACGACATCAGCTCTGCGGCTGATAATGTGATCTTCAAAAACAGGGCGCAAAACATCGAGTGTATGTAGCTTCGGCTGTGTGGCACGTAGCGCCGTCCTGTTGAAACCAAATGTTGCCAATATCCTCCTCTTCAATTTTTGTGAACAAAAATTCGTTCAACATGGCCCGATAACGATCGCCATTGACTGTAACGGCCACTCCTTGCTCATTTTCGAAGAAAAATGGCCCAATTATGCCTCTGGACCAAAATCCGCTCCAAACAGTGGCTCGTTTTGGGTGCACCGGCTTTTCAATGTATGCGTGCGGGTTTTCTGTGCCCCAAATGCGACAATTTTGCTTGTTTACATACCCGCCAAGATCAAAATGAGCTTCATCTCAAAAGATGATTTTTTTGGCAAAATCGGCATCTTCTGTAAGTCGATCGCAGGCCCACTTAGCGAAGCGAAAACGCATTGGATGGTCAGTTGGCTTCAACTCCTGAACCAATTGGACTTTTATGGCGTCATACCAAGGTCTTTATGCAAAATTCGTCTCAATGATGTCTCCGAAATGTTCAATTGTTGAGAACGACGGTGAATTGATGTTGATGGCGCTTCACGCACTGTATATCGCAGCTTAAACTTTTCAATATGTAATAAGAAAAAATAAAGGCCGTTAAAATTCTTGCTTTTGAATTTATTTACCTTTGTGTCGCACGTAATGATACAATAAGAGTAAGTAATTATTATATACATTCTTCATTTATATACATTAATATTCCATTGGAATTGGGATAAACTTTGTTTATGATTTTGTTTATATTAAGACAAATTCACAATAGGTTTCCATTTGTTAAAAGAAAAAAAATATAACAATAAAATTTAAATATACAATAAAATAAATCAAATGATGTTTTATTGATCGCCAACATTCTCCCCGGCCGTGGACTTGTCCGCAATATGGATTTCCACCATGTACCACTGCCTTGCCTGCTTGTTCTAACACGTCCTAGATATCTCTGCGAAGGAAACCAATATTTAATGACAATTCAAATAATTTTGAAACAACAAGATCAGTCTTTGCAAAGTTCAATTTGTCTATTTCGCAAGTGTTGGCTAGTGACAGAAGGGTCGGTGTTGATGGACTGGAAATCCCGGGGAGGAGTGAAGAGTATGCGTTGTTGGTGGACTGGAAGTCCATGTGAAGATTAGCCGTTGTTGATGGACTGGAAGTCCAAGTGAGGAGTAAGAAGTTTGTAACCGTTGTCGATGGATTTTGCAAGGTACGTAAACAATAATATTTCAAGTTGTTTTAATTAGTGTAGTGTAGAGTAATTTGAATTACATTTACTTGCATGCAGTGTATTATTTGAATCGTATTTTATTATGTGCGGTGTTGCGTTAAGTGTATAACTAGTGGTGTAGGGAATGTATTAGATTATTTAGTTTTAGGATTACAGATTGTGCATGTGATTAACGAGAAATATATTATAACGAATTTTAACGAGTTATGCATGTGTGGTATCTTCTAAGTAAGTTTTTCATCTGAATAAATGTCATTACTGGGTAAAGGACAAATTTTGGTAATAGGTCTTTTGTATTCACCCTTTTGCGTTCTTAAAGAAACGACTCTTGTTAGGTTATCGGCTGCAGGATGTAATTGTGTCACTCGGGCCAGCATCCATTTGGATGGAGGAAGTTGTTCGTCTTTAAGAAGTACAAGATCTCCAACTCGCGGTTCCTTCTCTTTCGTAATCCATTTTGGTCGATGTTGTTATCTGGCTAAATATTCTGAGTTCCATCGCTTCCAAAATGAGTTTACCACTTTTTGTAACGTTTTCCATCTATCATTATAGCAAATTTTTTCCTCAGTCAAATCCGGTTGTGGTACGTTTCCAGTTGGCTCCCCTATTAAAAAATGTGCTGGTGTAAGTGCTCCTAGTTCATTGGGATTATCTGACAGGGGTGTAAGCGGTCGAGAGTTTAAGCAACTTTCAATTTGCGTCAAAAGAGTATAGAATTTCTCAAAGATAAATGATTCGACACCTACGACTCTTTTTAGATGGTATTTTACCGACTTAACGCCTGCCTCCCATAAACCACCAAAATGTGGGGACGCTGGAGGGATAAAGTTCCATTTGGTACCATCTTTTGCCAGTAATTCCGCGAGTTCTTTTGTACTGCATCTGGCAGCGTTTAGTAACCTCTTGAGTTCTGCGTTGGCGCCGACAAATGTTGTGCCGCAGTCGCTATACATTTCTCTGCAAAGCCCTCTTCTTGCGGTGAATCGCTTGAATGCAGCAATAAAGGCCTGGGTCGTCATGTCGCTGACGAGTTCTAAATGAATAGCTTTGGTGGCCAGGCATACAAAAATGGCAAATTAACCCTTTATTGTTTTTGCTCCCCGGCCCTTCCATGTCTTAAGTTCGATTGGCCCAGCATAATCAACTCCAGTGAACGTGAATGGTCTTGACATTTGCACTCGAGGAGCAGGCAAATTTCCCATGAGTTGATATGCCGGTTTGGCTCTGTACCTGAAGCAGATTGTACAGGAATGGATCAACATTTTAATACTGGTTTTGAGGTTAAATATCCAGTAATTGTTACGGATGTAGGCTGTCATTTGCTGGATTCCTCCATGGAAAGTTTTATCATGGGCCTCCTTGATAATCAGCTTACTTAGATGGCAATTTGGCCTTAATATTATGGGGTGTCGCTGCTCATAGTTTAGTGTTGGGTTTCGCAACCTACCTCCGACACGTAATATACCATACTCATCAAAGAAAGGATTCAATGATTTCAAACCTCTTTCCCCGGAGTTATCTAAGGTGCTGGACTGGACATGTTTGATGACGGCGAGAGTAGCGGCATGGATTTCTACCGGTTGTAACGAGTCCTTGGTTCGGTGAGTATTTACATTTCGACAATTTGTTATAAACCTTCTGCAGTAGGCTATGACTCGTAGAAGCTTCTGCAGATTTGAGTATGCTGATATAACCTTGTCGAGATCATTCTGTTTTACAGCTCCATGGTGTACTCGGATTGTTGTTTTTCATATTGTTATACATGGACTCTAAGCTAGTCCTGTATACACTTATGTACTATGCTACACACGATGCGTTCTCTGTGCTGACAAAGCATTTTCTTTTGCATACGCGAATGTATCTTTCGCGTACCTGATCTTGTTCGTAATATAATATCTATGCTGACTCAAACTGTTCTATTTCTTAGCTCCAACCGACGCTATGCATTGGTTTATACGTACATGTTTAGTTTTAAGAATCAATTCTGAATAAACTTCTGAAGAGTACGGACGTCTCCAAAATTCTTATTACAGGCGCAGTCGGGAAACGGCAAAACCAAATTTATTTAACCTCAGTCAAACTGAAGTTACCGAATTAGTTTCAAATAGTTTGTTAAATGAGTTAAATTCATTTAAACAAATTATTAGGGAAAACGGTAAATGCCAAAGAAGTTGAATAAGCCTCAGTAAAATTGAAGTTGAAAGAATTAATCTCAAATAGTTCGTTAAGTGAATGAAATTCATTTAAACAAATTAATACTGAAAACGGTAAATGCCAAAGAAGTTGAATAAATCTTGGTAAAATTGAAATAGTTGGTTAACGAAGGAGATTGAAAATTGTCAAATAAAATTAATCTAACATCAGTGGAATTGTACTGATGCGAAAAGAAAGGAAAAAGAAAACAGAAGACACTACTAACAACAAAAAATGAACAGCCTTTGCGATAAATCGCGAACGACGCGACGGTATCATTGGAAATGACCTACAAAATTGTACGATGGAATGAAAATAAAAAAACTTATAAATTATTTTAATGCGTGTATTTGATATTATATTTTTCCTTGTTTTTAAATTACATTACATTTTTTATTACATACTTTTCCTGCTCTGCCAATACTGAACAGAATTAGGAATATCTTTTAAAAAACGAAATATTTCTATCTAGCGAATCTTTCACAAATTCATGATTATTTATATCAGACCTAGTAATATTTTTTACACCTAATGAATTATTATTTCTAAACATTAACTAATAACCCTCAATTATGCGTAAACGCATAATTTTAGCAGCCATATACAGTATATGATCAGGTTTTACTCCTGGATGATCCATATATAAAATTCATCTCTTCTCCATAATAAATTCCTGGGAATGATAATTCCTCTGCATGCTCATCGAACGAAAGTGCTAGTGGTTGTTTACCCATTTTTGGAAATAAAATCAGCATCATCTCTTCTCTCGAAATCATCGTGTGTTGATGCATGCTAAATATTTTTTCTGGTTCTGATGTTTCTTCAATACCGAGAAATTTTCTTTATATTCTTCTTTAATATCGACATATTTATCATTACTGCAATTTTGTAAAAAATCATCATCAAGTTGGATATTATATTTTTCATATAAAGGCGTCGGTATCAGTTATTTTAACCACGATTTAATTGAGGTTTTTCTTGACACACCCTTCCAAATATCCAGATTTATGGGGTTTATGCCCTTTTATATATACGTTTATACGTTCATCGCATAATCGTCATCCAATTGTCTTGGTAAAGCAGTTACCACATTATTAACATCAATCTGCCCCACCAACTTTTTTGCCCCAGGAAACCAACGTATTTGACCTGTTGTTAAAAAGGCAACCGGTTCGAAATCAATCTTTCGCTAATTTGGAGCAATAGCAAATCTTTGGCATCGGCAGATATTTGAATCCATTTATTTTTGGCATTAGTGAAATGTTGTGCAATTTACATGCAGCATAACATGTTACCACACGATGTAAAGTTCATTTACGGTTTCAACTAGTCCATTTAAGAAGATCATGATTTTCTCTTGGACAAATCATCTGAACACATCGGATTTCCACCACAATCGGTCACAAACATCATAAACACAGTTTAACTTGTTGCCGTAAAATTCCGTTTCAAAATAATTTTGCAATCAAGTTTTGCGATTTTGTGACAGTAACTGTTGCCGATATTGTTTTTTTTTCAGCATTTAATGTTTGATGGTTTTTATTGAATTGCTTCAGCATCTGGTTGTGCTTCATTTTTTTCAAGTTTGCTCATTCTCTGCATAAACGACTTTTTCGGCAACCCGTTTGCGTCTTTCCTTAATGAACGAACAATTTGCACTAATTTCGCGATTCCGAATACCCCAACCACCATCGCCCGTTTTCCCAATTCACAAGAAAATATTTTTAAACATACATTTTTTTTCCATTTATAGTATGCAAATATTTGCCTGGTTGTTTACGAATAAAGCAAATAACTGGCAAAGTCGACTTTGATCGTTGCAAATTTTCGTTTCAGATTTTTGGACACATATTCAGTTTTACAATCCTATAATGATTTTCAATGATAAAAGAAAACTAAAAGACAAAACATCCCCACCAGGAGCAGGAAAAGAGAAATCTTCACCAACAAGAGAAAAAAAAGGAGGCAAAATGATTATACTCATAATACTGCTTGCTCAATCAACGGCGCAGAGACTGGAAGTTACAACGATTTACACTACCAATGGATACATCATACAAAAATTAGAAGAAAAACTCATGTTTGAGAGGTACACCGGATTTATTCATGTCATCAATCTAGACGAGTACAGCAATGTTATCAACTTAATCGAAAGTAATATCGACAATCTGCAACTGAAGACGGGTCACGTAAATTATGAATTACTTCGGAGGGAGCTATATCAATTGCGCCAAAACATAAATTCAATCATCCCAAAGAGACGAAAGAGGGAACTCTTCAATTTTTTCGGACAATCATTAAACTACTTAACTGGGAACTCTTCAATTTTTTCGGACAATCATTAAACTACTTAACTGGCGTTTTGGACAATGATGAAGAATTATAAAATTTTCAAAATAAGTTTTAATGAATAGAAAATGTTTATTTTATATACTTTAATTATAATTTAACAAATGAGGTAGATAGTGTTGATCCTTAACAATGTTTTATAATTATTTCATTTATTAAGTTTGTAGCAATCAGTGCTTTCCGTTAAATAAGAACTAAATTATGAACAATATTTCTCGTTAATCTGTCTTTCGTTAAAACAAATAGGTCTGATGGCTTTCCAACACGTGAGCATGCAACATACAGCTGCCCATGGGAGAAACACGGATTCTCCAAGTCCAAGACACAAATTGTCATTGTCTGCCCTTGCGACTTATTTATCGTCATCGCGCAGCGCGAAAGCCAGACGTATCGGTAGTTGCAGCCTTTTGAAAAGTATTGTAGATTCTGATGGTATCATAGGTATTCGAGGTAACAGGACGACTTCTCCCTTCAGCTTTCCAGTCAATATCGTTGCTTCAAATACATGTCCGATAATTCTTCAGATGACTAATCGTGTACTGTTGCGTAATTTTGGTGGATGTAACTTACGCAAAAGAATGACCGGTGAATTAATTTTCAGACAGAGCTTGTGGCGGCATTTCTGGCATATCCAGAGAATTTAAAAACTCACACAGAAAGTTGATGATCTAATTTTCTTCATCAATTGATTTAAAAGTCTTCAGATCGCTGGCAATACATTTTGTATTTGATGGTTAATTTCATCAACATTGATATTTTTTGCTGCTAAAATCGCACGATTTCTGAGCAAATTTTTATTTAAGTAATTATTTATAGGTAGAATATCTGGGAATACACTGTAAACAAGTTCGGAGTTACGATGACCGCACGTTTAGCATACACAGCACAATGGTACACGCATCCAGTGGATGCACAGTCTGTTATCAAACACCTCTATTTTCCATTTCCCATACACGCATCCAGCGGATGCACAGTCTGTAATCGAACACCTTTATTTGCACCGTTAATGTACACACTGTAGAAAATCTGACACCATATTTTGTATCTCATTAGATTATTTCTCATACACCATATTCTGCTAGCATAATCAAATTTAGTAGTATAAATAGATGTAAGAAAAATACTGTAGTTTAGAAAGTAAGTGAACGTGGGAGCGATTGTTGCTCCGAATAAAATATTTTTTTAATTAACCCTAATAAAGGGTCCGCCATATAACGTTTTTTTTTTTCAAGTAGTGCTTATTTCGTGAACGGTAACACTTAGCTCATGTCTGATTTGACAGATAATTAGTTTTATCCTTCCGCTGAACGAATATGGTTGTGTATACGCTTGAACAACGCTGGGAAATATTACGACATTACTTTGAAAAAAAGATATATCCGTTCTTACAGATCTAAGCTTCCTAATTGTTGTCATTGTTATAATCAGTACAGTAACTCTTGTAATAAAATTCCGAAGAAATGTATCCAGGGCAACGATTTTAAAAACATCAACTCAACCCCAAGAAGAAGTCAAGATGCCAAACCATTATGACCTTCAACCAATAAGGATCAACCTGTAAGATCTACGGGCCGTAGATTCTTAAGAGGGGAGGAGTTACGATGACCGCACGTTTAGCATACACAGCACAATGGTACACGCATCCAGTGGATGAACAGTCTGTTATCAAACACCTCTATTTTCCATTTCGCATACACGCATCCAGCGGATGCACAGTCTGTAATCGAACACCTTTATTTTTCACCTTTAATGTACACACTGTAGAAAATCTGACACCATATTTTGTATCTCATTAGATTATTTCTCACACAACATATTCTGCTAGCATAATCAAATTTAGTAGTATAAATAGATGTAAGAAAAATACTGTAGTTTAGAAAGTAAGTGAAGGTGGGAGCGATTGTTGCTCCGAATAAAATATTTTTTTAATTAACCCTAATAGTATTTCGTTAATTTCGGTTTTTGAATTATCAAGAAAAATTGTCTGGAAGTTTGATACATTGTGCATTTTTATCCAATTCGATTTTACCGTTTCCAATATCCAGTAAATTGAAAACACTTGTTCCAATGGATCAATGTGCAATTGTATTCGCGTGTTCATGGTCAATCGAAGTGTTTCAACTTTTTTCAATAAAAATTATTGTTTAAAACATGCATTGATCTCATCAGAGCAAGGAATAACAGGTTATATCTGCCGGAAATCACCAGATAATAATAAAACTACACCACCGAAAAGTCGATTATTGCCGTTTAAATCTTGCAAAGTTCTGTGAAATGCCTCAAGAGAATGTTTATGACTCATAGGGCATTCATCCCAGACAATATTTGTACTTTTTTGCAATACCACAGCCGTAGCGTTTGGATTGTTGTGAATATCTAATGGCAGCTTCAATGCAGAATGCACCGTTCGTCCACTATCTAACAAAGTGGCAGCAATGCCAGACGATGCAATTGCCAATGCAATTTTTTTTGCAAGTATTAATGACACTAAAAATATCTTGCCGGTTCCACCAATCTATTTTGTCTATTATGTCGAATCTATTTTGTCAATTCCGAAAGCTAATATAAAATTTTTATATAATTTATATATATTTAATATTTAGAATATAAGCCACAAACACATAACAATTTAACCTTATTCGTCAACATTGGAGTTATAAAGGGTCCGCCAAATAATTTTTTTTTTTTTTGAAAATGCTATAAAAAAAACAACTGAATATTTTCTCAAATTTATTTTTTTATTTGAAAGTACAATCCTTCCGGTTAATAATGGAAAATAATTTCATTCAAATGGCTGCCTCGGCTGGCCATGCAGTAGCCTACACGATCGGCCTACACGATTTTTAAGCACATTATCGATTGTGTGCAGCTGTATTTCACCAATGGCTTCACGAATATTGTCCCTTAAAGCGTCAATTGTCTCTGGCTTGTCGGCGTAACACTTATCTTTGACGGCACCCCACAAATAATAGTCCAACGGTGTCAAATCGCAGCTCCGAGGTGGCCAAACGACATCAGCTCTGCGGCTGATAATGTGATCTTCAAAAACAGGGCGCAAAACATCGAGTGTATGTAGCTTCGGCTGTGTGGCACGTAGCGCCGTCCTGTTGAAACCAAATGTTGCCAATATCCTCCTCTTCAATTTTTGTGAACAAAAATTCGTTCAACATGGCCCGATAACGATCGCCATTGACTGTAACGGCCACTCCTTGCTCATTTTCGAAGAAAAATGGCCCAATTATGCCTCTGGACCAAAATCCGCTCCAAACAGTGGCTCGTTTTGGGTGCACCGGCTTTTCAATGTATGCGTGCGGGTTTTCTGTGCCCCAAATGCGACAATTTTGCTTGTTTACATACCCGCCAAGATCAAAATGAGCTTCATCTCAAAAGATGATTTTTTTGGCAAAATCGGCATCTTCTGTAAGTCGATCGCAGGCCCACTTAGCGAAGCGAAAACGCATTGGATGGTCAGTTGGCTTCAACTCCTGAACCAATTGGACTTTTATGGCGTCATACCAAGGTCTTTATGCAAAATTCGTCTCAATGATGTCTCCGAAATGTTCAATTGTTGAGAACGACGGTGAATTGATGTTGATGGCGCTTCACGCACTGTATATCGCAGCTTAAACTTTTCAATATGTAATAAGAAAAAATAAAGGCCGTTAAAATTCTTGCTTTTGAATTTATTTACCTTTGTGTCGCACGTAATGATACAATAAGAGTAAGTAATTATTATATACATTCTTCATTTATATACATTAATATTCCATTGGAATTGGGATAAACTTTGTTTATGATTTTGTTTATATTAAGACAAATTCACAATAGGTTTCCATTTGTTAAAAGAAAAAAAATATAACAATAAAATTTAAATATACAATAAAATAAATCAAATGATGTTTTATTGATCGCCAACATTCTCCCCGGCCGTGGACTTGTCCGCAATATGGATTTCCACCATGTACCACTGCCTTGCCTGCTTGTTCTAACACGTCCTAGATATCTCTGCGAAGGAAACCAATATTTAATGACAATTCAAATAATTTTGAAACAACAAGATCAGTCTTTGCAAAGTTCAATTTGTCTATTTCGCAAGTGTTGGCTAGTGACATAAGGGTCGGTGTTGATGGACTGGAAATCCCGGGGAGGAGTGAAGAGTATGCGTTGTTGGTGGACTGGAAGTCCATGTGAAGATTAGCCGTTGTTGATGGACTGGAAGTCCAAGTGAGGAGTAAGAAGTTTGTAACCGTTGTCGATGGATTTTGCAAGGTACGTAAACAATAATATTTCAAGTTGTTTTAATTAGTGTAGTGTAGAGTAATTTGAATTACATTTACTTGCATGCAGTGTATTATTTGAATCGTATTTTATTATGTGCGGTGTTGCGTTAAGTGTATAACTAGTGGTGTAGGGAATGTATTAGATTATTTAGTTTTAGGATTACAGATTGTGCATGTGATTAACGAGAAATATATTATAACGAATTTTAACGAGTTATGCATGTGTGGTATCTTCTAAGTAAGTTTTTCATCTGAATAAATGTCATTACTGGGTAAAGGACAAATTTTGGTAATAGGTCTTTTGTATTCACCCTTTTGCGTTCTTAAAGAAACGACTCTTGTTAGGTTATCGGCTGCAGGATGTAATTGTGTCACTCGGGCCAGCATCCATTTGGATGGAGGAAGTTGTTCGTCTTTAAGAAGTACAAGATCTCCAACTCGCGGTTCCTTCTCTTTCGTAATCCATTTTGGTCGATGTTGTTATCTGGCTAAATATTCTGAGTTCCATCGCTTCCAAAATGAGTTTACCACTTTTTGTAACGTTTTCCATCTATCATTATAGCAAATTTTTTCCTCAGTCAAATCCGGTTGTGGTACGTTTCCAGTTGGCTCCCCTATTAAAAAATGTGCTGGTGTAAGTGCTCCTAGTTCATTGGGATTATCTGACAGGGGTGTAAGCGGTCGAGAGTTTAAGCAACTTTCAATTTGCGTCAAAAGAGTATAGAATTTCTCAAAGATAAATGATTCGACACCTACGACTCTTTTTAGATGGTATTTTACCGACTTAACGCCTGCCTCCCATAAACCACCAAAATGTGGGGACGCTGGAGGGATAAAGTTCCATTTGGTACCATCTTTTGCCAGTAATTCCGCGAGTTCTTTTGTACTGCATCTGGCAGCGTTTAGTAACCTCTTGAGTTCTGCGTTGGCGCCGACAAATGTTGTGCCGCAGTCGCTATACATTTCTCTGCAAAGCCCTCTTCTTGCGGTGAATCGCTTGAATGCAGCAATAAAGGCCTGGGTCGTCATGTCGCTGACGAGTTCTAAATGAATAGCTTTGGTGGCCAGGCATACAAAAATGGCAAATTAACCCTTTATTGTTTTTGCTCCCCGGCCCTTCCATGTCTTAAGTTCGATTGGCCCAGCATAATCAACTCCAGTGAACGTGAATGGTCTTGACATTTGCACTCGAGGAGCAGGCAAATTTCCCATGAGTTGATATGCCGGTTTGGCTCTGTACCTGAAGCAGATTGTACAGGAATGGATCAACATTTTAATACTGGTTTTGAGGTTAAATATCCAGTAATTGTTACGGATGTAGGCTGTCATTTGCTGGATTCCTCCATGGAAAGTTTTATCATGGGCCTCCTTGATAATCAGCTTACTTAGATGGCAATTTGGCCTTAATATTATGGGGTGTCGCTGCTCATAGTTTAGTGTTGGGTTTCGCAACCTACCTCCGACACGTAATATACCATACTCATCAAAGAAAGGATTCAATGATTTCAAACCTCTTTCCCCGGAGTTATCTAAGGTGCTGGACTGGACATGTTTGATGACGGCGAGAGTAGCGGCATGGATTTCTACCGGTTGTAACGAGTCCTTGGTTCGGTGAGTATTTACATTTCGACAATTTGTTATAAACCTTCTGCAGTAGGCTATGACTCGTAGAAGCTTCTGCAGATTTGAGTATGCTGATATAACCTTGTCGAGATCATTCTGTTTTACAGCTCCATGGTGTACTCGGATTGTTGTTTTTCATATTGTTCATCAAATTGTGCATCAAATACAACGCGCAATTTAGTAGTGGAACTGGATCAACACTGCGTGATGAGGGACAAAATAATGGAATGGGGATTCAAGGACATCATCAGCTTCATCAATTTTTGTCATGTGAGTTAACTCCACGTATTCATTCATACATTGCGTGTAGTCTCTGTGTAGTGTCGGGTTGGAACTAAACCTTTTTTGTAATTGATGCAACCTACGCAAGGCTCCTTGCTTCGAGGGTCCAAGCGCAGGCTTACATCCACCTTCAAACGGAAGACACACCTCATAACGGCCGTCGGGCAATCGTGTTGTTGTGTCTATAAAGTGTTCCTCACACGCTGTTTCTTCTGCACCTTGGATTGAGTTCTCCGGTGCTTCTTCGATCTCCCAAAACTTTCGCAACTGTGTGTCTATGTCCACGATTTGCAGAAAACTTCTCAATTTAAAAGGGGCTTCTGTTGACACCTTACCTAACAAAATCCATCCTAGCTGAGTATTCTGTGCTATTGGTGAATGTTTGTCTTCGCTTCGCACAATCTCTGGCAGAATGAATTTCCGATATACGTCACTTCCGAGAAGAACGTCTACTGTACCCGGTCTATAGAACAGAGGATCCGCTAATGTCATACCCTTTAAATGCATCCAATTGTTGTATGAGAGTTTTTTGGCCGGAAGAAGGCCAGTTAGGGACTTAAATACATAAGCTCGCGTTGTGGTTTCAAAATTTGTGTATGTTGATTTAAACACGATGTTCACGCACTTATGACAGGTTCCACTATTGACCTTCCCCAACCCGGATACTTCTATATGGATATTTTTCGTGGGTATCTGTAACAATTGTACTGCATTCTCGGATATAAACGTCGCTTCCGATTCAGGATCGACCAAAGCTCTCAGGTTGAAGAATTCTCCTCTTGAAGATCGAACCCTTATTACAGCTGTGGCTAAAAGGATTTGTTGGTTATTTTGATACAGAGTGTGAAACGTTTTTATTTTAGAGCTTGACGTGGGATCATTTTGTGTTTGGTGGGTTGATTGCATTTTGACCTTAGACTCTTTATGTTGTTGTATAGGTATATTTGTATCTTGGGTGGAATGCGATATTGTGTTGTTTTGTGGGTTATTGGTGTTTATATGGAGTAAGGAATGGTGCATCTGCTGACAATAATAACAGCGCACATTGCTTTGACACTGCGATGTTGTGTGGCTATGAGCCAAGCAGTTCCTGCATACCTTGATCTTATCCACAATCTGCGAACGTTCGATCATACTCATTTTAAGGAAGCGACTGCAGGTTCTAATCGAGTGCTGACCCTTATTGCATACGGCGCAACTATATTTTTCTCGTGGTCTTGGCTGGACATGGAAACTATTTTTTGTTGACGTGTTTTTGCTCCTGTGACCGGTTAGCTTTCTGCTGCTGATCAACTATTTCCAATGTTCGGAATTTCGTTTCCAGAAAATCTTTAAATTCTTCGAATGTAGGTAGTTCTTTTCTGGCACCTAAACGTTCTTCCCAAGATTGCTGTGTCACAGAGGGTAACTTCTGCAGTAAAACGTGAATCAAGATCAAATCCCATTGATCAACCGGAACATCGAGATTTTCTAACGAATGGATACATTCGGTCGACACGTCGAGTAATCTTTTAAGTCCAGCAGCACTCTCACTATGGTGTGTAGGTAGATTGAAAAATAATTTTAATTAGGTGTTCACAAGAATGCGTTTATGATCGTAACGCCCTTTAAGCATTGACCAAGCCTTTTCGTAGTTGCCCTTATCTATACTAAGATGCATTATCAGCCGTTCAGCTTCTCCAGATACACTCGATCTCAAGTAGTGTAGTTTTTGAACTTCGCTTAATGAATCGTTTTCATGAATCAACACTTCAAACATGTCATGGAATGATCGCCAATTCTCATAATTACCTGAGAAATTCGGCAGGTTGATGTTTGGTAAACGAAATTCACTCTGAATAACGTTACCTTTAACACAAGCGAGAGGTTCTGTGAATTTATCCAGACAATCCATAAGATCGCTTTTATATTCTAAATAGATTTCACGAATTTCGTCAAAAAGCGCATCATTTTGATCACCATCTGATGTTTCTGATGTAACCCCCTTTTCATTATACTTCATCCCCTGTTTGAAGTTATCTTCTAAAATGGCGAGGCGACCACTAAGATAATTCTTCGTTCGCTTGGTCGCGCCTGCTTTCCGGGAGTTTGTATAATCCTTTTGGATAATCGTGAGGGTATTTTTTAATCGCTTTGTGTCTTGTGATGTCATTTTATGGGTAGATTATCGAAAACGGCAAATATTAAAAATAAAATGAAATCACTCACCGTTTTATTGATTTCCTTTGTTCTTGGTTGAGCTCCTTTAAAAATACGGTTTGAGTCTCCCGTTTGCACGACGCGTTAACCCGTTTAGCACAATCTCACTGTAGTGAATTAAATTGTTTATTATTTTAAATTTTTAATTGTTTCTTTTATTTTATCGCCGAATCCGACTCGAAGGACCAATGTATATCGCAGCTTAAACTTTTCAATATGTAATAAGAAAAAATAAAGGCCGTTAAAATTCTTGCTTTTGAATTTATTTTCCTTTGTGTCGCACGTAATGATACAATAAGAGTAAGTAATTATTATATACATTCTTCATTTATATATGTACATTAATATTCCATTGGAATTGGGATAAACTTTGTTTATGATTTTGTTTATATTAAGACAAATTCACAATAGGTTTCCATTTGTTAAAAGAAAAAAAATATAACAATAAAATTTAAATATACAATAAAATAAATCAAATGATGTTTTATTGATCGCCAACACGCACACTTTCTGCCGCAGCAGCAATATTCTCGGGTGTACGCACTGTTTTTGGCTTTTCACGCTTTGGTTTATCGATGAAGATGCCAGTTTCTTTCACTTTTTTCACAAGATAAAGAACATACGGAGCTTCTTCCAAAATCCGTACGCAATTTTCATTCTGCAACATTACCATGATTTTCAAAGTAATGTCGCAATATTTCCCAGCGTTGTTCAAGCGTATACACAACCATATTCGTTCAGCGGAAGGATAAAACTAATTATCTGTCAAATCAGACATGAGCTAAGTGTTACCATTCACGAAATAAGCACTACTTGAAAAAACGTTAGTTGGCGGACCCTTTAGCATCCTTAATACTTGTAATAACCGGCGGACCCCACAAGCGGACCAGTAGGAATGCAGTTAAGTGGGAAGGTTATGGTCCTACATTTCTGACCATAACGACGCCGGAAAAAAGGAAAAGAAGAAGAAGAATACTTGTAATAATACTCTATTGCTACAGCAGATAACAACCAATATTGAATTAATTCCTAATGAAATGCCAAGAAACAAAAAATCATCCGAGACGGTTGATTTTACGGGTGGAAGTGTTATACATGGATTCTAAGCCAGTCCAGTATACAGAGTGGATTATGTACTATGCTACACACGAAGCATTCTGTGTTGACAAAGCACTTTCTTTTGCATACGCGAACGGTCGTCTACAGTCGAAAACAACGCTCTATATCATTCGACATCTACTGTTCTGTTCCTTAGCTGTTTGACGCTCCACATCGGTTTATATGTACGTACATGTTTAGTTTTAAGAATCAATGCTGAATAAACTTTTGAAGAGTACGAACGTCTCCAAAGTTCTTATTACTATATTATTTAAATTATAATAATTACAGAATATATATATGTATATGCATGAATAGAATATAAAATATATTTTACAATCGAGCTACATATTATTTGACGTATCTTTTGTGATTTCTGTAATAGTAGCTGTTGAAGGTGTATTGGACGGTATTACAGAAACGATTGGCCGGTGTAACTGAAATAGGTTTTTTTTTTTTTTTTTGTTTTTTTTTTTTTTTGTTGGAGGTTTCTGCTATCTGTGGGAACACTCAGACACAAATACTGGTCCATTGTACTGCCAGACAGACACCTTAGATGGCGTTGGAGCTCATGTAGAGCCAGAGCCAAGCTTCTTTTTACTCACTTATGTTGTGTGCGATTTGTTTTTTCACATAAGTGAACGGAACCTAAAGCTTAATGCCGATTCCGAACGGCGAGAGCCGAGAAGCTTTTTCATGGCAAGTATACAACGGGGGGTTTTGCCAGTACCCCGCCGAGGAGGGACGCCGCGAAATAATCATTCGATGGCGTTGGTGTTATCGGGATCCGAACGCGCTCATCTTGCGTCAGCGGCCGACACACTACCCACTGCGCCACGGCGCTCCCTAACTGAAATAGGTTACAAAAGTATTTGACATAATGTTATCAAGATATCTCGAAAATACAGCGTCGATTGTCGTTCCATACCTAGTTGCTGATTCAGTTGATTTATTATTGATTTTCAAATCAAATGTTTGTTCAAGGAATGTTGTCAAAGGAACTGAATCATTAGTTGCAAAATTGACATTCAAATCACCTGCTAAAATCATCGGAAGTTCGTCTTAATTATATTCTAAAATCCACGAACCTTCACGGCTGTATATGAGTAAATGACGATGTAAAAACTTTATACTTTCTGTGACTTTTTGATTTGGTGAAATATACAAAATGACCATAAGGAATTGTCTCCCGTCAATCATTTTAACTTGAGAAGCACATATATCACCAATAGTTTTTTGGGTAACATTAAGTTCAAGTGTATTTTTTATGGAATGTTTCATATAATCCGTAGTAACTTAGGCTATGTTTTTGTTTAGATAAATTGCAACTTCTGCAGCTCTAACATCTCTTCGTTTAAATTTGACTATGCAATCGAAATTAGGTATTTCAATAACTTTTTCATTAGAAAGCCTTATTTCTGATAATAATAAAGCATACATTTTTTTGAGAAACAGAACCTTCCATATCCGAAACAAGTTTTTTGATACTTTGACAGTCTAATGTAATTTTATCAATCCCTTTTTCGATGTAATGAAACTAGTAATTATGTCTTGCAAAGTATCAAGCTTATTCAGGGATAGTCTTTTAAATTATTTTTGCAAAGACAAGATTGATGGATGAATTCTTATTTCATGGTAAAATCTTAAATCATCATTTCTGTTACAAATGAACAAACTTTCAATACAGGTAACTCGCGAAAAAGTGACATACATATAATAATTCAATAGAATGCGATTTATTATACTCATAGACTAACTTGTCAAATGTAGCTCCTTCTGACTTATGAATAGTCATGGAACATCCGAATATCATGGGAAAGTGATTTCTTTTTCCCACAATCGTTTTGTTATTGTTAAGATGAATACTTGTCGTTCGACGTATGATAGGAACGACTCGTTTATCGATATTATGTTCTGTAATAAATCCAGCAGCTTTTTTCTGGCAACTGTACCAATTTTTTTTAAAATCAGCCATAAACGAGAAATTTCATTTGGTTCATTCTGCTCTATATGAACCAATGTTTCATCAGCACCATTAGCTAATCCATCTGTAACATCCATATTTGTTGTTTTTCAATTACAAAAATTATTTCGCAGATGTCAATCACTGACATCTTATCTAATTTTTGTCTCACAAATCCTTTCGGTTCATGGTTAGTACAGTCACTAATAATAACCTTTGCAGTGGAAACAAGTTTTTCTTGAGCTTGTTGCAAAATAGATACGTTGTATTCATTGATCGACACGTTTTATAGGAATAATCGAACTCCAGCTGAATCGATCAGGGCCAATTCGTCATCATCCAAAATAAATCCATTACCAATTTATGTAAGGAGAGAAGCAAAAATTAAATTAGTTTGTCGCATAACTTGAATTAATTCGTAGAATTTTAATCCTCGCCAAAGCAAAGACCCAATCTCGCACTTACTCCAAATCCAAAAGTGATCTCAAGCACGGGGGTTGCAGAGGGCAGCATGCTCCACCTCTTAGGACGCCTGACACGTTCTTGAAAGTATGTATTATTTTATAAACAGATATATTTACATATATGCCTGTTTTAAACTATTGAAAACCGCATATTGTTAGGAGCTATATAACCCTTACGTTAAAAATGTGATTATTTAAAACTTGTTGCATAGTCCCAGGCAAAACAATGATTGAACTAAAACAAGCCAAATCTACATTTTGTATGAAAAATTCAAAAGCTTATATGTATCTTTGAAAATAGGAATGTCTGACCAAAAATATCTATATTAAAATTGTCAAGACAAACTCTATTTGACATATTCGAATTTCATCAAAATCGGTGTGCACGGCCTTTGTCCAAATAATTACCGATTATTTATTAAACTTTGGTTTGAATTGAAAGATTGTGGTCGGTGAAGCAAACGTTGTGGACGCGTTTTAAACATTTCACTGCACCCAGCACTTTGATCATCATTGACTTTTTATTTCTTTTTTGTCACTTAATCATCATTGTCACTCATATTTCGATTTGATAATATTGTAACTGATTCCAAGTCCTTAAACGCTTTGAAAACAATAATATTCTAAAGAAAAATGCAACACGTGTATACAAATGGTACACTTGTCTATAAGTATACTACGCGATACATAGATATGTAGCTCACACAGAGAAGTAAGAAAGTGTATAGTATACGTGCGCGCAAACTCAAAGTTTGCCGTCACGGCATTCGAGTCGATTTTACTGCCAAGCGGCGCCTATAGATGTTTCACCTCAAAAACGTTTAGGTCTCAAACAATGTCTGTGGTATCATTGAGTAATTCCCGATCTTGGCATTCTGAAGATGTTTTTCCGAGGGCCGTAAGCCTTCTGCAATCATTTCTCCTTAAGGATAAGAAAAATGGTGCAGACTTCTTGCAGACATCAGGGCGTACGCGCTCAGTTACCCTGCGTCCTGTATATTCCCGCCATCTACGACTGTGTGCATTAAAGTCGATGTCAGATTTGACCGTGGAAGCAGGTAGACTTAAGGCGGGTTCAGGTCCTGAGAAACTCTTTTCTGAGCCCCTTCTAGTGAGTTCATCGGAGATCTCGTTTCATCGAGAACTCGCTGGGATCCCAGAGTGACCTGGGAGCCATACAAAACTAAGTGAATTTAGTCTTTTGAGTTCATGCACTAATTTAGCATGAACATAGCTTCGAGTTCAGTTAGGCTGTCACTGCAGAAGCACATGCTTTTTCCCTTCCACCTGTGCTTCACAAAATAGTGCATTGCCATAAGGATTGCGTAAACCTCTGACTGAAAGACAGACGCATATTTTCCTAACGAGAAGTGCAGTCGAATGTTTTCGCGCTCAAAGAAAACTCCAGCAAGTAAACTTTCACTCCAATGCGAGTTGTACCAAAGACCAGTTCTCTTTAGACGAGAAATGGCTTTCAATGCACTGCCTCTGATATATATGTCAAGGGGTGGAAGATTCATCATAGTATCTAGAGTAACTCCCGCTGCGCTGGGAGACAGATTGCCCTTTGAAGTTTAGTGAAAGAGGCCATTACGTGTTTGCGTGTTAGCCTGTCCCACCAAACAACCGATGCATATGGGATTATTTGATGTCAAGATATCCCAGACTTTGTACTGTTAACAACTTAATAAATAATAAAAATAATAGTAATAAATAAAATAAAAATAATAAATATCGGTCTTATCATTGCTGTGTAGATCTAAAGGACCTTTTTCGGCGATAAGCCCCATGTTTTGCCAAAAAGCTGACAGCGCTTTGCTTGTTTTGGCCTCAACATGCTTTGACCAAAGAAGCTTGCTATGTATATAAGATGACTCTCAGGTACTTAGCTTCCTTGGATATCGGGATGGGAATGCCTTTTAGCACCAGCTGTATGCCTGTATTTTTTCTCCTTCTAGTGAAGAGAACGACATTAGTCTTAACAGGATTAAGCGACAGCCCATTACTCGTGCACCAGTCCTCGATCACATCTAGCGCCGCCTGCGCTGTGAGACATATATTCCAGAGGAATTGAGAACATCGAGTAGAGAGTCGACCAGCACGCACCATAACAACAGAGACAATACGCCACATTGCGGGCAGCCCCTGTTTACTCCAGATTTGACACATTGTTCGAGGCCTGCATCAGCGATCAATGTCCTGTGCACAAGCACTGTTTTGATCCACAAAACCAGTGCTGCATCTACGCCACGCCGTCTAGCAGTGTTACACATGCTGTCGAAAATAGCGTTATCAAAAGCTCCCTCAATGTCGACGAAAATGCCTAGTACGTACTCTTTCCTTTCGAAAGCGCATTCAATTCTCCCAACTAGGTTTTGAAACGCACTCCCGCAGGATTTTCCGCGCTGATAAGCATCGGAGGGCATTCGCAGCATTCGAAGGGCAACTTTGCATACGTGCAACTCTACTAGTCTCTCCATGCTTTTCAGCAAGAAGGATGTTTGGTCTAAAACTCTTGGCAAGTGAGTAATCTTCTTTCCCTATTTGGGGAACAAAAACCACTCTCACCGCGCGCCAAGAAATACGTACTTTTATATAAGCCAGTGCCAGGCTAGCAGTGACAATTCCTTTCAGAGTAGGAAGCAGCTGTCTTATACCTTTTTGCAACATAAAAGGGTATATCCCATCAGTGTTCGGCGACTTGAAGCCATCGAAAGATGTCACAGCAAACTCACTAGTTGCCACGCTACGCCGAGTTGTTTTCATCGTTTCAGTCGCAGTTTCCAGTGAGGGAGTGTGCAACAAGCCGATGACAGTCTGATTTCTCGGGAAATGGTTCTGAAACAGTAAACTAAGAGTTTCTGCTTTAGACTCGGTGAATATACAACAGACTTTCTGAGTACATCCAGCTTCATCGATTTTCCTCGCTAGAGAGGAGCTGGTCGCGCTCAGCACTTTGAACTTGTTTCCAGATTTCTCCGGAATCCAGCAGATGGCGCACGTTAATTTTGGGAAACTAACTACCTGACAGGTAGTAGTTCCCAGGAGAGGGATTATCGGCACCATGCACCTGATCCAGGCAGATGTCTGCTGTGAGGAACAGCTCACTACGAAGTTACCATTCATCAGAGCAGACCTCTCAGCCTGAATACAGAAGCCTGTTGCTGAAGCTAGCCTCAGTAGATGATCCTCGCTAACTCCAGATCTTACTTAAATAGAAGAAATGTCTAAGTGTGCTTCGAAAATATTTCTTTAGGGAATCTATGTGATTTAAAAAAGTCATTCTATGTCAATAGTAAGCCAAGTATTTAAAATCGCCACAGCTTAGATCGTTATAAAAACAGGGACCAAACAGAATAAGTGCACAATTGCAGATAGACAACGTGTATCTTTGACAGTTTGGTGCAATAGACGTTTGCATCAAAGTTTAATGCTGACAAACTGAAGTGCATTACCAGGAAAGATAATAAAACTGCATGACCCCAATTCACAACCTTTCAGGAAAATGGAAGAGACGGATATTTACAAGTACCTGAGGATAAGCCAAAGCCTTCAGAAACGGTAGTAAAAACTTATAAAAAAACCATAAACTTTTTTTATGGCCATATATATTATTACAAGGAAGTTTAAACCACGTATACATAGAATTGCGAAAGCCAACCTATGTGGTAAACAGCTAATAAATGCCGTGAATGCGTTCGCAATACCTGTTCTCACTTACCGCTTTGGTATTATAAGGTGGACAGCAACCGAACTCCAAGTCTTGCAGCGAAAAATAAGAACGATACTCACAACTTATATGTAAGTTCCATCACCCGAAATCATGCTGCGACCGGATGGTAAGACCAAGGAAAGAAGGTGACACCACAAATCTATACGGCCATTTTTAGCGACAATCAGAGGAAGGGCGAATCAAAGAGAAAAATGGGTAAATTAAACCTATACATGGTCAGCACTATAGAGTAATTAATGCCGCCAATGTTGATAAATTCACGTCACACAAAGGGCTTTTCAAGGCCGAAGCGTTTTTGATTGCCAGGCGTATGAGTCAGACTGAGACCATAGATCACATAATATTAGGGTGAACAAGCTTAGTTCAAAAAGAATATTCAAGAAGACACAACAACGTTGTATAAAGCGCTTCTGGAAAAATACGAAATCTTACCTGATAAACCTCTGTACTATAAATACGACCTACGCCGGTAATAGAAAATAAAGACATCAAGATCTACTATGATAGAACTACTCGGACCATATAAGACTTCACAACAGACCAGACATTAGACTCGTCGATAAAAAGAAGCGCCGTGATTTTTTCATCGATATCGCAGTGCCAACAACAACAAACATCGGCCGTCTCTATGAGCAACGCAATAGATATGCAAAACTCTCCGCAGAAACAAAACGAATCTGGAAACTAGCTCAAGTAAACATTCTCCCAATCATCATAAGCGCTGAAATATACAAACATATAGGCTATGCAAAAATCAGCATAAATTGATATCTGTCATGTAACCAAAAAGTTTCTTAATATGTATTTACCAGAAAACATACATATTGCATGCTAAGGCTTCTGAAATATATATATATGTAGGTATTGTAGAAAGGGAAAATACAGTACCTTGACAAGTATATGCTAAGATTTTTGTAATTCATTGTATTATATAAAAAGAAAGCCAATTCATGGAAAGAATGTATCGGTCATGTTGAATAGTCCGTCGTACACATCACTACCCTTGTGTCTCTCTTTTTTCACTCCCGACTACTTTTAAATATATAGAGAGATATACATATATCTCTTCTTACTTATATTTTCTGTTCCTATATATATTTATGTTGTAGTATACCTTTAAGGAGACAAATAATTAGACTATAATAATAACAATAATCATAATAATAATAACAATAATAATATAATAATAATGATAATAATAAAATAAATATATATGTATGTACATAATAAGTATATGATATACAGTATGCAAAACCCATATTCGCACACCCCCATTATAGACAGAAAAACGTATTTTTTCACGTAACTAAAAGGAAATGCTTTACAAAAACCCATAATTATCAGTGTAATGTCGTACTGACTCACCCACCCACTCCCGACGGTGGTTCAATCGGAATTCTCCTTCCAAGTTGTGCATGCACTCGAGACAATATCTTTCGATATGAGAGTAAAGAGAAGCTTGAGTGGAAACTGTGTGGTGGCGTGACCCACACCTGTTATACAACACTTGCATACCACAGAGCATGATTATTCATGCCGTTAAAACAATGCAATATACTACATCTCTTCCATGTTTTTTTTTTATGTTTAATGCTTTTCATTATTTTATTATCAATTTTTTTCCATCTACATATTAACATACAAAAATCAAGGTTTTATTTTGGAATAACTAACTCCATAACTAACTTATTTATAATGTTACAAACTTATTTTTTTTATTACAATTCATTTTTCGTTAATTGAAACTCTATCCCCGTTTACTCTTAGATGGCTTTCCACTCTCCCTCCACCTTCTTTAAGTGAACAATATTTCTTCTTAATTTTTCATTTGTTTCATTTTTTCTAACTACTGTATCTCCTCCATTCCTACTTTCTACTGTGTGTTCAGAAGGACTGAAGTTTGGAGTAAGTTTATCTTGTTTTACAAATTTTTTTATGTAGGTATACCTTATCACCTACCTTAATATCAAGACTTTTAGCTTTTCTTTTCCTATCTGTGTACTCTTTTCCTTTCTTTTTCTTTTCTTTATCCCTATCTCTAATCTCTGAGTTAGTGATTTTTTTTGTCTATAGATTCGATTGCAGGCACTTTGTCCCTATTTAATCCATTGAAAAATAACTCTGACGGCGTTTTGCCGGTTGTTGAGTGTGGTGTACTATTGTACATCATTAAATATTCCCATAATGATTCTCTCAGATCTTTTCCTTCAATTTTCCCAATTTTCAATCGTTTTAATATATCTCGATTTTCAACCTCGCCATTTTGTTGTGACCAATATGGAATGCTGTTAAAAAGTATTACATTGCATTCTTTACAAAATGCCTTAAATTCCTGACTTATAAATTATTTTCCATTATCTGCTGTTATCGAAACTGGGAAACCGGGCCTGCTAAAAATCTCTTAACATCTTTATTTTGTTAGAAGAAGCTATGCTCCTGCAAATTTTGATTTCCTTGTATCGGCTCATATCATTATTTGAGAGCGGTCCCATTAGGTCAATAGCAATGTCAACCCATGAAGTAATTGGAAGATCACGTCTCTTTAATGGAACCGGAGGATGAGGCAGGGAAACCATTGTACAACATTTGCAGGTTTTAACAACGTTTTCCACCTCTTTGTCCATTCCCGGCCACCAGACTTTAGTCCTAAGGCGGCTTTTCATAGCCATTATACCAGGATGATCCGCGTGTGCTGCATCCAGAGATTTTTTTCTAAGTTTCTGAGGAATCACTATTTTATTTCCCCTAAGTAAAATATCTTTGTAGAAACCGTTTGAACTGAAAAATTTTGAAAATTTTAACCGATTCATTCCAGACATTTTTATAAATTCCATTTTTTACATTTAGTATTTCCAGATCGGTTGCTGAATATTCTTTTATATCTTGAATTGATACAGCTTTTGGTCTTGAATTTTCAACTATCTGTTGTACATGATTGTCTTTAGCTAGTGGTGGTTTTGTGGAATATTCGCATAAACGTGAAAGTGGGTCGGCAATGTTTGACTTTCCCGGCCTGTAAATAACATTATACCGATACGATTGAAGCCGAAGAACCCATCTTTCTATGCGAGCACAAGGCTTCGACTATTCTCCAAAAATTATCTCCAATGGTTAATGGTCCGTTACCAAATCGTACTGTTTTCCGAAAAGAAGATTGTTGAAGTGCTCTACAGCTCAGACCAATGCCAAGGCTTCTTTCTCTGTCTGACTATACCTACGTTCACATTCTGTGAGCGTTTTGTTGCCGTATGCAATAATTCTTGGTCCTTTTGAATTGATTTGCAATAAAATTGCACCAAGTCCAATTGGACTTGCATCCGCAATAACTTGCGTTTTATCTCCGACGTTATAATATCCCAACGATTTAATATTTTCAAGAATGTTTTTTAACTCATTGAAAGCATAATTTTGTTCAAGACCCCAATGTTCACTAAGTTTACTATTTTTTGTCAGTTTTTTCCTCAAGAGTTGTTTTAATGGTTCTGTTATAGTGGCTAGGTGAGGTATCCATTTGCCAATACAATTAAACCTAAAAAACTTTGCAGCTCTTCTATTGTTTTTGGGAACCTAAACAACTTTATGCTTTCAAGATACTTTTCCAAAGGCTTTATCCCTTCAGAACTTAACTCATGTCCTAAAAACTGTATCTTAAAAACTCCAATGAGACATTTGTCGTTATTTAAAATTACATTGTTTTCCTTAAGGGTTTGAAGAACGATGTGTCGACGTTTGATACGCTCATGTTTGGAGCCCCCAAATATTAATACATCGTCAATAAAATGTATCGCTCCTTCACATCCTAAAAGAATTCTTTCCATTATTTTTTGGAATAGTTCTGAAGCACAAACATTAACCGTTTATACTGAAACAATCCCTTACTAGTTATAAACGTTGTTATGTAGCGTGATTTTGGATGAATTTCGATCTGGTGAAAAGCGTTTTTTACGTCAAGTTTGCTGAACCATTTCGCATTTGCGATTCTTTGCAAAAGTTGATCCATAGTAGGTAACGGATGGTTCTCTCGCAAAATGGCTGCATTTGCCCGTCTCATATCCGCACAGATTCTAACTTCTCCGTTCTCTTTGAGAATTGGAACAATAGGAGAAACCCACCTTGAAGGCTTTCTAACCTCGTCTATGATATCACCATCTAAGAGTTCTTCTAGTTTTTGTTCAACCTTAGCTTCCAAGGGTATTGGAATTATTCCGTACGGTTGGAAAACGAGTTTTATGGATTCATCTATTGGTATCTCCACAAGCACATTCTTAAATTTGGGAAATTGAGAACTTCTCACCTCATTTACATCAGTTCCAATTTTGAGGACCTTGAGAGCTTTTGCTGTTTCAATCCCTAATAAATTGTTTGTCCTACCCGCGATAACATAGAATGTAGCTTTTTCCACCTCTTTTCCGATCAATATCTCTACATCAAAACTCCCCATCACATCCAATGGTGTGGAACTACCGTAAGCTAGGGACGTCTTTTCTGGATTTTTTATTTGATTTAATGCCTTTACTTTATGATTTTTTAGATATTTCCATGTTGCATCCGTTAACAGATTTTGTTTACAACCTGAGTCAATCTTCCTTTTTTTTCTAACTTCCTTTGAACTTTACTTTTATCTTTCAATTGAATGAAAAACTACATTACTCAAAACATTTGCATTTTGTTTTCAATTTAATGAAATAAAACACATTTAAATTTATAAAAATGCTCTACAAACTCCATATGAAGTTTTCTATGTTCCTTCAATTTAATGAAAAGTTAAACCATTTAAGGCCATCATACGATCTGTGCATTTACTTAAACAGTTATAATAACTAACCCTATTTAATGGATTTTCCTTGGTACTCACCAGTTTATTTACTTCTCTATTCACTGTTTTTATCCTCGTCGCCAATGTAATGTCGTACTAACTCACCCACCCACTCCCGACGGTGGTTCAATCGGAATTCTCCTTCCAAGTTGTGCATGCACTCGAGACAATATCTTTCGATATGAGAGTAAAGAGAAGCTTGAGTGGAAACTGTGTGGTGGCGTGACCCACACCTGTTATACAATACTTACATATGTATTTGCATACCACAGAGCATGATTATTCATGCCGTTAAAACAATGCAATATACTACATCTCTTCCATGTTTTTTTTTTATGTTTAATGCTTTTCATTATTTTATTATCAATTTTTTTCCATCTATGTACATATTAACATACAAAAATCAAGGTTTTATTTTGGAATAACTAACTCCATAACTAACTTATTTATAATGTTACAAACTTATTTTTTTTATTACAATTCATTTTTCGTTAATTGAAACTCTATCCCCGTTTACTCTTAGATGGCTTTCCACTCTCCCTCCACCTTCTTTAAGTGAACAATATTTCTTCTTAATTTTTCATTTGTTTCATTTTTTCTAACTACTGTATCTCCTCCATTCCTACTTTCTACTGTGTGTTCAGAAGGACTGAAGTTTGGAGTAAGTTTATCTTGTTTTACAAATTTTTTTATGTAGGTATACCTTATCACCTACCTTAATATCAAGACTTTTAGCTTTTCTTTTCCTATCTGTGTACTCTTTTCCTTTCTTTTTCTTTTCTTTATCCCTATCTCTAATCTCTGAGTTAGTGATTTTTTTTGTCTATAGATTCGATTGCAGGCACTTTGTCCCTATTTAATCCATTGAAAAATAACTCTGACGGCGTTTTGCCGGTTGTTGAGTGTGGTGTACTATTGTACATCATTAAATATTCCCATAATGATTCTCTCAGATCTTTTCCTTCAATTTTCCCAATTTTCAATCGTTTTAATATATCTCGATTTTCAACCTCGCCATTTTGTTGTGACCAATATGGAATGCTGTTAAAAAGTATTACATTGCATTCTTTACAAAATGCCTTAAATTCCTGACTTATAAATTATTTTCCATTATCTGCTGTTATCGAAACTGGGAAACCGGGCCTGCTAAAAATCTCTTAACATCTTTATTTTGTTAGAAGAAGCTATGCTCCTGCAAATTTTGATTTCCTTGTATCGGCTCATATCATTAATTGAGAGCGGTCCCATTAGGTCAATAGCAATGTCAACCCATGAAGTAATTGGAAGATCACGTCTCTTTAATGGAACCGGAGGATGAGGCAGGGAAACCATTGTACAACATTTGCAGGTTTTAACAACGTTTTCCACCTCTTTGTCCATTCCCGGCCACCAGACTTTAGACCTAAGGCGGCTTTTCATAGCCATTATACCAGGATGATCCGCGTGTGCTGCATCCAGAGATTTTTTTCTAAGTTTCTGAGGAATCACTATTTTATTTCCCCTAAGTAAAATATCTTTGTAGAAACCGTTTGAACTGAAAAATTTTGAAAATTTTAACCGATTCATTCCAGACATTTTTATAAATTCCATTTTTTACATTTAGTATTTCCAGATCGGTTGCTGAATATTCTTTTATATCTTGAATTGATACAGCTTTTGGTCTTGAATTTTCAACTATCTGTTGTACATGATTGTCTTTAGCTAGTGGTGGTTTTGTGGAATATTCGCATAAACGTGAAAGTGGGTCGGCAATGTTTGACTTTCCCGGCCTGTAAATAACATTATACCGATACGATTGAAGCCGAAGAACCCATCTTTCTATGCGAGCACAAGGCTTCGACTTTTCTCCAAAAATTATCTCCAATGGTTAATGGTCCGTTACCAAATCGTACTGTTTTCCGAAAAGAAGATTGTTGAAGTGCTCTACAGCTCAGACCAATGCCAAGGCTTCTTTCTCTGTCTGACTATACCTACGTTCACATTCTGTGAGCGTTTTGTTGCCGTATGCAATAATTCTTGGTCCTTTTGAATTGATTTGCAATAAAATTGCACCAAGCCCAATTGGACTTGCATCCGCAATAACTTGCGTTTTATCTCCGACGTTATAATATCCCAACGATTTAATATTTTCAAGAATGTTTTTTAACTCATTGAAAGCATAATTTTGTTCAAGACCCCAATGTTCACTAAGTTTACTATTTTTTGTCAGTTTTTTCCTCAAGAGTTGTTTTAATGGTTCTGTTATAGTGGCTAGGTGAGGTATCCATTTGCCAATACAATTAAACCTAAAAAACTTTGCAGCTCTTCTATTGTTTTTGGGAACCTAAACAACTTTATGCTTTCAAGATACTTTTCCAAAGGCTTTATCCCTTCAGAACTTAACTCATGTCCTAAAAACTGTATCTTAAAAACTCCAATGAGACATTTGTCGTTATTTAAAATTACATTGTTTTCCTTAAGGGTTTGAAGAACGATGTGTCGACGTTTGATACGCTCATGTTTGGAGCCCCCAAATATTAATACATCGTCAATAAAATGTATCGCTCCTTCACATCCTAAAAGAATTCTTTCCATTATTTTTTGGAATAGTTCTGAAGCACAAACATTAACCGTTTATACTGAAACAATCCCTTACTAGTTATAAACGTTGTTATGTAGCGTGATTTTGGATGAATTTCGATCTGGTGAAAAGCGTTTTTTACGTCAAGTTTGCTGAACCATTTCGCATTTGCGATTCTTTGCAAAAGTTGATCCATAGTAGGTAACGGATGGTTCTCTCGCAAAATGGCTGCATTTGCCCGTCTCATATCCGCACAGATTCTAACTTCTCCGTTCTCTTTGAGAATTGGAACAATAGGAGAAACCCACCTTGAAGGCTTTCTAACCTCGTCTATGATATCACCATCTAAGAGTTCTTCTAGTTTTTGTTCAACCTTAGCTTCCAAGGGTATTGGAATTATTCCGTACGGTTGGAAAACGAGTTTTATGGATTCATCTATTGGTATCTCCACAAGCACATTCTTAAATTTGGGAAATTGAGAACTTCTCACCTCATTTACATCAGTTCCAATTTTGAGGACCTTGAGAGCTTTTGCTGTTTCAATCCCTAATAAATTGTTTGTCCTACCCGCGATAACATAGAATGTAGCTTTTTCCACCTCTTTTCCGATCAATATCTCTACATCAAAACTCCCCATCACATCCAATGGTGTGGAACTACCGTAAGCTAGGGACGTCTTTTCTGGATTTTTTATTTGATTTAATGCCTTTACTTTATGATTTTTTAGATATTTCCATGTTGCATCCGTTAACAGATTTTGTTTACAACCTGAGTCAATCTTCCTTTTTTTTCTAACTTCCTTTGAACTTTACTTTTATCTTTCAATTGAATGAAAAACTACATTACTCAAAACATTTGCATTTTGTTTTCAATTTAATGAAATAAAACACATTTAAATTTATAAAAATGCTCTACAAACTCCATATGAAGTTTTCTATGTTCCTTCAATTTAATGAAAAGTTAAACCATTTAAGGCCATCATACGATCTGTGCATTTACTTAAACAGTTATAATAACTAACCCTATTTAATGGATTTTCCTTGGTACTCACCAGTTTATTTACTTCTCTATTCACTGTTTTTATCCTCGTCGCCAATGTAATGTCGTACTAACTCACCCACCCACTCCCGACGGTGGTTCAATCGGAATTCTCCTTCCAAGTTGTGCATGCACTCGAGACAATATCTTTCGATATGAGAGTAAAGAGAAGCTTGAGTGGAAACTGTGTGGTGGCGTGACCCACACCTGTTATACAATACTTACATATGTATTTGCATACCACAGAGCATGATTATTCATGCCGTTAAAACAATGCAATATACTACATCTCTTCCATGTTTTTTTTTTATGTTTAATGCTTTTCATTATTTTATTATCAATTTTTTTCCATCTACATATTAACATACAAAAATCAAGGTTTTATTTTGGAATAACTAACTCCATAACTAACTTATTTATAATGTTACAAACTTATTTTTTTTATTACAATTCATTTTTCGTTAATTGAAACTCTATCCCCGTTTACTCTTAGATGGCTTTCCACTCTCCCTCCACCTTCTTTAAGTGAACAATATTTCTTCTTAATTTTTCATTTGTTTCATTTTTTCTAACTACTGTATCTCCTCCATTCCTACTTTCTACTGTGTGTTCAGAAGGACTGAAGTTTGGAGTAAGTTTATCTTGTTTTACAAATTTTTTTATGTAGGTATACCTTATCACCTACCTTAATATCAAGACTTTTAGCTTTTCTTTTCCTATCTGTGTACTCTTTTCCTTTCTTTTTCTTTTCTTTATCCCTATCTCTAATCTCTGAGTTAGTGATTTTTTTTGTCTATAGATTCGATTGCAGGCACTTTGTCCCTATTTAATCCATTGAAAAATAACTCTGACGGCGTTTTGCCGGTTGTTGAGTGTGGTGTACTATTGTACATCATTAAATATTCCCATAATGATTCTCTCAGATCTTTTCCTTCAATTTTCCCAATTTTCAATCGTTTTAATATATCTCGATTTTCAACCTCGCCATTTTGTTGTGACCAATATGGAATGCTGTTAAAAAGTATTACATTGCATTCTTTACAAAATGCCTTAAATTCCTGACTTATAAATTATTTTCCATTATCTGCTGTTATCGAAACTGGGAAACCGGGCCTGCTAAAAATCTCTTAACATCTTTATTTTGTTAGAAGAAGCTATGCTCCTGCAAATTTTGATTTCCTTGTATCGGCTCATATCATTAATTGAGAGCGGTCCCATTAGGTCAATAGCAATGTCAACCCATGAAGTAATTGGAAGATCACGTCTCTTTAATGGAACCGGAGGATGAGGCAGGGAAACCATTGTACAACATTTGCAGGTTTTAACAACGTTTTCCACCTCTTTGTCCATTCCCGGCCACCAGACTTTAGTCCTAAGGCGGCTTTTCATAGCCATTATACCAGGATGATCCGCGTGTGCTGCATCCAGAGATTTTTTTCTAAGTTTCTGAGGAATCACTATTTTATTTCCCCTAAGTAAAATATCTTTGTAGAAACCGTTTGAACTGAAAAATTTTGAAAATTTTAACCGATTCATTCCAGACATTTTTATAAATTCCATTTTTTACATTTAGTATTTCCAGATCGGTTGCTGAATATTCTTTTATATCTTGAATTGATACAGCTTTTGGTCTTGAATTTTCAACTATCTGTTGTACATGATTGTCTTTAGCTAGTGGTGGTTTTGTGGAATATTCGCATAAACGTGAAAGTGGGTCGGCAATGTTTGACTTTCCCGGCCTGTAAATAACATTATACCGATACGATTGAAGCCGAAGAACCCATCTTTCTATGCGAGCACAAGGCTTCGACTTTTCTCCAAAAATTATCTCCAATGGTTAATGGTCCGTTACCAAATCGTACTGTTTTCCGAAAAGAAGATTGTTGAAGTGCTCTACAGCTCAGACCAATGCCAAGGCTTCTTTCTCTGTCTGACTATACCTACGTTCACATTCTGTGAGCGTTTTGTTGCCGTATGCAATAATTCTTGGTCCTTTTGAATTGATTTGCAATAAAATTGCACCAAGCCCAATTGGACTTGCATCCGCAATAACTTGCGTTTTATCTCCGACGTTATAATATCCCAACGATTTAATATTTTCAAGAATGTTTTTTAACTCATTGAAAGCATAATTTTGTTCAAGACCCCAATGTTCACTAAGTTTACTATTTTTTGTCAGTTTTTTCCTCAAGAGTTGTTTTAATGGTTCTGTTATAGTGGCTAGGTGAGGTATCCATTTGCCAATACAATTAAACCTAAAAAACTTTGCAGCTCTTCTATTGTTTTTGGGAACCTAAACAACTTTATGCTTTCAAGATACTTTTCCAAAGGCTTTATCCCTTCAGAACTTAACTCATGTCCTAAAAACTGTATCTTAAAAACTCCAATGAGACATTTGTCGTTATTTAAAATTACATTATTTTCCTTAAGGGTTTGAAGAACGATGTGTCGACGTTTGATACGCTCATGTTTGGAGCCCCCAAATATTAATACATCGTCAATAAAATGTATCGCTCCTTCACATCCTAAAAGAATTCTTTCCATTATTTTTTGGAATAGTTCTGAAGCACAAACATTAACCGTTTATACTGAAACAATCCCTTACTAGTTATAAACGTTGTTATGTAGCGTGATTTTGGATGAATTTCGATCTGGTGAAAAGCGTTTTTTACGTCAAGTTTGCTGAACCATTTCGCATTTGCGATTCTTTGCAAAAGTTGATCCATAGTAGGTAACGGATGGTTCTCTCGTAAAATGGCTGCATTTGCCCGTCTCATATCCGCACAGATTCTAACTTCTCCGTTCTCTTTGAGAATTGGAACAATAGGAGAAACCCACCTTGAAGGCTTTCTAACCTCGTCTATGATATCACCATCTAAGAGTTCTTCTAGTTTTTGTTCAACCTTAGCTTCCAAGGGTATTGGAATTATTCCGTACGGTTGGAAAACGAGTTTTATGGATTCATCTATTGGTATCTCCACAAGCACATTCTTAAATTTGGGAAATTGAGAACTTCTCACCTCATTTACATCAGTTCCAATTTTGAGGACCTTGAGAGCTTTTGCTGTTTCAATCCCTAATAAATTGTTTGTCCTACCCGCGATAACATAGAATGTAGCTTTTTCCACCTCTTTTCCGATCAATATCTCTACATCAAAACTCCCCATCACATCCAATGGTGTGGAACTACCGTAAGCTAGGGACGTCTTTTCTGGATTTTTTATTTGATTTAATGCCTTTACTTTATGATTTTTTAGATATTTCCATGTTGCATCCGTTAACAGATTTTGTTTACAACCTGAGTCAATCTTCCTTTTTTTTCTAACTTCCTTTGAACTTTACTTTTATCTTTCAATTGAATGAAAAACTACATTACTCAAAACATTTGCATTTTGTTTTCAATTTAATGAAATAAAACACATTTAAATTTATAAAAATGCTCTACAAACTCCATATGAAGTTTTCTATGTTCCTTCAATTTAATGAAAAGTTAAACCATTTAAGGCCATCATACGATCTGTGCATTTACTTAAACAGTTATAATAACTAACCCTATTTAATGGATTTTCCTTGGTACTCACCAGTTTATTTACTTCTCTATTCACTGTTTTTATCCTCGTCGCCAATGTAATGTCGTACTAACTCACCCACCCACTCCCGACGGTGGTTCAATCGGAATTCTCCTTCCAAGTTGTGCATGCACTCGAGACAATATCTTTCGATATGAGAGTAAAGAGAAGCTTGAGTGGAAACTGTGTGGTGGCGTGACCCACACCTGTTATACAATACTTACATATGTATTTGCATACCACAGAGCATGATTATTCATGCCGTTAAAACAATGCAATATACTACATCTCTTCCATGTTTTTTTTTTTATGTTTAATGCTTTTCATTATTTTATTATCAATTTTTTTCCATCTACATATTAACATACAAAAATCAAGGTTTTATTTTGGAATAACTAACTCCATAACTAACTTATTTATAATGTTACAAACTTATTTTTTTTATTACAATTCATTTTTCGTTAATTGAAACTCTATCCCCGTTTACTCTTAGATGGCTTTCCACTCTCCCTCCACCTTCTTTAAGTGAACAATATTTCTTCTTAATTTTTCATTTGTTTCATTTTTTCTAACTACTGTATCTCCTCCATTCCTACTTTCTACTGTGTGTTCAGAAGGACTGAAGTTTGGAGTAAGTTTATCTTGTTTTACAAATTTTTTTATGTAGGTATACCTTATCACCTACCTTAATATCAAGACTTTTAGCTTTTCTTTTCCTATCTGTGTACTCTTTTCCTTTCTTTTTCTTTTCTTTATCCCTATCTCTAATCTCTGAGTTAGTGATTTTTTTTGTCTATAGATTCGATTGCAGGCACTTTGTCCCTATTTAATCCATTGAAAAATAACTCTGACGGCGTTTTGCCGGTTGTTGAGTGTGGTGTACTATTGTACATCATTAAATATTCCCATAATGATTCTCTCAGATCTTTTCCTTCAATTTTCCCAATTTTCAATCGTTTTAATATATCTCGATTTTCAACCTCGCCATTTTGTTGTGACCAATATGGAATGCTGTTAAAAAGTATTACATTGCATTCTTTACAAAATGCCTTAAATTCCTGACTTATAAATTATTTTCCATTATCTGCTGTTATCGAAACTGGGAAACCGGGCCTGCTAAAAATCTCTTAACATCTTTATTTTGTTAGAAGAAGCTATGCTCCTGCAAATTTTGATTTCCTTGTATCGGCTCATATCATTATTTGAGAGCGGTCCCATTAGGTCAATAGCAATGTCAACCCATGAAGTAATTGGAAGATCACGTCTCTTTAATGGAACCGGAGGATGAGGCAGGGAAACCATTGTACAACATTTGCAGGTTTTAACAACGTTTTCCACCTCTTTGTCCATTCCCGGCCACCAGACTTTAGTCCTAAGGCGGCTTTTCATAGCCATTATACCAGGATGTTCCGCGTGTGCTGCATCCAGAGATTTTTTTCTAAGTTTCTGAGGAATCACTATTTTATTTCCCCTAAGTAAAATATCTTTGTAGAAACCGTTTGAACTGAAAAATTTTGAAAATTTTAACCGATTCATTCCAGACATTTTTATAAATTCCATTTTTTACATTTAGTATTTCCAGATCGGTTGCTGAATATTCTTTTATATCTTGAATTGATACAGCTTTTGGTCTTGAATTTTCAACTATCTGTTGTACATGATTGTCTTTAGCTAGTGGTGGTTTTGTGGAATATTCGCATAAACGTGAAAGTGGGTCGGCAATGTTTGACTTTCCCGGCCTGTAAATAACATTATACCGATACGATTGAAGCCGAAGAACCCATCTTTCTATGCGAGCACAAGGCTTCGACTTTTCTCCAAAAATTATCTCCAATGGTTAATGGTCCGTTACCAAATCGTACTGTTTTCCGAAAAGAAGATTGTTGAAGTGCTCTACAGCTCAGACCAATGCCAAGGCTTCTTTCTCTGTCTGACTATACCTACGTTCACATTCTGTGAGCGTTTTGTTGCCGTATGCAATAATTCTTGGTCCTTTTGAATTGATTTGCAATAAAATTGCACCAAGTCCAATTGGACTTGCATCCGCAATAACTTGCGTTTTATCTCCGACGTTATAATATCCCAACGATTTAATATTTTCAAGAATGTTTTTTAACTCATTGAAAGCATAATTTTGTTCAAGACCCCAATGTTCACTAAGTTTACTATTTTTTGTCAGTTTTTTCCTCAAGAGTTGTTTTAATGGTTCTGTTATAGTGGCTAGGTGAGGTATCCATTTGCCAATACAATTAAACCTAAAAAACTTTGCAGCTCTTCTATTGTTTTTGGGAACCTAAACAACTTTATGCTTTCAAGATACTTTTCCAAAGGCTTTATCCCTTCAGAACTTAACTCATGTCCTAAAAACTGTATCTTAAAAACTCCAATGAGACATATTTCGTTATTTAAAATTACATTGTTTTCCTTAAGGGTTTGAAGAACGATGTGTCGACGTTTGATACGCTCATGTTTGGAGCCCCCAAATATTAATACATCGTCAATAAAATGTATCGCTCCTTCACATCCTAAAAGAATTCTTTCCATTATTTTTTGGAATAGTTCTGAAGCACAAACATTAACCGTTTATACTGAAACAATCCCTTACTAGTTATAAACGTTGTTATGTAGCGTGATTTTGGATGAATTTCGATCTGGTGAAAAGCGTTTTTTACGTCAAGTTTGCTGAACCATTTCGCATTTGCGATTCTTTGCAAAAGTTGATCCATAGTAGGTAACGGATGGTTCTCTCGTAAAATGGCTGCATTTGCCCGTCTCATATCCGCACAGATTCTAACTTCTCCGTTCTCTTTGAGAATTGGAACAATAGGAGAAACCCACCTTGAAGGCTTTCTAACCTCGTCTATGATATCACCATCTAAGAGTTCTTCTAGTTTTTGTTCAACCTTAGCTTCCAAGGGTATTGGAATTATTCGGTACGGTTGGAAAACGAGTTTTATGGATTCATCTATTGGTATCTCCACAAGCACATTCTTAAATTTGGGAAATTGAGAACTTCTCACCTCATTTACATCAGTTCCAATTTTGAGGACCTTGAGAGCTTTTGCTGTTTCAATCCCTAATAAATTGTTTGTCCTACCCGCGATAACATAGAATGTAGCTTTTTCCACCTCTTTTCCGATCAATATCTCTACATCAAAACTCCCCATCACATCCAATGGTGTGGAACTACCGTAAGCTAGGGACGTCTTTTCTGGATTTTTTATTTGATTTAATGCCTTTACTTTATGATTTTTTAGATATTTCCATGTTGCATCCGTTAACAGATTTTGTTTACAACCTGAGTCAATCTTCCTTTTTTTTCTAACTTCCTTTGAACTTTACTTTTATCTTTCAATTGAATGAAAAACTACATTACTCAAAACATTTGCATTTTGTTTTCAATTTAATGAAATAAAACACATTTAAATTTATAAAAATGCTCTACAAACTCCATATGAAGTTTTCTATGTTCCTTCAATTTAATGAAAAGTTAAACCATTTAAGGCCATCATACGATCTGTGCATTTACTTAAACAGTTATAATGACTAACCCTATTTAATGGATTTTCCTTGGTACTCACCAGTTTATTTACTTCTCTATTCACTGTTTTTATCCTCGTCGCCAATGTAATGTCGTACTAACTCACCCACCCACTCCCGACGGTGGTTCAATCGGAATTCTCCTTCCAAGTTGTGCATGCACTCGAGACAATATCTTTCGATATGAGAGTAAAGAGAAGCTTGAGTGCAAACTGTGTGGTGGCGTGACCCACACCTGTTATACAATACTTACATACATATGTATTTGCATACCACAGAGCATGATTATTCATGCTGTTAAAACAATGCAATATACTACAATCAGTTAAAACACATAAATTTAAGAAAATAAAATGAAACACATTTGTATCTCAGTCATTATTTTGCTTTGTTTTTGTATTAACAACCATTTTTCGTTCAAAATAGGGGTGTATGTGTAGCAGTCGAAGAAATTGTTTCTTACCATAGGATGTCCGCACAGGGTCTGTAAGGTATTTGAAGTTAGTTAAGAATTTGGCCTAGCATTTTTCTAACATAAGGTAATTCCTCATAATATTATGTTATGTAAATAAAAAAAATAATTTTAAAACTAAAGGTAAAAGAAAAGCAGATGCTGGATGTTAGGTTTACTTTCTTGTTGCACTTATTTAATTTTTCCTCATGTGCATTTTGCACAAGTAGTCATTTTTGTACGCAAGTTACCGCAAGTGTGGGAATCAAAATTTTCTTATAAGGCCGCACGACTCAGGTGTCAAAGTAAAATATGGCATAGGCATTTTCTGATTCCCACACTCAGGAACTGTAGGCCAATGTCTCGCCGACATAGCGAGTGTGATTTGTGAATTCGATGAGAGACGTTCGCTTGTACAATAAATAAAGTTGATGACTTAAATAATATTTAGCAATTTTTATTGTGAACACTGGAAATGACATCTGCGGATTGGAAATGACATTCACGGGCTTACAGTTTATTGCCTTCTTTCTGTTTAAAAAAAAAACCGCTCCATTTTCGATAAAAAATCGAATTGAATTCTTAATGCTTATGATAAATCCAATTTAAGATCCAAGAAACATTCGCCAATTCATTGAATAAAATTTACGAAGACGAATTTACTCATATAACGAGGTTAATAGAGCAAAAAAACTATTTCATGCTCGATTGTCTACAGCGAAACTTGTGAAAATGTTATGGCGAAACCATTTATTCTGTTGCCTCAAAGGAGAATTATATTTTCATTGTCATTCCATGTCACTGGTCCGATACGACATTAAGAAATGCAAAACCGGTTCTGTAATGTTGTTTACGTGAGCTGCTTCCAACATTTTTGAAACTGATACTTGATCTTTCTACCTTCAGGTGCATACTGGCTTCTAGAGGTGCGTCGCGAGTAGTTGGGTCTGATAACGCAGCTATTTAAAAAAAAGGCTTGTAAAGTATTATCAAACTTTAGCTTTATGAATGAAAAATTTAACGGATTTACATTCATTCCAAATGTTCGGAAATTCATTTTTGAGCGAACATAAAGCGAAAAATCAATGTAAGGTACATGTGATATTTACGTAATTTGCGAAAACTTAATGGCCGTATAGCGTTCGAGAGTTCAGGCTTTTGACAGAATGAGTAGGAACAATAAATTCATACGGAGTAACTGTGTATATCTCCAGGTATAATATTCAACTTAATCAATCATGGGCTTCTCTAATGAGCTAGCCTTAAAGCTAAAAGCTAATATCCTGTAGTAATACCTTTCTACCTTCTTTCCCTTCTTTCTTTTTAACCTTCTTTCCTTTTTTGTCTTCGAATTATTCGCGACCATACGATTTCAGCAACAGTTGAGAAGCCCATACTATTCCGTCGTGTTATCAGTTGTTCGATATCTAATCATCGAATTCCCTTAGATTTCCTTCTGAATTTAATAAAAATCTAATTGGCTTTGTCTCCAAAGCTTTAATTTATTTAAATGAACTTAGAATTTCTCATATAGGGTTGTTCTTCAAAGTGCAAATCGTAACAACCAACCACTCTGCAGTTGGACACTTTTCTTTCTTGGTGCAGTAAGGTTTCTTTATACTTATAATTATACTTTTAAATAAGTAAAGAATTCAAAATAAATAAAGTTCCTGGGCTTGCCGTTATTGTTTTATTGTTTTGTAGCCTATGTTAGCCACTTTACGTTTCCTCTTTTCTTATCTACCCTTCTTTCCTTTCAACTCTCTATCTTATTTAACTGGCTGCCATTATTACTATTACTACTACCAGTCATTTGGAACTCGGAAGTTCAGAGCCTCGTTGACAACCCATCGCCAAGCCTCCCTCTCATGAGTGTATTTCTTCTATATTTTCGATGTTCTGTTTCGTCTTTTCTAGTGGAAGATATCTTTATATTGTTTTCCCTTCTATTGCTCGGCCTTCCTTACGGCTTTTTTTTTATACGAGTTGTTCACTCATTATTCGTCCACATTCCATTCTTTCAATAGCAATGTCAACCCATGAAGTAATTGGAAGATCACGTCTCTTTAATGGAACCGGAGGATGAGGCAGGGAAACCATTGTACAACATTTGCAGGTTTTAACAACGTTTTCCACCTCTTTGTCCATTCCCGGCCACCAGACTTTAGTCCTAAGGCGGCTTTTCATAGCCATTATACCAGGATGATCCGCGTGTGCTGCATCCAGAGATTTTTTTCTAAGTTTCTGAGGAATCACTATTTTATTTCCCCTAAGTATAATATCTTTGTAGAAACCGTTTGAACTGAAAAATTTTGAAAATTTTAACCGATTCATTCCAGACATTTTTATAAATTCCATTTTTTACATTTAGTATTTCCAGATCGGTTGCTGAATATTCTTTTATATCTTGAATTGATACAGCTTTTGGTCTTGAATTTTCAACTATCTGTTGTACATGATTGTCTTTAGCTAGTGGTGGTTTTGTGGAATATTCGCATAAACGTGAAAGTGGGTCGGCAATGTTTGACTTTCCCGGCCTGTAAATAACATTATACCGATACGATTGAAGCCGAAGAACCCATCTTTCTATGCGAGCACAAGGCTTCGACTTTTCTCCAAAAATTATCTCCAATGGTTAATGGTCCGTTACCAAATCGTACTGTTTTCCGAAAAGAAGATTGTTGAAGTGCTCTACAGCTCAGACCAATGCCAAGGCTTCTTTCTCTGTCTGACTATACCTACGTTCACATTCTGTGAGCGTTTTGTTGCCGTATGCAATAATTCTTGGTCCTTTTGAATTGATTTGCAATAAAATTGCACCAAGTCCAATTGGACTTGCATCCGCAATAACTTGCGTTTTATCTCCGACGTTATAATATCCCAACGATTTAATATTTTCAAGAATGTTTTTTAACTCATTGAAAGCATAATTTTGTTCAAGACCCCAATGTTCACTAAGTTTACTATTTTTTGTCAGTTTTTTCCTCAAGAGTTGTTTTAATGGTTCTGTTATAGTGGCTAGGTGAGGTATCCATTTGCCAATACAATTAAACCTAAAAAACTTTGCAGCTCTTCTATTGTTTTTGGGAACCTAAACAACTTTATGCTTTCAAGATACTTTTCCAAAGGCTTTATCCCTTCAGAACTTAACTCATGTCCTAAAAACTGTATCTTAAAAACTCCAATGAGACATTTGTCGTTATTTAAAATTACATTGTTTTCCTTAAGGGTTTGAAGAACGATGTGTCGACGTTTGATACGCTCATGTTTGGAGCCCCCAAATATTAATACATCGTCAATAAAATGTATCGCTCCTTCACATCCTAAAAGAATTCTTTCCATTATTTTTTGGAATAGTTCTGAAGCACAAACATTAACCGTTTATACTGAAACAATCCCTTACTAGTTATAAACGTTGTTATGTAGCGTGATTTTGGATGAATTTCGATCTGGTGAAAAGCGTTTTTTACGTCAAGTTTGCTGAACCATTTCGCATTTGCGATTCTTTGCAAAAGTTGATCCATAGTAGGTAACGGATGGTTCTCTCGCAAAATGGCTGCATTTGCCCGTCTCATATCCGCACAGATTCTAACTTCTCCGTTCTCTTTGAGAATTGGAACAATAGGAGAAACCCACCTTGAAGGCTTTCTAACCTCGTCTATGATATCACCATCTAAGAGTTCTTCTAGTTTTTGTTCAACCTTAGCTTCCAAGGGTATTGGAATTATTCCGTACGGTTGGAAAACGAGTTTTATGGATTCATCTATTGGTATCTCCACAAGCACATTCTTAAATTTGGGAAATTGAGAACTTCTCACCTCATTTACATCAGTTCCAATTTTGAGGACCTTGAGAGCTTTTGCTGTTTCAATCCCTAATAAATTGTTTGTCCTACCCGCGATAACATAGAATGTAGCTTTTTCCACCTCTTTTCCGATCAATATCTCTACATCAAAACTCCCCATCACATCCAATGGTGTGGAACTACCGTAAGCTAGGGACGTCTTTTCTGGATTTTTTATTTGATTTAATGCCTTTACTTTATGATTTTTTAGATATTTCCATGTTGCATCCGTTAACAGATTTTGTTTACAACCTGAGTCAATCTTCCTTTTTTTTCTAACTTCCTTTGAACTTTACTTTTATCTTTCAATTGAATGAAAAACTACATTACTCAAAACATTTGCATTTTGTTTTCAATTTAATGAAATAAAACACATTTAAATTTATAAAAATGCTGTACAAACTCCATATGAAGTTTTCTATGTTCCTTCAATTTAATGAAAAGTTAAACCATTTAAGGCCATCATACGATCTGTGCATTTACTTAAACAGTTATAATAACTAACCCTATTTAATGGATTTTCCTTGGTACTCACCAGTTTATTTACTTCTCTATTCACTGTTTTTATCCTCGTCGCCAATGTAATGTCGTACTAACTCACCCACCCACTCCCGACGGTGGTTCAATCGGAATTCTCCTTCCAAGTTGTGCATGCACTCGAGACAATATCTTTCGATATGAGAGTAAAGAGAAGCTTGAGTGGAAACTGTGTGGTGGCGTGACCCACACCTGTTATACAATACTTACATATGTATTTGCATACCACAGAGCATGATTATTCATGCCGTTAAAACAATGCAATATACTACATCTCTTCCATGTTTTTTTTTTATGTTTAATGCTTTTCATTATTTTATTATCAATTTTTTTCCATCTACATATTAACATACAAAAATCAAGGTTTTATTTTGGAATAACTAACTCCATAACTAACTTATTTATAATGTTACAAACTTATTTTTTTTATTACAATTCATTTTTCGTTAATTGAAACTCTATCCCCGTTTACTCTTAGATGGCTTTCCACTCTCCCTCCACCTTCTTTAAGTGAACAATATTTCTTCTTAATTTTTCATTTGTTTCATTTTTTCTAACTACTGTATCTCCTCCATTCCTACTTTCTACTGTGTGTTCAGAAGGACTGAAGTTTGGAGTAAGTTTATCTTGTTTTACAAATTTTTTTATGTAGGTATACCTTATCACCTACCTTAATATCAAGACTTTTAGCTTTTCTTTTCCTATCTGTGTACTCTTTTCCTTTCTTTTTCTTTTCTTTATCCCTATCTCTAATCTCTGAGTTAGTGATTTTTTTTGTCTATAGATTCGATTGCAGGCACTTTGTCCCTATTTAATCCATTGAAAAATAACTCTGACGGCGTTTTGCCGGTTGTTGAGTGTGGTATACTATTGTACATCATTAAATATTCCCATAATGATTCTCTCAGATCTTTTCCTTCAATTTTCCCAATTTTCAATCGTTTTAATATATCTCGATTTTCAACCTCGCCATTTTGTTGTGACCAATATGGAATGCTGTTAAAAAGTATTACATTGCATTCTTTACAAAATGCCTTAAATTCCTGACTTATAAATTATTTTCCATTATCTGCTGTTATCGAAACTGGGAAACCGGGCCTGCTAAAAATCTCTTAACATCTTTATTTTGTTAGAAGAAGCTATGCTCCTGCAAATTTTGATTTCCTTGTATCGGCTCATATCATTATTTGAGAGCGGTCCCATTAGGTCAATAGCAATGTCAACCCATGAAGTAATTGGAAGATCACGTCTCTTTAATGGAACCGGAGGATGAGGCAGGGAAACCATTGTACAACATTTGCAGGTTTTAACAACGTTTTCCACCTCTTTGTCCATTCCCGGCCACCAGACTTTAGTCCTAAGGCGGCTTTTCATAGCCATTATACCAGGATGATCCGCGTGTGCTGCATCCAGAGATTTTTTTCTAAGTTTCTGAGGAATCACTATTTTATTTCCCCTAAGTAAAATATCTTTGTAGAAACCGTTTGAACTGAAAAATTTTGAAAATTTTAACCGATTCATTCCAGACATTTTTATAAATTCCATTTTTTACATTTAGTATTTCCAGATCGGTTGCTGAATATTCTTTTATATCTTGAATTGATACAGCTTTTGGTCTTGAATTTTCAACTATCTGTTGTACATGATTGTCTTTAGCTAGTGGTGGTTTTGTGGAATATTCGCATAAACGTGAAAGTGGGTCGGCAATGTTTGACTTTCCCGGCCTGTAAATAACATTATACCGATACGATTGAAGCCGAAGAACCCATCTTTCTATGCGAGCACAAGGCTTCGACTTTTCTCCAAAAATTATCTCCAATGGTTAATGGTCCGTTACCAAATCGTACTGTTTTCCGAAAAGAAGATTGTTGAAGTGCTCTACAGCTCAGACCAATGCCAAGGCTTCTTTCTCTGTCTGACTATACCTACGTTCACATTCTGTGAGCGTTTTGTTGCCGTATGCAATAATTCTTGGTCCTTTTGAATTGATTTGCAATAAAATTGCACCAAGCCCAATTGGACTTGCATCCGCAATAACTTGCGTTTTATCTCCGACGTTATAATATCCCAACGATTTAATATTTTCAAGAATGTTTTTTAACTCATTGAAAGCATAATTTTGTTCAAGACCCCAATGTTCACTAAGTTTACTATTTTTTGTCAGTTTTTTCCTCAAGAGTTGTTTTAATGGTTCTGTTATAGTGGCTAGGTGAGGTATCCATTTGCCAATACAATTAAACCTAAAAAACTTTGCAGCTCTTCTATTGTTTTTGGGAACCTAAACAACTTTATGCTTTCAAGATACTTTTCCAAAGGCTTTATCCCTTCAGAACTTAACTCATGTCCTAAAAACTGTATCTTAAAAACTCCAATGAGACATTTGTCGTTATTTAAAATTACATTATTTTCCTTAAGGGTTTGAAGAACGATGTGTCGACGTTTGATACGCTCATGTTTGGAGCCCCCAAATATTAATACATCGTCAATAAAATGTATCGCTCCTTCACATCCTAAAAGAATTCTTTCCATTATTTTTTGGAATAGTTCTGAAGCACAAACATTAACCGTTTATACTGAAACAATCCCTTACTAGTTATAAACGTTGTTATGTAGCGTGATTTTGGATGAATTTCGATCTGGTGAAAAGCGTTTTTTACGTCAAGTTTGCTGAACCATTTCGCATTTGCGATTCTTTGCAAAAGTTGATCCATAGTAGGTAACGGATGGTTCTCTCGTAAAATGGCTGCATTTGCCCGTCTCATATCCGCACAGATTCTAACTTCTCCGTTCTCTTTGAGAATTGGAACAATAGGAGAAACCCACCTTGAAGGCTTTCTAACCTCGTCTATGATATCACCATCTAAGAGTTCTTCTAGTTTTTGTTCAACCTTAGCTTTCAAGGGTATTGGAATTATTCCGTACGGTTGGAAAACGAGTTTTATGGATTCATCTATTGGTATCTCCACAAGCACATTCTTAAATTTGGGAAATTGAGAACTTCTCACCTCATTTACATCAGTTCCAATTTTGAGGACCTTGAGAGCTTTTGCTGTTTCAATCCCTAATAAATTGTTTGTCCTACCCGCGATAACATAGAATGTAGCTTTTTCCACCTCTTTTCCGATCAATATCTCTACATCAAAACTCCCCATCACATCCAATGGTGTGGAACTACCGTAAGCTAGGGACGTCTTTTCTGGATTTTTTATTTGATTTAATGCCTTTACTTTATGATTTTTTAGATATTTCCATGTTGCATCCGTTAACAGATTTTGTTTACAACCTGAGTCAATCTTCCTTTTTTTTCTAACTTCCTTTGAACTTTACTTTTATCTTTCAATTGAATGAAAAACTACATTACTCAAAACATTTGCATTTTGTTTTCAATTTAATGAAATAAAACACATTTAAATTTATAAAAATGCTCTACAAACTCCATATGAAGTTTTCTATGTTCCTTCAATTTAATGAAAAGTTAAACCATTTAAGGCCATCATACGATCTGTGCATTTACTTAAACAGTTATAATAACTAACCCTATTTAATGGATTTTCCTTGGTACTCACCAGTTTATTTACTTCTCTATTCACTGTTTTTATCCTCGTCGCCAATGTAATGTCGTACTAACTCACCCACCCACTCCCGACGGTGGTTCAATCGGAATTCTCCTTCCAAGTTGTGCATGCACTCGAGACAATATCTTTCGATATGAGAGTAAAGAGAAGCTTGAGTGGAAACTGTGTGGTGGCGTGACCCACACCTGTTATACAATACTTACATATGTATTTGCATACCACAGAGCATGATTATTCATGCCGTTAAAACAATGCAATATACTACATCTCTTCCATGTTTTTTTTTTATGTTTAATGCTTTTCATTATTTTATTATCAATTTTTTTCCATCTACATATTAACATACAAAAATCAAGGTTTTATTTTGGAATAACTAACTCCATAACTAACTTATTTATAATGTTACAAACTTATTTTTTTTATTACAATTCATTTTTCGTTAATTGAAACTCTATCCCCGTTTACTCTTAGATGGCTTTCCACTCTCCCTCCACCTTCTTTAAGTGAACAATATTTCTTCTTAATTTTTCATTTGTTTCATTTTTTCTAACTACTGTATCTCCTCCATTCCTACTTTCTACTGTGTGTTCAGAAGGACTGAAGTTTGGAGTAAGTTTATCTTGTTTTACAAATTTTTTTATGTAGGTATACCTTATCACCTACCTTAATATCAAGACTTTTAGCTTTTCTTTTCCTATCTGTGTACTCTTTTCCTTTCTTTTTCTTTTCTTTATCCCTATCTCTAATCTCTGAGTTAGTGATTTTTTTTGTCTATAGATTCGATTGCAGGCACTTTGTCCCTATTTAATCCATTGAAAAATAACTCTGACGGCGTTTTGCCGGTTGTTGAGTGTGGTGTACTATTGTACATCATTAAATATTCCCATAATGATTCTCTCAGATCTTTTCCTTCAATTTTCCCAATTTTCAATCGTTTTAATATATCTCGATTTTCAACCTCGCCATTTTGTTGTGACCAATATGGAATGCTGTTAAAAAGTATTACATTGCATTCTTTACAAAATGCCTTAAATTCCTGACTTATAAATTATTTTCCATTATCTGCTGTTATCGAAACTGGGAAACCGGGCCTGCTAAAAATCTCTTAACATCTTTATTTTGTTAGAAGAAGCTATGCTCCTGCAAATTTTGATTTCCTTGTATCGGCTCATATCATTATTTGAGAGCGGTCCCATTAGGTCAATAGCAATGTCAACCCATGAAGTAATTGGAAGATCACGTCTCTTTAATGGAACCGGAGGATGAGGCAGGGAAACCATTGTACAACATTTGCAGGTTTTAACAACGTTTTCCACCTCTTTGTCCATTCCCGGCCACCAGACTTTAGTCCTAAGGCGGCTTTTCATAGCCATTATACCAGGATGTTCCGCGTGTGCTGCATCCAGAGATTTTTTTCTAAGTTTCTGAGGAATCACTATTTTATTTCCCCTAAGTAAAATATCTTTGTAGAAACCGTTTGAACTGAAAAATTTTGAAAATTTTAACCGATTCATTCCAGACATTTTTATAAATTCCATTTTTTACATTTAGTATTTCCAGATCGGTTGCTGAATATTCTTTTATATCTTGAATTGATACAGCTTTTGGTCTTGAATTTTCAACTATCTGTTGTACATGATTGTCTTTAGCTAGTGGTGGTTTTGTGGAATATTCGCATAAACGTGAAAGTGGGTCGGCAATGTTTGACTTTCCCGGCCTGTAAATAACATTATACCGATACGATTGAAGCCGAAGAACCCATCTTTCTATGCGAGCACAAGGCTTCGACTTTTCTCCAAAAATTATCTCCAATGGTTAATGGTCCGTTACCAAATCGTACTGTTTTCCGAAAAGAAGATTGTTGAAGTGCTCTACAGCTCAGACCAATGCCAAGGCTTCTTTCTCTGTCTGACTATACCTACGTTCACATTCTGTGAGCGTTTTGTTGCCGTATGCAATAATTCTTGGTCCTTTTGAATTGATTTGCAATAAAATTGCACCAAGTCCAATTGGACTTGCATCCGCAATAACTTGCGTTTTATCTCCGACGTTATAATATCCCAACGATTTAATATTTTCAAGAATGTTTTTTAACTCATTGAAAGCATAATTTTGTTCAAGACCCCAATGTTCACTAAGTTTACTATTTTTTGTCAGTTTTTTCCTCAAGAGTTGTTTTAATGGTTCTGTTATAGTGGCTAGGTGAGGTATCCATTTGCCAATACAATTAAACCTAAAAAACTTTGCAGCTCTTCTATTGTTTTTGGGAACCTAAACAACTTTATGCTTTCAAGATACTTTTCCAAAGGCTTTATCCCTTCAGAACTTAACTCATGTCCTAAAAACTGTATCTTAAAAACTCCAATGAGACATATTTCGTTATTTAAAATTACATTGTTTTCCTTAAGGGTTTGAAGAACGATGTGTCGACGTTTGATACGCTCATGTTTGGAGCCCCCAAATATTAATACATCGTCAATAAAATGTATCGCTCCTTCACATCCTAAAAGAATTCTTTCCATTATTTTTTGGAATAGTTCTGAAGCACAAACATTAACCGTTTATACTGAAACAATCCCTTACTAGTTATAAACGTTGTTATGTAGCGTGATTTTGGATGAATTTCGATCTGGTGAAAAGCGTTTTTTACGTCAAGTTTGCTGAACCATTTCGCATTTGCGATTCTTTGCAAAAGTTGATCCATAGTAGGTAACGGATGGTTCTCTCGTAAAATGGCTGCATTTGCCCGTCTCATATCCGCACAGATTCTAACTTCTCCGTTCTCTTTGAGAATTGGAACAATAGGAGAAACCCACCTTGAAGGCTTTCTAACCTCGTCTATGATATCACCATCTAAGAGTTCTTCTAGTTTTTGTTCAACCTTAGCTTCCAAGGGTATTGGAATTATTCGGTACGGTTGGAAAACGAGTTTTATGGATTCATCTATTGGTATCTCCACAAGCACATTCTTAAATTTGGGAAATTGAGAACTTCTCACCTCATTTACATCAGTTCCAATTTTGAGGACCTTGAGAGCTTTTGCTGTTTCAATCCCTAATAAATTGTTTGTCCTACCCGCGATAACATAGAATGTAGCTTTTTCCACCTCTTTTCCGATCAATATCTCTACATCAAAACTCCCCATCACATCCAATGGTGTGGAACTACCGTAAGCTAGGGACGTCTTTTCTGGATTTTTTATTTGATTTAATGCCTTTACTTTATGATTTTTTAGATATTTCCATGTTGCATCCGTTAACAGATTTTGTTTACAACCTGAGTCAATCTTCCTTTTTTTTCTAACTTCCTTTGAACTTTACTTTTATCTTTCAATTGAATGAAAAACTACATTACTCAAAACATTTGCATTTTGTTTTCAATTTAATGAAATAAAACACATTTAAATTTATAAAAATGCTCTACAAACTCCATATGAAGTTTTCTATGTTCCTTCAATTTAATGAAAAGTTAAACCATTTAAGGCCATCATACGATCTGTGCATTTACTTAAACAGTTATAATGACTAACCCTATTTAATGGATTTTCCTTGGTACTCACCAGTTTATTTACTTCTCTATTCACTGTTTTTATCCTCGTCGCCAATGTAATGTCGTACTAACTCACCCACCCACTCCCGACGGTGGTTCAATCGGAATTCTCCTTCCAAGTTGTGCATGCACTCGAGACAATATCTTTCGATATGAGAGTAAAGAGAAGCTTGAGTGCAAACTGTGTGGTGGCGTGACCCACACCTGTTATACAATACTTACATACATATGTATTTGCATACCACAGAGCATGATTATTCATGCTGTTAAAACAATGCAATATACTACAATCAGTTAAAACACATAAATTTAAGAAAATAAAATGAAACACATTTGTATCTCAGTCATTATTTTGCTTTGTTTTTGTATTAACAACCATTTTTCGTTCAAAATAGGGGTGTATGTGTAGCAGTCGAAGAAATTGTTTCTTACCATAGGATGTCCGCACAGGGTCTGTAAGGTATTTGAAGTTAGTTAAGAATTTGGCCTAGCATTTTTCTAACATAAGGTAATTCCTCATAATATTATGTTATGTAAATAAAAAAAATAATTTTAAAACTAAAGGTAAAAGAAAAGCAGATGCTGGATGTTAGGTTTACTTTCTTGTTGCACTTATTTAATTTTTCCTCATGTGCATTTTGCACAAGTAGTCATTTTTGTACGCAAGTTACCGCAAGTGTGGGAATCAAAATTTTCTTATAAGGCCGCACGACTCAGGTGTCAAAGTAAAATATGGCATAGGCATTTTCTGATTCCCACACTCAGGAACTGTAGGCCAATGTCTCGCCGACATAGCGAGTGTGATTTGTGAATTCGATGAGAGACGTTCGCTTGTACAATAAATAAAGTTGATGACTTAAATAATATTTAGCAATTTTTATTGTGAACACTGGAAATGACATCTGCGGATTGGAAATGACATTCACGGGCTTACAGTTTATTGCCTTCTTTCTGTTTAAAAAAAAAACCGCTCCATTTTCGATAAAAAATCGAATTGAATTCTTAATGCTTATGATAAATCCAATTTAAGATCCAAGAAACATTCGCCAATTCATTGAATAAAATTTACGAAGACGAATTTACTCATATAACGAGGTTAATAGAGCAAAAAAACTATTTCATGCTCGATTGTCTACAGCGAAACTTGTGAAAATGTTATGGCGAAACCATTTATTCTGTTGCCTCAAAGGAGAATTATATTTTCATTGTCATTCCATGTCACTGGTCCGATACGACATTAAGAAATGCAAAACCGGTTCTGTAATGTTGTTTACGTGAGCTGCTTCCAACATTTTTGAAACTGATACTTGATCTTTCTACCTTCAGGTGCATACTGGCTTCTAGAGGTGCGTCGCGAGTAGTTGGGTCTGATAACGCAGCTATTTAAAAAAAAGGCTTGTAAAGTATTATCAAACTTTAGCTTTATGAATGAAAAATTTAACGGATTTACATTCATTCCAAATGTTCGGAAATTCATTTTTGAGCGAACATAAAGCGAAAAATCAATGTAAGGTACATGTGATATTTACGTAATTTGCGAAAACTTAATGGCCGTATAGCGTTCGAGAGTTCAGGCTTTTGACAGAATGAGTAGGAACAATAAATTCATACGGAGTAACTGTGTATATCTCCAGGTATAATATTCAACTTAATCAATCATGGGCTTCTCTAATGAGCTAGCCTTAAAGCTAAAAGCTAATATCCTGTAGTAATACCTTTCTACCTTCTTTCCCTTCTTTCTTTTTAACCTTCTTTCCTTTTTTGTCTTCGAATTATTCGCGACCATACGATTTCAGCAACAGTTGAGAAGCCCATACTATTCCGTCGTGTTATCAGTTGTTCGATATCTAATCATCGAATTCCCTTAGATTTCCTTCTGAATTTAATAAAAATCTAATTGGCTTTGTCTCCAAAGCTTTAATTTATTTAAATGAACTTAGAATTTCTCATATAGGGTTGTTCTTCAAAGTGCAAATCGTAACAACCAACCACTCTGCAGTTGGACACTTTTCTTTCTTGGTGCAGTAAGGTTTCTTTATACTTATAATTATACTTTTAAATAAGTAAAGAATTCAAAATAAATAAAGTTCCTGGGCTTGCCGTTATTGTTTTATTGTTTTGTAGCCTATGTTAGCCACTTTACGTTTCCTCTTTTCTTATCTACCCTTCTTTCCTTTCAACTCTCTATCTTATTTAACTGGCTGCCATTATTACTATTACTACTACCAGTCATTTGGAACTCGGAAGTTCAGAGCCTCGTTGACAACCCATCGCCAAGCCTCCCTCTCATGAGTGTATTTCTTCTATATTTTCGATGTTCTGTTTCGTCTTTTCTAGTGGAAGATATCTTTATATTGTTTTCCCTTCTATTGCTCGGCCTTCCTTACGGCTTTTTTTTTATACGAGTTGTTCACTCATTATTCGTCCACATTCCATTCTTTCAATAGCAATGTCAACCCATGAAGTAATTGGAAGATCACGTCTCTTTAATGGAACCGGAGGATGAGGCAGGGAAACCATTGTACAACATTTGCAGGTTTTAACAACGTTTTCCACCTCTTTGTCCATTCCCGGCCACCAGACTTTAGTCCTAAGGCGGCTTTTCATAGCCATTATACCAGGATGATCCGCGTGTGCTGCATCCAGAGATTTTTTTCTAAGTTTCTGAGGAATCACTATTTTATTTCCCCTAAGTATAATATCTTTGTAGAAACCGTTTGAACTGAAAAATTTTGAAAATTTTAACCGATTCATTCCAGACATTTTTATAAATTCCATTTTTTACATTTAGTATTTCCAGATCGGTTGCTGAATATTCTTTTATATCTTGAATTGATACAGCTTTTGGTCTTGAATTTTCAACTATCTGTTGTACATGATTGTCTTTAGCTAGTGGTGGTTTTGTGGAATATTCGCATAAACGTGAAAGTGGGTCGGCAATGTTTGACTTTCCCGGCCTGTAAATAACATTATACCGATACGATTGAAGCCGAAGAACCCATCTTTCTATGCGAGCACAAGGCTTCGACTTTTCTCCAAAAATTATCTCCAATGGTTAATGGTCCGTTACCAAATCGTACTGTTTTCCGAAAAGAAGATTGTTGAAGTGCTCTACAGCTCAGACCAATGCCAAGGCTTCTTTCTCTGTCTGACTATACCTACGTTCACATTCTGTGAGCGTTTTGTTGCCGTATGCAATAATTCTTGGTCCTTTTGAATTGATTTGCAATAAAATTGCACCAAGTCCAATTGGACTTGCATCCGCAATAACTTGCGTTTTATCTCCGACGTTATAATATCCCAACGATTTAATATTTTCAAGAATGTTTTTTAACTCATTGAAAGCATAATTTTGTTCAAGACCCCAATGTTCACTAAGTTTACTATTTTTTGTCAGTTTTTTCCTCAAGAGTTGTTTTAATGGTTCTGTTATAGTGGCTAGGTGAGGTATCCATTTGCCAATACAATTAAACCTAAAAAACTTTGCAGCTCTTCTATTGTTTTTGGGAACCTAAACAACTTTATGCTTTCAAGATACTTTTCCAAAGGCTTTATCCCTTCAGAACTTAACTCATGTCCTAAAAACTGTATCTTAAAAACTCCAATGAGACATTTGTCGTTATTTAAAATTACATTGTTTTCCTTAAGGGTTTGAAGAACGATGTGTCGACGTTTGATACGCTCATGTTTGGAGCCCCCAAATATTAATACATCGTCAATAAAATGTATCGCTCCTTCACATCCTAAAAGAATTCTTTCCATTATTTTTTGGAATAGTTCTGAAGCACAAACATTAACCGTTTATACTGAAACAATCCCTTACTAGTTATAAACGTTGTTATGTAGCGTGATTTTGGATGAATTTCGATCTGGTGAAAAGCGTTTTTTACGTCAAGTTTGCTGAACCATTTCGCATTTGCGATTCTTTGCAAAAGTTGATCCATAGTAGGTAACGGATGGTTCTCTCGCAAAATGGCTGCATTTGCCCGTCTCATATCCGCACAGATTCTAACTTCTCCGTTCTCTTTGAGAATTGGAACAATAGGAGAAACCCACCTTGAAGGCTTTCTAACCTCGTCTATGATATCACCATCTAAGAGTTCTTCTAGTTTTTGTTCAACCTTAGCTTCCAAGGGTATTGGAATTATTCCGTACGGTTGGAAAACGAGTTTTATGGATTCATCTATTGGTATCTCCACAAGCACATTCTTAAATTTGGGAAATTGAGAACTTCTCACCTCATTTACATCAGTTCCAATTTTGAGGACCTTGAGAGCTTTTGCTGTTTCAATCCCTAATAAATTGTTTGTCCTACCCGCGATAACATAGAATGTAGCTTTTTCCACCTCTTTTCCGATCAATATCTCTACATCAAAACTCCCCATCACATCCAATGGTGTGGAACTACCGTAAGCTAGGGACGTCTTTTCTGGATTTTTTATTTGATTTAATGCCTTTACTTTATGATTTTTTAGATATTTCCATGTTGCATCCGTTAACAGATTTTGTTTACAACCTGAGTCAATCTTCCTTTTTTTTCTAACTTCCTTTGAACTTTACTTTTATCTTTCAATTGAATGAAAAACTACATTACTCAAAACATTTGCATTTTGTTTTCAATTTAATGAAATAAAACACATTTAAATTTATAAAAATGCTGTACAAACTCCATATGAAGTTTTCTATGTTCCTTCAATTTAATGAAAAGTTAAACCATTTAAGGCCATCATACGATCTGTGCATTTACTTAAACAGTTATAATAACTAACCCTATTTAATGGATTTTCCTTGGTACTCACCAGTTTATTTACTTCTCTATTCACTGTTTTTATCCTCGTCGCCAATGTAATGTCGTACTAACTCACCCACCCACTCCCGACGGTGGTTCAATCGGAATTCTCCTTCCAAGTTGTGCATGCACTCGAGACAATATCTTTCGATATGAGAGTAAAGAGAAGCTTGAGTGGAAACTGTGTGGTGGCGTGACCCACACCTGTTATACAATACTTACATATGTATTTGCATACCACAGAGCATGATTATTCATGCCGTTAAAACAATGCAATATACTACATCTCTTCCATGTTTTTTTTTTATGTTTAATGCTTTTCATTATTTTATTATCAATTTTTTTCCATCTACATATTAACATACAAAAATCAAGGTTTTATTTTGGAATAACTAACTCCATAACTAACTTATTTATAATGTTACAAACTTATTTTTTTTATTACAATTCATTTTTCGTTAATTGAAACTCTATCCCCGTTTACTCTTAGATGGCTTTCCACTCTCCCTCCACCTTCTTTAAGTGAACAATATTTCTTCTTAATTTTTCATTTGTTTCATTTTTTCTAACTACTGTATCTCCTCCATTCCTACTTTCTACTGTGTGTTCAGAAGGACTGAAGTTTGGAGTAAGTTTATCTTGTTTTACAAATTTTTTTATGTAGGTATACCTTATCACCTACCTTAATATCAAGACTTTTAGCTTTTCTTTTCCTATCTGTGTACTCTTTTCCTTTCTTTTTCTTTTCTTTATCCCTATCTCTAATCTCTGAGTTAGTGATTTTTTTTGTCTATAGATTCGATTGCAGGCACTTTGTCCCTATTTAATCCATTGAAAAATAACTCTGACGGCGTTTTGCCGGTTGTTGAGTGTGGTATACTATTGTACATCATTAAATATTCCCATAATGATTCTCTCAGATCTTTTCCTTCAATTTTCCCAATTTTCAATCGTTTTAATATATCTCGATTTTCAACCTCGCCATTTTGTTGTGACCAATATGGAATGCTGTTAAAAAGTATTACATTGCATTCTTTACAAAATGCCTTAAATTCCTGACTTATAAATTATTTTCCATTATCTGCTGTTATCGAAACTGGGAAACCGGGCCTGCTAAAAATCTCTTAACATCTTTATTTTGTTAGAAGAAGCTATGCTCCTGCAAATTTTGATTTCCTTGTATCGGCTCATATCATTATTTGAGAGCGGTCCCATTAGGTCAATAGCAATGTCAACCCATGAAGTAATTGGAAGATCACGTCTCTTTAATGGAACCGGAGGATGAGGCAGGGAAACCATTGTACAACATTTGCAGGTTTTAACAACGTTTTCCACCTCTTTGTCCATTCCCGGCCACCAGACTTTAGTCCTAAGGCGGCTTTTCATAGCCATTATACCAGGATGATCCGCGTGTGCTGCATCCAGAGATTTTTTTCTAAGTTTCTGAGGAATCACTATTTTATTTCCCCTAAGTAAAATATCTTTGTAGAAACCGTTTGAACTGAAAAATTTTGAAAATTTTAACCGATTCATTCCAGACATTTTTATAAATTCCATTTTTTACATTTAGTATTTCCAGATCGGTTGCTGAATATTCTTTTATATCTTGAATTGATACAGCTTTTGGTCTTGAATTTTCAACTATCTGTTGTACATGATTGTCTTTAGCTAGTGGTGGTTTTGTGGAATATTCGCATAAACGTGAAAGTGGGTCGGCAATGTTTGACTTTCCCGGCCTGTAAATAACATTATACCGATACGATTGAAGCCGAAGAACCCATCTTTCTATGCGAGCACAAGGCTTCGACTTTTCTCCAAAAATTATCTCCAATGGTTAATGGTCCGTTACCAAATCGTACTGTTTTCCGAAAAGAAGATTGTTGAAGTGCTCTACAGCTCAGACCAATGCCAAGGCTTCTTTCTCTGTCTGACTATACCTACGTTCACATTCTGTGAGCGTTTTGTTGCCGTATGCAATAATTCTTGGTCCTTTTGAATTGATTTGCAATAAAATTGCACCAAGCCCAATTGGACTTGCATCCGCAATAACTTGCGTTTTATCTCCGACGTTATAATATCCCAACGATTTAATATTTTCAAGAATGTTTTTTAACTCATTGAAAGCATAATTTTGTTCAAGACCCCAATGTTCACTAAGTTTACTATTTTTTGTCAGTTTTTTCCTCAAGAGTTGTTTTAATGGTTCTGTTATAGTGGCTAGGTGAGGTATCCATTTGCCAATACAATTAAACCTAAAAAACTTTGCAGCTCTTCTATTGTTTTTGGGAACCTAAACAACTTTATGCTTTCAAGATACTTTTCCAAAGGCTTTATCCCTTCAGAACTTAACTCATGTCCTAAAAACTGTATCTTAAAAACTCCAATGAGACATTTGTCGTTATTTAAAATTACATTATTTTCCTTAAGGGTTTGAAGAACGATGTGTCGACGTTTGATACGCTCATGTTTGGAGCCCCCAAATATTAATACATCGTCAATAAAATGTATCGCTCCTTCACATCCTAAAAGAATTCTTTCCATTATTTTTTGGAATAGTTCTGAAGCACAAACATTAACCGTTTATACTGAAACAATCCCTTACTAGTTATAAACGTTGTTATGTAGCGTGATTTTGGATGAATTTCGATCTGGTGAAAAGCGTTTTTTACGTCAAGTTTGCTGAACCATTTCGCATTTGCGATTCTTTGCAAAAGTTGATCCATAGTAGGTAACGGATGGTTCTCTCGTAAAATGGCTGCATTTGCCCGTCTCATATCCGCACAGATTCTAACTTCTCCGTTCTCTTTGAGAATTGGAACAATAGGAGAAACCCACCTTGAAGGCTTTCTAACCTCGTCTATGATATCACCATCTAAGAGTTCTTCTAGTTTTTGTTCAACCTTAGCTTTCAAGGGTATTGGAATTATTCCGTACGGTTGGAAAACGAGTTTTATGGATTCATCTATTGGTATCTCCACAAGCACATTCTTAAATTTGGGAAATTGAGAACTTCTCACCTCATTTACATCAGTTCCAATTTTGAGGACCTTGAGAGCTTTTGCTGTTTCAATCCCTAATAAATTGTTTGTCCTACCCGCGATAACATAGAATGTAGCTTTTTCCACCTCTTTTCCGATCAATATCTCTACATCAAAACTCCCCATCACATCCAATGGTGTGGAACTACCGTAAGCTAGGGACGTCTTTTCTGGATTTTTTATTTGATTTAATGCCTTTACTTTATGATTTTTTAGATATTTCCATGTTGCATCCGTTAACAGATTTTGTTTACAACCTGAGTCAATCTTCCTTTTTTTTCTAACTTCCTTTGAACTTTACTTTTATCTTTCAATTGAATGAAAAACTACATTACTCAAAACATTTGCATTTTGTTTTCAATTTAATGAAATAAAACACATTTAAATTTATAAAAATGCTCTACAAACTCCATATGAAGTTTTCTATGTTCCTTCAATTTAATGAAAAGTTAAACCATTTAAGGCCATCATACGATCTGTGCATTTACTTAAACAGTTATAATAACTAACCCTATTTAATGGATTTTCCTTGGTACTCACCAGTTTATTTACTTCTCTATTCACTGTTTTTATCCTCGTCGCCAATGTAATGTCGTACTAACTCACCCACCCACTCCCGACGGTGGTTCAATCGGAATTCTCCTTCCAAGTTGTGCATGCACTCGAGACAATATCTTTCGATATGAGAGTAAAGAGAAGCTTGAGTGGAAACTGTGTGGTGGCGTGACCCACACCTGTTATACAATACTTACATATGTATTTGCATACCACAGAGCATGATTATTCATGCCGTTAAAACAATGCAATATACTACATCTCTTCCATGTTTTTTTTTTATGTTTAATGCTTTTCATTATTTTATTATCAATTTTTTTCCATCTACATATTAACATACAAAAATCAAGGTTTTATTTTGGAATAACTAACTCCATAACTAACTTATTTATAATGTTACAAACTTATTTTTTTTATTACAATTCATTTTTCGTTAATTGAAACTCTATCCCCGTTTACTCTTAGATGGCTTTCCACTCTCCCTCCACCTTCTTTAAGTGAACAATATTTCTTCTTAATTTTTCATTTGTTTCATTTTTTCTAACTACTGTATCTCCTCCATTCCTACTTTCTACTGTGTGTTCAGAAGGACTGAAGTTTGGAGTAAGTTTATCTTGTTTTACAAATTTTTTTATGTAGGTATACCTTATCACCTACCTTAATATCAAGACTTTTAGCTTTTCTTTTCCTATCTGTGTACTCTTTTCCTTTCTTTTTCTTTTCTTTATCCCTATCTCTAATCTCTGAGTTAGTGATTTTTTTTGTCTATAGATTCGATTGCAGGCACTTTGTCCCTATTTAATCCATTGAAAAATAACTCTGACGGCGTTTTGCCGGTTGTTGAGTGTGGTGTACTATTGTACATCATTAAATATTCCCATAATGATTCTCTCAGATCTTTTCCTTCAATTTTCCCAATTTTCAATCGTTTTAATATATCTCGATTTTCAACCTCGCCATTTTGTTGTGACCAATATGGAATGCTGTTAAAAAGTATTACATTGCATTCTTTACAAAATGCCTTAAATTCCTGACTTATAAATTATTTTCCATTATCTGCTGTTATCGAAACTGGGAAACCGGGCCTGCTAAAAATCTCTTAACATCTTTATTTTGTTAGAAGAAGCTATGCTCCTGCAAATTTTGATTTCCTTGTATCGGCTCATATCATTATTTGAGAGCGGTCCCATTAGGTCAATAGCAATGTCAACCCATGAAGTAATTGGAAGATCACGTCTCTTTAATGGAACCGGAGGATGAGGCAGGGAAACCATTGTACAACATTTGCAGGTTTTAACAATGTTTTCCACCTCTTTGTCCATTCCCGGCCACCAGACTTTAGTCCTAAGGCGGCTTTTCATAGCCATTATACCAGGATGTTCCGCGTGTGCTGCATCCAGAGATTTTTTTCTAAGTTTCTGAGGAATCACTATTTTATTTCCCCTAAGTAAAATATCTTTGTAGAAACCGTTTGAACTGAAAAATTTTGAAAATTTTAACCGATTCATTCCAGACATTTTTATAAATTCCATTTTTTACATTTAGTATTTCCAGATCGGTTGCTGAATATTCTTTTATATCTTGAATTGATACAGCTTTTGGTCTTGAATTTTCAACTATCTGTTGTACATGATTGTCTTTAGCTAGTGGTGGTTTTGTGGAATATTCGCATAAACGTGAAAGTGGGTCGGCAATGTTTGACTTTCCCGGCCTGTAAATAACATTATACCGATACGATTGAAGCCGAAGAACCCATCTTTCTATGCGAGCACAAGGCTTCGACTTTTCTCCAAAAATTATCTCCAATGGTTAATGGTCCGTTACCAAATCGTACTGTTTTCCGAAAAGAAGATTGTTGAAGTGCTCTACAGCTCAGACCAATGCCAAGGCTTCTTTCTCTGTCTGACTATACCTACGTTCACATTCTGTGAGCGTTTTGTTGCCGTATGCAATAATTCTTGGTCCTTTTGAATTGATTTGCAATAAAATTGCACCAAGTCCAATTGGACTTGCATCCGCAATAACTTGCGTTTTATCTCCGACGTTATAATATCCCAACGATTTAATATTTTCAAGAATGTTTTTTAACTCATTGAAAGCATAATTTTGTTCAAGACCCCAATGTTCACTAAGTTTACTATTTTTTGTCAGTTTTTTCCTCAAGAGTTGTTTTAATGGTTCTGTTATAGTGGCTAGGTGAGGTATCCATTTGCCAATACAATTAAACCTAAAAAACTTTGCAGCTCTTCTATTGTTTTTGGGAACCTAAACAACTTTATGCTTTCAAGATACTTTTCCAAAGGCTTTATCCCTTCAGAACTTAACTCATGTCCTAAAAACTGTATCTTAAAAACTCCAATGAGACATATTTCGTTATTTAAAATTACATTGTTTTCCTTAAGGGTTTGAAGAACGATGTGTCGACGTTTGATACGCTCATGTTTGGAGCCCCCAAATATTAATACATCGTCAATAAAATGTATCGCTCCTTCACATCCTAAAAGAATTCTTTCCATTATTTTTTGGAATAGTTCTGAAGCACAAACATTAACCGTTTATACTGAAACAATCCCTTACTAGTTATAAACGTTGTTATGTAGCGTGATTTTGGATGAATTTCGATCTGGTGAAAAGCGTTTTTTACGTCAAGTTTGCTGAACCATTTCGCATTTGCGATTCTTTGCAAAAGTTGATCCATAGTAGGTAACGGATGGTTCTCTCGTAAAATGGCTGCATTTGCCCGTCTCATATCCGCACAGATTCTAACTTCTCCGTTCTCTTTGAGAATTGGAACAATAGGAGAAACCCACCTTGAAGGCTTTCTAACCTCGTCTATGATATCACCATCTAAGAGTTCTTCTAGTTTTTGTTCAACCTTAGCTTCCAAGGGTATTGGAATTATTCGGTACGGTTGGAAAACGAGTTTTATGGATTCATCTATTGGTATCTCCACAAGCACATTCTTAAATTTGGGAAATTGAGAACTTCTCACCTCATTTACATCAGTTCCAATTTTGAGGACCTTGAGAGCTTTTGCTGTTTCAATCCCTAATAAATTGTTTGTCCTACCCGCGATAACATAGAATGTAGCTTTTTCCACCTCTTTTCCGATCAATATCTCTACATCAAAACTCCCCATCACATCCAATGGTGTGGAACTACCGTAAGCTAGGGACGTCTTTTCTGGATTTTTTATTTGATTTAATGCCTTTACTTTATGATTTTTTAGATATTTCCATGTTGCATCCGTTAACAGATTTTGTTTACAACCTGAGTCAATCTTCCTTTTTTTTCTAACTTCCTTTGAACTTTACTTTTATCTTTCAATTGAATGAAAAACTACATTACTCAAAACATTTGCATTTTGTTTTCAATTTAATGAAATAAAACACATTTAAATTTATAAAAATGCTCTACAAACTCCATATGAAGTTTTCTATGTTCCTTCAATTTAATGAAAAGTTAAACCATTTAAGGCCATCATACGATCTGTGCATTTACTTAAACAGTTATAATGACTAACCCTATTTAATGGATTTTCCTTGGTACTCACCAGTTTATTTACTTCTCTATTCACTGTTTTTATCCTCGTCGTTCGCTTGTACAATAAATAAAGTTGATGACTTAAATAATATTTAGCAATTTTTATTGTGAACACTGGAAATGACATCTGCGGATTGGAAATGACATTCACGGGCTTACAGTTTATTGCCTTCTTTCTGTTTAAAAAAAAAACCGCTCCATTTTCGATAAAAAATCGAATTGAATTCTTAATGCTTATGATAAATCCAATTTAAGATCCAAGAAACATTCGCCAATTCATTGAATAAAATTTACGAAGACGAATTTACTCATATAACGAGGTTAATAGAGCAAAAAAACTATTTCATGCTCGATTGTCTACAGCGAAACTTGTGAAAATGTTATGGCGAAACCATTTATTCTGTTGCCTCAAAGGAGAATTATATTTTCATTGTCATTCCATGTCACTGGTCCGATACGACATTAAGAAATGCAAAACCGGTTCTGTAATGTTGTTTACGTGAGCTGCTTCCAACATTTTTGAAACTGATACTTGATCTTTCTACCTTCAGGTGCATACTGGCTTCTAGAGGTGCGTCGCGAGTAGTTGGGTCTGATAACGCAGCTATTTAAAAAAAAGGCTTGTAAAGTATTATCAAACTTTAGCTTTATGAATGAAAAATTTAACGGATTTACATTCATTCCAAATGTTCGGAAATTCATTTTTGAGCGAACATAAAGCGAAAAATCAATGTAAGGTACATGTGATATTTACGTAATTTGCGAAAACTTAATGGCCGTATAGCGTTCGAGAGTTCAGGCTTTTGACAGAATGAGTAGGAACAATAAATTCATACGGAGTAACTGTGTATATCTCCAGGTATAATATTCAACTTAATCAATCATGGGCTTCTCTAATGAGCTAGCCTTAAAGCTAAAAGCTAATATCCTGTAGTAATACCTTTCTACCTTCTTTCCCTTCTTTCTTTTTAACCTTCTTTCCTTTTTTGTCTTCGAATTATTCGCGACCATACGATTTCAGCAACAGTTGAGAAGCCCATACTATTCCGTCGTGTTATCAGTTGTTCGATATCTAATCATCGAATTCCCTTAGATTTCCTTCTGAATTTAATAAAAATCTAATTGGCTTTGTCTCCAAAGCTTTAATTTATTTAAATGAACTTAGAATTTCTCATATAGGGTTGTTCTTCAAAGTGCAAATCGTAACAACCAACCACTCTGCAGTTGGACACTTTTCTTTCTTGGTGCAGTAAGGTTTCTTTATACTTATAATTATACTTTTAAATAAGTAAAGAATTCAAAATAAATAAAGTTCCTGGGCTTGCCGTTATTGTTTTATTGTTTTGTAGCCTATGTTAGCCACTTTACGTTTCCTCTTTTCTTATCTACCCTTCTTTCCTTTCAACTCTCTATCTTATTTAACTGGCTGCCATTATTACTATTACTACTACCAGTCATTTGGAACTCGGAAGTTCAGAGCCTCGTTGACAACCCATCGCCAAGCCTCCCTCTCATGAGTGTATTTCTTCTATATTTTCGATGTTCTGTTTCGTCTTTTCTAGTGGAAGATATCTTTATATTGTTTTCCCTTCTATTGCTCGGCCTTCCTTACGGCTTTTTTTTTATACGAGTTGTTCACTCATTATTCGTCCACATTCCATTCTTTCAATAGCAATGTCAACCCATGAAGTAATTGGAAGATCACGTCTCTTTAATGGAACCGGAGGATGAGGCAGGGAAACCATTGTACAACATTTGCAGGTTTTAACAACGTTTTCCACCTCTTTGTCCATTCCCGGCCACCAGACTTTAGTCCTAAGGCGGCTTTTCATAGCCATTATACCAGGATGATCCGCGTGTGCTGCATCCAGAGATTTTTTTCTAAGTTTCTGAGGAATCACTATTTTATTTCCCCTAAGTAAAATATCTTTGTAGAAACCGTTTGAACTGAAAAATTTTGAAAATTTTAACCGATTCATTCCAGACATTTTTATAAATTCCATTTTTTACATTTAGTATTTCCAGATCGGTTGCTGAATATTCTTTTATATCTTGAATTGATACAGCTTTTGGTCTTGAATTTTCAACTATCTGTTGTACATGATTGTCTTTAGCTAGTGGTGGTTTTGTGGAATATTCGCATAAACGTGAAAGTGGGTCGGCAATGTTTGACTTTCCCGGCCTGTAAATAACATTATACCGATACGATTGAAGCCGAAGAACCCATCTTTCTATGCGAGCACAAGGCTTCGACTTTTCTCCAAAAATTATCTCCAATGGTTAATGGTCCGTTACCAAATCGTACTGTTTTCCGAAAAGAAGATTGTTGAAGTGCTCTACAGCTCAGACCAATGCCAAGGCTTCTTTCTCTGTCTGACTATACCTACGTTCACATTCTGTGAGCGTTTTGTTGCCGTATGCAATAATTCTTGGTCCTTTTGAATTGATTTGCAATAAAATTGCACCAAGCCCAATTGGACTTGCATCCGCAATAACTTGCGTTTTATCTCCGACGTTATAATATCCCAACGATTTAATATTTTCAAGAATGTTTTTTAACTCATTGAAAGCATAATTTTGTTCAAGACCCCAATGTTCACTAAGTTTACTATTTTTTGTCAGTTTTTTCCTCAAGAGTTGTTTTAATGGTTCTGTTATAGTGGCTAGGTGAGGTATCCATTTGCCAATACAATTAAACCTAAAAAACTTTGCAGCTCTTCTATTGTTTTTGGGAACCTAAACAACTTTATGCTTTCAAGATACTTTTCCAAAGGCTTTATCCCTTCAGAACTTAACTCATGTCCTAAAAACTGTATCTTAAAAACTCCAATGAGACATTTGTCGTTATTTAAAATTACATTGTTTTCCTTAAGGGTTTGAAGAACGATGTGTCGACGTTTGATACGCTCATGTTTGGAGCCCCCAAATATTAATACATCGTCAATAAAATGTATCGCTCCTTCACATCCTAAAAGAATTCTTTCCATTATTTTTTGGAATAGTTCTGAAGCACAAACATTAACCGTTTATACTGAAACAATCCCTTACTAGTTATAAACGTTGTTATGTAGCGTGATTTTGGATGAATTTCGATCTGGTGAAAAGCGTTTTTTACGTCAAGTTTGCTGAACCATTTCGCATTTGCGATTCTTTGCAAAAGTTGATCCATAGTAGGTAACGGATGGTTCTCTCGCAAAATGGCTGCATTTGCCCGTCTCATATCCGCACAGATTCTAACTTCTCCGTTCTCTTTGAGAATTGGAACAATAGGAGAAACCCACCTTGAAGGCTTTCTAACCTCGTCTATGATATCACCATCTAAGAGTTCTTCTAGTTTTTGTTCAACCTTAGCTTCCAAGGGTATTGGAATTATTCCGTACGGTTGGAAAACGAGTTTTATGGATTCATCTATTGGTATCTCCACAAGCACATTCTTAAATTTGGGAAATTGAGAACTTCTCACCTCATTTACATCAGTTCCAATTTTGAGGACCTTGAGAGCTTTTGCTGTTTCAATCCCTAATAAATTGTTTGTCCTACCCGCGATAACATAGAATGTAGCTTTTTCCACCTCTTTTCCGATCAATATCTCTACATCAAAACTCCCCATCACATCCAATGGTGTGGAACTACCGTAAGCTAGGGACGTCTTTTCTGGATTTTTTATTTGATTTAATGCCTTTACTTTATGATTTTTTAGATATTTCCATGTTGCATCCGTTAACAGATTTTGTTTACAACCTGAGTCAATCTTCCTTTTTTTTCTAACTTCCTTTGAACTTTACTTTTATCTTTCAATTGAATGAAAAACTACATTACTCAAAACATTTGCATTTTGTTTTCAATTTAATGAAATAAAACACATTTAAATTTATAAAAATGCTCTACAAACTCCATATGAAGTTTTCTATGTTCCTTCAATTTAATGAAAAGTTAAACCATTTAAGGCCATCATACGATCTGTGCATTTACTTAAACAGTTATAATAACTAACCCTATTTAATGGATTTTCCTTGGTACTCACCAGTTTATTTACTTCTCTATTCACTGTTTTTATCCTCGTCGCCAATGTAATGTCGTACTAACTCACCCACCCACTCCCGACGGTGGTTCAATCGGAATTCTCCTTCCAAGTTGTGCATGCACTCGAGACAATATCTTTCGATATGAGAGTAAAGAGAAGCTTGAGTGGAAACTGTGTGGTGGCGTGACCCACACCTGTTATACAATACTTACATATGTATTTGCATACCACAGAGCATGATTATTCATGCCGTTAAAACAATGCAATATACTACATCTCTTCCATGTTTTTTTTTTATGTTTAATGCTTTTCATTATTTTATTATCAATTTTTTTCCATCTACATATTAACATACAAAAATCAAGGTTTTATTTTGGAATAACTAACTCCATAACTAACTTATTTATAATGTTACAAACTTATTTTTTTTATTACAATTCATTTTTCGTTAATTGAAACTCTATCCCCGTTTACTCTTAGATGGCTTTCCACTCTCCCTCCACCTTCTTTAAGTGAACAATATTTCTTCTTAATTTTTCATTTGTTTCATTTTTTCTAACTACTGTATCTCCTCCATTCCTACTTTCTACTGTGTGTTCAGAAGGACTGAAGTTTGGAGTAAGTTTATCTTGTTTTACAAATTTTTTTATGTAGGTATACCTTATCACCTACCTTAATATCAAGACTTTTAGCTTTTCTTTTCCTATCTGTGTACTCTTTTCCTTTCTTTTTCTTTTCTTTATCCCTATCTCTAATCTCTGAGTTAGTGATTTTTTTTGTCTATAGATTCGATTGCAGGCACTTTGTCCCTATTTAATCCATTGAAAAATAACTCTGACGGCGTTTTGCCGGTTGTTGAGTGTGGTGTACTATTGTACATCATTAAATATTCCCATAATGATTCTCTCAGATCTTTTCCTTCAATTTTCCCAATTTTCAATCGTTTTAATATATCTCGATTTTCAACCTCGCCATTTTGTTGTGACCAATATGGAATGCTGTTAAAAAGTATTACATTGCATTCTTTACAAAATGCCTTAAATTCCTGACTTATAAATTATTTTCCATTATCTGCTGTTATCGAAACTGGGAAACCGGGCCTGCTAAAAATCTCTTAACATCTTTATTTTGTTAGAAGAAGCTATGCTCCTGCAAATTTTGATTTCCTTGTATCGGCTCATATCATTAATTGAGAGCGGTCCCATTAGGTCAATAGCAATGTCAACCCATGAAGTAATTGGAAGATCACGTCTCTTTAATGGAACCGGAGGATGAGGCAGGGAAACCATTGTACAACATTTGCAGGTTTTAACAACGTTTTCCACCTCTTTGTCCATTCCCGGCCACCAGACTTTAGTCCTAAGGCGGCTTTTCATAGCCATTATACCAGGATGATCCGCGTGTGCTGCATCCAGAGATTTTTTTCTAAGTTTCTGAGGAATCACTATTTTATTTCCCCTAAGTAAAATATCTTTGTAGAAACCGTTTGAACTGAAAAATTTTGAAAATTTTAACCGATTCATTCCAGACATTTTTATAAATTCCATTTTTTACATTTAGTATTTCCAGATCGGTTGCTGAATATTCTTTTATATCTTGAATTGATACAGCTTTTGGTCTTGAATTTTCAACTATCTGTTGTACATGATTGTCTTTAGCTAGTGGTGGTTTTGTGGAATATTCGCATAAACGCGAAAGTGGGTCGGCAATGTTTGACTTTCCCGGCCTGTAAATAACATTATACCGATACGATTGAAGCCGAAGAACCCATCTTTCTATGCGAGCACAAGGCTTCGACTTTTCTCCAAAAATTATCTCCAATGGTTAATGGTCCGTTACCAAATCGTACTGTTTTCCGAAAAGAAGATTGTTGAAGTGCTCTACAGCTCAGACCAATGCCAAGGCTTCTTTCTCTGTCTGACTATACCTACGTTCACATTCTGTGAGCGTTTTGTTGCCGTATGCAATAATTCTTGGTCCTTTTGAATTGATTTGCAATAAAATTGCACCAAGCCCAATTGGACTTGCATCCGCAATAACTTGCGTTTTATCTCCGACGTTATAATATCCCAACGATTTAATATTTTCAAGAATGTTTTTTAACTCATTGAAAGCATAATTTTGTTCAAGACCCCAATGTTCACTAAGTTTACTATTTTTTGTCAGTTTTTTCCTCAAGAGTTGTTTTAATGGTTCTGTTATAGTGGCTAGGTGAGGTATCCATTTGCCAATACAATTAAACCTAAAAAACTTTGCAGCTCTTCTATTGTTTTTGGGAACCTAAACAACTTTATGCTTTCAAGATACTTTTCCAAAGGCTTTATCCCTTCAGAACTTAACTCATGTCCTAAAAACTGTATCTTAAAAACTCCAATGAGACATTTGTCGTTATTTAAAATTACATTATTTTCCTTAAGGGTTTGAAGAACGATGTGTCGACGTTTGATACGCTCATGTTTGGAGCCCCCAAATATTAATACATCGTCAATAAAATGTATCGCTCCTTCACATCCTAAAAGAATTCTTTCCATTATTTTTTGGAATAGTTCTGAAGCACAAACATTAACCGTTTATACTGAAACAATCCCTTACTAGTTATAAACGTTGTTATGTAGCGTGATTTTGGATGAATTTCGATCTGGTGAAAAGCGTTTTTTACGTCAAGTTTGCTGAACCATTTCGCATTTGCGATTCTTTGCAAAAGTTGATCCATAGTAGGTAACGGATGGTTCTCTCGTAAAATGGCTGCATTTGCCCGTCTCATATCCGCACAGATTCTAACTTCTCCGTTCTCTTTGAGAATTGGAACAATAGGAGAAACCCACCTTGAAGGCTTTCTAACCTCGTCTATGATATCACCATCTAAGAGTTCTTCTAGTTTTTGTTCAACCTTAGCTTCCAAGGGTATTGGAATTATTCCGTACGGTTGGAAAACGAGTTTTATGGATTCATCTATTGGTATCTCCACAAGCACATTCTTAAATTTGGGAAATTGAGAACTTCTCACCTCATTTACATCAGTTCCAATTTTGAGGACCTTGAGAGCTTTTGCTGTTTCAATCCCTAATAAATTGTTTGTCCTACCCGCGATAACATAGAATGTAGCTTTTTCCACCTCTTTTCCGATCAATATCTCTACATCAAAACTCCCCATCACATCCAATGGTGTGGAACTACCGTAAGCTAGGGACGTCTTTTCTGGATTTTTTATTTGATTTAATGCCTTTACTTTATGATTTTTTAGATATTTCCATGTTGCATCCGTTAACAGATTTTGTTTACAACCTGAGTCAATCTTCCTTTTTTTTCTAACTTCCTTTGAACTTTACTTTTATCTTTCAATTGAATGAAAAACTACATTACTCAAAACATTTGCATTTTGTTTTCAATTTAATGAAATAAAACACATTTAAATTTATAAAAATGCTCTACAAACTCCATATGAAGTTTTCTATGTTCCTTCAATTTAATGAAAAGTTAAACCATTTAAGGCCATCATACGATCTGTGCATTTACTTAAACAGTTATAATAACTAACCCTATTTAATGGATTTTCCTTGGTACTCACCAGTTTATTTACTTCTCTATTCACTGTTTTTATCCTCGTCGCCAATGTAATGTCGTACTAACTCACCCACCCACTCCCGACGGTGGTTCAATCGGAATTCTCCTTCCAAGTTGTGCATGCACTCGAGACAATATCTTTCGATATGAGAGTAAAGAGAAGCTTGAGTGGAAACTGTGTGGTGGCGTGACCCACACCTGTTATACAATACTTACATATGTATTTGCATACCACAGAGCATGATTATTCATGCCGTTAAAACAATGCAATATACTACATCTCTTCCATGTTTTTTTTTTTATGTTTAATGCTTTTCATTATTTTATTATCAATTTTTTTCCATCTACATATTAACATACAAAAATCAAGGTTTTATTTTGGAATAACTAACTCCATAACTAACTTATTTATAATGTTACAAACTTATTTTTTTTATTACAATTCATTTTTCGTTAATTGAAACTCTATCCCCGTTTACTCTTAGATGGCTTTCCACTCTCCCTCCACCTTCTTTAAGTGAACAATATTTCTTCTTAATTTTTCATTTGTTTCATTTTTTCTAACTACTGTATCTCCTCCATTCCTACTTTCTACTGTGTGTTCAGAAGGACTGAAGTTTGGAGTAAGTTTATCTTGTTTTACAAATTTTTTTATGTAGGTATACCTTATCACCTACCTTAATATCAAGACTTTTAGCTTTTCTTTTCCTATCTGTGTACTCTTTTCCTTTCTTTTTCTTTTCTTTATCCCTATCTCTAATCTCTGAGTTAGTGATTTTTTTTGTCTATAGATTCGATTGCAGGCACTTTGTCCCTATTTAATCCATTGAAAAATAACTCTGACGGCGTTTTGCCGGTTGTTGAGTGTGGTGTACTATTGTACATCATTAAATATTCCCATAATGATTCTCTCAGATCTTTTCCTTCAATTTTCCCAATTTTCAATCGTTTTAATATATCTCGATTTTCAACCTCGCCATTTTGTTGTGACCAATATGGAATGCTGTTAAAAAGTATTACATTGCATTCTTTACAAAATGCCTTAAATTCCTGACTTATAAATTATTTTCCATTATCTGCTGTTATCGAAACTGGGAAACCGGGCCTGCTAAAAATCTCTTAACATCTTTATTTTGTTAGAAGAAGCTATGCTCCTGCAAATTTTGATTTCCTTGTATCGGCTCATATCATTATTTGAGAGCGGTCCCATTAGGTCAATAGCAATGTCAACCCATGAAGTAATTGGAAGATCACGTCTCTTTAATGGAACCGGAGGATGAGGCAGGGAAACCATTGTACAACATTTGCAGGTTTTAACAACGTTTTCCACCTCTTTGTCCATTCCCGGCCACCAGACTTTAGTCCTAAGGCGGCTTTTCATAGCCATTATACCAGGATGTTCCGCGTGTGCTGCATCCAGAGATTTTTTTCTAAGTTTCTGAGGAATCACTATTTTATTTCCCCTAAGTAAAATATCTTTGTAGAAACCGTTTGAACTGAAAAATTTTGAAAATTTTAACCGATTCATTCCAGACATTTTTATAAATTCCATTTTTTACATTTAGTATTTCCAGATCGGTTGCTGAATATTCTTTTATATCTTGAATTGATACAGCTTTTGGTCTTGAATTTTCAACTATCTGTTGTACATGATTGTCTTTAGCTAGTGGTGGTTTTGTGGAATATTCGCATAAACGTGAAAGTGGGTCGGCAATGTTTGACTTTCCCGGCCTGTAAATAACATTATACCGATACGATTGAAGCCGAAGAACCCATCTTTCTATGCGAGCACAAGGCTTCGACTTTTCTCCAAAAATTATCTCCAATGGTTAATGGTCCGTTACCAAATCGTACTGTTTTCCGAAAAGAAGATTGTTGAAGTGCTCTACAGCTCAGACCAATGCCAAGGCTTCTTTCTCTGTCTGACTATACCTACGTTCACATTCTGTGAGCGTTTTGTTGCCGTATGCAATAATTCTTGGTCCTTTTGAATTGATTTGCAATAAAATTGCACCAAGTCCAATTGGACTTGCATCCGCAATAACTTGCGTTTTATCTCCGACGTTATAATATCCCAACGATTTAATATTTTCAAGAATGTTTTTTAACTCATTGAAAGCATAATTTTGTTCAAGACCCCAATGTTCACTAAGTTTACTATTTTTTGTCAGTTTTTTCCTCAAGAGTTGTTTTAATGGTTCTGTTATAGTGGCTAGGTGAGGTATCCATTTGCCAATACAATTAAACCTAAAAAACTTTGCAGCTCTTCTATTGTTTTTGGGAACCTAAACAACTTTATGCTTTCAAGATACTTTTCCAAAGGCTTTATCCCTTCAGAACTTAACTCATGTCCTAAAAACTGTATCTTAAAAACTCCAATGAGACATATTTCGTTATTTAAAATTACATTGTTTTCCTTAAGGGTTTGAAGAACGATGTGTCGACGTTTGATACGCTCATGTTTGGAGCCCCCAAATATTAATACATCGTCAATAAAATGTATCGCTCCTTCACATCCTAAAAGAATTCTTTCCATTATTTTTTGGAATAGTTCTGAAGCACAAACATTAACCGTTTATACTGAAACAATCCCTTACTAGTTATAAACGTTGTTATGTAGCGTGATTTTGGATGAATTTCGATCTGGTGAAAAGCGTTTTTTACGTCAAGTTTGCTGAACCATTTCGCATTTGCGATTCTTTGCAAAAGTTGATCCATAGTAGGTAACGGATGGTTCTCTCGTAAAATGGCTGCATTTGCCCGTCTCATATCCGCACAGATTCTAACTTCTCCGTTCTCTTTGAGAATTGGAACAATAGGAGAAACCCACCTTGAAGGCTTTCTAACCTCGTCTATGATATCACCATCTAAGAGTTCTTCTAGTTTTTGTTCAACCTTAGCTTCCAAGGGTATTGGAATTATTCCGTACGGTTGGAAAACGAGTTTTATGGATTCATCTATTGGTATCTCCACAAGCACATTCTTAAATTTGGGAAATTGAGAACTTCTCACCTCATTTACATCAGTTCCAATTTTGAGGACCTTGAGAGCTTTTGCTGTTTCAATCCCTAATAAATTGTTTGTCCTACCCGCGATAACATAGAATGTAGCTTTTTCCACCTCTTTTCCGATCAATATCTCTACATCAAAACTCCCCATCACATCCAATGGTGTGGAACTACCGTAAGCTAGGGACGTCTTTTCTGGATTTTTTATTTGATTTAATGCCTTTACTTTATGATTTTTTAGATATTTCCATGTTGCATCCGTTAACAGATTTTGTTTACAACCTGAGTCAATCTTCCTTTTTTTTCTAACTTCCTTTGAACTTTACTTTTATCTTTCAATTGAATGAAAAACTACATTACTCAAAACATTTGCATTTTGTTTTCAATTTAATGAAATAAAACACATTTAAATTTATAAAAATGCTCTACAAACTCCATATGAAGTTTTCTATGTTCCTTCAATTTAATGAAAAGTTAAACCATTTAAGGCCATCATACGATCTGTGCATTTACTTAAACAGTTATAATGACTAACCCTATTTAATGGATTTTCCTTGGTACTCACCAGTTTATTTACTTCTCTATTCACTGTTTTTATCCTCGTCGCCAATGTAATGTCGTACTAACTCACCCACCCACTCCCGACGGTGGTTCAATCGGAATTCTCCTTCCAAGTTGTGCATGCACTCGAGACAATATCTTTCGATATGAGAGTAAAGAGAAGCTTGAGTGCAAACTGTGTGGTGGCGTGACCCACACCTGTTATACAATACTTACATACATATGTATTTGCATACCACAGAGCATGATTATTCATGCTGTTAAAACAATGCAATATACTACAATCAGTTAAAACACATAAATTTAAGAAAATAAAATGAAACACATTTGTATCTCAGTCATTATTTTGCTTTGTTTTTGTATTAACAACCATTTTTCGTTCAAAATAGGGGTGTATGTGTAGCAGTCGAAGAAATTGTTTCTTACCATAGGATGTCCGCACAGGGTCTGTAAGGTATTTGAAGTTAGTTAAGAATTTGGCCTAGCATTTTTCTAACATAAGGTAATTCCTCATAATATTATGTTATGTAAATAAAAAAAATAATTTTAAAACTAAAGGTAAAAGAAAAGCAGATGCTGGATGTTAGGTTTACTTTCTTGTTGCACTTATTTAATTTTTCCTCATGTGCATTTTGCACAAGTAGTCATTTTTGTACGCAAGTTACCGCAAGTGTGGGAATCAAAATTTTCTTATAAGGCCGCACGACTCAGGTGTCAAAGTAAAATATGGCATAGGCATTTTCTGATTCCCACACTCAGGAACTGTAGGCCAATGTCTCGCCGACATAGCGAGTGTGATTTGTGAATTCGATGAGAGACGTTCGCTTGTACAATAAATAAAGTTGATGACTTAAATAATATTTAGCAATTTTTATTGTGAACACTGGAAATGACATCTGCGGATTGGAAATGACATTCACGGGCTTACAGTTTATTGCCTTCTTTCTGTTTAAAAAAAAAACCGCTCCATTTTCGATAAAAAATCGAATTGAATTCTTAATGCTTATGATAAATCCAATTTAAGATCCAAGAAACATTCGCCAATTCATTGAATAAAATTTACGAAGACGAATTTACTCATATAACGAGGTTAATAGAGCAAAAAAACTATTTCATGCTCGATTGTCTACAGCGAAACTTGTGAAAATGTTATGGCGAAACCATTTATTCTGTTGCCTCAAAGGAGAATTATATTTTCATTGTCATTCCATGTCACTGGTCCGATACGACATTAAGAAATGCAAAACCGGTTCTGTAATGTTGTTTACGTGAGCTGCTTCCAACATTTTTGAAACTGATACTTGATCTTTCTACCTTCAGGTGCATACTGGCTTCTAGAGGTGCGTCGCGAGTAGTTGGGTCTGATAACGCAGCTATTTAAAAAAAAGGCTTGTAAAGTATTATCAAACTTTAGCTTTATGAATGAAAAATTTAACGGATTTACATTCATTCCAAATGTTCGGAAATTCATTTTTGAGCGAACATAAAGCGAAAAATCAATGTAAGGTACATGTGATATTTACGTAATTTGCGAAAACTTAATGGCCGTATAGCGTTCGAGAGTTCAGGCTTTTGACAGAATGAGTAGGAACAATAAATTCATACGGAGTAACTGTGTATATCTCCAGGTATAATATTCAACTTAATCAATCATGGGCTTCTCTAATGAGCTAGCCTTAAAGCTAAAAGCTAATATCCTGTAGTAATACCTTTCTACCTTCTTTCCCTTCTTTCTTTTTAACCTTCTTTCCTTTTTTGTCTTCGAATTATTCGCGACCATACGATTTCAGCAACAGTTGAGAAGCCCATACTATTCCGTCGTGTTATCAGTTGTTCGATATCTAATCATCGAATTCCCTTAGATTTCCTTCTGAATTTAATAAAAATCTAATTGGCTTTGTCTCCAAAGCTTTAATTTATTTAAATGAACTTAGAATTTCTCATATAGGGTTGTTCTTCAAAGTGCAAATCGTAACAACCAACCACTCTGCAGTTGGACACTTTTCTTTCTTGGTGCAGTAAGGTTTCTTTATACTTATAATTATACTTTTAAATAAGTAAAGAATTCAAAATAAATAAAGTTCCTGGGCTTGCCGTTATTGTTTTATTGTTTTGTAGCCTATGTTAGCCACTTTACGTTTCCTCTTTTCTTATCTACCCTTCTTTCCTTTCAACTCTCTATCTTATTTAACTGGCTGCCATTATTACTATTACTACTACCAGTCATTTGGAACTCGGAAGTTCAGAGCCTCGTTGACAACCCATCGCCAAGCCTCCCTCTCATGAGTGTATTTCTTCTATATTTTCGATGTTCTGTTTCGTCTTTTCTAGTGGAAGATATCTTTATATTGTTTTCCCTTCTATTGCTCGGCCTTCCTTACGGCTTTTTTTTTATACGAGTTGTTCACTCATTATTCGTCCACATTCCATTCTTTCAATAGCAATGTCAACCCATGAAGTAATTGGAAGATCACGTCTCTTTAATGGAACCGGAGGATGAGGCAGGGAAACCATTGTACAACATTTGCAGGTTTTAACAACGTTTTCCACCTCTTTGTCCATTCCCGGCCACCAGACTTTAGTCCTAAGGCGGCTTTTCATAGCCATTATACCAGGATGATCCGCGTGTGCTGCATCCAGAGATTTTTTTCTAAGTTTCTGAGGAATCACTATTTTATTTCCCCTAAGTATAATATCTTTGTAGAAACCGTTTGAACTGAAAAATTTTGAAAATTTTAACCGATTCATTCCAGACATTTTTATAAATTCCATTTTTTACATTTAGTATTTCCAGATCGGTTGCTGAATATTCTTTTATATCTTGAATTGATACAGCTTTTGGTCTTGAATTTTCAACTATCTGTTGTACATGATTGTCTTTAGCTAGTGGTGGTTTTGTGGAATATTCGCATAAACGTGAAAGTGGGTCGGCAATGTTTGACTTTCCCGGCCTGTAAATAACATTATACCGATACGATTGAAGCCGAAGAACCCATCTTTCTATGCGAGCACAAGGCTTCGACTTTTCTCCAAAAATTATCTCCAATGGTTAATGGTCCGTTACCAAATCGTACTGTTTTCCGAAAAGAAGATTGTTGAAGTGCTCTACAGCTCAGACCAATGCCAAGGCTTCTTTCTCTGTCTGACTATACCTACGTTCACATTCTGTGAGCGTTTTGTTGCCGTATGCAATAATTCTTGGTCCTTTTGAATTGATTTGCAATAAAATTGCACCAAGTCCAATTGGACTTGCATCCGCAATAACTTGCGTTTTATCTCCGACGTTATAATATCCCAACGATTTAATATTTTCAAGAATGTTTTTTAACTCATTGAAAGCATAATTTTGTTCAAGACCCCAATGTTCACTAAGTTTACTATTTTTTGTCAGTTTTTTCCTCAAGAGTTGTTTTAATGGTTCTGTTATAGTGGCTAGGTGAGGTATCCATTTGCCAATACAATTAAACCTAAAAAACTTTGCAGCTCTTCTATTGTTTTTGGGAACCTAAACAACTTTATGCTTTCAAGATACTTTTCCAAAGGCTTTATCCCTTCAGAACTTAACTCATGTCCTAAAAACTGTATCTTAAAAACTCCAATGAGACATTTGTCGTTATTTAAAATTACATTGTTTTCCTTAAGGGTTTGAAGAACGATGTGTCGACGTTTGATACGCTCATGTTTGGAGCCCCCAAATATTAATACATCGTCAATAAAATGTATCGCTCCTTCACATCCTAAAAGAATTCTTTCCATTATTTTTTGGAATAGTTCTGAAGCACAAACATTAACCGTTTATACTGAAACAATCCCTTACTAGTTATAAACGTTGTTATGTAGCGTGATTTTGGATGAATTTCGATCTGGTGAAAAGCGTTTTTTACGTCAAGTTTGCTGAACCATTTCGCATTTGCGATTCTTTGCAAAAGTTGATCCATAGTAGGTAACGGATGGTTCTCTCGCAAAATGGCTGCATTTGCCCGTCTCATATCCGCACAGATTCTAACTTCTCCGTTCTCTTTGAGAATTGGAACAATAGGAGAAACCCACCTTGAAGGCTTTCTAACCTCGTCTATGATATCACCATCTAAGAGTTCTTCTAGTTTTTGTTCAACCTTAGCTTCCAAGGGTATTGGAATTATTCCGTACGGTTGGAAAACGAGTTTTATGGATTCATCTATTGGTATCTCCACAAGCACATTCTTAAATTTGGGAAATTGAGAACTTCTCACCTCATTTACATCAGTTCCAATTTTGAGGACCTTGAGAGCTTTTGCTGTTTCAATCCCTAATAAATTGTTTGTCCTACCCGCGATAACATAGAATGTAGCTTTTTCCACCTCTTTTCCGATCAATATCTCTACATCAAAACTCCCCATCACATCCAATGGTGTGGAACTACCGTAAGCTAGGGACGTCTTTTCTGGATTTTTTATTTGATTTAATGCCTTTACTTTATGATTTTTTAGATATTTCCATGTTGCATCCGTTAACAGATTTTGTTTACAACCTGAGTCAATCTTCCTTTTTTTTCTAACTTCCTTTGAACTTTACTTTTATCTTTCAATTGAATGAAAAACTACATTACTCAAAACATTTGCATTTTGTTTTCAATTTAATGAAATAAAACACATTTAAATTTATAAAAATGCTGTACAAACTCCATATGAAGTTTTCTATGTTCCTTCAATTTAATGAAAAGTTAAACCATTTAAGGCCATCATACGATCTGTGCATTTACTTAAACAGTTATAATAACTAACCCTATTTAATGGATTTTCCTTGGTACTCACCAGTTTATTTACTTCTCTATTCACTGTTTTTATCCTCGTCGCCAATGTAATGTCGTACTAACTCACCCACCCACTCCCGACGGTGGTTCAATCGGAATTCTCCTTCCAAGTTGTGCATGCACTCGAGACAATATCTTTCGATATGAGAGTAAAGAGAAGCTTGAGTGGAAACTGTGTGGTGGCGTGACCCACACCTGTTATACAATACTTACATATGTATTTGCATACCACAGAGCATGATTATTCATGCCGTTAAAACAATGCAATATACTACATCTCTTCCATGTTTTTTTTTTATGTTTAATGCTTTTCATTATTTTATTATCAATTTTTTTCCATCTACATATTAACATACAAAAATCAAGGTTTTATTTTGGAATAACTAACTCCATAACTAACTTATTTATAATGTTACAAACTTATTTTTTTTATTACAATTCATTTTTCGTTAATTGAAACTCTATCCCCGTTTACTCTTAGATGGCTTTCCACTCTCCCTCCACCTTCTTTAAGTGAACAATATTTCTTCTTAATTTTTCATTTGTTTCATTTTTTCTAACTACTGTATCTCCTCCATTCCTACTTTCTACTGTGTGTTCAGAAGGACTGAAGTTTGGAGTAAGTTTATCTTGTTTTACAAATTTTTTTATGTAGGTATACCTTATCACCTACCTTAATATCAAGACTTTTAGCTTTTCTTTTCCTATCTGTGTACTCTTTTCCTTTCTTTTTCTTTTCTTTATCCCTATCTCTAATCTCTGAGTTAGTGATTTTTTTTGTCTATAGATTCGATTGCAGGCACTTTGTCCCTATTTAATCCATTGAAAAATAACTCTGACGGCGTTTTGCCGGTTGTTGAGTGTCGTATACTATTGTACATCATTAAATATTCCCATAATGATTCTCTCAGATCTTTTCCTTCAATTTTCCCAATTTTCAATCGTTTTAATATATCTCGATTTTCAACCTCGCCATTTTGTTGTGACCAATATGGAATGCTGTTAAAAAGTATTACATTGCATTCTTTACAAAATGCCTTAAATTCCTGACTTATAAATTATTTTCCATTATCTGCTGTTATCGAAACTGGGAAACCGGGCCTGCTAAAAATCTCTTAACATCTTTATTTTGTTAGAAGAAGCTATGCTCCTGCAAATTTTGATTTCCTTGTATCGGCTCATATCATTATTTGAGAGCGGTCCCATTAGGTCAATAGCAATGTCAACCCATGAAGTAATTGGAAGATCACGTCTCTTTAATGGAACCGGAGGATGAGGCAGGGAAACCATTGTACAACATTTGCAGGTTTTAACAACGTTTTCCACCTCTTTGTCCATTCCCGGCCACCAGACTTTAGTCCTAAGGCGGCTTTTCATAGCCATTATACCAGGATGATCCGCGTGTGCTGCATCCAGAGATTTTTTTCTAAGTTTCTGAGGAATCACTATTTTATTTCCCCTAAGTAAAATATCTTTGTAGAAACCGTTTGAACTGAAAAATTTTGAAAATTTTAACCGATTCATTCCAGACATTTTTATAAATTCCATTTTTTACATTTAGTATTTCCAGATCGGTTGCTGAATATTCTTTTATATCTTGAATTGATACAGCTTTTGGTCTTGAATTTTCAACTATCTGTTGTACATGATTGTCTTTAGCTAGTGGTGGTTTTGTGGAATATTCGCATAAACGTGAAAGTGGGTCGGCAATGTTTGACTTTCCCGGCCTGTAAATAACATTATACCGATACGATTGAAGCCGAAGAACCCATCTTTCTATGCGAGCACAAGGCTTCGACTTTTCTCCAAAAATTATCTCCAATGGTTAATGGTCCGTTACCAAATCGTACTGTTTTCCGAAAAGAAGATTGTTGAAGTGCTCTACAGCTCAGACCAATGCCAAGGCTTCTTTCTCTGTCTGACTATACCTACGTTCACATTCTGTGAGCGTTTTGTTGCCGTATGCAATAATTCTTGGTCCTTTTGAATTGATTTGCAATAAAATTGCACCAAGCCCAATTGGACTTGCATCCGCAATAACTTGCGTTTTATCTCCGACGTTATAATATCCCAACGATTTAATATTTTCAAGAATGTTTTTTAACTCATTGAAAGCATAATTTTGTTCAAGACCCCAATGTTCACTAAGTTTACTATTTTTTGTCAGTTTTTTCCTCAAGAGTTGTTTTAATGGTTCTGTTATAGTGGCTAGGTGAGGTATCCATTTGCCAATACAATTAAACCTAAAAAACTTTGCAGCTCTTCTATTGTTTTTGGGAACCTAAACAACTTTATGCTTTCAAGATACTTTTCCAAAGGCTTTATCCCTTCAGAACTTAACTCATGTCCTAAAAACTGTATCTTAAAAACTCCAATGAGACATTTGTCGTTATTTAAAATTACATTATTTTCCTTAAGGGTTTGAAGAACGATGTGTCGACGTTTGATACGCTCATGTTTGGAGCCCCCAAATATTAATACATCGTCAATAAAATGTATCGCTCCTTCACATCCTAAAAGAATTCTTTCCATTATTTTTTGGAATAGTTCTGAAGCACAAACATTAACCGTTTATACTGAAACAATCCCTTACTAGTTATAAACGTTGTTATGTAGCGTGATTTTGGATGAATTTCGATCTGGTGAAAAGCGTTTTTTACGTCAAGTTTGCTGAACCATTTCGCATTTGCGATTCTTTGCAAAAGTTGATCCATAGTAGGTAACGGATGGTTCTCTCGTAAAATGGCTGCATTTGCCCGTCTCATATCCGCACAGATTCTAACTTCTCCGTTCTCTTTGAGAATTGGAACAATAGGAGAAACCCACCTTGAAGGCTTTCTAACCTCGTCTATGATATCACCATCTAAGAGTTCTTCTAGTTTTTGTTCAACCTTAGCTTTCAAGGGTATTGGAATTATTCCGTACGGTTGGAAAACGAGTTTTATGGATTCATCTATTGGTATCTCCACAAGCACATTCTTAAATTTGGGAAATTGAGAACTTCTCACCTCATTTACATCAGTTCCAATTTTGAGGACCTTGAGAGCTTTTGCTGTTTCAATCCCTAATAAATTGTTTGTCCTACCCGCGATAACATAGAATGTAGCTTTTTCCACCTCTTTTCCGATCAATATCTCTACATCAAAACTCCCCATCACATCCAATGGTGTGGAACTACCGTAAGCTAGGGACGTCTTTTCTGGATTTTTTATTTGATTTAATGCCTTTACTTTATGATTTTTTAGATATTTCCATGTTGCATCCGTTAACAGATTTTGTTTACAACCTGAGTCAATCTTCCTTTTTTTTCTAACTTCCTTTGAACTTTACTTTTATCTTTCAATTGAATGAAAAACTACATTACTCAAAACATTTGCATTTTGTTTTCAATTTAATGAAATAAAACACATTTAAATTTATAAAAATGCTCTACAAACTCCATATGAAGTTTTCTATGTTCCTTCAATTTAATGAAAAGTTAAACCATTTAAGGCCATCATACGATCTGTGCATTTACTTAAACAGTTATAATAACTAACCCTATTTAATGGATTTTCCTTGGTACTCACCAGTTTATTTACTTCTCTATTCACTGTTTTTATCCTCGTCGCCAATGTAATGTCGTACTAACTCACCCACCCACTCCCGACGGTGGTTCAATCGGAATTCTCCTTCCAAGTTGTGCATGCACTCGAGACAATATCTTTCGATATGAGAGTAAAGAGAAGCTTGAGTGGAAACTGTGTGGTGGCGTGACCCACACCTGTTATACAATACTTACATATGTATTTGCATACCACAGAGCATGATTATTCATGCCGTTAAAACAATGCAATATACTACATCTCTTCCATGTTTTTTTTTTATGTTTAATGCTTTTCATTATTTTATTATCAATTTTTTTCCATCTACATATTAACATACAAAAATCAAGGTTTTATTTTGGAATAACTAACTCCATAACTAACTTATTTATAATGTTACAAACTTATTTTTTTTATTACAATTCATTTTTCGTTAATTGAAACTCTATCCCCGTTTACTCTTAGATGGCTTTCCACTCTCCCTCCACCTTCTTTAAGTGAACAATATTTCTTCTTAATTTTTCATTTGTTTCATTTTTTCTAACTACTGTATCTCCTCCATTCCTACTTTCTACTGTGTGTTCAGAAGGACTGAAGTTTGGAGTAAGTTTATCTTGTTTTACAAATTTTTTTATGTAGGTATACCTTATCACCTACCTTAATATCAAGACTTTTAGCTTTTCTTTTCCTATCTGTGTACTCTTTTCCTTTCTTTTTCTTTTCTTTATCCCTATCTCTAATCTCTGAGTTAGTGATTTTTTTTGTCTATAGATTCGATTGCAGGCACTTTGTCCCTATTTAATCCATTGAAAAATAACTCTGACGGCGTTTTGCCGGTTGTTGAGTGTGGTGTACTATTGTACATCATTAAATATTCCCATAATGATTCTCTCAGATCTTTTCCTTCAATTTTCCCAATTTTCAATCGTTTTAATATATCTCGATTTTCAACCTCGCCATTTTGTTGTGACCAATATGGAATGCTGTTAAAAAGTATTACATTGCATTCTTTACAAAATGCCTTAAATTCCTGACTTATAAATTATTTTCCATTATCTGCTGTTATCGAAACTGGGAAACCGGGCCTGCTAAAAATCTCTTAACATCTTTATTTTGTTAGAAGAAGCTATGCTCCTGCAAATTTTGATTTCCTTGTATCGGCTCATATCATTATTTGAGAGCGGTCCCATTAGGTCAATAGCAATGTCAACCCATGAAGTAATTGGAAGATCACGTCTCTTTAATGGAACCGGAGGATGAGGCAGGGAAACCATTGTACAACATTTGCAGGTTTTAACAATGTTTTCCACCTCTTTGTCCATTCCCGGCCACCAGACTTTAGTCCTAAGGCGGCTTTTCATAGCCATTATACCAGGATGTTCCGCGTGTGCTGCATCCAGAGATTTTTTTCTAAGTTTCTGAGGAATCACTATTTTATTTCCCCTAAGTAAAATATCTTTGTAGAAACCGTTTGAACTGAAAAATTTTGAAAATTTTAACCGATTCATTCCAGACATTTTTATAAATTCCATTTTTTACATTTAGTATTTCCAGATCGGTTGCTGAATATTCTTTTATATCTTGAATTGATACAGCTTTTGGTCTTGAATTTTCAACTATCTGTTGTACATGATTGTCTTTAGCTAGTGGTGGTTTTGTGGAATATTCGCATAAACGTGAAAGTGGGTCGGCAATGTTTGACTTTCCCGGCCTGTAAATAACATTATACCGATACGATTGAAGCCGAAGAACCCATCTTTCTATGCGAGCACAAGGCTTCGACTTTTCTCCAAAAATTATCTCCAATGGTTAATGGTCCGTTACCAAATCGTACTGTTTTCCGAAAAGAAGATTGTTGAAGTGCTCTACAGCTCAGACCAATGCCAAGGCTTCTTTCTCTGTCTGACTATACCTACGTTCACATTCTGTGAGCGTTTTGTTGCCGTATGCAATAATTCTTGGTCCTTTTGAATTGATTTGCAATAAAATTGCACCAAGTCCAATTGGACTTGCATCCGCAATAACTTGCGTTTTATCTCCGACGTTATAATATCCCAACGATTTAATATTTTCAAGAATGTTTTTTAACTCATTGAAAGCATAATTTTGTTCAAGACCCCAATGTTCACTAAGTTTACTATTTTTTGTCAGTTTTTTCCTCAAGAGTTGTTTTAATGGTTCTGTTATAGTGGCTAGGTGAGGTATCCATTTGCCAATACAATTAAACCTAAAAAACTTTGCAGCTCTTCTATTGTTTTTGGGAACCTAAACAACTTTATGCTTTCAAGATACTTTTCCAAAGGCTTTATCCCTTCAGAACTTAACTCATGTCCTAAAAACTGTATCTTAAAAACTCCAATGAGACATATTTCGTTATTTAAAATTACATTGTTTTCCTTAAGGGTTTGAAGAACGATGTGTCGACGTTTGATACGCTCATGTTTGGAGCCCCCAAATATTAATACATCGTCAATAAAATGTATCGCTCCTTCACATCCTAAAAGAATTCTTTCCATTATTTTTTGGAATAGTTCTGAAGCACAAACATTAACCGTTTATACTGAAACAATCCCTTACTAGTTATAAACGTTGTTATGTAGCGTGATTTTGGATGAATTTCGATCTGGTGAAAAGCGTTTTTTACGTCAAGTTTGCTGAACCATTTCGCATTTGCGATTCTTTGCAAAAGTTGATCCATAGTAGGTAACGGATGGTTCTCTCGTAAAATGGCTGCATTTGCCCGTCTCATATCCGCACAGATTCTAACTTCTCCGTTCTCTTTGAGAATTGGAACAATAGGAGAAACCCACCTTGAAGGCTTTCTAACCTCGTCTATGATATCACCATCTAAGAGTTCTTCTAGTTTTTGTTCAACCTTAGCTTCCAAGGGTATTGGAATTATTCGGTACGGTTGGAAAACGAGTTTTATGGATTCATCTATTGGTATCTCCACAAGCACATTCTTAAATTTGGGAAATTGAGAACTTCTCACCTCATTTACATCAGTTCCAATTTTGAGGACCTTGAGAGCTTTTGCTGTTTCAATCCCTAATAAATTGTTTGTCCTACCCGCGATAACATAGAATGTAGCTTTTTCCACCTCTTTTCCGATCAATATCTCTACATCAAAACTCCCCATCACATCCAATGGTGTGGAACTACCGTAAGCTAGGGACGTCTTTTCTGGATTTTTTATTTGATTTAATGCCTTTACTTTATGATTTTTTAGATATTTCCATGTTGCATCCGTTAACAGATTTTGTTTACAACCTGAGTCAATCTTCCTTTTTTTTCTAACTTCCTTTGAACTTTACTTTTATCTTTCAATTGAATGAAAAACTACATTACTCAAAACATTTGCATTTTGTTTTCAATTTAATGAAATAAAACACATTTAAATTTATAAAAATGCTCTACAAACTCCATATGAAGTTTTCTATGTTCCTTCAATTTAATGAAAAGTTAAACCATTTAAGGCCATCATACGATCTGTGCATTTACTTAAACAGTTATAATGACTAACCCTATTTAATGGATTTTCCTTGGTACTCACCAGTTTATTTACTTCTCTATTCACTGTTTTTATCCTCGTCGTTCGCTTGTACAATAAATAAAGTTGATGACTTAAATAATATTTAGCAATTTTTATTGTGAACACTGGAAATGACATCTGCGGATTGGAAATGACATTCACGGGCTTACAGTTTATTGCCTTCTTTCTGTTTAAAAAAAAAACCGCTCCATTTTCGATAAAAAATCGAATTGAATTCTTAATGCTTATGATAAATCCAATTTAAGATCCAAGAAACATTCGCCAATTCATTGAATAAAATTTACGAAGACGAATTTACTCATATAACGAGGTTAATAGAGCAAAAAAACTATTTCATGCTCGATTGTCTACAGCGAAACTTGTGAAAATGTTATGGCGAAACCATTTATTCTGTTGCCTCAAAGGAGAATTATATTTTCATTGTCATTCCATGTCACTGGTCCGATACGACATTAAGAAATGCAAAACCGGTTCTGTAATGTTGTTTACGTGAGCTGCTTCCAACATTTTTGAAACTGATACTTGATCTTTCTACCTTCAGGTGCATACTGGCTTCTAGAGGTGCGTCGCGAGTAGTTGGGTCTGATAACGCAGCTATTTAAAAAAAAGGCTTGTAAAGTATTATCAAACTTTAGCTTTATGAATGAAAAATTTAACGGATTTACATTCATTCCAAATGTTCGGAAATTCATTTTTGAGCGAACATAAAGCGAAAAATCAATGTAAGGTACATGTGATATTTACGTAATTTGCGAAAACTTAATGGCCGTATAGCGTTCGAGAGTTCAGGCTTTTGACAGAATGAGTAGGAACAATAAATTCATACGGAGTAACTGTGTATATCTCCAGGTATAATATTCAACTTAATCAATCATGGGCTTCTCTAATGAGCTAGCCTTAAAGCTAAAAGCTAATATCCTGTAGTAATACCTTTCTACCTTCTTTCCCTTCTTTCTTTTTAACCTTCTTTCCTTTTTTGTCTTCGAATTATTCGCGACCATACGATTTCAGCAACAGTTGAGAAGCCCATACTATTCCGTCGTGTTATCAGTTGTTCGATATCTAATCATCGAATTCCCTTAGATTTCCTTCTGAATTTAATAAAAATCTAATTGGCTTTGTCTCCAAAGCTTTAATTTATTTAAATGAACTTAGAATTTCTCATATAGGGTTGTTCTTCAAAGTGCAAATCGTAACAACCAACCACTCTGCAGTTGGACACTTTTCTTTCTTGGTGCAGTAAGGTTTCTTTATACTTATAATTATACTTTTAAATAAGTAAAGAATTCAAAATAAATAAAGTTCCTGGGCTTGCCGTTATTGTTTTATTGTTTTGTAGCCTATGTTAGCCACTTTACGTTTCCTCTTTTCTTATCTACCCTTCTTTCCTTTCAACTCTCTATCTTATTTAACTGGCTGCCATTATTACTATTACTACTACCAGTCATTTGGAACTCGGAAGTTCAGAGCCTCGTTGACAACCCATCGCCAAGCCTCCCTCTCATGAGTGTATTTCTTCTATATTTTCGATGTTCTGTTTCGTCTTTTCTAGTGGAAGATATCTTTATATTGTTTTCCCTTCTATTGCTCGGCCTTCCTTACGGCTTTTTTTTTATACGAGTTGTTCACTCATTATTCGTCCACATTCCATTCTTTCAATAGCAATGTCAACCCATGAAGTAATTGGAAGATCACGTCTCTTTAATGGAACCGGAGGATGAGGCAGGGAAACCATTGTACAACATTTGCAGGTTTTAACAACGTTTTCCACCTCTTTGTCCATTCCCGGCCACCAGACTTTAGTCCTAAGGCGGCTTTTCATAGCCATTATACCAGGATGATCCGCGTGTGCTGCATCCAGAGATTTTTTTCTAAGTTTCTGAGGAATCACTATTTTATTTCCCCTAAGTAAAATATCTTTGTAGAAACCGTTTGAACTGAAAAATTTTGAAAATTTTAACCGATTCATTCCAGACATTTTTATAAATTCCATTTTTTACATTTAGTATTTCCAGATCGGTTGCTGAATATTCTTTTATATCTTGAATTGATACAGCTTTTGGTCTTGAATTTTCAACTATCTGTTGTACATGATTGTCTTTAGCTAGTGGTGGTTTTGTGGAATATTCGCATAAACGTGAAAGTGGGTCGGCAATGTTTGACTTTCCCGGCCTGTAAATAACATTATACCGATACGATTGAAGCCGAAGAACCCATCTTTCTATGCGAGCACAAGGCTTCGACTTTTCTCCAAAAATTATCTCCAATGGTTAATGGTCCGTTACCAAATCGTACTGTTTTCCGAAAAGAAGATTGTTGAAGTGCTCTACAGCTCAGACCAATGCCAAGGCTTCTTTCTCTGTCTGACTATACCTACGTTCACATTCTGTGAGCGTTTTGTTGCCGTATGCAATAATTCTTGGTCCTTTTGAATTGATTTGCAATAAAATTGCACCAAGCCCAATTGGACTTGCATCCGCAATAACTTGCGTTTTATCTCCGACGTTATAATATCCCAACGATTTAATATTTTCAAGAATGTTTTTTAACTCATTGAAAGCATAATTTTGTTCAAGACCCCAATGTTCACTAAGTTTACTATTTTTTGTCAGTTTTTTCCTCAAGAGTTGTTTTAATGGTTCTGTTATAGTGGCTAGGTGAGGTATCCATTTGCCAATACAATTAAACCTAAAAAACTTTGCAGCTCTTCTATTGTTTTTGGGAACCTAAACAACTTTATGCTTTCAAGATACTTTTCCAAAGGCTTTATCCCTTCAGAACTTAACTCATGTCCTAAAAACTGTATCTTAAAAACTCCAATGAGACATTTGTCGTTATTTAAAATTACATTATTTTCCTTAAGGGTTTGAAGAACGATGTGTCGACGTTTGATACGCTCATGTTTGGAGCCCCCAAATATTAATACATCGTCAATAAAATGTATCGCTCCTTCACATCCTAAAAGAATTCTTTCCATTATTTTTTGGAATAGTTCTGAAGCACAAACATTAACCGTTTATACTGAAACAATCCCTTACTAGTTATAAACGTTGTTATGTAGCGTGATTTTGGATGAATTTCGATCTGGTGAAAAGCGTTTTTTACGTCAAGTTTGCTGAACCATTTCGCATTTGCGATTCTTTGCAAAAGTTGATCCATAGTAGGTAACGGATGGTTCTCTCGTAAAATGGCTGCATTTGCCCGTCTCATATCCGCACAGATTCTAACTTCTCCGTTCTCTTTGAGAATTGGAACAATAGGAGAAACCCACCTTGAAGGCTTTCTAACCTCGTCTATGATATCACCATCTAAGAGTTCTTCTAGTTTTTGTTCAACCTTAGCTTCCAAGGGTATTGGAATTATTCGGTACGGTTGGAAAACGAGTTTTATGGATTCATCTATTGGTATCTCCACAAGCACATTCTTAAATTTGGGAAATTGAGAACTTCTCACCTCATTTACATCAGTTCCAATTTTGAGGACCTTGAGAGCTTTTGCTGTTTCAATCCCTAATAGATTGTTTGTCCTACCCGCGATAACATAGAATGTAGCTTTTTCCACCTCTTTTCCGATCAATATCTCTACATCAAAACTCCCCATCACATCCAATGGTGTGGAACTACCGTAAGCTAGGGACGTCTTTTCTGGATTTTTTATTTGATTTAATGCCTTTACTTTATGATTTTTTAGATATTTCCATGTTGCATCCGTTAACAGATTTTGTTTACAACCTGAGTCAATCTTCCTTTTTTTTCTAACTTCCTTTGAACTTTACTTTTATCTTTCAATTGAATGAAAAACTACATTACTCAAAACATTTGCATTTTGTTTTCAATTTAATGAAATAAAACACATTTAAATTTATAAAAATGCTCTACAAACTCCATATGAAGTTTTCTATGTTCCTTCAATTTAATGAAAAGTTAAACCATTTAAGGCCATCATACGATCTGTGCATTTACTTAAACAGTTATAATAACTAACCCTATTTAATGGATTTTCCTTGGTACTCACCAGTTTATTTACTTCTCTATTCACTGTTTTTATCCTCGTCGCCAATGTAATGTCGTACTAACTCACCCACCCACTCCCGACGGTGGTTCAATCGGAATTCTCCTTCCAAGTTGTGCATGCACTCGAGACAATATCTTTCGATATGAGAGTAAAGAGAAGCTTGAGTGGAAACTGTGTGGTGGCGTGACCCACACCTGTTATACAATACTTACATATGTATTTGCATACCACAGAGCATGATTATTCATGCCGTTAAAACAATGCAATATACTACATCTCTTCCATGTTTTTTTTTTATGTTTAATGCTTTTCATTATTTTATTATCAATTTTTTTCCATCTACATATTAACATACAAAAATCAAGGTTTTATTTTGGAATAACTAACTCCATAACTAACTTATTTATAATGTTACAAACTTATTTTTTTTATTACAATTCATTTTTCGTTAATTGAAACTCTATCCCCGTTTACTCTTAGATGGCTTTCCACTCTCCCTCCACCTTCTTTAAGTGAACAATATTTCTTCTTAATTTTTCATTTGTTTCATTTTTTCTAACTACTGTATCTCCTCCATTCCTACTTTCTACTGTGTGTTCAGAAGGACTGAAGTTTGGAGTAAGTTTATCTTGTTTTACAAATTTTTTTATGTAGGTATACCTTATCACCTACCTTAATATCAAGACTTTTAGCTTTTCTTTTCCTATCTGTGTACTCTTTTCCTTTCTTTTTCTTTTCTTTATCCCTATCTCTAATCTCTGAGTTAGTGATTTTTTTTGTCTATAGATTCGATTGCAGGCACTTTGTCCCTATTTAATCCATTGAAAAATAACTCTGACGGCGTTTTGCCGGTTGTTGAGTGTGGTGTACTATTGTACATCATTAAATATTCCCATAATGATTCTCTCAGATCTTTTCCTTCAATTTTCCCAATTTTCAATCGTTTTAATATATCTCGATTTTCAACCTCGCCATTTTGTTGTGACCAATATGGAATGCTGTTAAAAAGTATTACATTGCATTCTTTACAAAATGCCTTAAATTCCTGACTTATAAATTATTTTCCATTATCTGCTGTTATCGAAACTGGGAAACCGGGCCTGCTAAAAATCTCTTAACATCTTTATTTTGTTAGAAGAAGCTATGCTCCTGCAAATTTTGATTTCCTTGTATCGGCTCATATCATTATTTGAGAGCGGTCCCATTAGGTCAATAGCAATGTCAACCCATGAAGTAATTGGAAGATCACGTCTCTTTAATGGAACCGGAGGATGAGGCAGGGAAACCATTGTACAACATTTGCAAGTTTTAACAACGTTTTCCACCTCTTTGTCCATTCCCGGCCACCAGACTTTAGTCCTAAGGCGGCTTTTCATAGCCATTATACCAGGATGTTCCGCGTGTGCTGCATCCAGAGATTTTTTTCTAAGTTTCTGAGGAATCACTATTTTATTTCCCCTAAGTAAAATATCTTTGTAGAAACCGTTTGAACTGAAAAATTTTGAAAATTTTAACCGATTCATTCCAGACATTTTTATAAATTCCATTTTTTACATTTAGTATTTCCAGATCGGTTGCTGAATATTCTTTTATATCTTGAATTGATACAGCTTTTGGTCTTGAATTTTCAACTATCTGTTGTACATGATTGTCTTTAGCTAGTGGTGGTTTTGTGGAATATTCGCATAAACGTGAAAGTGGGTCGGCAATGTTTGACTTTCCCGGCCTGTAAATAACATTATACCGATACGATTGAAGCCGAAGAACCCATCTTTCTATGCGAGCACAAGGCTTCGACTTTTCTCCAAAAATTATCTCCAATGGTTAATGGTCCGTTACCAAATCGTACTGTTTTCCGAAAAGAAGATTGTTGAAGTGCTCTACAGCTCAGACCAATGCCAAGGCTTCTTTCTCTGTCTGACTATACCTACGTTCACATTCTGTGAGCGTTTTGTTGCCGTATGCAATAATTCTTGGTCCTTTTGAATTGATTTGCAATAAAATTGCACCAAGTCCAATTGGACTTGCATCCGCAATAACTTGCGTTTTATCTCCGACGTTATAATATCCCAACGATTTAATATTTTCAAGAATGTTTTTTAACTCATTCAAAGCATAATTTTGTTCAAGACCCCAATGTTCACTAAGTTTACTATTTTTTGTCAGTTTTTTCCTCAAGAGTTGTTTTAATGGTTCTGTTATAGTGGCTAGGTGAGGTATCCATTTGCCAATACAATTAAACCTAAAAAACTTTGCAGCTCTTCTATTGTTTTTGGGAACCTAAACAACTTTATGCTTTCAAGATACTTTTCCAAAGGCTTTATCCCTTCAGAACTTAACTCATGTCCTAAAAACTGTATCTTAAAAACTCCAATGAGACATATTTCGTTATTTAAAATTACATTGTTTTCCTTAAGGGTTTGAAGAACGATGTGTCGACGTTTGATACGCTCATGTTTGGAGCCCCCAAATATTAATACATCGTCAATAAAATGTATCGCTCCTTCACATCCTAAAAGAATTCTTTCCATTATTTTTTGGAATAGTTCTGAAGCACAAACATTAACCGTTTATACTGAAACAATCCCTTACTAGTTATAAACGTTGTTATGTAGCGTGATTTTGGATGAATTTCGATCTGGTGAAAAGCGTTTTTTACGTCAAGTTTGCTGAACCATTTCGCATTTGCGATTCTTTGCAAAAGTTGATCCATAGTAGGTAACGGATGGTTCTCTCGTAAAATGGCTGCATTTGCCCGTCTCATATCCGCACAGATTCTAACTTCTCCGTTCTCTTTGAGAATTGGAACAATAGGAGAAACCCACCTTGAAGGCTTTCTAACCTCGTCTATGATATCACCATCTAAGAGTTCTTCTAGTTTTTGTTCAACCTTAGCTTCCAAGGGTATTGGAATTATTCGGTACGGTTGGAAAACGAGTTTTATGGATTCATCTATTGGTATCTCCACAAGCACATTCTTAAATTTGGGAAATTGAGAACTTCTCACCTCATTTACATCAGTTCCAATTTTGAGGACCTTGAGAGCTTTTGCTGTTTCAATCCCTAATAAATTGTTTGTCCTACCCGCGATAACATAGAATGTAGCTTTTTCCACCTCTTTTCCGATCAATATCTCTACATCAAAACTCCCCATCACATCCAATGGTGTGGAACTACCGTAAGCTAGGGACGTCTTTTCTGGATTTTTTATTTGATTTAATGCCTTTACTTTATGATTTTTTAGATATTTCCATGTTGCATCCGTTAACAGATTTTGTTTACAACCTGAGTCAATCTTCCTTTTTTTTCTAACTTCCTTTGAACTTTACTTTTATCTTTCAATTGAATGAAAAACTACATTACTCAAAACATTTGCATTTTGTTTTCAATTTAATGAAATAAAACACATTTAAATTTATAAAAATGCTCTACAAACTCCATATGAAGTTTTCTATGTTCCTTCAATTTAATGAAAAGTTAAACCATTTAAGGCCATCATACGATCTGTGCATTTACTTAAACAGTTATAATGACTAACCCTATTTAATGGATTTTCCTTGGTACTCACCAGTTTATTTACTTCTCTATTCACTGTTTTTATCCTCGTCGCCAATGTAATGTCGTACTAACTCACCCACCCACTCCCGACGGTGGTTCAATCGGAATTCTCCTTCCAAGTTGTGCATGCACTCGAGACAATATCTTTCGATATGAGAGTAAAGAGAAGCTTGAGTGCAAACTGTGTGGTGGCGTGACCCACACCTGTTATACAATACTTACATACATATGTATTTGCATACCACAGAGCATGATTATTCATGCTGTTAAAACAATGCAATATACTACAATCAGTTAAAACACATAAATTTAAGAAAATAAAATGAAACACATTTGTATCTCAGTCATTATTTTGCTTTGTTTTTGTATTAACAACCATTTTTCGTTCAAAATAGGGGTGTATGTGTAGCAGTCGAAGAAATTGTTTCTTACCATAGGATGTCCGCACAGGGTCTGTAAGGTATTTGAAGTTAGTTAAGAATTTGGCCTAGCATTTTTCTAACATAAGGTAATTCCTCATAATATTATGTTATGTAAATAAAAAAAATAATTTTAAAACTAAAGGTAAAAGAAAAGCAGATGCTGGATGTTAGGTTTACTTTCTTGTTGCACTTATTTAATTTTTCCTCATGTGCATTTTGCACAAGTAGTCATTTTTGTACGCAAGTTACCGCAAGTGTGGGAATCAAAATTTTCTTATAAGGCCGCACGACTCAGGTGTCAAAGTAAAATATGGCATAGGCATTTTCTGATTCCCACACTCAGGAACTGTAGGCCAATGTCTCGCCGACATAGCGAGTGTGATTTCTGAATTCGATGAGAGACGTTCGCTTGTACAATAAATAAAGTTGATGACTTAAATAATATTTAGCAATTTTTATTGTGAACACTGGAAATGACATCTGCGGATTGGAAATGACATTCACGGGCTTACAGTTTATTGCCTTCTTTCTGTTTAAAAAAAAAACCGCTCCATTTTCGATAAAAAATCGAATTGAATTCTTAATGCTTATGATAAATCCAATTTAAGATCCAAGAAACATTCGCCAATTCATTGAATAAAATTTACGAAGACGAATTTACTCATATAACGAGGTTAATAGAGCAAAAAAACTATTTCATGCTCGATTGTCTACAGCGAAACTTGTGAAAATGTTATGGCGAAACCATTTATTCTGTTGCCTCAAAGGAGAATTATATTTTCATTGTCATTCCATGTCACTGGTCCGATACGACATTAAGAAATGCAAAACCGGTTCTGTAATGTTGTTTACGTGAGCTGCTTCCAACATTTTTGAAACTGATACTTGATCTTTCTACCTTCAGGTGCATACTGGCTTCTAGAGGTGCGTCGCGAGTAGTTGGGTCTGATAACGCAGCTATTTAAAAAAAAGGCTTGTAAAGTATTATCAAACTTTAGCTTTATGAATGAAAAATTTAACGGATTTACATTCATTCCAAATGTTCGGAAATTCATTTTTGAGCGAACATAAAGCGAAAAATCAATGTAAGGTACATGTGATATTTACGTAATTTGCGAAAACTTAATGGCCGTATAGCGTTCGAGAGTTCAGGCTTTTGACAGAATGAGTAGGAACAATAAATTCATACGGAGTAACTGTGTATATCTCCAGGTATAATATTCAACTTAATCAATCATGGGCTTCTCTAATGAGCTAGCCTTAAAGCTAAAAGCTAATATCCTGTAGTAATACCTTTCTACCTTCTTTCCCTTCTTTCTTTTTAACCTTCTTTCCTTTTTTGTCTTCGAATTATTCGCGACCATACGATTTCAGCAACAGTTGAGAAGCCCATACTATTCCGTCGTGTTATCAGTTGTTCGATATCTAATCATCGAATTCCCTTAGATTTCCTTCTGAATTTAATAAAAATCTAATTGGCTTTGTCTCCAAAGCTTTAATTTATTTAAATGAACTTAGAATTTCTCATATAGGGTTGTTCTTCAAAGTGCAAATCGTAACAACCAACCACTCTGCAGTTGGACACTTTTCTTTCTTGGTGCAGTAAGGTTTCTTTATACTTATAATTATACTTTTAAATAAGTAAAGAATTCAAAATAAATAAAGTTCCTGGGCTTGCCGTTATTGTTTTATTGTTTTGTAGCCTATGTTAGCCACTTTACGTTTCCTCTTTTCTTATCTACCCTTCTTTCCTTTCAACTCTCTATCTTATTTAACTGGCTGCCATTATTACTATTACTACTACCAGTCATTTGGAACTCGGAAGTTCAGAGCCTCGTTGACAACCCATCGCCAAGCCTCCCTCTCATGAGTGTATTTCTTCTATATTTTCGATGTTCTGTTTCGTCTTTTCTAGTGGAAGATATCTTTATATTGTTTTCCCTTCTATTGCTCGGCCTTCCTTACGGCTTTTTTTTTATACGAGTTGTTCACTCATTATTCGTCCACATTCCATTCTTTCAATAGCAATGTCAACCCATGAAGTAATTGGAAGATCACGTCTCTTTAATGGAACCGGAGGATGAGGCAGGGAAACCATTGTACAACATTTGCAGGTTTTAACAACGTTTTCCACCTCTTTGTCCATTCCCGGCCACCAGACTTTAGTCCTAAGGCGGCTTTTCATAGCCATTATACCAGGATGATCCGCGTGTGCTGCATCCAGAGATTTTTTTCTAAGTTTCTGAGGAATCACTATTTTATTTCCCCTAAGTAAAATATCTTTGTAGAAACCGTTTGAACTGAAAAATTTTGAAAATTTTAACCGATTCATTCCAGACATTTTTATAAATTCCATTTTTTACATTTAGTATTTCCAGATCGGTTGCTGAATATTCTTTTATATCTTGAATTGATACAGCTTTTGGTCTTGAATTTTCAACTATCTGTTGTACATGATTGTCTTTAGCTAGTGGTGGTTTATACCATTATACCGATACGATTGAAGCCGAAGAACCCATCTTTCTATGCGAGCACAAGGCTTCGACTTTTCTCCAAAAATTATCTCCAATGGTTAATGGTCCGTTACCAAATCGTACTGTTTTCCGAAAAGAAGATTGTTGAAGTGCTCTACAGCTCAGACCAATGCCAAGGCTTCTTTCTCTGTCTGACTATACCTACGTTCACATTCTGTGAGCGTTTTGTTGCCGTATGCAATAATTCTTGGTCCTTTTGAATTGATTTGCAATAAAATTGCACCAAGTCCAATTGGACTTGCATCCGCAATAACTTGCGTTTTATCTCCGACGTTATAATATCCCAACGATTTAATATTTTCAAGAATGTTTTTTAACTCATTGAAAGCATAATTTTGTTCAAGACCCCAATGTTCACTAAGTTTACTATTTTTTGTCAGTTTTTTCCTCAAGAGTTGTTTTAATGGTTCTGTTATAGTGGCTAGGTGAGGTATCCATTTGCCAATACAATTAAACCTAAAAAACTTTGCAGCTCTTCTATTGTTTTTGGGAACCTAAACAACTTTATGCTTTCAAGATACTTTTCCAAAGGCTTTATCCCTTCAGAACTTAACTCATGTCCTAAAAACTGTATCTTAAAAACTCCAATGAGACATATTTCGTTATTTAAAATTACATTGTTTTCCTTAAGGGTTTGAAGAACGATGTGTCGACGTTTGATACGCTCATGTTTGGAGCCCCCAAATATTAATACATCGTCAATAAAATGTATCGCTCCTTCACATCCTAAAAGAATTCTTTCCATTATTTTTTGGAATAGTTCTGAAGCACAAACATTAACCGTTTATACTGAAACAATCCCTTACTAGTTATAAACGTTGTTATGTAGCGTGATTTTGGATGAATTTCGATCTGGTGAAAAGCGTTTTTTACGTCAAGTTTGCTGAACCATTTCGCATTTGCGATTCTTTGCAAAAGTTGATCCATAGTAGGTAACGGATGGTTCTCTCGTAAAATGGCTGCATTTGCCCGTCTCATATCCGCACAGATTCTAACTTCTCCGTTCTCTTTGAGAATTGGAACAATAGGAGAAACCCACCTTGAAGGCTTTCTAACCTCGTCTATGATATCACCATCTAAGAGTTCTTCTAGTTTTTGTTCAACCTTAGCTTCCAAGGGTATTGGAATTATTCCGTACGGTTGGAAAACGAGTTTTATGGATTCATCTATTGGTATCTCCACAAGCACATTCTTAAATTTGGGAAATTGAGAACTGCTCACCTCATTTACATCAGTTCCAATTTTGAGGACCTTGAGAGCTTTTGCTGTTTCAATCCCTAATAAATTGTTTGTCCTACCCGCGATAACATAGAATGTAGCTTTTTCCACCTCTTTTCCGATCAATATCTCTACATCAAAACTCCCCATCACATCCAATGGTGTGGAACTACCGTAAGCTAGGGACGTCTTTTCTGGATTTTTTATTTGATTTAATGCCTTTACTTTATGATTTTTTAGATATTTCCATGTTGCATCCGTTAACAGATTTTGTTTACAACCTGAGTCAATCTTCCTTTTTTTTCTAACTTCCTTTGAACTTTACTTTTATCTTTCAATTGAATGAAAAACTACATTACTCAAAACATTTGCATTTTGTTTTCAATTTAATGAAATAAAACACATTTAAATTTATAAAAATGCTCTACAAACTCCATATGAAGTTTTCTATGTTCCTTCAATTTAATGAAAAGTTAAACCATTTAAGGCCATCATACGATCTGTGCATTTACTTAAACAGTTATAATGACTAACCCTATTTAATGGATTTTCCTTGGTACTCACCAGTTTATTTACTTCTCTATTCACTGTTTTTATCCTCGTCGCCAATGTAATGTCGTACTAACTCACCCACCCACTCCCGACGGTGGTTCAATCGGAATTCTCCTTCCAAGTTGTGCATGCACTCGAGACAATATCTTTCGATATGAGAGTAAAGAGAAGCTTGAGTGCAAACTGTGTGGTGGCGTGACCCACACCTGTTATACAATACTTACATACATATGTATTTGCATACCACAGAGCATGATTATTCATGCTGTTAAAACAATGCAATATACTACAATCAGTTAAAACACATAAATTTAAGAAAATAAAATGAAACACATTTGTATCTCAGTCATTATTTTGCTTTGTTTTTGTATTAACAACCATTTCTCGTTCAAAATAGGGGTGTATGTGTAGCAGTCGAAGAAATTGTTTCTTACCATAGGATGTCCGCACAGGGTCTGTAAGGTATTTGAAGTTAGTTAAGAATTTGGCCTAGCATTTTTCTAACATAAGGTAATTCCTCATAATATTATGTTATGTAAATAAAAAAAATAATTTTAAAACTAAAGGTAAAAGAAAAGCAGATGCTGGATGTTAGGTTTACTTTCTTGTTGCACTTATTTAATTTTTCCTCATGTGCATTTTGCACAAGTAGTCATTTTTGTACGCAAGTTACCGCAAGTGTGGGAATCAAAATTTTCTTATAAGGCCGCACGACTCAGGTGTCAAAGTAAAATATGGCATAGGCATTTTCTGATTCCCACACTCAGGAACTGTAGGCCAATGTCTCGCCGACATAGCGAGTGTGATTTGTGAATTCGATGAGAGACGTTCGCTTGTACAATAAATAAAGTTGATGACTTAAATAATATTTAGCAATTTTTATTGTGAACACTGGAAATGACATCTGCGGATTGGAAATGACATTCACGGGCTTACAGTTTATTGCCTTCTTTCTGTTTAAAAAAAAAACCGCTCCATTTTCGATAAAAAATCGAATTGAATTCTTAATGCTTATGATAAATCCCATTTAAGATCCAAGAAACATTCGCCAATTCATTGAATAAAATTTACGAAGACGAATTTACTCATATAACGAGGTTAATAGAGCAAAAAAACTATTTCATGCTCGATTGTCTACAGCGAAACTTGTGAAAATGTTATGGCGAAACCATTTATTCTGTTGCCTCAAAGGAGAATTATATTTTCATTGTCATTCCATGTCACTGGTCCGACACGACATTAAGAAATGCAAAACCGGTTCTGTAATGTTGTTTACGTGAGCTGCTTCCAACATTTTTGAAACTGATACTTGATCTTTCTACCTTCAGGTGCATACTGGCTTCTAGAGGTGCGTCGCGAGTAGTTGGGTCTGATAACGCAGCTATTTAAAAAAAAGGCTTGTAAAGTATTATCAAACTTTAGCTTTATGAATGAAAAATTTGACGGATTTACATTCATTCCAAATGTTCGGAAATTCATTTTTGAGCGAACATAAAGCGAAAAATCAATGTAAGGTACATGTGATATTTACGTAATTTGCGAAAACTTAATGGCCGTATAGCGTTCGAGAGTTCAGGCTTTTGACAGAATGAGTAGGAACAATAAATTCATACGGAGTAACTGTGTATATCTCCAGGTATAATATTCAACTTAATCAATCATGGGCTTCTCTAATGAGCTAGCCTTAAAGCTAAAAGCTAATATCCTGTAGTAATACCTTTCTACCTTCTTTCCCTTCTTTCTTTTTAACCTTCTTTCCTTTTTTGTCTTCGAATTATTCGCGACCATACGATTTCAGCAACAGTTGAGAAGCCCATACTATTCCGTCGTGTTATCAGTTGTTCGATATCTAATCATCGAAATCCCTTAGATTTCCTTCTGAATTTAATAAAAATCTAATTGGCTTTGTCTCCAAAGCTTTAATTTATTTAAATGAACTTAGAATTTCTCATATAGGGTTGTTCTTCAAAGTGCAAATCGTAACAACCAACCACTCTGCAGTTTGACACTTTTCTTTCTTGGTGCAGTAAGGTTTCTTTATACTTATAATTATACTTTTAAATAAGTAAAGAATTCAAAATAAATAAAGTTCCTGGGCTTGCCGTTATTGTTTTATTGTTTTGTAGCCTATGTTAGCCACTTTACGTTTCCTCTTTTCTTATCTACCCTTCTTTCCTTTCAACTCTCTATCTTATTTAACTGGCTGCCATTATTACTATTACTACTACCAGTCATTTGGAACTCGGAAGTTCAGAGCCTCGTTGACAACCCATCGCCAAGCCTCCCTCTCATGAGTGTATTTCTTCTATATTTTCGATGTTCTGTTTCGTCTTTTCTAGTGGAAGATATCTTTATATTGTTTTCCCTTCTATTGCTCGGCCTTCCTTACGGCTTTTTTTTTATACGAGTTGTTCACTCATTATTCGTCCACATTCCATTCTTTCTAGGTGTCCTGCCCATCTTAGTCTTTGCGATTCTATTACTGGGACAATGTTTGGGACTGAATATGGTTCTTCAAGTTCTTGATGTGTAGTTTTCTCCATTCGTCTGGTGGCTGCCATACCGTAATTAAATCTCGTTCTTTGTGTCATGCCCCATCTAATCGGTGATTGACCACATACACACATTCATATAACACAAGACCATTGGAACCATTGGAACAATCACATCCAGAACTCGAATACAGTGAAAATCAACATTCGTCCGGTTGGATGGATTGGATGACCGCAAATTTTCTCTACGAAATCTTATAGAATATAAGGTGTTTTTTATTATGCCATCCGGATCATGATTTGCATGCATTACAATAACAACACGTGATCCAGCTCTTAATCTGTTTCAAGATCCGAAAATTTGTTTCCCTATTCCCACTGGTTTCGCATTCAAATTACGAACATCATTGCCTGATGAACATATAAAATTGTTGCCAGGAATTGGTTAAACAGCTTTACCTTCCCTATAAGGTAATTGTACTCATAATGCTATAAAATGTGTGTATTAACTTACATTTCTAAAACTCTTGAGTGAATTGGGAAAATACATATTACCCCCAATTGGTGTACGAGTATATCGATAAAGATTATTATCATCAGCATTTTAATCAATCGCATCAAATTTGTATGAAAAGAAAAATGTTCCTTGACATGGCATTTCCACAATTAAATGCTGTCTCCAAATGTTAGATTTTTGACAGGACTAAACAAGACGAAATGTCAAGCTGGCTATTCGTTGATCTGTATTGCTTTATTGTATATACCTTTATCAGCCAATTTTTGTGTTCAATCAAGAAAATACATTCTGAAATTAATTTTAAAGCGCAACTTTGGGCATATGCCCACCAGTTTCCGATCCTTTTTCCAAGCATTTTTTGGCGGTATGTCCTCACTAATATGAATAAGCTTGTCTTCCGATGTGTCTATTGCTGTTGATTTGTCAGCATAGACCAATGTCTTAAGGTGCCATTCAAATGGAGTCAGGCAAGAGGAGGGTACGTATGCCGTCGATGTACAGAGAGCAGCCAGTCGTCAGTCGATACCGAACGACAGTTAAAATAAATAATATACGGAGAGGGCAGCTGAGGCACCATCTGTGGGTGGCAGTGCCGGTGAAACAAGTGAGCTCCAGGACTTGCGAGTTTTTCCGAGAACTGCAACGAGCCAAGAGGTAACAGAGTACAAAGTGCCAGAAGTCAGTGGTTCGGTGTCTAGGGACGGATGCTGTGCGAGAACCTGTCCTTTGAGGCTGAGCCTGTCTGGATGAAATTCCGAGGGAAGTAGGTACTAATATGACGTGATCAACCTCGTATGGGTTAAAACTCGAACCGGAGAATTAATTTTCGCCCTTCAAGTCTGCACTCACTGTTTACCTGCCGAGCGACCGCTCCAGCTAGGATCGGCCACACAACGTCCCTCGCTTGTAGGCGACGTAGTCAAAGAGAAAATTTTATAAAGATTATATTTTTTTTTTCTTTTCTTGATGTATTGAAGTAGAATTTTGAAGTTCTAAAATGAAACTCTTGAATCAATCAAATTGGGGTTCATTTTATTTTTATTAAAAAATTAGTTTCTTTCCTCCAGTTGAACATCCGTCTACTGCAAGGTCTGCTCGAAGAAGAAGGTCGAAAAAGCGCAGAGGCGCTGCCAGATCTGTCGCCACACTCCTCCCCGGTATGCCATCAACAGGACCTACCTTGTCCTTGGGTCGACAGATATCGACAACAGTTTTTTTCGCTGTATGTCTTTCATATAGCCCATTCATTTTTTTACTAGCGAACTTCTCATCCGTCAATACGGGCTCTTTCGAATTGCTATTATCCTTTCTTTTGGCCAATCGTTCCTAGGAAGGTTGGGATCGACTACGTAGACTATATCATCGACTTCGATTGGCTTCACCTCGTCGAACCATTTACTGCGCCCGAGTAATTTTTGGGAGGTATTCGCGTACCCACCTTTTCTAAAATGCATTAGAAAGCTGCTGCGCTGCTTGTCAGTTTTGGCTCAGCAGTATTCCTTCACTCGAATATTCTGTAAAAGGTTTCGTCCCACTGGAGCTTCCCAACAAAAAGTGATATGGCCTAAGGGCTTTTTCTTCTTCATGACTGATGGGGATATATGTACGTGGCCTAGAATTCACGAATAGCATGCAGAATTTATCCGAGGGATTATGCGACGGCAATATCCTATAAGGGTCATCTGTAACAGATCTTACAAGCCGCTTCCACGCCATGTGAGGCGAAGGTGGTTGTATAAACCCCACTTCATGGAGGAATTCGTGAAGGCTCGTAGAATGTAGTGAAAGCTTTTCACAGCTCGCAATCTGCGCCTTTGAAATTAGTGTTGTTATCACTCCAAAATTCTATTGAAGATCCCCGGCGAGCAATAAAAATGCGGATGGCCATGTTACAGGAGTCTGTGGATAGCAAATACGCAATTTCAATATGTATCACTCTTGTTGTTTGGCATGACAGGAGTACCCACTACCGTTTTTCACTTGTACGGCAAACAGATACAGAAAGAGATCCAAAATAATCGACACCAACGTAGCAAATGGCCGACAAAATGAGGCCACACTCGCCGCAGGTAAGGGACGCATTCTGGCGGTTGTGGTTGAACTTGAAAATTTTAACAGTTTTGACTAGTGAGAAGGTGTACTACTTTCAGGACAGCTCTAAATCTCGGAATCCAGAACTTTTGCCGAATCTCGTTGACTACTGTTGATTACTGTTTAGCCTGATGGTATCTGGAATGATAACCAGAGACAATCAGTTTAGTCACGTGTTCACCTTTAGATAATATAATTGGTTTTTCTCCGTTACTCAGGGCCACTTTCCCGCCGAGGCGAAGTAAATTATTTACGTCGAGGTAGGGAGAAAGTTTATAGACACAACTTGTCTTCTTAACAAGCTCTCCTGCCGAAATACGTATTATTTCTTCCACGAACGACCTGGCCTGGACTTCCCACAATAGAAGCACTTCAGCAAGTAATGTGTCTTCTTGAGATGGTGAACTGTATCCCGACGAGCGCTTACGAATCTTGTCTCTTCACTTTCGTCCACAAAAAATTATTACAGCCATTACGTGAAGAAGTCGTTGCCATGACGAAAATCCTATTGATATCAAGAATTTGAAAATCGGATCAGCATGGTGTCCGACAAATTGAGGTCATAATTCTTCGATGTAGGTCTTATGATTCGTTCATCCAGCCAGGTGCTAGGATCCGATTTCAGGAATGCTGGTTCGTTCAGCCATCTACTATAGTTCGAATATTCAGGAATTCCTTGCCATTTCGTAGCGATCGTAGTAGGAATCCACCGCCAGTAAGTAGCCTCTGTCAACTCAAGTATCTCATTCACTTCAAAGGCTACGAATTGAATTGTACTGTGCGAGAATCCGACCTAAATGTAGCACATGAAAATTCAAATTCAGTGGGTGGTTATAATGTCGTTTTTCAATCAGGCTCCTACGACAGCAGCTTGCAGCCCCAGCCGGGGTACTGACATCGTCTTTAGGGGAGCTACTTTAATCTTGCAACCCAGCATAATGCAGTGAACAAGATTTCTGTCAGAACATCTTAAGTAGGATACAGCCGCACATCCCTCTTCGCTAGGATCCAAAAATATATGGATTTCCATATTAGGGAAACGTACAAAGCTAGCCTACACGTAACATCTTGGAATTCTCATCCCCGTTACTTCCGGCATAAGTCGAATCTAGCACAGCCATTGGGTGTATAGTTCCTCATGCATTTGTTTATCCAATCCGCAATCAGAGCGCCATATACCTTAAAAGCAAGAAGACCTAATGGGTAATATATTGCCACAAGATATCCTCGTTTTCGTAACGCTTCCATAGTCATCACGGGTAGACCAGCACATACCTAAGACCTTTTCCGTCGTGATTTCGGGTTCAACATTTAAGTTGACATCTGTGTTCAAAGCCTGCTTTGGAGTGAATAAGATGAGAGTCTAGCGCTAGTTTAATAGCTTCTTCTACCGTGTCAACACTGTCTAACATATCATCGACATAGTGGTTTTCCATAATTCATCAGCATTTTTGTTTTTGACCTATTGAGCGCAGCTGGGTGAATAGGAAGCACCAAAATTATCACCATCATAACATATGCCATTGACCCTGAAAAAGCGCTGGTATTCCTGATCTTCTTGACGAATCCTTACCTGGTGATACATTTCGGCAATGTCCCATTCAATTGCTACTCTCTTTTGTCGAAACTTACGAATGGTTGAAATCAACGATGCGAGTAGAACTGGAACCTTTAAAGAAATCAAAGGCAAGTACCAGCAGCTGTTGACATCGATTTCATTCGTATTAAATTTCCTGGCGTATCCTTTGACAATGTAGTTTAGATTGTAGGACTCGACCTAAAACAGGATATCACTACATCTTAGCATATAGGCAACGAGCTCTTTTTTGCCATAGGAGCGCTGTCTGGGAGAGGTATGTCTTTGCTTTTCCACAACAATGTAGTTTCAAAGCGATTCCCCGTCCTACATGTGAATTTCTGTAGTTGTTGGATAGCTTGTTGAGGTTCTGCCCCATTCGTCTTTATACCCAGGTTGTCTAGGCAAAAGTAATTTTTACCATCTCAAGTAGTTCCGCATTTGCTTGAATCTCACAGTCGCACATATAAAAGATATGATGGCTTGCTTCGTCTTTGGTAGAGGGCTGACCTTTTACGGTCCATCTAAGGGGAGTTTTTTCGGCTATCGGTACGAATTCAGTACAAGCTTATCCCTCAGAAGAGGCCTAAGAAGCCGGGGAGCATACCGACCAGTTCTTGTTTCAGTTAGAGATTATTTAAATGGTATAGAAAGAAAAATGCATTCATTATGTTTTGCAACTTTAAGGCAAAATCAAACATAGTTTCTGGGCGAAACCATAGTTTTGTGGTGGCATAGCTCGAATTCAAGTCAGCAACTCATCTATTATCAGTTCTGGTCATCCAAATTTCAAGAGGCATGCAACAATAAGTTCCGTACGGCATTTCTAGCTGGACCATCCAGTGTTTGTCGCAGATGAATCAAATTTTCGTAGTCAGAAAATCCACAAAGTCCCGTAGTTTGCTCATAGCTAGCAATGAACAATGGCCACTCCTCTGGATTGCCGGTAAACTTGAGTAAATCTTTGCAGATTCCATTATTAATTTTTTTTCTAGATTCAAAATGGAGGTGGTCTCTCTAGCATTGGGCGCGCATGTAGTGCTTATGGGAAGAATACCTAGCAACCAAGTTGAAGTTGACACATCTTCCGCCTTAGTTGCGGAGTGCAGCTCCAAGGCAGTGAGCTTCTGCAGGATCAAAATTGTACCATGTTGAACAGAATGCTGGGCTCCTGTGGGTGTTTGTGGAACGACGGTACTTTCGGCTCGTCCGTTTCTTTGCGAATCTATCCCAACCAATTTTCGACTTGTACACGGCTGGTATCGTTGCCCTCAGATTCCAAACTATCTTCGGTCTATAATTGTACCAGTAAATCTTTATGTTTCGATAACAGGTATTCTTTTTGGTGTTGTGTGATGGTTTCTCGTTGACTAAGGATTGACTATTGCTCACATATCAAATGCATTTCAGCGTGTAATCGTCGAACTAGGTTTGAAGATGCTTTTGAGCTTTGAGAGCATACCGATTTAGCATCGCCCTTAGGTATAGCACCTGCTGTAATTGGACAACATCCATTCGTATCTGCAACAATAATTTCCCGCAGAGGTGGAGCGTGCACGAACCTTCCACAGAAGTGATGTGGGCTGAACGTGTTTGGTGCCTACACTCGTCGTTAAGCGATTTTCATCGCTCCGTTGACATTTTAGTACTTCTGGAAACTTCTGGTGTGATAATTTTTCTGCGCACTTCATCAGTCTTGAGAGCAGTGGTTGTTTGAGCGCTGGATGTTCGCTGGGAATCCATAAGAGCGGTTGATAAAATCTCGGAACATGAACTGCATCACCAGTCTCGGTGAGCCAGAATGAGGTGACTACTACACATGTGAAGTGATACCTATCATGGCAATTATTGTACCATACCATGCACAGGTTATCCTCTCGGTTGCACGATAAGCAGCTATAGGATTTCTTTTCGTTCACCACATTAGTTGTCTTGCGGCTTTTGGGCAACATTTGGAAGGCTTGGGTAAAAGGGAATTTTGAAGTTTTAAAATGAAAAGCTTGAATTAATCAAATTGGGGTTAGCGTTATTTTTATTTAAAAATTCGCTTCTTTCCTCCATTGGAACATCCGTCTACCGCAAAGTCCGCTCGAAAAAGAAGGACGAAAAAGTGCGCGATTTTAAACGCCAATCGGTGATGTTTTGTGACATCTGCCATCTACGGCAGAGTCATTGCCAGATCTGTCGCAGCACTTGGTGCATTCAAATGTTGTCCAATGTGATGCCCCCTTAGCATCAACACTGTGTCGTTGATTTCACGTACAACTCTTATCTTGTTTGCCTAGCAGTTATTGTTGTTCTGTCTCGATGTAACTCCGCTCGGACTCTCCATTCACTTGGCCTTCTACCTTGTTCTCTGGCCTTTGCTCTTCTCTTTAGCGGCGTTCACACTCTACGATTTGTCTATCCTACTTGTTACTACTATCGTAAGTGTGAACGCTCTTTCAACGGACTTGTCGTATGGAAGTTATATTTCTTAACTTTCAACTTGGTTGATCAACTTGTCGTAAGGTGTGAACAGTTGTGTTACAACTTCCGAGCGTTTTTTCACTTTTGCTTGTGACTTCAGACAGTGAACACCAATTTCGAGCGGAATAAATGATATGACGACAAACAAGGAAAAAGCATTCATTCGCAAATGATTATGAAAATCCTATGGCGAGTATTCGTATAATCCTATTAACAATTTTACCAATGAGGATTTATACGTTTTTTCGACCCATGGTTTAACGCACATTCGTTTCTATCCCTTTTTTCTTGCTCTCTTTCATTTCTTTCTTCATTTTCGAGTATTTCATCAATAATCATCACTGTAACAAGAGCGTGCGCCGCAATGTTATCACTTCGAAATTTCTTTCGCAAATGAACGCTTTCCCAAAGGAACGCTTTCGCATGTGAACGCTAGGCATTATTTGGTCGTCCAACAAGTCGAATAGACAAATCGTAGAGTGTGACGGGCTTTTATCGTTTGCTACTTCTGACAAATGCCTCGGCCTTTTATAGGGCCAGTTCCAACGGCGTTGTGAACGGCGCCTTTCCAGTCGTCACTGACATTTGCCCTGTTTACGGAATCTGTCAATGGTGACAGCTGTAGCTTTCATCTTTGTTCTCTTTGACCTATGGTCTCAGGCAATTGGCCAAGAATTGTATTATTATTTTGTTTTTTTGTTTTTTGTTTTTTTTATAATTCGTGCAGGTTCAAGAGTGTATGCCCTTTTTGGTGTTTGTGTGTGTGTGTCTATTAGATTATTTTGTGTTTAATATTGTGTTTGTTTTTTCATTATTTTGTGTTTATTTATTTTATGGAGCCATGCAGTTTCCGGGGTGAGAATATAATATATGTACATAATGTTTTGAGAGGAATATTTTTTTTATTTGTTGGTTTTCTAGATATACATACATACATACGCAGCGTTATGAAAATGTTCCTTCACAATGTATGCGGAAGTCTCCGTAGATCATCTAACGGCTTGGTGTGAGATTTTAGTGATTCCAGATGAGAGCCAGAGGTATTAGATGGGCGAAATATACTGGACCAACCCATATGTCAAGGTCGAAATATCACAATGCGGCGTGCTTCAGTTGAATGCGGGAAGCCAAAGTGATTTGAAAACGAAGTTGGAAGTGACGGAGCTTGATGTTGGAAACCTCAGCAAACGGAATAAGCAGGAGTTGCAAGGCATCTTTCGGAATTGTTTCGCTATGGATGTCCCAATCAGTATGTGTGCAATCATACAGTCTCCCATTCGCTAATCGAGAGGTCGTCAAGGAGAAATTACTCAAACGGGGAGTCATCCGGTCGTCTTATTCGGACTACTGTTCCCCGATGGTATTAACAAAGAAGAAAGACGGTATCGATAGATCGACTCCCGAGCTCTCGACAAGGTCACCCAAATTCGGAAGCTCCCGTTCTTTAGCGTATTGGACTTGGCTTCAGGTACTATCAAATCCGTATGGAGGAGGCAAGTAAAAATTATACTGCATTTACGACAGACGAGGGATGCTTCGAGTTAAAAAAAAAACCTTTTGGACTCGTAAACGCTCCGGCGCATTACCAAGCATGCATGAACACTGTGAAGGTACGTTTGCGAAGGGGTGATGTAGAAGTTTATTTGGATGACACCATCATTGCTAGAAAGACAGTGTAAGACAGTCTGGAGAAGTAAAAGAGATCCCTGAGTATACTATAAGAGTTTAGACTAACGTTAGACGAGAATCGAATTCCTGGGATACGAGATAGGCTAAGATGGACTCAAGCCGGGTCGGAGGAAGTCGATCGTTATCGCGGAGTTTCCGAAACCTCAAAACGTTCATGACGTTCTTAGGGTTTTTTTGAAAGCTGGTGAAGGACTATGCCCCAGTTGCCATTCCACAAAAAAAAGGCGTTTCCACGGCTAACGTGAATCCTAACCCTCGGTCCTTGTGATTTTCGATCCTGATTGTGAGCATGAGGTGCATACCGGTACGTCGGTATTTGGCCTGGTGGAGTATGTTTATTAGGGCGAAGGAAGATTCGATTTTCACCCGATTTTGTTCTATAGCCGCAAGTTGTCAGAGTATGAAAGGAAGTATCACTCCGAGCACTTATTTGTGCTCAATCTACACATTACTTATCTACCTATTGCAGTGGCAGGACCCCAAGCTTTGAACTATAATAAAAGAAATGAAGTCGACTGAATCAAAAGCAAAGAAAAGAAGGTTACAGTAGAAGTACCAGTTAAAGGAGCTACGTTTGTTTCGACTTGATGGAGGCGTTGCGAAGTGGATGGTGCCACATTATTGCGTTGGTGAATTTTAAAACTTTGTCACAATGACGCGGGACTGCGCGTTTTCTAAACTGTGGGGCGGAATGACTGAAGGAGACCTTTACAGTGCGGATGGTGCACCCTTACCAAGTATCCTAACTTCCGAAGCTCACATATCCTTAACCCCTCCAAACCCTCCACCCACACCCCAAATCCCATTCCGTCACCCAACTCCCCATCTCTCCCCACAGCTACTACCTCTGCCCCACTTCCACACCCCTCTGTCACCCCCCAATCATTTCCTAACTTCGACCTCACGTCCGGAGCCAAGTATCCCAATTTCCGAAGCTCACATATCCTTAACCCCTCCAAACCCTCCACCCACACCCCCAATCCCATTCCGTCGTCCAACTCCCCATCTCTCCCCACAGCAACTACCTCTGCCCCACTTCCCCACCCCTGTGTCACCCGCCAATCTTTCGTTGATCCTCTTCTGCCCCCTACAGTTAAACTTACCCAGCTAACTACCGACCCTATCCAAAGTCGCTACGCTCTCTCCCGTCTGAGGGATAAGAAGACATACGAGAACATTCGTCTCTTCTTGGCATACCTTCACGATAAACTGCTACGAAGGTAAGACAAACACAAGCGTTATGGTCTCCATCCAACAGGAAGGTCTTCCTACTGACTTCGCTAGCCTCAAGAACCTATATATCAAATATCACGAATTCTTCAATATTTCGCCCCAAAAAGTATCAAAAGATCTTGAAACTTTCCGCCAATACATTCACTCAAAACAAATATCCCACCTGTAGAGCTGATCACGACAAGTATTTTCGTCCCTAAATCCATCCCTCTCCCATCAATACCCCCACTTAGTCAAAATCTTCCTCTTACCTTCTACTATCAGAATGTAAGAGGTCTTCGCTCAAAAACCCAAACTGTCTTTCAACAGTCGCACGCTCTACCCTTCGAAATCTTTGCTCTGACCGAAACGAACCTGATCCCCAGCATAAGTAGCTCCGAACTGTTTTCAACAAATTTCAACATCTATCGCGATGACGAACTCAGTCAGGCCACCGAGGGTTGCCCTTGTCGAGGAGTCCTACTAGCCGTCCTTAACTCCCTTGACTCTTCCCTCATTGCAATATCGTCCTCCCCCCATCTCGACTATGTTTCAATCAAAATTGTCTTACCCCAAAAGACACTCTACATCATATGTTTCTACATTTGCCCTCACAGCCCATTGAATCCTATCAACTGGCTATTAACACAATTGACCAAATAATTGATTTAAGAGACCCCCAGGATGAAATCCTTCTCTTCGGAGACTTCAACCTTCCTCATCTTAAATGGGCTCAATCAGACAATGAATCGCATTACATTGCCACCAATCCCACTACTGCCAAAGAATGCCTCTTCTTGGATCGCCTTGCGGATTCAAACCTTAGTCAAGTACACAAACTACATGGGTAGACAACTAGACCTCATATTTACAACTGATCCCTTCAACTCCTCTGTCTCACTCTGTCTCACTCTGTCCCCTCTCTCTTTCAACCATCGATAACTTCCATCCCCCTCTCCTTCTTTCCTTTTTTCTCGATTCTCCTTTACAGAACACCCCTTCCACAGCTTTGCCTTCTCACGATTTTCACAAAGCAAATTTCCACCAAATCAATGAATACCTTAAAAAAGCCCCTTTCAATTTTGATAATCTAACTATAAATGATGCAATATCCAAATTTTACAGGGAAATATTTAACTCTATCTCTCTTTACGTACCAATTTCCCAACGCAAAATTTTGTCCACCTCCCCACCCTGGTATAATCGTAGACTTCGCACCCTAAGAAACAAAAGAAATAAACAGTGGACAATCTTCCTTCGTACCCAATCCCCTATAGACTTTTCTAACTACATGGGCAGCTATCTTAACTTTACCGCCCTTCACAACTTCCTCTATCAACGCTATTTAGCTGAAACGCAAGCCAATCTTATAAGTGATCCTAAGTCCTTCTTTAAATTTGTTAACTACAAAAGAAAATCTGATGGTTACCCTACCTCTCTCTCCTTGAATGATCAAACCTCTAATGAGCCTAACACTATCGCCAACTTATTTGCCGCCTATTTTAAACAATCATTCGTCGACGACTCCTTCCATCCAGACCCCGCTTACTTCGACTATTTACCGAAATTTTCCTTTGGGCCCTTTCTTCCTCATACAGTTGATCCCGATGTCATCGAAACCAAACTAAATCAACTTAATGATGAATTCACTCCTGGACCAGACGGTCTCCCTGCCATATTCCTGAAAAAATGCTCATCAACCCTCTCTCTCCCTCTCTCAAAGATCTTCAGTTTATCCCTAGCTTTAGGTGAATTCCCCCAGTAATGGAAAACCTCATTTATAACCCCTATACACAAGAAAGGTCCGAAGAATGTTATTAACAATTATCGTCCCATTGCCAAATTGTCACATATACCCAAAATCTTCGAGAGCATTTTGTACGAAATCTTAAGCTTTCGCTGCAAGTCTTTAATCTCCCCCAGACAACACGGTTTCCTTAAGGGCCGTTCTACAACCACAAACCTTATTGAATTTGTGTCTTTTACCCTCTCGGCTTTAGAGAATGGAAAAGATGTCGACATGGTTTCAACCGATTTCAGTAAGGCTTTTGATAAAATCTCCCACAATCTAATACTCTTCAAATTGTCTTCTCTTGGCTTCGAACCCATTTTATTGAAGTGGATATCGTCCTACTTGGAAAATCGGTATTATAGTGTTCGATTCAGATCTGCCTTTTCCAATCCTTTCTTAGCTTCCTCCAGGGTCCCCCAAGGGAGCCACCTAGGTCCACTTCTTTTTGTCCTTACCATTAACGATATTGATATAGTGATTAAAAATTCCCACATCTCACTATATGCCGACGACACCAAATTCTACAAGTCTATTTCCTCCAATCACGACTCTTCCCTTATTCAATCCGATCTCAATAGTTTTTCCATGTGGTGTTCCAAAAATTGCTTGGAGCTTAACATTAGCAAATGCCAATCAATCACTTTCTCACGTAAACGTATTAAACCCCGTCCCCGTCTCTACTACCTCAATAATCAGCCCATCTCCACCGTTCAAATTATCCGCGATCTTGGTATATTATGTGACCAACAGCTAAATTTTCGCGCACATATAGACGAGATAATCCTTAAAGCTAATTCAGCACTCGGGTTCGTGAAGCGATGGTCTAAAGAATTTTCTAACCCTTACGTCACCCGATCTCTCTACACAACCTTCGTCCGGCCCCTCCTTGAATACGCCTCTCAAGTGTGGTCTCCTTACCAGCAAATCCACATTTCTAGAATCGAGAGCATCCAACGCCGGTTCTTACGCTTTGCTCTGCGAGGTCTCCCCTGGAACAATCCTTTGCTCTTACCACCTTATCACGACCGCCTTAAACTAATTAACATGAACACCTTGGAGGAAAGAAGAACTGTATCTGACATCCTCTTCATCCATCGACTCCTCTCAGGCTCCATTGACTGCGCTACCCTCTATAACTCTGTCTCTCTCAACACTAACCCTCGCAATGTACGAAACCCCCGTCTCTTCTATGTACCCACCACCCGTACCGCTTATGGCTCCAACGAACCCATCTTACGAATGCTCGGAAGAGTCAACTCGAATCCCTTCTTCGACCTCAACCTTAGCACTCCATGCTTAAAAACCCTTCTTCTTCATGCCCCCCTCTCCCTTCCCCTTAACAACTAAGCTAGTTTAAGTTAGGTTAAGGTAGATTAAGTAAGTTCATGTGCTTGAATTAAGCTTAATAAATGGGGGTGGTTGCCCCCACGAAAATTAAAAAAATTAAATTAAAATTAAAAATTACCATTTGATACGGTGCATCTCGACCACCTTATACCGTTCACTAGAGGGAAAGGCGGAACAAGGTACGTATCGTGGACATCGTGGGCAGTTTTACGAAGTATGTAATACTGCGAGCCGTAAGGACTGCTATTACGAAGCGTTTGCTTACTGTAATGAACGAGATATCGAGATACTTTGACAGCGTTCACTTCCAAGGCCTTTGAGCAGCAATGCGCGGGTAATGTTGTACAGCACGTCAAGACCCCGGTGAGAACACCCAGAGCAAATGGCTAGGTGCAACGATGTAACTGGACGTGAGGCTACCGTTTGAAGGGGTAGTGAACACGGAAGGCGATACGTCGATCTCTGACGCCGATAAAGAAGACCGAGATTACGCCGTGGGTGAAGCTGACCACGAGGACACGAATCGCGGGGGCATGATCAATTGAGGATGGCCAAGTGTAAGGTAAGAAGAGGGCACTCAAGTTAAGATATCGATAGACTCTCACCTTACTCCACTGGGAAACGCAGATATGCCAGTGTCGAACGCTGTTTCCAAAAAAAAACGTTCCAAAGAAACGTTAAATTAAAACATAACTGGCGTAGTCGAACGGAATGTTTTCTGAAGAAAAGAAAAACCAAGTTTCTTTTTTTTTTTTTTTTATAATTTGCGCGCAAAAGGGGTTATGACTACCCTTAAGTGTCCGGAATCAACACACAGCACGGGCCGAAGGTATAGAGGGAGAAAGGGAGAGGAGGTACCTGTGCACATTGGTCCTAAATGTCTGGGGATTGTAGTGAGTTGGAAATATTGGGCTGGGAAGAGCATTCCATAATCGACATAAACCTAGACATTTTGTCGTGTTTTTGGCGACTTCAAATATGTGATCATTCCAATTAAGTTTGGTATTAATACACATACCGAGGATGGAAAGTTTTTCTGTTTCGTCGACACAAGCGCCATTCATGGATAATGGTTGATTATTACGGGTTCGCTTGAGTTTTAAAAGCATTGAATTCCACTCTATTATTTTTACCCCAATCGATTATGCTGTCAATATCGGAATTCAATGTGCTTAACATACGCTGCCGTTCCAGTTCTATGGCCGAAGAGCAGGGACGAGTCCTGGAACGAATATGAAAAACTGAGAGTACTGTCATCAGCGAAAGAGTGGATTGGATTAGATGTAACAGACAAGAGATCATTTATAAAAATGAGAAAGAGAGTCGGAGACAAAACAGAGCCTTGGGGGACACCAGCATTTATTTGGTGAATATCAGACTTGAACCCATCCAAAACAACTTGAATTGAACAGTTCGAAAAGTAATTTCTAATCCATAGAAGCAGAGATTTATCGATGCCATAAGCACGCATTTTCGACAAAAGAGCCTGATGCCAAACTCTGTCAAATGCTTTTGAAATATCAAGCGCAACGATCTTGCTTTCACCTAAATTGTGCAAAGATTGGTTCCATTTTTCGGTGAGATATGCCATTAAATCACCAGTGGATCTGTTGCTGTGAAAACCGTATTGCCGGTCATTAAGAAGCTTCCGCGATTCAAGAGCGATTCATAAGCTGACGGTTTATCAGCGTTTCCATGACCTTGGAAAGAATTGACGTTAGTGCTGTGGGTCGTTAGGCTGGACAAATGCTGTTTTCCATCTACTCGGAAAGAGACCCGAAGAGTAGGACAGATGGAATAGCTTACGCAGAGGTTTTGCCAGCGCAGAAGAACACCTCTTCAGAAGTATTGGGGGTATACCATCCGGGCCAGCGGATTTGTGTACGTTGATATCTTTTAGTACTCTTGCAACTGTACGAGTGCGAAAATGGATTTGTCACATGGTGAAATCAACCCTCTCAAGTACAGGCGGAGACAATGTGGAATCTGGCAGCGTTGAGCTATACGCGGAATGCGCAGCAAGCAGATTGGCCTTGTCTAAAGAGCTGACAGCTGGAATGTTATTGTAAATGAGCGTGGGAATTGAAGACGAGGCTGAATTCTTTACGTTTTTCACGAACGACCAAGCGTTTTTGCTACCCTTGGGATATTGTAGCACTTTCTGCCTCAACTTTTGTTCGTGGAAGAATTTTACACGTCTAATTAATGCATTGCAGTCATTTTTGGCCCGTTTGAATTTTTTCCGGTTTTCCTCAGTAGGGTTGGTTTTGTAGCTCCGAAAACTCAACTCTCTCAACCCGATAGCCTCTTTACAGCTCGAGTCATATCACACATTTTCTTTGGGTTTGATGCTCTTCACTCTGGGAGGAATGAAGGATCTCACACCCAGCAAAAGAATGTTCGTGATCATATCAGCAGCGGCATCCACGTCACTATTGAGGAAAGATAGTGACCAGTCAAAATTCCTAAAAAAGTCGTTAAGGCCGCTCCAATTGGCTTTCTCGTATGGCCATACTGTTCTTTTAGGAATTTGTTCTCTAACTGTGTGGGGTGAAGACGAGAAATTAGCTGACAGTGGTCAGACGAGCCTAGGGGGCGACAATATGGCAACAAAATATTTTTCCGGATTAGAGGTGAGAAACAGGTCCAAGGTGTTGGCGGAATGATCTGCAATGTCAGGTATTCGTGTAGGCTCATTTACTAGCTGGTTCAGATTATTTACATCAGCAAAGATCTCTACGTACCGTCCTTCGGGTGTTGTCTGGCATGAATATCGAAGCCAATTAGAATTGTGTACATTGAAATCGCCCGCAATGGCAATCTCAGTGTGAGGATGTAGGGATACAATTCTTGTGATGGAGTCGAGTAGCATATCGAACTCATTGAAAGTTGAATTGCTATCCAGGTTTGGACTTCTATAAATAAAACAGTAGTGGATTAAATACTTACGGACATGGATTTTTAGCCACTTCTTCTTCTTAGGGTTCCTCTCCGTTACGGAGGTTGGCAATCATCATGTTAAGTGTGTCCTTTATTTTCACTCCTCTATATATTTCTGTTACCGAAAGATTGAGCCACTCTCGTAGGTTGGATATCCAGGACAATCTTTGTCTTCCTCTACCTCTTTTTCCTTCTATTTTACCCTGTAGGATGACCTGGAGTATGTTGTATTTATCGTTTCTCAAAACATGACCCAAGTGTTCTAGTTTCCTCCTTTTTATGGTGAACATAAGATTTTTCTTCTGGTTTATACGTCTTAGCACTTCTGCGTTTGTTACTCTGTCGGTCCAAGAGATACGGAGAATTCTTCTGTAAATCCACATTTCGAAGGCTTCTAGCGTTTTAATTTCTCTTTTGTGTATAGTCCATGTTTCTGCTCCATATAAGAGCACCGACCAGATATAACATTTGACTAGTCTTATTTTCAACGCCAGGTTAATATCATTATTAGTAAACGTTTTTTTCATTTTACAGAAAGCTGTCCTAGCTTGCTCTATTCTGCATTGGATTTCTTTATTTGGGTTACTAGTATTGTTTATCACAGTGCCCAAGTATTGTATTCTATTGACCTTTTCAACTATCAGGTCATTGATTTTCAGTGAAAAATTGTGACTTGGAGGCTTTCTGTCGAAGACAATGAATTTTGTTTTATTGGCATTGATTTTTAATCCAAAGTCGTTGCTTATAGAGTTAAGCTTGTTCATCATCCGGTTTAATTAATTTATGTCGCTTGCTAATACAACGGAATCATCAGCATATCAATGTTGTTTATTTGTATTCCATTAACTTTGATCCCGCCGTCGCATTCTGATATTGCGTTTTTAAAAATTTGTTCAGCGTACATATTGAAGAGTAAAGGAGACAGGATACAACCTTGCCCTACTCCTCTGCGAATTTCTATTTCGTCAATTTCCTTTCCTTCAATAGTAATTTTAGCCTTTTGATTCCAGTATAAATTTTCGATTATTCTTCGGTCGTTTTTGTCTATGTTTTTATTTCTTAGGATTTCGATCATTTTTGTGTGATGTACTTTGTCAAACGCTTTTTCATAATCCACAAAGCACGCAAAGACTCTTCTATTCATTTCTAAGCTTCTTTGCATTAACATATTAAAAGCAAAAAGTGCTTCGCGGGTACCGAGAGCGTTCCTAAAACCAAATTGTGTGGGGCTAATATCTTCTTCTAATTTTTTATGTATACGCTTGTGAATGATTTTTAGAAAGATCTTTAACGCGTGACTCATTATGCTTATCGTTCTGTAGTCGGAGCATTGCTTTGGTTTGGATTTCTTTGGGATTGTTATAAAAGTGGATTTCAACCAATCATCTGGAAGTTTACCGTATTTGTAGATAGCATTAAACAAGTTGACTAATTTCATTATATTTTCTTCTTTAATTAATTTGAAAAGTTCATTCGGTAAACCGTCTGGGGCTACAGCTTTTCTACATTTAGCTTCTAGGATTGCCTTCTCCACTTCATCTCTTAGAATGTTCGGATCCTCTGGTCCGTTTTGGGGTCCTAGTATTTCTCTTTCATCCGAGAATAGTTCTTCGATATAGTCTTTCCACATTTGTAGTTTTTCTTGAGTGTCAAGAAGTTCACGTCCTTCTCTATCCTTCAAGGTAATATGGTGTTTGTTCCTTTTAAGACCGGCAATTTCTTTCACTTTTTTGTGTAGACCGAAATTATCATGGTTTCTATTAAGTCTTTCTACTTCTTCACATTGTGTTGCTACATGTAGGTTTTTGGCTTCTCGTATTTTGTTTTTAATCAGTCTATTTAATTCTTTGTATTTGTTGGGGTGTGTTTTATTTTGCCTTCTTTGTTCCATTAGCGACAGTATCTCGTTTGTCATCCAATCTTGTCTTGTTTGTTGTTCTGAGTTAATGAGGTAGTTTTTGCTTGTTTCTTTTATTACATCTTTCATCTCAGTCCATTTAGTATTGATAGATTCTTCTCTAGGTTCATTTATTTCCACTTGAAGAAGTTTTCTATTTATTTCTATCTTAATACGGTTTTGTATTTCTTGACTTTTCAGTAAACGAAGATTTAATTTTTCCACGTTTCTCTTTTTAACAATTCTTTTCATTTTTATTTTAATTTTTGATACGATAAGATTCTGATCAGATCCTATGTCTGCACCTGGGTACGTATTTGCCGCTTTAACTACATTTCGGAATCTTTGATTTATGATGACAAAATCTATTTGGTTTCTTACTATCGTATTCGATGTGTGTCTCGGGGATGACCAGGTGTATAATCTTCTGGGTGGGAGTTCAAACCATGTATTCATGATGGTTAGATCGTGAAGTTGACAAAATTCTATTAGTTTTTTTTCCTCTTTCATTAATCGATCCTAAGCCATAATTTCCTACTATATTCTCTATTCTTGAATTTCCTACTTTGGCGTTGAAATCTCCCATTATGATCGTAATCTCGTTTTTCTTGGTGAGTTTGAGCGCTTTTTCGATGTTAGAGTAAAATTCTTCAATTTCTGAGTCTGAGCATATACCTGGATGATGTTCATTATGGTATCTTTTGTTTTGAACTTTACAATCATAGTTCTCTCTGATATTCAGGATACACCTATTACGGATTTACTTATCTTTTCTGTAATTATTATTGCTACACCGTACCTATTCCTGTTTTGATCAGAACAGAATCAGTTTGTGACCATTTTTGAAAAGTTCTCCACACCCCTTCCATTGTACATCGGCGATCCCGAGAATGTCGATTTTTAGTCTTTCTGATTATTTTATAATGTTGTCAAACTTTCCTGGTTGATATAAGCTGCGAACGTTCCACGTACAAATATTTAGATACCCACCGGGTATTCTTAGCACCCTCTGACCATTTAAGGTCTACCGGGGACTGAGGGCCAATTGATTTCTTTGTGTTTGCATGATGATTCTGCTAGGGAATTGTTGGTGTTCTCTCTCCGCGTTTTTGTTATTATATCTTTATGTAATTCGGTTTCATAGCATTTATATTTGATATCAGGTATTTCTGTCGTGTGCCTTAATAACGTTTGCCTTGTCGTAAGCCGTGGGTGTCCTTTAGTTATATGTTACTTTAGTACATATTTGATGTTACAGGCGGGTCCTGTATATTATTTTGTTTTCTCCCGTTACTACCCGGTTGTTTTTGAGTATCACTGATCGTGGTTGTTATGGTATTGGTTGTTCTTTTCTTCTTCATGTTATTTATTTCATTTTCGGGTGATCTATTCCTTTTTTGCAATAACTCGGGGTTAGTGATTGTCGCATTTCTGGGTTTGTTAAGATCGATTTCTTTCCCATCTGCGAATATTTTCCCGTGTCTTACTTCCATAACCGTTCCCTTGTTCCATAAATCCTGTACAATCTCGTGTATTTCCTTTCTCTTTTTGCGTTGAACTGTTGATAAGTCGTTAACAATATATGTATAAATTCGTACCTTTTAACTTCGATTTTGCTTTCAGTATTTCGGATTTTTTCTCAAACGATATTAGCCCCACTAGAATTGGTTTTATTTTATTGTTGTCTCGTTTTCCTATCCTTTTAATGAAATTTATATCAGTATCGCGTAAGGGAATATTGAGCTTGTGACTTATAAGGTTGATTGCTAAACTCTTCAGTTTCTCTTGGTCTTCCCCTATTTCCTTGATGTTAAAAATTAGAATGTTGTTTCGACGAGATATTTTTTCCTTTTCTTCTTTTTGTTCGGCTATTACCTCTTTCAGGATTTCTATTTCTATTTCAAGACATTCTATTTTTTCATTTGTAGTTTTAATATTCTTATTTATTTCTTCGTGTCTGATATTCAGTTCTTTTTTCATATCTTCTTTCATAGCTTGCTGTACGGCATCCAAACGGGATCTGAATTCTTGTTTTAATTCATTTTTTATATCTTCTTTAAAATTGTTTAGCATGTCTCTCATTTCTGCCTTATTAATTTTTTTTGTTCTATGCTATAAGTAGGTATCGTATGGGAAAAGAAAAAAAAAAGTGTTAAATATGGTATTATGGCAACTCTTATCTGGCTATTAGTTTTCTTTAAATTCAGTTTAGTCGCTATCTCTTGCTAGATGAAGTTCTACGCCTCTTAATTGTCATCCAGGGTAATTTGAGGTTATTTATGTCCCTAGGAGCCTCAATGTTTCTGGTAACTTAATATTTTTTCTGGCTTTAGCAAATGAGCGGATTTCACTTCACTTTTATTTAGCGATGCTTGATTATAGACTTCACACTTCTTTTTATTTTATGAAACTCTCTTTTTATTTGTTTTTTTACTTTCTACACTCTGATATCCAAAAACGCGCCTTCCCGCTTTGACACTTGACACATGCCGCAGAAAATTAAATTCCGGACTGGAACAGTGGCCGTATTGTGGCTGAAGTTGGTAAGCTACATCATTAGGAATATAAAGGGCGAGACCGCGGTGGAGAAAGAAAAGGGGCACCAAGTTATATCCAGGCAGGTTCAAATCCGATAAATCTGTGTTCTCCCCTACCTGTGTTTCACTAAGTGCCAAGATAGCTGGTTTATATAGGGACAGGTGAACGTATACAGCAAAGAGATTCGTTCTAAGGCCACGAATATTACTCACTTCAACCCTAAAATTTTCCATAGCACAAAACACAGACACCGAAGAAACCAACTCCGACGTCTGAAAGGTGGTAAAGCAGAATTGAGAAGTGCAAATTTCAAGTAGCTTCCCAACATCAAATCGATGTAGGTGTTATGCCCATACACCGATTAGAGTTGGTCCACCAACAATTTGCATTTTTGATTCCGCTACGTCAGATGCTACGCACTCTCGGTCATTGCATTGACCCGTCTGATGAAATCAAACGGGAGTTGCGACCGAGAATGCGCAGCCGTGGCTTGTGGAGGAAGGGACGGGAGGGATCGGACCGGATGCACTCGATCCGAATCACTTCACTGCACTTGTTTGCACTTGTTATTGTTTTTTGCTTTTGCACTTCGCACTCGCGAGGGGGTGGCGGGTTCGCGGAAAAAAAAACAAAGCGGAATGAAAAACAAAAGACTAGTGCACGCGTCGAAGGATGGCACGGTACTCAAAACCGAACCACTCCCCGGCTCCAAATAATTGGTGTAAAAATACAGTGTCAAGGAGAAGAATATCTTGATCTCGAAATAGAGGACATGAACAAATTATTGTGCGAATTGCAACAGATAGTGTGGCAAGAGCAGCAACTAATACAGTGCCAAGAGCAACTGCAACAGCAGCAACAGCAACTATTCCAGCAGCAACAGCCACCATTTTGGCAGCAAAAACAGAAACCACTTCGTTTAAAACTAAGTTCAGAAAGTGTCCTAAGTTAGTTTAGACAACTGAAATTATTTAACGGAAGAGAAGATTATTCGCTTTCGTTCTTTCTAAAATCAATAGAAGTGATGTCAATATTGTGCAACGGTGACGAAGAGTTACTTTGTTACGGCCGTCAAATAATAATAAACGAGAAACTGCAGGGAGAAGCTGGAAAACCCCGACTGGAACACCATCACAACCAGGCTTAAGCAACATTTTCAATCGAATAAAAGCTAGGCAGAATTGTTCAATTATTCGAAGAATTTAGAAAATTAAGTTATGAATTAAGCAGGAAACCAGACATTTATAAGCTTTTAGGTTCATAGATATACAACATAGAAAGGGTAACGCCCGTATCACCGTTCGCGAGTCGAACGAAAAATGAGTCGAAGCACACAAATTCGTATCACCGTTCGCGAGTCGCACAAATGGAATTCGACTCAAATGTCACAATTTTGCCGAACTACTATTTTTTCGTATTACCGTTGGCGAACGTTCGGCTGAATTTTTGTTTCTTATATCAAATTCAGTTGAACGTAAAAAGTTGGTGACTGGGTGGCGAACGTTTGCTGTATTCAAAAGAAACATTGTAACAATGACAGAAAATAGGAAAATGTAAGTAATAACAAATAACATGCAGGAATTTCAAAGTGATTGGCATTTCATTTTCTTTTTTTCAAGTTTGAAGAAAACCAACAGTCGCCAATTCGGCAAGCTGGTGCAACTTATGGTGGCAAGGGGTGTTCGGATCTTCCAAGAAGAAACACAAGGAATATTAGGATTAGCTAATTAGGATGGATTAGAACAATCTCTTATCTGCCTTTGACTCTACACATATTCCTCGTTTTTCTTTCATCCCAATCATTTTAAATAAAACACTACCTACTTATCATTTTGCTTATTCGGTATTTATATTTTCAAATGCAGAATATTTTTTGACACTTGACACAACCAGTGAATTGACAGTCAGTCGATTGTCAGCGAGTGAATTTGGATACATTTTAAGCGAATTAAGAGATTCGCGAATCGTGATCGATCAGCTTAGTTCGCCTGGGAGTTCGACGGCTGGCGAACATTCGACTCGCGAACGGCGATACGGGCATAAACCTTTAAAATCCCAAAATGAATATTTGTCTCCAACTTTGCGTTTTCCTAATTCAAATATAACCACTCCGATTCAAAATCAATATTCGACTCATTTTATTTCAAAACAAAACTCTAGGCTGAATAATTAAAAATACAATAAGTATAATGATGGATCTCACAATTCAAAAATATTGAGAAAAAGTAATACGAGTAACAACCCGATATATGTACATGATGTCGGTTGCCAACATTGAAGAGGCCCCCGTAATTTTTCAAAACGAGCCTCGGGAATTGCATTACCAATGATATAATTAACTATAGGCAAAAACAAAATCAAGTGCCTTATTGATACGGGATCTACCACAAATATAATCCAACCTAATATTTTAAGTTAATACAAATACATTCCTTTAGAAATACTAGAATTTTTTTTTACTGTTTCAGGTGTTGTAAAAGTGGGTTGCAAAATATATACACCCATCCCAGTGGAATTTCATACAGCAGGAACTATGACATGGAGAGTCGTGAATTTAGGTGGTGGAGATTATGATGCTTTTTTGGGCTTAAATATATTGAATCCATTTAAAGCAATAGTTTATTTGAATAAAGGACAGTTCGAAATAGGTAAACATATTTTAATTTTTCAAATTAATAAAAACTCAAGTGAAATAGTTACACTGGAAGCCAATGCAGGCAATGTTATTGGTAAGCTAAAGCTTGATCATTTTTACTCTGAAGAATTCACTTCAATTACTAACCTGCTAAAAAATAACCAAGAACTGTTCTTTAAGGAAAGAGATAGACTATCATTCACACATGAAATACACACCATTACCAAGAGTCCAATTTATTCCAAAATGTATCGTTATCCCCAAATACACGAAAAAAAAAATTGAACACCAAATTTCCGAAATTCTTTCGTAAGGAATTATTACAGAGAGTTATTTTCCTTATAATTTTCCCCGGTGGATAGTGCCAAAGAAAAGACCATTCAAACCAGGAAAAGTGGCGCATAGTAATCGATTATCGTCGTTTGAATGAGGTCACTATCAGCGATAAATTCCCTATTCCCAATATAGAAAATATATTGGATAAATTAGGGAAAGCCCAGTATTTTATTACAATTGACTTGGCGAAAGGTTTTCACCAAATTTTAGTAAAAGCTGCTGACAGGAGTAAAACAGCATTTTCGACTCCTAATGGCCATTTTGAGAATGTCAGATGTTTAAAAAATGCTCCTGCGACTTTCCAGAGACTGATGAACTCCGTCCTCATAGACTATGTTAATAAAATATGTGTAGTCTATGATGACATATTGATATTCAGTACCTCTCTGGAAGAACATCTTTTAAGCATAAAAAAAATTTTCGATAAATTACGGGAAGCGAAATTAAAAATACAGATAAAAAAGTGCAGTTTTCTTGTCAAAACGTGTGTACATCTCAATCTAGGTAAAATAGAGTTCATTTCGAATTTAAAAATCCCCAAGACGCCAAAACAAATTAAATCATTTTTGGACGTTACCGGATATTACAGAAAGTTCATAAGAAACTATGCAAGTATTGCTCAGCCTCTAACAAAATATTTAAAGAAAAATACTAAGGTCAATATTAAAGATCCTTGCTTTATAATAGCTTTTGAAAAATTAAAAGAGCTTATTACCCATCATCCCATCTTAAGATATCCGAATTTTTCAAAACAATTTAAGCTTATTACCGATGCAAGTGATTTTGCCATCGGGGCTGTTTTAACTCAGAATGGACATCCCATACGCATCTCGTACATTAAATAATCACGAATTAAACTACCCAACAATTGAAAAAGAGCTATTAGATGTAGTTTGGGGTGTATCATATTTTCATCCATGTCTTTTTGGTCGGGAGTTCAAATTACAAACTGACCATCAGCCCACCAAATGGCTTTATGCAAAATACTCTGGGAAAGATATTTATCCCAGGTTGCAAAGGTGGTTGATTCAATTCAGCGAATATAATATTAAAATATGCTATAATAAGGTAAAGAGAATAGAATCGCGGATTTCTTAAGCCGGGTTAATGTAGAAAATAAAGAAATTAATACATTAGATAATCCTAACATTATAGAAAAAGCAAAAAAATATTTTTCCGGGCGGATCTGAGACCCAGAGTGCCTCCCGTGGATCTGTAACCGTTCAAACTGCTCATTCGCAAGAAGAAAATTTTGACGATCACATTTCCATTGGACACAATAGTTAATAGATTCTGGAATCAAATAATCTTCGTAGAAAGAAAAGTAAAAGAACACGAAGTTGTTTTTGGTCATAAAAGAATATACATTGATAGGAGAGATATGGAAAGTAATTGTATTTTTGATGTAATAAGAAGGCATACGCGATCACGAGTATAATAAACTGCGAAAAGAATTAAGAAAATTGTTTCCCAATCGCTCTAGTTATAAGCTTATTAAATGTACTTTTGTCGCCTTTTAGATAGAAGATGAGGAGAAGTTAAAAAAGCAAACAGCATTGTTTCATAAACATGAAACTGGTCACACAAGTATTATTCCTACATACGAAAGAATAAAGAAAAAGGTATACCACCTCCAGTTAATAACGTTCATTTGGCAGGTCACTAACAATTGTGACATGCGTTTGTTAAATGCGATTGTTAAATGCGTTATTCAGATCGAAAATCGAGTCATATGTTTCTTCTATAGAATTTTTTTGTTGACATGCTCTCGAATACGTCATCAAAGTACCTGGGTACCTCCATATACAGAAATACCTCAACTTACGTCGCTAATTCGTTCCGCAGAAAACCGCGTAAGTCGAAAACGACTTAAGTCGAAGCATACAAAAAATAGCTTGAAGAGTAGGTACATACATACATACATATGTAAGTAGATTTTACGAATATGTATTTATTTATGATATAAAGACTTGTTGTTGTGTTCTGCAAAGCATCAGTTCAAAAATTGTCTAGCATACTAAGAAATTCATGTATGTACATGTCATTGAATGTCAAATTTCAAGTTTGCACGGCCTACTAATGTTTCTATCGTTGTAACTCGAAGCAAAAGCGTCGTAAGTCGAGGTATGCCTGTATTGCACACTGAATTGCGTGCACGAACACGTATCGATATAGCGGTTTTCGTCTCACTCACATGCAAAGCTGCATTTGAGTGGCAATTTCAACTGATTAGTCAAGCTAAGTAGACGTTTCGGTATGGCCTCGTCATCTGGGGTGGAATCGGCTAAGGTGATAAGTGATAGTCACTTTGGTGGCAGTCATTTGTGACTATCATCATCTTTCGGTATCGGGTAAGATTATCACAAAAAAATTCAGGAAAGGAGCAACACTTGCTTTTTCGAAGTTGATGCCAGATAAGAGTTGTCAAATTATCCAAGAAAAAAATTCAAAAATTAAACACAGAGCAATAAATTGAATTTGTTGCAAAATCATTGCTTTATTTTATTTATAATAGAGTGTCTCTAACAGCATCACGCATTTTCGGCTTCTCTGTTTGATGGTTGGAGGTCTTTCTGCATATTGGATTGGTGGATAAGATTGGTTGGTTGTTGGGGTAGGTCACTTTCATTCAACGGCACCTGCAATTCACAGCAAATCTTGTGTAGCCCAACACAAACATGAATCTAAAAAAAAACAATAATTTAGCATAATTTTAACAATATGAACTGTGAAATTATTCCCACTTACATGTCATCTGCAAATAATAGACAAAAGCACAAAAAGAAGTCTCTTCAAACACAAAACATATGAAAGTGATAGCTAAAAAGCTGTCACCAGAAAACTATCACAAAAATGTGACAATCACAGTGACTATCACCTTACACGATACCGAAAACGACAATCTGACTGTCACTTACCACTAATCACCTTCGCCGAAAATTGTCACAAAAATGTGACAATCACAGTGACTATCACCTTACACGATACCGAAAACGACAATGTGACTGTCACTTATCACAAATCACCTTAGCCGATACCGCCCCTGGTGTTAAGGGTTCACGATTTTGTTTTTGTTCAGCGCGTGCAGTAATATTGACATTATGGTCTTTTCTAGTTTCTTTACTCTTTTTAGGTAGATTGAAGTGATAACTGCGGTGTAAAGCTTAAACCCTTCGAGCTGAAAACATTTGATGGTGAGTTCGAAAATTGGATTCCATTTTGGGAGCAATTTAGGCGAGTTGTACATTAAAATCCAAAATTGTCAACAACAGCCAAGTTTAATTTCCTCAGCCAATCCCTAATAAAAAAAAGCAGCGTCTACCATTGCCGGCTTTACACCATCAGAACGATGTTACGGCGAAGCAATTTCTCTTTTACATGAAGAATATGGCAACACCGACAAAATTGTAGAGAAATTCATGCAAAAATTGTTGAATTTAAAACAGGTTCAGTTTGAAAATGACGTAACAGGGCTTCGTCAACTGTACAATGAGGTAACTGCTACCATGCGGTCATTAGAAGCATTGCAGGTGTCTGTGTCACAGTATGAGATCGTGGTAAAGTCCGTTCTACTTAAATGTATTCCAACAAGCATGCGTATTCAATTTCACAAACGAACAGTCAGAGACTCCTTGTCTAGCACATTTATTGGTTCCCATAACGATGGAAACAATCGAAATGATGACCAGCGGAGAATTCAAGAAGAGGATAAACTCAAGGCACTTCTTGATTTTATTAAAGTTGAAGTAGAAGCCTTAGAGAAGTCTTATGTTAGCGAAAGACAGAGAAAGCCTGAAAAAGAAAAGAGGAATAGTGGAACAGCAATAGGACTATCCGCCGGCAATAGTGAGAAGCAACGATGCATATTTTGTAAGAAGAACACTCATTCTACGAGGTGTTGCAAGGGAAATTTGACAATAGACCAGAAAAATCCATACTGAAAAAGGAGGCAAGATGTTTTAGATGCACTAACACAAATCACACCTCTAAGTTCTGTAAGGCGCAATGGATTAAATGCGATAGTTGTGGTGGTCACATAACGTAACGTCCATGTGTGAAAAAAGTTTGTAAAACCGAACAAACAAAGCGGGACAGCAAATTTACATAAGGAACTTCTGCATTAACAAGCTCATATGCCGCAATTAACTCTAATGTAGGAAAAAATCCAGAAATATTTTTAAAGCGAGGGCAATATTAGGCAGCACAGAAAGTCAAGAGTGTATTCTGTCCCGCATTGTAATGGACAATGGCAGCCAAAGGAGATACGTGAGCGAGCGGGTGGCAAATATGTTAAAATTGAAACCTATGGGCGTAGAAAGTTTGCATATTTTAGGTTTCGGTGAAAATTATTCAGATAAACCCACACGTAAACTTAAATGTGTAAAAATATTATTGAAAAGTCAATACAAATTGAAAAAGATCGTTGTTACGGCAATCGTGGTTCCAAATATTTGTGTAGATGTTTTACCAAGCCCAAATATCAATGACCCGAAATTACATCATATTAAAATGCAATTAGCTGAGTGAATTACTGTAACGAAGAACTTATAAATGGAATTTACGTGCTTATTGGTCAAGATCATTATTGGAAATTCAATTCTCAACAAAGCGAAGTCATTGCAGATAACTTGGTGGCAGTCAATACATTCTTTGGTTGGACACTTCAAGGACAAAGTTGAGCTGTCAGTTGTACCCTGAATGCGATCACCATTGAAGAAAATTCATTTGATCTAACAAATTTCTGGAATTTATAGTCGGTGGGAATAAGTGATTACAAGGACAACGGGGAAAAGGCAATTGTTGAGAAAACATTGACGAAAATTAATTTAATAAACGGTCGATACATGGTTCATTTACCATGGAAAAATACCAGAAAAACGACAACAAAATAGTTGCAGCACAAAGGCTCTTTAACCTAACAACAAGGTTAATGAAAAATAAAAAAACACCTGTTTGAATATGATCGTAGCATACGCGATTTATTACAAACCGGAATAGCGGAAGAAGTAGCAAACGACATCAGTACCAATGCCGTATATTACATGCCACATAAACCTATTTATCGGGAAGACAAAACAACGACAAAAACACGAATTGTCTTCGATGCTTCGTCTAGTGAGCAAGGTTTTTCATCTTTGAACGAGCACCTTAGTGTAGGCGATAATCTTATTGCAAATTTGCTTGCTACTTTGGTAAGATTTCGCTCCAATAAAATTGCTATTATATCGGATATAGAAAAGGCTTTTTTGCAGATTTCCCTCGCCCCTTCCGATCGCGATGCTCATCGATTTTTGTAGTACAGAACGACACCAGTACCTGGTCAACTACCAAAGGTAATTGCATACAGAATGACTCAAGTGACTTTTGGAGTAGCTTCGAGCCCATTTTTATTATCAGCGACGATACGTAAACATTTAGATATTTGTAAACCACATTATGGGTCAATATGCGATAAGTTACAAAAATCCTTTTACGTTGATGATTTAATCGCGAGCGAGGCTACTATAGAAGATGCTCTTAAACTCTACCATGACGCAAAGGCCATTATGAACGCAGCAAATTTCAATCTAAGGAAGTGGAACTCCTATAACACCGAATTAGTCCAAAGGTTTGGCAAAGATATGTTAGGAACAACCACAAAGCAAAAGGTCCTCGGCATTAATTGGTGGACAACTAGCGACGAGGTTGGCGTGGATTTGGCTCCTAATATCGAATATATAAAATCATTAAGAGGAACGAAGCGTAATGTTATGAGAGCAATATCAAAAATGTATGATCCTCTAGGACTCTTAGCTCCATTCACTATACGAATTAAGCTTCTTTTGCAAAGAGTATGGAAAGCTAATTTGGGCTGGGATCAGATGCTGAAGGAAGACCTTTTGAATGATTTTTGTTGTTGGCAAAACGAGTTGGCATGCTTAGGCAATTTCACTATTAGCCGATGTTTATCCATCTCTCATGAATGTCATACGGAGTTGCATATCTTTGCTGATGCGAGTCCAAGAGCTTATGGTGCGGTGGCGTATATACGACAGATTTTATCAGATGGGTTTGTGCATATAAATCTTATATGTTCCAAAAATCGATTAAGTCCAATGGGAAAAGATAAAGCAAATGATGAACTAAGTTTGCCAAGGTTAGAGCTGACTGCAGCCTTAATCGCTGCAAGGCTCAAAGAATTCCTTATTCAATCCTTAGACTTCAATGTATCACGCGTTCGTCTATGGACGGATTCTACGATCAGCCTTAACTAGATATGCGGCAATGGAAAGCAAATTAAGCCATATGTGAAAGCAAGAGTTAATGAGATCAACAGATTAACAAATGTCCATGATTGGACGTATTGTGAGGGTAAATCTAATCCTACTGATTTGCTTACCAGGGGCGTAAAGGCAGCGGCGCTCTTAAAATCCAAATTGTGGAAATATGGTCCACCATGGCTACCCACAAATAAAGAGTTCCCAGAAAATACTAGCGTCAGTATATTAACTAAGGAAAAGGAAGAGAGCAGTGAAGATCCCATGGGTTTGGGAACAATTTTGACTATAGAGAATTTCAGTCATCTAAAGAAACTTCTTCGGGTTACAGCTTTTGTTTTCCGATTTGCGAAGGAGATCATATGCCAGACAAATAGGCAATAGCAGTTTAACAAGTGAGATCCCAGAACTTACGTGCCATGAAATTAACCATGCAGAGTTATATTGGGTAAGGAGTATACAGCAATATTACTATGGTTCCGAGATCAAAGCTCTCTTGAGTAACCGACAAATTCCATCAAGTTCAAAAATTACATCATTAAATCCTGTGCTCCATGAAGGCATATTATTATATATCTCAGCGGACGTCTGCTTAAGTCCGCATTTGGTTATCTATCAAATCCAATCATTTTACCAAAACAATCTTATTTTAGCAGATTGCTTATACTGGAGGCGCATCAAGTAACTTTGCACTCTGGTGGTAACGCAGTGCTGACACATCTGCGGAAGAAATACTGGATTGTGCAGGCAAGGCAGGTAATTAATACGTTATACGAGGTTGTATGATTTGTAAACGACGTAAGGTAAGGCTGCATCTGAGCCATGGACAGTGTTACCAATGGATAGAGTGGCTACAAGCAGACCTTTCGAAGTAACTGGTGCTGACTTTTTGGGTCCACTCTACTTGAAAACAGACGCTGATGAAAAGAAAAAATCGTATGTTATGCTGTTCACTTGCGCTGCAATTCGAGCTCTTCACCTCGAACTTGTTGGAGACATGTCAGTAAAGAGCTGTATTGATGCACTACGAAGATTTATAGCCAGAAGGGGAGTGCCAAAGACTATCATATCTGATAAAGCTAAATCTTTTAAGAGAGCAGATTTGGAATTGAAAAAATTAGAAGAAACTTTAAAACAAAAAGAAGTCCAACAACTCGCAGCACATCAAAAGATTACCTGGAAATATATACCTGAACGCGCAGCGTGGTGGGGCAGTTTTTGGGAACGTCTTGTCAAGAGCGTAAAAAACTACTTAAAAACAGCGATAGGAAAAGCAAGCTTGACTTCCGAAGATTTGGTTACTCTTTTGTCAGAAATTGAAGGCATTATCAACTCACGACCTCTTACGTATATAATCAACGATCACACGGACGTTGGACCACTTTCTCCAGGTCATTTCCTTAACAGTAATACTATTCTAGGTCCAGCGGATTTCTGTATGGATGATTCACCTGTAACCAAATCTTGGCAAATTCGGCAAGCACTCATCAAGCGATATATAAAGCGTTGACGTGAAGAATACCTAGCACAGCTGCAAACAATCCGTCACAACAAAAGGGGAAATTCTCGTGGTGTCAAAGAGGGTGATGTGGTATTGGTTCACGAAGATAATAAACCGCGATTGCTTTGGAGGCCAGCAGTTGTACAAAGAACATTTCCTGGGAGAGATGGGCGTGTAAGCCTGTGAAATTCGACTTCCGAACCAAAAGATTTTACGCAGACCAATTCAGCTCTTATTTCCATTTGAGATACATTCAAATTTTGCCGGGGCCCGAGGATGTGAAAATTAATTTTATATTAGAGTACGATGTGACTTGACCGTAGAACTTAACGACTAAGTTGCTGAGTACTCTTATACACATACATAAGTACAATGTATATATATTATATGTAATAGCACGAGATGAAGAAAATAAAAAAGGGGAGAACCGCTGACACTGTCACGTGTACCGGGTGAATTATAAATGAGTTTTATCTTTAATCTTTTAAGATTTTTTTACAGAAGTACACAAGAGCAGAAGAATTATTGTGCGACGGATTTGGATGAGCTTGAAAGCGATGGCGGTGATTTTAGCGATGGTTCTGAAGACGATTGTGTACCGCCACAGACAACTATATCAACCTGTAGTGGTAACGTTAGTGGAGTTTTTTAAGAAATAGGGGGCTTCTGATGTAGAGAATGAACCTGAGGTTGAGTGTGAAAATGTCGAAATAGACGATGATGCGAATGTGGCCGCAGAGTTGCCCACTGTAGGAGAAATCATGACTGGCAAAGATGGAATAACGCAGTGGAGCACAGTACGTCCAAATACGAGTGTTCGGACATCTGCCCATAACATCTTTCGACAAAGAAATGGCCCTATTGCTAGTTTGGAGATGAAAGCTGAAGCTGATATTTTCATGGCATTTTTCACTCCTGTTATGGCAGACATTGTGGTAGCAGAAACTAATCGAAAAGCTTTTAGTGTGTATGTATCGTTCAATTCCAATAATTTGAATAAGTCACCAAAGGTATGGAAACCCCTCACTGTTCCAGAATTGCAAGTGTACTTGGGCGTCCTCTTTATGACCGGTGTGCATCATTCAAGTGGTGAGCACACATCGGCTCTCTGGAGCTCGTGTTACGCGTGACCAAATTTCTTATCAATTTTAACTATCACCACATTTAAATAAGTTAACAATAATAACTCTTTAACAATTTATTTATTTATCGGAATGTACATTAAACAGTAGTGACACATTGGACAGTCGAAAAAGAACTCTCCTCCGAATGTCCAACGATCATATTATATGGGCGATGTCATGCAGGCAAAATGTGTGGGCGTTCGCAACCCGACACCGATGCTCGCGAATGCCACACCCAACGAATACGGCGACAAGGAAAACGTTAACGCAAACAAAACATTTGTCTCCTTGCCACAGTCAACCGAAGATAGTAACAATGCATCAAATGCAACGCAAGCAAAAACGTACGGCATCCGTCACATCGACGTCGCCACACACATGAATGCATAACACCTCCCTTCCTTAAAAAGAAACAATATCATTGTTTCATAAATGATGTTAACATATAATACTTTCCTTGTAGAATTTCTTCATCCTGTATATAGTGCATATATCTTATATATATAGGTACATGTTGAACTTTCATAAATTGCTTTAATTTTTATATTTTATTTTCTTTGGTTCGAACATTGTTAAATATTGATTTTACACAGGTTACATATCCTATGCATTCCACTCTCAGCCAGATCACATATCCCGTGCATTCCACGGACGGTCACTCGATATTTTCCATAGCATAAACGGGTGCACTCACCTGTACCAGGTTCATTCGACCTATTTGCGTAAAACACACAAACATCTGGATTGCAAACTGCATGCGCATCCGAAAAGCTGAATAAGCAGTTTAATCGTGCGGCGACGAAGTTGAACATGCAAAGTAGACATTGGATTTAAGCGAAACAAATTGTAATAAGTTCAGTTGTTAAGTGCGAGTTGAATAAAGCGGTTGATAAACGGAAAATTAGTTTTTTTTCGAAAACATCTCAAGAAGAGATTTCAGTCACATACATAAGTATACAAGTTGAGTAGCTTTAAATACTTATTGTCTTGATTCAACATTAAAATTTTATTCATCGAGTTTTAAAACTCTCGATGTGGGACGTTCTTTATTGTAGTAATGTACAATCTTTTCTCTTTCTATAACTGGGTTACGATTCCTTTTATTGAAACAATTGTGAAATAATACTATTTTATTAACTTTAACAATCTTAATAATAAAATATGCAAAGACTATCGTCAATATTACGGCAAAAGTTAAAAATCCTGCTCCTTGTATTTTTGTAGGTATTGGTTTTAACAAATTCTCGATAAAGCTCTCTTCGTTTTTAAGTTCAACGCTTAAATCTTTAATATTTTTTTTAAATTTCCTTTTATTTTTGTTAGAGAACTTGTTTTAATATCTTTTAATTTAGTGCTAAGACAACCATCTAATCCAAAATTATACTTGTCGTTATTACATAAGTGAAAGTTTCATTATTTGTGCTATTCGGTTCTAGGTATAGGATTCCTGTTCCTTGTATATACTCGATAATTTCTTCAGTTTTACATTTGCAATTATACTTTGTCTCATCTCTTACTAAGAAAAGATATTTATTGGATTCGAGTGCATGAAAAATTTCAATGTCATTCTGGATTTGTTGGAATTTACAATTGTTCACTGACCTACTCATATAAATATTTAAAATACAGTTATCTTGTCTAATTATGCTTTGCAGAACCAGATTCTTGCATATCTCTTCTTTTATCTTCTTACATTGTTTAAAATCTATAAATGTTCCAAATTCGTCTCTGTTTTCGGTTATTAGAAAATAATTAACATTTACATCTAAGGTGAAAACGTTCTTCTCTTTTATAACTGGTAAATTTATTATTTCAAAAAGTTCTACAATATATTGCTTTCTTTTACAAGAGGTATCTCAACAATAATATTAATTTTCTTGCCCGATAAGTAAGATTTTATTTCCGATTCTTCTATAAGGTATATTATAGTTTTCAATATTTGGTTCAAAAAGTAAGTAATGTTTTTTAGTCCATTTTGATAAGCTTGGATGGCTTAAGAATTACAGGATGAATTAAATTCGATTTTAGGAGAAAAATAGCTTGCTGTATAATATCTGTCTCTATATCTAAAGCTAATGTTTTATCTAGAATCTGCCTGTGAATCCTTTCAAAATACTTATTTATCATAATTTCTTTGTTAACGTTATCAAGATTTTGAGTTACATTGTTCAATCGATCCACTAATTCATTTATTTTATCTTCATGAGAGTAATAGCTATTGTGCAAGGCTTTATTTTGCTCGTTCAGTGATTTCATTATGACAATTTGAGATTTGAGACTACTTTGTAAGTTTTCATTATTACTTTGCATCGTTCGTATAGCCTTCTCATAGTACTTGCTATCTTCATGGTCCATAGTTCCGAAAAGACCTTTCAATCCACTACCAACTATGTTGATAAGACCTCTCCTATTTCTATTTGATCTTATGCCTAATAAACCGTATATATCTTCTAATCTTCTGTCTATACGAGATGTATGTTTTAGTACTTGGTTCTTCTTGTACTGGTTTTCATTTTCAAACTACTATATTCGCATGGAGTATTTGCCTTTCTACCAAAAAGCACTTCAAGTGGTGTAAAGCCTGTGCTGTTGTGTACCGTTGTATTATGAGAGAATGCTGCATATCTAAATAATTTTGCGTATTCAGGTTTTGATTTATCCTTTATCATGAGTCTTAAATACTCGCCTAGTCTAACATGTGATCTTTCAGCAGATCTGTTCGCTTGTGGATACATGTTACTAGTTCTTAAATGTTTAATTTTAAAAAGCTTGCATAGTTCCATCATTACCTAAATTCACCTCGATTGTCAGTGAGAATTATTTTTGGAATACCAAAATATAGTATCCATTCGTCCGTAAATGCTCTTGCTACAGCTTCACTTTTTTTTATCTTGAACAGGTATATATTTTATTTATTTACTTAAATCATCTTGAATAGTAAGAGTATAAAGCGTTTTATTTCCCTCTTTGTAAGGTCCTGTTAAGTCCATTGATACCTTTCCCAAACTATAGTCTGCACTAGAAACTATTTTCATAGGATTTTTCTCTGGATTTCTATAATTTTTTTGTCTTTGACATTCTGGACATTTGCTCACATAATCACACAATCAAGTCTTTACTTAAACCTTTCCAAAAGTATTTTTTTTTGATTCTAGAAATCGTTGCTTTGTGACCTCCATGACCACCAATCAAACCGTTGTGATTTTCTTTAATAATTTGCTGTTGCTGATTTCTATCGCTAATGATCTTTACTTCGTTGTTATTTTCCGAAATTCCTTGATTACTTTGATTTGAACATTTTTCACATTCATCTTCGTAAATTTTACTCAAAATGGTCTCATTTTCTACTTCATCAGACGAGTCACTACCAACAATTTCTTTCAAATTATTCTCAACTTCATCATAATTTATATTTTGTGCTTCTATATGGTTAACATTTCTACTGAATTCATCAGCCACAACGTTATCAACGCCCTTTCTGTATTCTATTGAATATGAGTATTTACCTGTGCAGGGACGGGTTAAGAATATCCCTGCAGTGATACATCTCGCTTGTCGTAAAAGGCGACTAAACAAAGGTAAACAAAAATCACATCTAGGCAATTTAGAAAACACCAACGTGAGCCTAGCGACACATATACCACCATTAAACTGCCCCACAAGTGTGCATGCAAATCAGTGGGTTGAAACGACTGGAGATCACCGGTGTTGTAGACAAAAAAAAATAAAAATCTGGAGCATGCCCGTGTCAAGAAAAGGATGGGAAGAAAGAAAACGGTCAAACCGTAGCATTATGGAAAAGAACGCTAAAAGGAAAAGCACTACCCCGCCAGGCACTACTAATGGTCGTGATCCTGGGACGAGCAGCAATGCTCGGGTCAGAGCTATAGGATTTCCGGGGGATAGCAAAGTAATGCAACGGCGTAAGCCACACTTAAGAGTCGCGAGTTGGAACGTTGGAAGCATGAGTGGTCGCAGATATGAGCTTGAAGAAATGATGGTTAGAAGGCGAGTAGACATCCTGTGCGTACAAGGGACGAAATGGCGAAACACCGGTAATCGGGCACGTTTCTTGGACGTTAAAACAAAAGCCTACAAGATGTTTTACTATGGATTGGAACAAGGAAAAAACGGAATCGCCATCATCCTTGCGGCAGAGCTACTTGGCAACGTCTTAACCATTTCGAAGTCCAGTGACCGTTTGATGGCTCTCAAATTGGTGATGCATGGTGAGGTGTGGAACATCGTAAGCGCATATGCCCCTCAAGTAGGATGCGAACAAAAAGAAAGAAAAAGGAAGAGCTTTTGTTTGTTGGGGAAGACTTAAACGGACATGTCGGGAAGACAAGCGAAGACTATGAGGACTACCACGGAGGGCTGGGATACGGCACCAGGAACTCTTCAGGTGAAGATATCCTAAACATGTGCAAGTCGTACGGTCTTATAGTGCTAAATACCATGTTCGTCAAACAAAGCCGGCACCTGATCACTTATAGCAGCGGCGGAAATGAAAGTCAAATAGACTATCATTTGGTATCCAGTTTCATGAGGCCACGAGTTAAAGATTGCAAAGTGATCCTGGTAGACGCGAGCGCCCCTCAAACCGTCTCCTCCTGACTGAATTTTTTTTAAGGAGGCGAGTAAGAAGTCAAAGCAGCAAACGAAGGTGTCTGAGAGAATCAAGTGGTATAAGCTGGATAAAGGAAAAGGCGAAGCTTTTATTACCAACATGAAAAACTACCTCTCTTCCATTATCGATGAGGTCGGTAATGAGGAGTGCAGAGCACAACAATCTGGCCTGGAGAAAGCCAAATCACTGCTCGGAACATCTAAAGGCCCCTGCCAACACGCAAAAGAAACCTGGTGGTGGACAGACGAAGCCAAAGTAGTGATACACGAAAGAAAATGGCTTTCCAAGCTTGGTCAAAGTGCTCTTCTACTAATAGAGAGGAAAAAGCTCGTCGTGAAAAGGTATATAGATATTGCAAAGGTATCGCGAAGAAAAAGTGCGACGAATTCAAAGCGAAAAGCATGGAAGGCCTCTATCAGGAGTTGGAAGAAATATCGTCTTCCGCGTCTGACAGGAACCAGTCTACCCAGGAGCTTCGACAAAGCAATTTGAACAAAGGAGCAAATATCTTTAAGATAGCCGCCCAGAGAAGAAGAAATGCTCAGGAGATTCGTTTCCCAAAGTTTATTAACAATGCTGAAGGCCAACTCCTTGTGGAAGACGAAAAAATTCTCCACAGATGGCGACAGTATTGCGACGAACTTCTGAACGAACAGTTTCCCCGAGTGTACTTTCCAAGAGCCGCCCCGAATCATGCCGAAATATCTGACATCACAGTCGAAGAAGTTCGGTACGCGGTTAAAAACTCCAAGAAAAGAAAAGCTGTTGGGCCGGACGGGATACCCTCTGAGTTCTGGAAAAAGATGGGAGACATCGGGTCTAGATGGCTCATGGTTCTTATCTCCAAACTTATGAGAGGCGACACTATGCCTAATCAATGGAGGGAAAGCTATCTTCTTCCTTTGCACAAAGGAAAGGGTGATACGCGAAATTGTGATAGCTACCGTTCTGTCAAGCTGATGTCGCACACCATGAAGATCGTTGAAAGGGTATTAGATAGCCGATTGCGGAAAATAATACGACTATCTGATGACCAGTGCGGGTTTGTCTCGGGTAAATCAACGACAGATACAATCCAAAGTATAAGGGTCATGATGGAAAAGCATCGTGATTCTTCAAAGGACTTGCATATGGTGTTGGTTGATTTCAAGAAGGCCTTTGACCGGCAACCAAGAATTCTTTTATGGGTAGCGCTAAGACAAAAAGGAGTTCCAGAAACCTACGTGCGAGTGATCATGGACATATACAAGAGTAAGATGCACCGCAGGAGTCACCGAAGAGTTCGCAATCAAAGTCGGTGTACCCCAAGGGAGCATCCTCAGCCCACTGCTCTTTATAGCAGTCCTTGATTGCTTGCTTGAAGGAAAAGTGACGGGCCCCAATGTTCTATTTCTATTCTTTGCTGACGATGGAGCCATTATAAGTGATGATCAGGCGTCCCTACAACGAGCACTTGATGTGTGGGTGGACATTTTTGAGGGACACGGGTATCGTATTAGTTCAAAGAAGACAGAGTATCTGTGCTGCCCGTTCTCTGACCCTCATCAGCCTATTCCAGACATTTACTTGAATGGAAGAGTGCTTCCCAAGTGTGAAAAGTTTAAATATCTGGGATCTATGATTAATAAAGAAGCAACTTGTGATGACGACATCAATCATCGCGTAAGCGTAGGGTGGATGAAGTGGCGGGAAAACTCCGCCATCTTCTGTGATCGAAAAATGCCCCCTAAGCTGAAAGGAAGGCTCTACACTTCAGTTGTACGTACGGCGCTCACATACGGTTCACAATGCTGGACAATGCACAAAAAGTATGAGAGCAAATTAATGGCAGCTGAGATGAAGATGCTTCGCATGACAGCGGGAGTAACAAAGCGTGACAGAATTAGAAGTTCAAAGATCCGAGGAAGCCTCCACGTAAAAGAAACCATCACAAGAAAGATAGAGCGCGACCGACTCAGTTGGTATTGCCATGTTCAAAGGAGAGATCCTTTGAACCCCGTCCAAAAGGCGATATCAATCAACGTTCCAATTTCAACACGCAAAAAAGGCAGGCCGAAAAACAATTGGTGCAAACAAATGCAAAAACACCAGCATTTGATTGGCCTCAGCGATGAAGTAATCCCAAACCGGGAAGCCTGCCGCTACTTTCTGAGGTCAAACCGGCGGACCCCACAAGCGGACCAGTAGGAAGGCAGTTAAGTGGGAAGGTTATGGTCCTACACTTCTGACCATAACGACGGCGGAAAAAAGGAAAAGAAGATTACAGAGAAGTTAAGAGCCTTGAACTTAGAAGATAAACAACCCATTAGAATACAAATATTAAATGCTATAATTCTATATAACACTTCATATCATAGTGCAATTCAATGTAGTTCAGCTGATGTAATTAATAATAAGGTAGATTTAGAAATAATAAACCAGAGAATAGAAGAAAAAAAAGGGAGGATAATTAGTAAGAGGAATAAATACAGGGAAAACTATGTAGAAACTCGTACAACTGGTTTTATAAAAAAATATAAAGCTCTTAGGCATAAAAATGAATGTACATTTAGAAAATTTAAGTTAGAAAATGCCCATGGAAGTAATATAAAGAGTCCTTTTAAATTTACAGGTAAACTTACTACTATTCAGCCTGATTCAAGTCATGCTACTCCCACTACAAGCAAGACTTACCATTGATAAAGTTGACGCAAGAATGAGCTTTGCTAAAATTAAAGTAGACGAAGTTCTAATAGCCAATAAGTTTGATTATAGAGTCAGATGGAAATTTTAGTATAAATTAACTTAAAATTATGCAAATGTTGGAAGCACAGTTATTCGAAAAAGAAATTTTTGTGGAACAACAACTTAGGATTAACGCATTAAGAGAAAAAATAGGCCAAGTTCAGGAAAATATTATTTCAGTTAGATTAGGAATTATAAATCCAAATATTTTCAGTAACGAGGAAATAAATAATTATAAGCTAGATTTAGAAAAATTGAGCAACATAAGAATAGGCTTGGCTAGGTATATAAATCCAAAGAGTTCACAAAAGCTGACAAAAAACTGGTTGTTCTTCTTTCCAATCCAAATAATAAGCAAATTGATCAAGATATTGAATATGTAATTCGAATGAACAATAAAACTTTAACTTTCCAAAATAATTTAAATTTGCAAGAGTTAAAAAAAGTAATGTGTTTTTTTTTTTTTAATGAATTGTAAACTAATTGATAGTTCGTAGAATGATTTGCCATACCATATAATGATAACTGAAAATAATTCGATAAAAAGAAAAGAAAAGAAAATACCCGAATCACAACAAGAACAAGATTTATTTTAAACCGATCTGGTGGAACGTTAGAACACGAGTGAGTCATAGACAAATGAAAAAATGAATACATACACTATCTAATTTGACACGCCCTCACTTTGTTGTCACGTCCAGGATAAACCTCTTCGATTACCGCCAACCGCCAGAACATCTTTGATAGAGACGAATCATGTAGAATCACAACATCAATCATTAGGTTGAAATCCTGAAGATGCGCCTACCTTCGAGTGGTGAAGTGTTCGGAGCTGCTGCAAATACTCCACCTTCCAACGTTTCCACTTATTTGCGGATTCTCAAGTTGATATGAATCACAAACTCCAGATGAACCTGTTAAGAAATGAGCCGGAATAAGAGTATTTAAATCTTAAGGATCATCCGAAATATATGTCAACGGTCGGGAGTTAAGAATACTCTCTTCTGTCAATAACGTTCGAGAGGAGCGAACGGCTGAGTTCCAGGAAGAGCTGAGATTCGTCTACATACGAAGCATCGTGAAATAACAGATTTTACCAGCTGCCTTCCTCTCAAAATCCAGAACTTATTCCTCATCTCTGATAATGTTGTATTCGTCCCTTCACGAACATGCTTAGATGAACATGTAGTGCGATAAGTCTGCCTATGCTGGATCGATATGGCAACATAATTGGAAATTAATATCTGGTAATTTTGCATCTCTAAGACAACTATTCACACGCAGTATGCTGTTGTCATCGAGGAAACGATTTAATGCAAGTAGATCGGAAGACTTACCGCTAGTTCCTCCGCTCTGGATTGCATGAATTTCTTCATAAAATGCTTGTTCTTGAACATATTTAATCCAGTATTTCTCGGCTAGTTGAAGTTCCTCAACAGTAAGAAATGTATCCTTCGGACCAATAGGGCCTTTACGCAGACCGTATATAAAGCGCATCACGAACACGGTTACTCGCAGCATTTTTGTCCAACTACTAAAACGTTCTATTGGGAAAAAGGCTCTCTCATGTAGGCCTTTTTCTTCTCCTTTTTCTTTTCTTCGCTACCTGGAAAGAGATTAGTGTCTGAGAATAATCTACCTAAAAGTCGTAATTTGGCCAATTCTTAGGATCTGATCGTAGCCAAGCAGGACTGCAGGTGTCGTTTCAAAGTTGCTCCAAGTAAAAAAGGACTTTATTTCCCCCTTAAAAGTTACACGAGTCATCCGATAAATTTGATATACTGGAAGAAGAGAACGATTACTACCGATTTCTGATGAAAACCAATTAAACCGAACCTTCTTGTTTAATGATATCTGGAGAAATGCCTTTTCTATATCTGCAACTAATCTAATATAACCAAGGCGAAATTTAAGTATCATCTTGAATAGATCAAGCATTAAATTAGGACCATTAGGACCAGACAATAAGTTTTCATTAAGCGATAAACAACATTCTGCATGCGCGGAAGCGTCAATAACAATAGGGAGTTTTGAAGTAGTCTTATCATCCCGATAAATTCCCCGATGTGGCATATAATACGTTCGAATACCGTCCAACTTTTGATCAGCCCGTTCTGCATTGCCTGAATTAATTAGATCCCATATTGCCCTATCGTACTTTAAAAGATCTGCCGGCGTTCTAGAAAGTCTTTTTGTGAGTGATTTGAACCGATTCAATGTCCCTTCTCGATTGTCGTTTAAGAAAATGCCCTAGTTTGCCCTTTTAATCCTAATCAAACTATATTATATTTTTTATCCGACGATTGCCTTTCGTCACTATCGAAGGGAATAACGGAAATAATTCGCGAGCCCACAATCATTAAATGCAGTTTTTCTACCAGTTTTCTGCTTTTCTTAAATGAACGTTAATTGGCTACTACCGTCCAAAATCACCCGCACGTACTAAAGTCTTCACACGTATTGAACGCGAATACCGATGTCGTTTGTAAAAACATAGTCCTAGCATTTTCTCTTACATCGGCAGTATACAAGTTAACTGTCGGTGTGGAAATAGCCTTTTCGATTGATTGTACCGTTTGCCGACGATAATCTGGATCACACATTACTTTTGCATACCACCCTCTGCAAACGGTGCATCGTAAGGATTTAAGTCTACATCTTTTTTGCTGAATGACCACGCGATGTACACGAAACATCTCCCGTCTTTCTTGAGCACGGTTTTACACTCCTTTAACGTTATTGAGGTGTTAAAGTCTCTGGTATGATGAACACGATTCGCAAAAGAAACAAGATGGTCTTTAATCTCCTTAATTCATTTTTATTCAACTTTTACTTAGAGCTATCTTACGCTAGACAAAAATGCTTAAAACTAGCTTAAGTAACTTAACAAATTTAAAATACCCTACTGGCCCTATACGGACACTCTAAAGTACACAGAACAACTTAAACTATGTCTTTCGACCAAATGATTAACCTAAATAATTTAAAACAAAAAATGATACAGCTAAGAAAATTGGTTTTTTTTTAGAAAAACTTAGCATCCGATTAATAACTTAGCATCCGATTAATAATCTACCCTAACCTACCCTAGCTTATAAGCCTGCAACTAGCGTTTGTCGGGCTTTGCCTTGAAGAGCCTATATGAATTGATGGTACCACTGACGAAGTCCACTCCAGCCACCAAAAGCATTGATGCTGATGGACGACGTCTCTCCGATCTCGGCGCGACACCGATTTACTAAGCCTGAGGCGCACGGGCTCACGGAGCGCGACATCATGTTCGTAGAGGAATCGCCGCTCCAGGAAATTGCGAGCCACGTGGAAGATGAGCGGTACCGTTGATCTATCCTGGATCAGCCCACATTGATCTAAGTAGAGAAATGCCTCTGGTGGAACAAAGCCGTTAAGGCGCACTCTCTCGTGGTACAAGTAGTTGGGGTAGTAAGCCCCGGAGATCAGGTTATTGACCGAAGTCATTGCTCTTGCAACGTGCCTTCGAATCAGTTTGATCAGAAAGTTATCCACCCGTACAATCCTAGCCCTATTATATAGCACCTCGTTCGAGTAAAATTTCGTGTACTCAGATTCGGAAGTCCTATGTAGCCCAAGACAAGTCCTGAGACATTGTCTCTCAAACACCCGAATCCTTTCCATTAAGCTGGCTCTCACATTGAACCAGACGGGACATCTATTGGCAACCATGGGCCTGATTAAGGCCATGTAGCAGATTACCTTCACTCTGGAATCAAGTTGGCTGCTATGAAATAGCCATCTTGCCAGAGCGAAAGCGCCCCGGGCCCTTGCCAGAGCAGCATCTACATGTTTGTCAAAATATAGATACTCATCCAGCACGATCCCAAAGTATCTGACTATACTTTGTCTCGCCAGTGGACGCCCGTCCGGTCCAAAAATTAAGAACCTGCGCCAATTTTTTCTAGTGTTCCGAGAGGCCCTAGACAAAGGCGTTCTGAACAATATAGATTCTGATTTCTGGAAGTTGATTTTCAACTTCCAGTCATCACAATACCGCTGAATTTTTTCGAAGTCACGCTGCAGAAGAGACGATCGTTGGACCTGATCTGTACGCGATTAAATCGTCCGCGTACGCTATTGAATGGTGAAGAGAAGCTATCAGATCACTGAAGTAAATGCTGAAAAGTATCGGCGAGTTCACCGTACCCTGTTGCAGTCCGTTGTTAATATCAAATGTTTGGGTAGAAGTCACGTTGGCAAATTTCACAACGAACTTTCTACCTGCTAACATGTCAAAAATCATATATAGCAGTGATTTACTTATGCCCAACCGACTGAGCTCGTAGTAAAGTCCTTCTATCCATACGGTGTCGAAAGCTTTTTCCAAGTCAATCAGACAGGCACCCGTGCATTGTTTCATTTATTAAACTGGATATCCGATATGAGCTTCGACGCGGCACGAATAGTGTCATGCCCCGCTTTGAAACCGAGTTGGTTATCCGGAATGATTTTATTGTCCTCAACCCATTTAGACAGGGCTCTATGGACTACCTTCTCGACGACCTTGCTGATACTCGGAAGGAGACTTATCGACCGGAGATTTGCCGGGTTAGAGGTATCTTTACCCTTCTTGGGGATTGGTTGTACCACCGCTGTCTTCCAGTGCACTGGATAATATGAATTATTCAGTGCATTGTTGAACAGGATGGCGTACATCTCTACAGCCACTGGTGGGAGGTACCTAAGCACAGCATTCGATATTCCGTCGATTCCCGCGATTTTTTTCTTTTCAATGATTCGAAGATCATCGGGAGATCTTCCGTCGAAATGAACAGGGTATTAGCCCCTTCACTGGCGACGGCATTGATTGCCATAAGATCATCATTGAACCTAGTAAAACCAAGATTCTCTGATCGCCAATGATCGATATCATTTTGGAGGTAGGAGTGATGAAGTAGGACTCTGTTTTCCAGGTCGCGGTTTGGGCGAATGCTGTCATTCACCTTCTCCTGGGGATCCTCGATCACGAAGAAATCATCATCCAAGACGGCGCTCTCTGGATCGATGTTGATAGTTCGTAGCAAGCGTTCATTGTCTGACGTTCTCGGAAGCTTCAGATCCTGAATGTCATTCTGATTGTTTCTCCGAAAAATTTTATTTATTTGCGGGAACATATTCGCGATGTTGGATTTTACAGTACGAATTCTATTGTTCCAATACAAATTTACAGATATTCTGTTATTTTCCTTGATCAACTGTTGGAGATTTTTAATCAGTGACTTCAGTGTCCTGACCCCCGAGTTTTGTCTATCGGTAAACCGCCTGTACAAGAGTTTGAGTCTTGTCAGTAGTCTTCTTTTATGTCTGTGCAGTGCGTCGATTGTGGCGATTCGGTATATGTTCGTGGCATTGTGCTGCCGTTGGCGTGATATCGTACTGCTGATTGTCTGTTTACTAGTATCGTCCATTTGCTTGAGGTACCTGTCAAACTCGTAATTTGACAGGTTCCCATTGGACGGCGGAAAGGCGGCGCTCGAAGTGAGCGTTCTCGTCAGGGAATTGGCAAAGCGTGGCCAACGCGCCCCACTGTAATCATAGGGGTACGTTTGGATGTACTCTGCCATTTCCGCAAATTCGTCTGGTACTTTGATCCCGGCACTAAGTCCGCAGTGGTCACTGTCATATACGAAGGTCCGTAGACAGTTAGTAGACCATTTGTTCGTGTCAGCCAGTCTCAGTCGAGAGTCAAGCAACATGAGATCCAGGTAGGAGCCGCTCCTAGGATACGACGGACTATCCGTTGCGAGTATCTTGAGTCTATACTCCATGCTCTGCAGAACCCACCAAAGGCTTAGTAGGCTCCCCCTAGTGTTGGGAATGTTATTTCCCCAATCACTATGTTTGGCGCTTAAATCGCCGGCCAGAATGTAGAAGTTTTCTACCGAGTTTAAGCGCAGAGAACGAAAAAGTGTCTCGAGCACTGCAATGAAAACATTGGGTTGAGGTGCTTCAGGTGCATAGGCTGATACAATGTACATTCTCTTTCCATTTCGGAGAGGAATGCACACAATAGAGACCTTTAGCACCTGGAACCTCCGCACTTCACCGCTATATATGACTTTATGTTTCAAATTGTTTCTTATGAAGATCGCAACTCGCCCGCCTTGTGTGGCGTTGGGTCGGTCTCTTCTAATTATTCTATAAGAACTGTGCCGGATTTTGTGCTTCTGGTTTAGCTTTGTTTCGCTAGCCAAGAGTACGTCGGGGCTTTCGTCCTGCAACAGGTTAAAAAGTACGGCTCGTCGCTCAATCCTTATCAGTGAATTTACATTCACCGACCGGATCTTCAAGGGTCTCTCTACCAGCGTACCCATCACGATCTTAGGTGCGCTAGGCCGGGCAGAAGCGAGCAGATACTATCTACTCGGGTCGCCGTCTCAAGGATCTGTTCTTGGAGCAGCGCAATCTGCCTTGGATTGCGAGCAAGATCGAACAGACATCCACCTCGGCATCCGGTGCCTTAGAGACAGGCACTGGGGCTTTAGGAACAGCCATGGGCTTTTGTACCGTCTTTCTCGGGCCTGCCGCCATTTGGGCGTAGGTCAACCGGGTTTGAAACAGCTGTAAGCGACCCGAGGGATGCTTATCCTCGACCTTCTGCTTACGAGCCAGATTTGATTTTTTGATGTCTTGGAACTTAGGACATCCCCGATAGTTTGCAGGGTGTCCATGGTTCCTACACAGTACGCACTCGAGTTGCTCCCTGTCTGCGACCTTGTCTTTTGTCAGGTCGCATTCCTCGTTTCTGTGATTCTTTGCACATATAACGCATCGAGGCTGCATCTCGCAGTTCGACGCGGCGTGCCCGAACCTTTGGCAGCGGATACATTGCAAAATGTTTCCTTGCCTTCTTAATATATCCCATTTAACAGACTGGGATGCTAAGGTAGTAATCGCCCTTAGCCTTTCCAGCTTGCTGTTGGGTGTAAGCCGCACCAGGAAGAAGGGCAATACCCGCTTCTCCCGTTTGGCCCGCGCCGTGGTGAATGGCTTGACTCCCACGAACTGGAGGTCATTGCTCTCGAAAACTTTGAGCTCTGAGAGCATTTCCTCGGGTTCCGTGATAGAATACACACCTTTGAGGAGCATCGTCTGCAACCTCTCTTCCTTGGGGGTGAAGGAGTAGAACTCCGTCGTGGTCTCCTTTAAGAGGTTCTTAACCCGCTTATGCTGCTCCAGTGTATTACACTGGATAGCATAGTGGTTCTGTCCTAAGCCTTTAAATATAAATCTACCTACGCCAATGACATACTCACATAAATCGATAGTCTCGCGTAGGGCCGTGGTATGGGTGAAGATTGGTGGCACCTTCTCTTTGCTGGTATGTTGTTGCTGCTTCTGTTCAGGCTGTTGTTGCTGTTGCTTCTGTCGCTGCGGCTGTTGTTGTTGCTGCTTCTGTTGTCGAGGATGTTGTTGCTGCTGCTGCTTCCGTTGCTGCGGTTGTTGTTGCTGCTTTTCCTGCTGCGGCTGTTGTTGTATCTGCTGCTTTTGTTGTTGATGTTGTTGCTGTGTCGACTTTTGTTTCCGTTGTTTTTGTTGTTGTTTCTGCTGTTGAAGTGGTTGCGGTTTGCTGGCTGTTGCTTCTTCTTTCTCGTTCTTCCGCATCTCGTTCAGCCTATTTACTACAGCCTTTAGTTTGGCACGTAATAGGCGCTCTTCTTCTTCGAGTTCGTTATGCACCTCCTCTGCCTCCGAAGTTGAAAGAGCGGCAAAGGGGTTGTTTTCCCCGTGTAACGGCCTTCCCTACCCACGGAAAGGTAAGCAACGTCAGCATCCACGGGGAGTATATGTTGTTGTGTATTCTGAATTTTTGCTGCTGTTTTTGATGTCGATGGCGCCCCTTCCCCCGCTTCGACTGGCAGCTTTTCAGTCGAAGCTGCGAGGGAAGGGCGCTTAACCAAATTCGATCCCTGGTTAAGTCTCCGTCATCTTTTAATGACGTCAGTCATTGGAACGGCAGACGGAGTTGCGAAATCAGATGATCCATCTAGCCGATCATCCGACTCTGAGTCAGTGAGACGAACGGGTCTTGTCCCGACGTCTTTAGACACGTTTTTCTTGCTATTACTAACGTATGTGTATTAGAATAGCAGGAAACAAGAAAAAACACGAAATAAACTTTTTACCCAATGGGGAATCGAACACCGAACTGTCGGTTCCCGGACCGGGCACTCTACCACTACGCTATTCTAGCTATTGGTAGAATTTGCCCAAACGCGCACTTCAAATGTCCAAATAGTTAAATATTATTTGTTGTATACACCACTAAGTTCAAACACTACTGTTCACTATCGCGGTCTGTGATCAACTGAGAAACAAGATGGTGGTGGCTCTGACGTGGTCAATAATCCAGCTGCTGTTGCATGTACCTTCGCCTGCCTTCTACAATGCTTATCTTCTGTCGAATTTTCCAACGCCACAATATCCCTCTTGATGAACCGCAAGATATCTTTGATTTGTTTATCACCGTCAAGAGTAAAGGAACATTCACTTTCTGAAGATGCAACATTTGCAGGATCGGCCGGAGGGTCACTGGTATGGCTAGAACGAAAGTAGTTAGCACGGAACTCACCCGATAAACTTTGCATTAGATAGAGCATGATAGAGTAGTTACTGGAGGGAAATATTATATATTTTGCGTAGACCACGCAGATCTCCCTTTGTCGTCATAGATGGAATGAACATCAACTCGTACATATTTTTATCTATCAGCTTGTCAACACTACCAAACTCTTCTTGTAGCAACCACTTGCATCATAGCAGCTACCACTCGACATTAACCCTGCAATCGCTTCGGCCGCAATGCCTATCAAGGATGCTTGCAGATAGTTAAATTTATCCGCTCCGGACAAGGAATTGTTGTGCACGGTTGTCTTAAATTGCTCCCAGAAAGGAAGCCACTCACGAAATTCGCCCGTAAACGTTTTAAGAGAAAGCTTTGGCAGTCCAACACGGCTCGTATTATCACGTGAGGATGGCGTCATAGCGACTCCATCTAACGGATCACCATCATTCCGCATACGGTTCAATAGTTCGATGCGTTGCGTTAAACGCGCAATAACAGAATTTGCTTTGTCTTCATATTCGACTGTCATTTCAGTATCCTTTATTTGTTCATCCAAATCCGTACTACACACAAAGGCAGCGTTGGCTTTAGTGAGACCTTCAAGAGATATTTTCAGCCGATGGAGGAGAACATTAAGTTCCTCATCGATATTGTCCCAATTTTCTTTGTTCGCGGTCGAAGATTTCGATTCCGGCGAATTCAAATAATCATTTGCACTGTTCACGATACGTGTCACCTGTCCTCGATGTGCTTATCTACTCGCTTTTTCCATTTCGACTCGATTTAAATTTTGAAGTACGATAAGTCTATTGTGTTCCCGGGTTTCGGCACCATGAAAATAATTCGATAAAAAGGAAAGAAAAGAAGAGACCAGAGTCACAACAAGAACAAGAATTATTTCAAACCGATCTTGTCGAACGTTAGAACCCGAGTGAGTCAAAGGCAAATGAAAAAATGAATACATACACTATGAACAAATATGACAGTTTAAATTAGTACAGTTCATATACATATGACAGGGTGAACAATTTTCTACAATAACGAAACATTTCATAATGAATTATTGTTAAATGTTGATGAATTCAAATTAAAGTATGAACACAATATAAAGGAAATAAGCGAATTAAAATATTATAACATAGTTCAATACAGTATAGGATTAAGTTTATTAATAATTATCATAGTTGCAATACTTTTACTTAAATTTTTAAGAATAAGAAAGATTCAGGACAATCAAAAATCTAAGGAGGGAGGAGTTACGATATCGATAGACTCTCACCTTACTCCACTGGGAAGAGCAGATATGCCAAACAGCGTCGTACGGAATGCTGTAGCATCCGACTCGGATGACCAATCCGAATTTGATCTGCTAAAGCAAAAGTAAGCTGTCGGCACATTCTTATCTGCTTTGCCATGAGATCTCGGGGTGACTGTCTGTTGCATCGTTACTATTTCCAAATGTGATCAAATGATGACTCCACTAACTCACTCACTAAATTCTTTATTTTGCGGGATAGCGGCGTTTCTATAATTTCAGGTGGATTAATTTCGTTAAAAATGCGACATTTTGAGTTGAGTCAATTATGAATGCAATCGCTAAATACAATTTTTCGATAAGCCATCATTTTGGAACAGAATTTCTAAAATTTGGTAAACTTTGTTGGAGCACGTACATATATCATCACAATAAAATTGCAAAAATGATATGAAACTGATAGCTTGCAATCGGACGGTTAGACAAATGTAATCGTAACCCTTTATATGTATAAGCATACTTCCGTGTTTTTTTTTCACTGCTGAAGAGAAAGTTATGTAACGGATCATATTGTATATAATATTATATATACATGTAGAGGATATGTTGGTGATTATATAATATGTAATATTAAATTAAAGGACTTTTCTACATTATACAGGTGCTCTGCCATGGCGCTTTTTAAAGTGTTCGCGACCTGTCCGCAGAAGATCTTTTTGAGCAACAAGCACGACCAGCAGAAGAATGCCCGGGACAATAAGTTTGACTCTCTAGATACCAAGATGGAAAAACAAAAGAATGTACTCGAAAGCTAATTCAAAAATATGGATAAGATATTGGACGGAATGGATGTAAAATTCGAAAATCAGCTGGAAAATTGAAGTGAAACCTAGAGGTCATCTGGAAGAAAAGAAAGGTAAATTTAAAAATCTAGGCATCGAACTCGACTTGAGGCAAAGGCTTCGCATATATACGAGCCCCCAAAAAGGAAGGAGATGTATTCGATGGCCAAACCTCATGGCCAATATACGAGGAACCGTTCGAACCGCTGCACTGATGAACAATTTGGGCGACGAAGATAAATCGATACAGCGACTACGGCATCCAGCTTAAGAAAAGATCTCGTACATGGTTAGACAACACTAGTTACTACTGGTTGAGGACCATGGCGGGAGGATCGGCAAAAATATGCGGAGAAGTTAGAGTTTACAACTGGATTAAGTTTCACGCAGGTGTTCCTGGTGGCTTACATATGTGATTGGGGGTCACCATAAAGGCGCATAAGATCGTCCTGGAGATGAGAATGCGGGTGCTGAAATATCTATGGTGTATGGCAAACAAAGTGAATCTCAGATCACTAACCACAAAAGACGAAATGTTGCCTCTGAGAAAACAATAATTCGAAGTATTATCCTGAGAATCCTAGATTATATTTTATTAAGCTAGAAATTCGAAGGGGCTGCCAAAGTTATATCATTGAGAAAATTCTAATATAACCAAAGAATAACATGGTACCAGTGAGGCTCAAAAACCTGAAGAACTGCGGCATCAAAATAAAACAGGGAAAGTTATCGGAAATGCGTATCGATTTGTGTATTTATATTTTTTATAATTACAAAAAATGCATGTTTTTTCTGCAAAGCCTGAAGTGCTGGCCCATAGAAGGTATGCACTTAGTGATAGCATTTAATTTCATTAAATGAGTTTAAGCTTTATAAAAAAGTGTAAACTTATGTATAATACTAACAGTGGCTACATTAACAGTAGATTTTACCCAAAAATATATGTGTAGGTACATTTCCTTGACTTTTTTCAACATATAAATTTTTGTTAGTTTGATGAACTCTTTTGAAATTTCATTGACAACTTCTGGAATTATGACATTATACGACCTTCGTCCAAACTTCCTCCAAACTGGCTTTGCCTTCTTCTGATGTTTACTGCTTGTTGATTTTAAGTTCTATAGGTGTTGTCATTGGAGAACTTCGCTAGAATTTTTGGTGCTGGTTTTCGCTATTGTGTTTTGGTTTTTTCTACTATTTTTTGTTACTATTAATCCTTGTGGGAAACCATCATCTTCACTTTTCAACAATATTATTGAAAATTTTATCATAGTTAGATAACTCTTGAACCATGTGAATATATTCCCTCATACTCCAATTTTTGTCAGCTGTCTCAGCATTTGTTTGTGGCTTAAAGTGTCGAAGGTTTTTGGAAAATCAATTGACTGATGTTCTAATTTTTTTTCAAAACTGAATTGATTTCTTTTCAAGATTTTACATTTTTCTACGTATTCTTAAAGCCTTTTTGTCAATATTTCTTCCATTATCTTGTCGAAAGTTTGTAGAACGGGGGGATTTATGATCATATTGATTAGCTTTATTATTTCTAAAGAAATTTCTGCGCTGATGCACTTCAATTCATGATGAATATTTTTTATCCCAGTAACTGTTTCCTGTCCTGCTAAATTTAGTATGCTATATGAACAAAGGAACAATGTTTTTTGACTACATTGTTAAGGTTTTCTGAATTTGTGTTTCTGTGCTTGTGAATTTGTTTGCTAGCGCTCTGAAATTTTGTTTTTTTGCAGTTCTTTTTAACCATGTCATCCAGATTTCATGGCCTTTTTCCTAGTATTGCATTCACAATCTTTTACGTTTCGTGTAAACTATATCAGGAGCAGCAAACCACAGCAATGAGTCCATTAACTGCCCGACCGATTAAACAGTCAGGTTTCCCTTTAGCAAAGCCGACAGAGGTCCCGAAGATAGGGTCGTTGATGAAGAAGGCCGAATGACGTCATCAAAAAAATACCCGCCTACTCAATGGTTTTTCATTCTCGACATTGGCCAGTCTGTGGACCGGCAGCGGAAGCACAGGAAGCGCCCAAAATGCTTCCCGTGACATCAATTCGGCCACTACAAGAGTAATTGCCCACAAGGGGATGGCGGACTAGTCGGGATCGAATACATAATACCGAAGGCGACTGAGCGGATTCGAAGGAGGAGCATGCCAGACCGTAGGCAGAGTGTACGCCGAGGAAGCAGTAGACCAACTCCGGTCGTGGTGTGAGGTCCTGATAGTGCCAGACGAAAGCCAGCCGTATCCGAAGCTAATTGGGCGGAAGTTACTGGACCAACCGCAGGTGAAAGTGGTGAAGACGCACAAATACGTGTCGATCACCGACTGCACGGCGAAGACACTCACAGCGCTAGTAGTGGCAGAAGGAGGCGTCGAGACCAGGAGGCGGAGTGAATTATCGCTAGAGGAAGGCAGGGCAACTATGCGAGGGAGACAGCCAACGGCTTGCGGCTCTCATCAGCACATTCCGGGACTGCCTCGTCAAGAACGCGGAGGAACTGGGAGTTTACCGCTTCGGGGAGTGTTCCATTGAGCTGACTACAGCAACACCAGTCTGCGTCCAGCTCTACAAAATATCATTTGCAAAAAGAGAGACAGTTGGCGCAGTCCGACTATTGTGCGCCGTTCACTCTTACCAAGAAGAAGGATGGCAAGGACCGATTTTGCATCGACTACCGGGCGCTGAACAAGGTGACGGTCAAGAGGAAGTTTCCCATGCCGGAAGTGGATGAGGTGGTCTAGTCGCTAGCTGGGAACAAATTCTTTACGACGCTGGACTGGGCATCAGGATACCATCAAATCTGTGTGGAGGAACGAAGCAAGAAGCTGACGACACTTGTGACGGGTGACGGCATACCAGCCAAGGGACCTCGTGCTGATCGAGAACGAGCTAGCTGCCACCGGCGAATTACGGAGGCTGGAACCATACGTCGTCACGAAGGTGCTGCCCAACGACAGGTACGTGGTGGAGGACATCCCCCACTTGCAGCGGAACCAGCGGAATCTAAACACCATAATGGCATCAGACAGGATGAAGCACTGGTGCGAGCTCCCGGACGAGGTCGTGGATAGAATGGCCGAGTTGTAACATCAGATGTATAAAAACACGCGCCGCAGACTGCGTGGGGACAGTCTCTTGGTCATTGCCAGGATAAGTGTAACAAAGATATGCAATAAAGTTCATTCAAATAAACGGACGTGTCTATTTTACTTTTTCACAATATTTAATTTAAGTTACCCGCGAGGCATATTGCTTATCTGCAGATGATTAAATCTTTAATCTTAATTTAATTTTTAAATTCTTAACCTCCGAAAAGTTTTTTGGTTGTGGAATTTATGCAAATAATTCAAACAATTCTGCTATTAAATTAACTTCGTCTTTTGAACATTTTAGAAAAATTACGTAGGTATTACATATTGTTAATATTTGGTATTTTATGTGACTCAGTTCAAGTTGAGGAAGTACTGTTTTAAGACCTTTTTCCGTTTTTTATAATTCACAATATATTTCACACTTGTCATTCAGCATTTGTGGTATGGCGTATCTTGGATGTCTTCCCCCATAGTTGTTGAACATTTCTGGACTTTCCAGCAATACCTGAGTTTGTCTTCTTGTATTCTGATTATGGCGTATTTGTTGTGGGTAGCGTTGATCGTCATAATAGCGTAACAGTAGTGTCATTTTATATATGCCGTTAACATCTAAGACCTTTAAAGTAAAATTATTAGGATTTATAATTTTAAATAGACGATGCTGGAGATATAATATCTTATCGATGCGAGTTTTCGACGCATTTTCCGGGGCTAATACCCCATAGCTTAAACGGGATTCTGCCAGTGACAAATACACCTGCTTCTGCACCTCAGCGCTTGTTTATCTTTTATGGTATGTTCATGCCATAAGAAGTGATCCTCAATTATAATTCCTAGATACTTGATATTTTTAACTACTTCAATGGCATAACTTCTCGTTGTTGTTGGACAGTCTTTGTTCTGATGATATATGTTGATTGAAACTTCGGGTTGGTATGGCATCCTTATGTGCATCAGTTTCGTTTTTACAGCATTTATCACTAGTCGTTGGTCGTGACACCATCTTGAAGCACTATTAAACTTATCAAAGCCGCAGTGTTAATGCATTTGTGCTTGACAATTATTGGTATGTCATCGGACTATGCGAAAACTGTACTTCTGTTAAGCACACGGAGACGTTCGTTAGTATATCTATACAAAATAAAAATGATTGGTCCCAGCTTTGGACCTTATGGTACGCCATATAAACTCTCCTTTTCTTGGCTCAGTGTGTTTTTTTCTTTTTACCCTTATTGTTCTACCGGATAGCTAATCCCCTTACGCCAATTCGGTTGAGGCTTTCGATGATTTTCTTATGGCTCACTGCAGGGACGGATTAAAGGTGCAAGAGGCCCGGGGCTAACATAAATGTGAGGGCCTCACTGAAATCTACGAGGGTGGTCCGATAAGTACTTAGCCTACAAAAGAAAAACAAAAAATTTGGAAAAATGGCGATTTATTTTTCAACATAGTCTCCTTTTGGCTCGATACACTTGACCCAGCGATGCTCCAACTTCTTTAACCCGTCTGAAAAATACGTTTTCTCGAGGTCTGCAAAATAGGAGTCCGTGGCGGCGATGACCTCCTCATTCGACTGAAATTTCTGCCCGGCAAGTGAATTTTTCAAGTTTGGAAACAAAAAGAAGTCGCACGGGGCCAAATCTGGAGAATACGGTGGATGGGGCAGCAGTTCGTAGCCCGATTCGACCAATTTGGCCGTGGCAAGTGCGGAGGTGTGAGCCGGTGCGTTATCATGGTGGAAGAGCACTTTTTTCTTCGCCAAGTGTGGCCGTTTTTCTTCAATTCAGCGTCGAATCCTTGGTCTCTGGTGTGTACCAGTGGATCCATGTTTCGTCGACTGTCACGAAACGACGCAGAAACTCCTTCGGATTGCGCTTAAACAGCGTCAAACACTGCTCTGGAGTGATCTCACGGTTGCGCCGACGGCTTTCTCATGCCCAAAATTTCATGCAGGATATGACCCACGCGATCCTTTGAAATGCCTACTCTCTCAGCTATCTCGCGCACCTTCAATCGGCGGTCTGCCAATACGAGATCGTGGATTTTTGTCACGTTATCCTCCGTGGCATCCGTTTTCGGAGCACCTGGACGTGGCTCATCAAAAACCGACGTGCGACCATATTGAAACTCGTTAAACCAATTTTTGATGGTCGTCATCGAAGGAGAAGAGTCACCGCACACAGCATCCAAACGCTCTTTGATTTCGCTGCGCGATATCCCTTCCAAAAACAAGAATGGAATCACCGACCATTATTGCTCTTTTTCCATTTTTCTAAAATTCGCGGACACTCCCGCTTCTACACGCGGTCAAAACAAACCCGGCTGAAATTTCGACAGTAGCCGTCTACTAGAATGTACCACACGATAGTAAGTTGCTCTTGCGATACTGGCGCCATCTGGCGGTGGGGCTAAGTACTTATCGGACCTCCCTCGTATGAACATTACTAGGACGTGGTGGTTCTTGTTGAAACCTGTGCTATAACGCGAAATCTCCCAATAATAACACAGTACTCTTATTTTTTTGGAGGCCGTATTGGCTTGGTTATAGAAGTTTGTGTTTTTCTACGAAATTTGTTAGTCTTCGCATTATAATTTCTTCTAGAAATTATAGCCTATAGTTCTCAATCTGACTTTTTACTCCTCCTTTGTATGTTGGCCGTATTATCGATGTTTTTAATAACTTAGAATACGAGATTTATTTATACTTTGGTTTTTGATCTCTTTAATTATTTTAGCCAAAGTTAAGGTGTTTGGCTTAAGATCAACTGCCTAATTCCTGCTCCCTTGCCGGTTTTTAAACAACATAACATTCTGTACACTTCTTCTTCGGTGGCTTGCTCTATGTACATATATTGATTGTGCGAGATATACGTTTTCATGGTTACTTATTTAATGAGAGCATCTATGAACGACTCGTATTTTACTTACTTGATTAGCGAATTGCTGCGCAAAATTCTCTGCTAAATACGTTAGATTAGTTGTTACGACCAAGAACAATTACCCTATAATATAATTATGCTGTGTAAGCCACAGCCAACCGTCCACCCGAAGATCCATATATGTAACACGATCCGTGGTCAATAACCACAAATAACCCAAATTACACTTTGCCGCATACTCAGTCATTCACCCCGAATCACTCCAAATAATATAAACATTAAAAATAAGGAAACACTTTGCCGCATACTTTGTCATTCACCCCAAATCACTCCAAACAATATAAACATTAAAAATCTTAATCTTAACATAAAAGTCTTAAGAGAGATTCGAATAAAAGAAGACATACTTTTTCAATAGAAACAGTGTTTTTCTTAACTGGCGATCGAGCTGAAGTCGAGTTTTCGCGGTGTAAGAACGTCAAAAAAACTCTGTCCTACGTTTCTACGTTTAATCAGCTCCCCAAAGACCATTCACGTGAAATAGTGCAGTGAAAAAAATACAGTGTGCAAAATACTACATGAAACAGTACAGTGCAAAAAAAACACTACGTGAAAAAAAAAATACAATCAGTGAAACAGAATACGTACTACAATATCCGATAAAGTGCGTGAAACAGTATCTGAGACGACACGTGAAACAGTGCACAAAACTATACGCCATATAGTGAATAAAAAAGGAGGACCCACAAATTGCAACAAGAAGTAAGAACACAAGAAGAGGCAAGAACAAGGAGCAAAATCACCAAAACAGTGTGTATGATAAATTTACTTTAGTATATATCCCCATATGTTAAATTTACATTAGTATATAGCCCCAAAATTTCTTTTTCCCCACGAGTCGTAATATTTATTTTTTCGTATTCAAATACCTCACTTCTTTTCGTGGAAATAAAAGTAATAAAATGGCACAGTTATCAATTGACCCCCTGAAATATTTAGACAGACTGCCAGGATTTACTGGTATAACGACCGAATTACAAACATTTTATGACTTAGTAGACCGAATACACCCACTACTTCAGACATACGACAATTTAGCGCAGGGCCTCTTTTCTGACATAATCAAGAGCAAACTTAAGGGTAGAGCAAAAGAAGTAACAGATATAAATTATCAAGCAACTTCATGGGCTGACATCAAACAAATTCTCTCCAATAACTTCGGAGATAAAGCCACTTGTGAAGAACTGTTTGACGAAATGAGAAGCATCCAATTCCAGAACCTATGAAGTCTATTTTAGTCTGTAGAGAACCAGACACTCTAGAAGAAGCTATGGAAGATACTTTTCAAAGCAGGTTACGCCTATACAGGCATAGGCGGAGCACCATCCGGAAAGATAGAGAATCAGAACCCTAATAAATGGTTCAAAGAGCGCCCCAAAAATAAAACTCCAAATCAAAGCTCTCATGATACACAACAGTTCAATAATCAATACCCAAATTCCAACAACCTCCCTAGTAAGCCCTACAAAAGTGGAAACTATTATAAACCCCCCGGTGAAGACAACTACGCTCAAGGAAACCCTTACCAACAAAATAACCACCAAGCGTACCTAGAACCAATGGATATAAATAAATGTGAGATAACCAACACTCAGAGAACTCCAAACCCTGGAGAAAATTTTCGGCTTCCGGCCTCCACGGCAACCTTCCATATATAATAGTCAACACGAAAATCGAACCCTTAAAATTTATTATTGACACGGGAGCCACACACTCAATAATAAATCCCAATTTATGTAACCCTAAATGGTTTGTCCCGACTCAAAAGATTACACTAAATACCTTACAACACTCAGTAGAAGTATCCAAGAAAGTACGCATACCTTTATTCAAAGAGTTAGGAGACTCCAGAAAAATTATAGAAATGTTTATCTGCCAATTTCACGATTACTACAACGGCATAATTGGTAAGGATATACTAAAACAATTAGAAATAAAAATCGACTACGAAAATAATACACTTCACACAACGCAAAAACAAATTCCAATACACTTTCGCCACGAAACTAAGAAAGAGATATACTACAAAACTAAATTAGGAGAAGTTACCGCCACTAACACATCCAACCACATACAAACTAACATTCAAAAGACAAAACCAGTACCCCCCGAAAATAAAAGTACGAAATACACACAATTAATCGAACAAATCCGAATGGAACACTTAAACAAAGAAGAAATACAAAACCTATTGCCAATTATTAAGAGATTTCATAGTATATTCTACAATGAAAATTCAGACCTCACATTTACAAATGCTGTAAAACATAGAATTCGAACGATAGAGCATTCACCAATAGTAGCAAAAACATACAGATATCCCTACATCCATAAAGACGAGGTACGAAAACAAATACAAGACATGTTAAAATCAGGCATAATCAGACACAGCCAATCCCCATACTCTGCACCCGTTTGGGTTGTACCCAAAAAACTCGATGCGAGTGGCGAACGTACATAAATGGAGGCTTGTGATCGATTATCGAAAATTGAGTGACGTAACCATAGACGATAAGTACCCCATTCCAAATATGGACGAAATCTTAGAAAAACTCGGAAGGTGTCAGTACTTTACCACGTTGGACCTTGCTAAAGGATTCCATCAAATAGAAATTGCTGAAGAAGATATTCACAAAACCGCATTCAGTGTAGAAGATGGCCATTACGAGTTCTTGCGCATGCCATTTGGGCTAAAGACAGCGTCAGCGACGTTCCAGCGTCTAGTAAATAACATCCTTGGAGATTATATCAATAAGATATGCCTAGCATACATGGACGGTATAATAATATTTTCGACTTCCCTGCAAGAGCATTTGGAATCCTTAACGAAAATATTCCAAAGACTTCGAGATACGAATCTCAAGGTTCAGCTAAATAAATTTTTAAAACGCGAAACAGAATTCCTCGGGCACATTGTAACCAAAGATAGTGTAAAACCTAATCCACAAAAAAAATAGTATGTGTACAAAAATTTCCATTGCCAAAGTCCGCAAAAGAAATAAAGCAATTTCTAGGCCTCACAGGCTTTTATCGTAAATTTATCGATAGACATAAACGACCGGGAATATATAGACTCTTTCGAAACACTGAAAAAACTCTTGACAAATGACCCAATACTATGCTATCCAGACTTTAACAAAAAATTCGTCTTACAAACCGATGCAAGTAACTATGCCCTCGGTGGAGTCCTATCGCAAGACGGGCATCCTGTTTGTTTTGCTAGTCGTACACTTAACAGCCATGAACAAAACTACAGCACTATCGAAAAGGAACTCCTTGCCGTTGTATGGGCAACACAATATTTTAGACCATATCTTTTCGGCAGAAAATTCTTGATTGAGACGGATCATAGACCCCTCGCATGGCTCTTCTCCATTAAAGACACACATTAAAGAACCAAATTCTAAACTGGTGCGCTGGAGACTCCGTCTAACGGAATACGATTTCCAAATTAAATACAAAAAAGGCGTACAAAACGGAAACGCCGACGCCTTGTCACGCGCAATAATAAACTTTACCGAAGTAATGGACCCTATAATCATAGAATCAACTTGCCCAATTAACATCTATAAAAACCAAATCATATTTAGAAAAATAAATTCAGGCTCTTTAAAATTAAGAAGCTCAAAATATTTAAAGCAAACAGGAAAATAATATCAGCTAAAGACTTCGACTATAATACAATTATTAATATAATACAAAACCATTTCTACGATGGGAAAACTAACTAATAGAAGACGAGACATTATTTACCTATTTTAAAAAGGTTATAACCGAAAACTTTTACAACAAAAATTTCAAAGTAGTGAGATGCAAAAAACTCCTTAAGGACATATATCACGAAAAAGAACCCTTAGATCTGATAATGAAAGAACACTTGAGGAGCAACCATAGAGGTATAAACGAAAACCTTTCCCAGCTAAAAGAAAGGATCTATTACCCTAATTTAAAGGAAAAAATAACGCAATTCGTAAATAACTGCGAAATCTGCAACATAGAAAAATACGATAGGCAACCAATCAAACAAAAGTTACAATTAACAGAAACACCAAAAGGTCCAAGAGAAGCAGTCCATATAGACGTCTTTTACAGCCTAAATAAGACATTATTTTTGACCATAATAGACAAATTCTCTAAATACGCCCAAGCAGTAAAAATAGCAAACCGTTCATGGATCGAATTTAAAAGAGCACTTATGCAATACATAAGCTCTACAGGTCATTTCAAGAAGATAATAGTAGATAACGAACTAGGTTTTAAAGCACAAGCCATCAAACAATTCCTCGAAGAACAAAATATCGATATACACTTTACATCCAACAATCACCACACATCTAATTCCGATATCGAACGCTTACACAACACAATAAACGAACATTTAAGGCTTTTAAGACATAACCCCAGCAAAGACTTAGACACACCAGAGGAAAAAATATACAAGATCATTAATTTTTACAACAATACCATACCATACATTCTACCACTGGACGAAAACCTATAGACTTTATCAACGGGACTATAACTCACGATGACTACCCAGCAATTGAAACCCAAATTAACAAAGTTAAGGTAACCACAATCAACAGACTAAACGAGAACAAAGAAGACGTCAACATCAGAACAGGACCAATATTTATAAAAGAAATTAGAGGAGGTAAAAATCATTCAAAATTTAGGAAAATAAACGCATAAAGACTAGATGACGACCACATTATTTCGAACACAGGACACAAGTATTATAAATCACATATCAAACGAAATAAAAAATTTCAGAACAATAACAATCCTACAATTACTACTAAACCAACTAAAAAGAAAAAACCTCTTGTTACAGGAAATGGCACAAACGACAACGGTAAAGATACTAGTAATAATAATACAAATAGTGTTAACAGTAACTAAAGAAATAGAATTTCAAAACATTGATGAAAATAACGGATACATAGCAATTAAAACCGGTGAAATTCGATTCATCAAAAATTTTAAAAGAATATTACACATCATAAATATCACAGAATTCGAAACTAACAGAAATGAAATCTACAACAATATTACACAATATGAAAAATTGATAAGAGAGACTTTAGACAATTTGTCGACTTTAGACAATCTCGACCTAATACTTGAATCAAATAAGCAAATCACCATTAGTAAACAAATCTCCTATTAAATTAGCAACATATCAAATCACATTAATAACCAACAAAAAATTATCACTAACATCCTATCTAACTGCACAAATAAAATAGAAAATGAATTAGAAATATTACGACAAATCTACCAGATAAATTACGACATAACATTACTTCGCAATCATATAAACGACATAGACCAAATAATTTTTACTAGTAAATTAAACATCCTCTCTAGAAACATATTAACAGAAGAAGAACTAGAATTAGTATCGGACATAAGGGCTAACCATAATAGGAAGAAGCAAGCAGAAGCTTATGTCAGATCCGAACGAAATTCTCCCCTCTGTTTCAACGAAAAATCAAGATACCCACAATGAACAGATGCAAGCAGAAGGAAAGGAACTGTCAAATTGTTTTCATTCGTTTTGTTTATTTTCGGTGTGGCTTTGGCTTTTTCCTTTTTATTGAAATAAAAGCCATCTGCTTTATCATAGAGACACTTATTGTCCTGCACAAGTGAAATCAACTTGTTAACAAGCTCGTATTCCATATTTATTTTATCTTTTTTCTCTTTCCTGAGGTTAGGAATGAAAATGTCACTTGTCAAAAATTCCGTCCGTCATGTCTTCTTTCAAGAAGACCTTCGTTCTGCTTGCATCAGTTAACGAACATTTAACGAAACGTCGTATCTTCCCATTGTGGGCATATCATATGCTTTGCATGTAAGAAGACATTCCCCTCTGCTTACTTCTGCTTGCTCCCGTCTATTATGGTTAGCCCTATAGAAGCCCTAAAAGATATCAAAATAACTGTTGCCTATTACAAAAACCAAATAACCACTATTATATATTTACCATTTTATCCAGATAAGAAGTTTTACCGTTTGTTAATAGAACCAGTCCCAAACAGAGAAAATAAAATGTTGTTGTTAAAAGAAAACATATATATTATAGATGAAAACAAAAATATTTACCACCAAAACACGAAAGAAAATCTTAAAAATGAACTAACCCAACTTAATGACGAATGTATTAATAATATTATTAAATCGAAAGAAGCCAAATGTGACATGGAATATTTTAGTAGAGAAACAATCAAAGAAATATTATCTGGTGTACTTATCTTAAAAAACGCTAGAAATATCAATATAACCCAAGATTGTAATAATGAAAATCTAAAATTGTTTAAAAATAAGGCTATTTTTCGTTTCGAAAATTGTAAAATAATATTAATAAATATACCTTTCACAAACAGAATTCATAAAATAAATGACCACATTGTATTTCCGTAAATAACACTAAAAATTATAAACAACACGGAAAAGACCTCGGACTACCTTAAAAAACTAAACTTGAACCCAATTGAAGATACTCGAAATGAAATCCAAGAAATAATTCAAAAGAACAATCTTAAGATATCAGTTATTGGCATTGCCTTCATAATACTCAACACTACAGCTATAATAATATTCATATTATACAGATCGTACCACAAAGTTTCAGTAGACACCTGTGCGAAAACCTCGCCGGAGTCTCGGGCAAACAATGGGGGTGTTACGACCAAAAACAATCACCCTATAATATAATTATGCTGTGTAAGCCACAGCCAATCGTCCACCCGAAGATCCATATATGTAACACGATCCGTGGTCAATAACCACAAATAACCCAAATTACACTTTGCCGCATACTCAGTCATTCACCCCGAATCACTCCAAACAATATAAACCTTAAAAATAAGGAAACACTTTGCCGCATACTTTGTCATTCACCCCAAATCACTCCAAACAATATAAACATTAAAAATGAGGAAAAGCGCAAAGTCAAAACTGACCCACTCCTTTTACTAAGTAAACAAAGGCCGTTTCAACATTCGTTGAAAGCTGCCTACTAAGCATTCCGTTGTTGCATTCCGTTGTTGCATTGCGTTGTTGCATTGTGTTGTTGCATTCCGTTGTTGCATTCCGTTGTTCCGAGTTCTTTTCCAATACGATCGATCACTTCGATCGGGATATACATATATAGTAGGAAACAAATATTATAATTTAGTCTTAAGAGAGATTCGAATAAAAGAAGACATAATTTTTCAATAGAAACAGTGTTTCTATTGGGAAATTTCTACCGGGAAATTGTTTATAATCACCTTATCGATTGATCTCTTTTTTCGCCCGAAGAGTTCATTTAACACACTCCATGTTTTTCTAGGATAGTTTTTGCCATTCGAAAATCTTTCTTTGAAGAAATAGTTCTCAGTTATAAGAATAATTCTATTTACAACATCTCGATAATGTTCGTACTCATTTTCATAGCCTTCGCTCAGTGGGCTCATTTTCCACTTCCCATAGAGCGTGTCTCTCCTCTTGCACTGGTTAACTACATCCATGTCTTATGTTTTTTTGTGTCTATTACTTTAGAGGATTTCGTTTATATGCCGATCATTTTGTTCACAAAATTATTATACAGGTGCTCAACGTCGGGTTCCTCACTCAGCTGATTAACCTTTTAACTTTTTGTTTTGAAATAACGTCAACTTCTTTGCCATTCTCTAAGGCTAATAAGGTAACAGGTTTGTGGCCGTAAATATGCATTTGAGAAAACCATGTTGTCTAGAGGAGATTAAAGACTTGCAGCGAAAACTCTGATAGCACCTTGGCGCAGTGGGTAGTGTCGGCTTATGACTCACGATAAGCGAGTTCGGATCCCGATAACACAAACGCCATCGAATGTTCATTTCGCGGCTCGTTCCCTTGCCTTGAAAAAGCTTGTCGGCGATCGCCGTTCGGAATCGGCATTAAACTGTGTTCACTTGTGTGAAAAGCAAATTGCACACAACATAAGTGAATGAGAGGAGGTTGACTCTGGCTCTCCGTGAGTTGTAACGCCATCTAAGAAGAAGAAAAAGCGAAAACTTAGAATTTCGTACAAAATACTCTCGAAGAGTTTGGGTATATGTGACAGTTTGGCAATGGGCCAATAGTTATTAATAGGGCTAGGATTTCAATGCTTTTGCATATTTTTTTTGAGAGACATTTGAAGCACTAGGATAAGTTATCTTTCCAGTTCATGAATTTTCCTTTAAATTGGCATCCAATCGTTAGTGCATATTTTTGCATATTTTACTATAAATGCATATTTTGCATATTAAATAATAAATGCGTATTTTGTGCATATTTCCGAAAAATTGGTAAAACCTGCTGTAAGAATAATTTGCAAAGTAAATCGATGTACACCTAGCTTTGATCTGTTTAAAAACCTTAGAATTCTACCGCTTAGACATCTTTATTGTTACAAAGTGTTAAAAATATTCTTTTAAAATGCTGGTTAGTATGCAGTCAGGTTTGACGATAACTATAACTTGCGTGTCAATACTAGAAATTTTGCGTCTGTACCAATAATAAAGAAATGAAACTTTTCATGTTTTTTCTGTGTTACCTCACCTCGGTTATTCAATTCACTTCCTATCAATTTACGATGCGAAAAAGTGGAAACACGTTTTTTGAGAGATATTTATGAATGGCTCCTGTCTCTCAGCTATTCTGAGATTGAAAAAATTTTGCATATTTAATCTAATTATAATACTTTGTTTAGATGATCTCCTTCATTTTATATTTTATACTTTATATTTTATTTTAACTTATCTTTTTATTTGCCTGTTTACTTTATCTTTTATTTGTACAAACACTTATTTTGTAAATTTTTGTTAAATAATATGGTCCCCATCAACAGTTTCTGGTATAGTGTTCAGATAAATACATTCACCACTTGTTGAATGTATCTTTACTATTTCAGTCACATGTGTCAACCAAATTATGTCAATCCTACATCTATGTAAATGCTTTTGTCTGAAATAAAGGTATCAATTAATAAAAAAATAATTAATAATAATTGTTTTTTATTAGGAGCGCAACTAAGTGCTCGCGGTTTTTTTTTTGATGAAAATGCAACTTTATTGTGAAAAAAAATGTTACAAATGAATCATTCAAAGTATTGCCCATCGCTAGCAATAACTTTTTCCCATCTTTCTGGCAGAGCTTGCATACCGTCACGTTCAAGTCATTTTGAGATGTCTTCATATGAATGGAACTGCTGATCAGCCAGACCATGTGCCATCGAATGGAACAAGTGACAATCGGACGGCGCAATATCTGGGGAATATGGCGGCTGGGGTCGGACTTCCCATTTGAGCGTTTCTAAGTAGGTTTTAACGGGTTTGGCAACGTGAGGCCGAGAGTCGTCATGCTGTAGCCACTTTTAGCTCAGTGCTCGGCTCAATCCCATCAATTGAGTTCGATACCGTTCCATGGTCTTCGCCATGGTTTTAAGTGCATATTTCCCATTTTTAAGAGCATATTTTAAGCGCATATTTTGCGTTTTTAAGTGCATGCAAATTCTAGCCCTAGTTATTAGTTTCGCTCTTCAGACCTTTTTTTGTATATAGGGGTTGTAAATGAGGTTTACCATAAGCGGGTAAATCACATATAGACAAGGATAAACTAAGGATTTTTGAGAGAGGGAGAGAGATGGTTGACGAGCATTTTTTTTAGAAATATGGTAGGGAGACCGTCAAGTCCAGGAGTGAATTCATCATTGAGTAGATTTAATTTGTTTCGGCATGGGAATCAACTGTACGAGGAAGAAACGGTCCAAGAGAGAAATTCGGTAAATAATCGAAGTAAGCGAAGTCTGGATCAAAGGAGTCGTCGGCGAAAGATTGTTTTAAAAAGGTGGCGAAAAGTTGGCATTAATATTGCGGTCATTCGAGGTTTGATCATGGAAGGAGAGCGAGGTAGGATAGCCGTCAGATTTTCTTTTGTAGTTAATAAACTTAAAGAAGGTTTTAGGATCACTTATAAAATTGGCTTACGTTTCAGTTAAATAACGTTGATAGAAGGAGTTGTGAAGGGCGGTGTAGTGGATAAAGCAGCTCGGGCAGCTAGAAAAGTCATTAGGGGATTAAGTACGAAGGAAGATCGTCCACTGCTTATTTCTTTTGTTTCTTAGAAAACGGAGACAGATTGTGGAGGTGGACAAAGTGCGTTGTGAAAAAGAACGTGAGTAGAGATAGAATTAAATATTTCCCTGTAGAGTATGGATATTGCATCATTTACGGTTAGGTTATCAAAATTTGGAGAAGCTTTTTAAGGTATTCATTGATTAGGTGAAATTTTGTTTTCTGAAAATCATGAGAGGCCAGAAACGTAGGAGGATTGTTCTGTAATGGAGAATCGTGAAAAAAGGAAAGTTTAAGACGCCACTAACTTGGCTAAGGATTTAATCTGCTAGGCGATTCAAGAAAAGACTTTCTTTTTCAGTAGTGGGATTAGTGGCAATGTAGAACGATTGATCGTCTGATTGAGCCCATTTAAGAAGAGGAACGGATTTCATCCTTAGGTTCTCTTAAATCCATTATTTGGTCAATTGTGTTAATGGCACGTTGATAGGATTCAATAGGTTGTGAGGGCAAGATGTAGAAACAAATGATGTATAATGTCTTCTGGGGTGGCACAGTCTTAACTGAAACAAAGCCGAGATGTATGGAGGATGATATTGCAATACGGGAAGAGTCAGTTGTATTAAAGACGGCTAGTAGGACGCCTCGACAGGGGCCACCAGCAGTGGATCGGCTGAGTTCGTCATCGCGATAAACATTATAATTTTATGGGAACCGTTCCAAGAGAGACAATTAGAGACGAAAAAACTTGTCGTGGTCAGCTCTACTACGTTGAAGGTGCAATATTCGTTTCGAATGAATGTATCGGCCGAGGGTATCAAAATACTTTAACAGGTTTCGGGGCGAAATATTGAAGAATACGTGGTATTTAATGAAGAGGCTTTTGAGGCTAGTGAAATCCGTAGGGAAACCTTCCTGTTGAATAGAGACCATGACGCATTTGTTTGTTTTACCTTCATAACAAACCGAGACGTTGAGGTAAGCCAAAAAGAGACGAATATTCTCAAACGTTTTTTATATATTAATAGAGAGGGAGCGTAGCCACTTTGAGTGGGGTCAGCGGTTAGCTGAGTAAATTTAACTGTAGGGGGCAAAAGAGGATCAACGAAAGATTAAGGGTGGCAAAGGAGTGGGTAAGTGGGACAGAAGTTGTTGGCAGAAGAGTTAGGTGAAGGGGTGGGATTTGGGTTAGAGATGTTGGATTGTGATAGGTTAAGGATATGGGAGCTACGAAAATTAAGATACTTGGATTGGATCTGTTTTAGAACTCCAGTTATGGTGGGTGTTTAATATTATTTAATTAATCACTGTTCATATTGTTCATCAACGTTATTACTCTCTGTATATTATCTCGCTGCCTAACATATCTCAGTATCAGAAACTAGATGAAATTTTGAAAGAAGTCTACGTTCGTTGCGACAAAATCCGTTACAAACAAACTCTATTCGTGAATACGTGTGTGCTCATTTCATTTTACCGCAGTGTACTCCCGCCACACACACTCTTGGAATTATAACAATGTGCGTGATTTTTTACATAATTTTGACAGAGCCCCGGGTTCCCACGTGCTCGTCGCAGCTTGTAGGCAAACGTCGGCGGCCATTTTAAGTGGTACGTCTCATTGGTGGTTTCTGCTCAATATAATTGTGCAGTTGCAGTCCATCGGATGTGTTTCTTGCTTAAAATAAATTTCCTCTTATTCGCGTTTCTTTGATATTTTCGGCGTATTCTTCCTTCGGTTCGATTCGTTTCTCTCTGTTCGCCGCCGGATCGGAAACATTGGTCCATTAAACCGGATATAGCGAACATTTCTAAAAGATATTTAAATTAGAGATTTTGAACGTCATCGCCTGTTTTAAATCATTAAAATCGTATAATAAATAATAAAAAGTGAAGTGCGGTCGTTAGTGAATGTTGTTAACTAATATCTATTGAAAGTAAGTCATCATCATGTCAATGAACTCGTTAAAGCTTAAACGCAGAAATATAAAGGGTAGTCTGACTCCTGCAGTAAGATTTATAGAAACCATAAATTCCGCAACTACTCTAGCAATGCTATAGATTTGGCTAAAGAGGTTAAAATATTACGTTGTCGAGTTTCGTATCCTTGCACGAAGAGACACTGCAATCCGAGATAATTGAAGAAGAAGTTAACGAACTTAAATTTCGAGAATCGGGTTTTCACTGCGTTTTCTTCGATTGCAAAATCCATCCGCGAAAAACAATTTGAACTTAACAAAAATTGTGTGAGAAAGTCGTGAAGGAACTTTCTCTTGAAAATCCGAATCATAGTGTTTCGTCCATATAGTAACCGAAAGTAAAAGTGCCATCCTTTTCAGGTAACTATAAGGATTGGCACTCGTTTCGAGATACGTCCACAATAAGCCACATTTGACTGCAATGCAAAAGTTCTATTACTTGCAATCGTTTCTATGTGATGACGCTGCTAAGTTAATCATGCACATACCGGTTTCTGAAAATAATTATTTGGCCGATCCAAACTTTAATGTGCCTGGTCCAATTGATATCTTTCTTGGTGCCGATAAGCTATGGAGCATCCTGAGGGGAGATCAAAGCGATTCCAATTGCTCAAAATACATTGTTCGATTGGGTAGTGACTGGAGAACTTTTGGATGCGAAACAACAATTATCAGTTTCAGCTTTCCATTCCATCTTCGATATCGATGTTCTATTGCAGCGCTTTTGGGAACTGGATGAGGTGCCACCATTGAAAGATGACTCTTTTGCTGATGATAAAGCCGAACAACACTTTCGGTCAACATTTTCGCCTTCATCCGATGGAAAACATATCGTTCAACTTCCGTCTAAGATCCCGTCACCAGTCTTTGGTTATTCGCTATTCCTTCCTATTCGTTATTCGCTATTCCTTCCTTATTCCTTATTCGATTATTCCTTCTATAGGTAATGCTATAAATTGCTTGCATTCGATGGAACGCCGATTTCAAAAAGACCCCAATCTGCATAATATGTATGTTAAATTCTTGCAAGAATACATTGATTTAGGCCACATGGTTCGCATATCTAAAGTATCTAAAGCCGAATTGGAAACTGCTTCAGGAAAGGTGTTTTATTTACCCCATCATGCTGTTTTAAAGGCAGATAGCTCCACAACCAAACTACGAGTAGTGTTCGATGGTTCGGCTAGGGATTCGCTAGGAAATTCACTCAACAGTCAGTTTTTGATAGGTCCATCGATTCAACGAGATTTGTATGGAGTTGCTTTACGGTTTCGACAGCATAAATACGTGCTAACAGCAGATGTTGTAAAACTGTTAGCAAATATGTGTGGATGATCAGCATAACTATTTCCAGCGCATCGTCTGGCGGGAGAATCCATCAGATGACATCAGCCATTGTCGTTTACGAACAGTAACTTATGGAAAGACATCAGCTCCCTTCTTGTCAGTTAGAATCTTAAATCAGATAGCAATTGCAATAGCAATGAATTAAAGTACCCAAATGCCGCGCGCGTATTGTTGAGCAATGCTTACGTTGCTGACATTGTAACAGGAGCCAAGTCATCAGATGAACTTATAAGTTTATGCCATGAGCTTGTATTCTTATTGTCAAAGTCGAAGTTGTGTGTGAGTGAGCTTAGCAAACGACGACATTATTAACAACATGCAAGCACAAACTAACACTCTAGAACAGCAATGCTCAAAAACAATATCGAGATTTTAAATATTCCACCCTCATCAGCAGAAAATCCCATTGAAGTAGTAAAAGGAATATGTAAAACAATTAACCGCGATTACACGACAATGAGATTACAGACATATACAGAACAAAGTTCAAAATCCGGAAAAATCATCAATCGTCGTGTCTTTCTCCACTAATATATGCAAAGCACTTTTTGTTAAACGTGCACGCATGGCCCGACAATAAAATTGCATAAAATAAAATAAAACTGTACTGTTCTCTGCGAAAGTTGGCTAACTTGTAACTTGGTCGTACGTCATTGTAACAGCTGTGTAGAAAAAAAAAAACAAAACACAAGGAAATTTTCAAATCGGTCGATTGACGGTTCATAAACAAAAGTGGTATTTTGTGAAATTTGGTATATTTTAGTTATGGCACAGGAGTGGGAAAAAATATCGCAGATTCTCGGAGTTCCAGGTAATCGTTTTTATATGATATTCCTGATGATTTTTCAACAAATTTTTCATGTTTTCAAGTTTGTTGAAGTTTTAAGAAAGAAGTGTAAGATGCTCCGAGATAGGTATTTGCGGGCAAAGAGACGAACTGTGTCTGTTCAGCCGGCTGAGGATCTAGGTCACAATTGGAAGTTCGAATATGCTATGGGCTTCCTAAAAGATCATATAAAACCAAGGCTGTGAGTTATTTTTCCAATAGAATATACGATATACCTAGTCTTGCCATAAGTTCTGTTACAAATACAGTATAAAACGCTATAAAAAAAGGCCTAAACATATTGTATTCAAAATTATAATATTTATTAGAACAAAATATTGGTTATTAAAAAAAGTTAGGTTCATTCGAAATGACCGCCTTTTGCTTTAACACAAGCCTTTAAGCGGTGTGGCCGATCGTGGATCCTGCTCTGGTTAATGCTGTTTTAAGGCTTTCCAAATTTCTATGGGAAGTCTTACAGTACATGTTCTCCAATTCTGATCACAAACCATAATCCAGTGGATTCAGATCTGGACTTCCCGAAGGCCAATCTTCTGCTGCTATAAAGCCAGGAATATTTACTCTGAGCCACCGCTGCGTGATTTTGGCTTTGTGCGCTAGATCAGAGTCCTGTTGGGAGATCCATCTGTGTCCATTGAAAAGAGTATTGGCCAAATCCTTCACAACACACTCTAGCACATTTTAACTAAATCTTTGCACCAGTTTTTACGCCCTTCCACAGCAATGGAGGGATGTGACACCATGTTGAGAGACCCCTCACCAAACTATTACGGAAACAGGATGATGGCCACGTTGAACCCTTGGAACAATTTTTTTCGGTTAAAAATTAGAGTGGCATAAATCTTGTCATTTTGTTTGTTGAAAACTTCTTCCACGGTAAAAATTTTCTTTTCGTCCGTAAACAGAATGTTTTCATGGCCATTGTCTGCGTGCCACTGCAAAAGTCGCTTGCATCTTTCCAGCCTAATTTTTTCTAATTGAGGAATTAGAAGATGACCCGTGGACCGACGATATACTTTCATATGCAGATCATCCCGAACCAGCCTAGACATGGATCCGGTTGATATATCCAATTTCTTGACATGATCTTCTGCTTCCTAAGGGGATTTCTCCGAATTCGTTCAGGTACTGCCTCACTACCCCACTCGTACGGACGACGCGCGGGCGACCACTTCTTGGCCTGTCCTCTACTCCAGACAATTCGCCGAAGCGAGCAATAGCCCGATAAACGAATATTCTTGATATTCCGAGTGGTTTTAGCAACTCGAAAATGTGGCCAGCACTCTTTCCGCACTTATGACACGCTATTACCACGACTCGATTCTCTTTTAAGCCCCACTCCATGTTAATAGTTCGCAAAGTGAAACCAAACTGACTAGTATTTTTCACCGATCAGTGCATGTGTTCTGAAAAAAAAGTTAACGATTCTATTCCCGGAAAAAGTTTTGAACGATAAGCGTTGGAAATTGTCTAACAGAACTTATGGCAGGACTAGGTATAATGCTTTTTTATTTTGTTTATAGGATAACATCCAATTATTCAGTTAAGAGGTGAAGAAAGGACTCCGTCGTTGCCGTCAGTCAACCAACGTAAGATCCGTTTTAAGTCCTTTACCGTTGCTTTCAGAACTGGATAGTTTTTACCAAAGCCCCCTGACCTATCGTTCAGGACCATCGACGCCGCAGACAGGCAGGAAGAGGAAGGTACGGACTTCAATTGAAAGCATACTTCTTTGCACATTGGAATCTGTGCAAAATTTCTTAGAAAAATCTGAGTCTGAACTAGTGAATTCGCAACCCGCACTACCACAATTGGATGGAAATACTGCCAAATTAGAAATTCTGCGCTATGCGAATGAGGTGCAGTTAGAAGTGCTTAAAAAACAGAAAGAGTGGAGGCTGAATTTATTTATTATTATGTTCATTATAATTATATTCCTTATTATTATTTTCCTTATTATTATGTTCCTTATTATTATATTCCATATTATTATGTTCCTTATTATTATGTTCCTTATTATTATGTTCCTTATTATTATGTTCCTTATTATTATGTTCCTTATTATTATGTTGCTTATTATTATGTTCCTTATTATTATGATCATTATTATTATGTTCCGTATTTTGTTTTAGATTGTTTGTTTGTGAAAGTTTTATTTTATTTATTATTTCTATTGAATTAATTTTTTTGTTTTACATTGTTATTGAATTGAATGAATTTTATTTATGATTTTTATTGAATACTTTTTTTTGTTTTACATTGTTATTGGATTGAATGAATTTTATTTATTATTTTTACTGAATTATTTTTTTTTGTTTAACATTTTGATTGAATTGAAAATAATGAAAATACAAAAAAAGAGGAAACGAAAGAGAAAAAAAATATGAAGAAAAATTAAAATTAAAATAAAATTAAAAAAGTTTTCATATTATTCAAATAGTTGGAAAGCGATTTTGTCTTCGTTGAGAAAATAATTTGTTAAAGTTCTCCTCACCCTGAAGGCTTAGTCTGGTCTATTTTTTGTTCCACATATGCGAATAGGTAACAATTCCTTTGCCTCCTGATGCCAAGTACCAAAGATGCGTTCTCCATTAGCAGTATAAGTATCACAGTAGTTGTTGCAGTTGTCGTCTGTGATTTTAATGAAATTATGAAAATTATGCAGGCAAGCACAACTTTGTCCGCAGTTTGTGGGTGAAATTCTATGCATTTCCCTAGAATGCAATGCATCGCCAGCGAGCAGTCAAACGCCAAAGGTATTCTCTATCGGCGCACTCTTGAAAACCTGAAATTAAACACTTCCTCGGCGTGGTTCAGCAGAATTCCAGGATAGGGCCGCATGAATTTTTTTCGGAGCTGAAAAGCGGAGTCACCAACGAAGGAAAGAAGTACCGTTCTCTGCGAATTTGGCAATTTCTCTTCGGGAGGTAGATTGATGTCGTTATCATAAATTTGCTTCACAATGACAGAGTGACAAAAAATGCCTGCATCACTTTGGCTACCAAAAGCTCCAACATCAACAGCCGTGAAGAAATAATTGTCGTCACAAATTGCCATCAAAACAATGCTGAAGTAATCCTTATAATTGATTTACTTTGATCCTCTGTTTGGCGGACATTTTATTTCGATGTGCTTACCATCGATACTGCCCACGCAATTAGGCATGTTCCATTTATTGTTAAACTGATGTTTTGCCAGTCCAAGGTGTTAATTTCTGGCATGTCCACTGGAGACGCCCCTTCCCAAAGGGATTTACACACTTCAACAATTATTTTCCGTACTATTGATGCACCCATCCGGAATGACCAAGCCAAATTATATCGAGATAAGCCTTCAGACAAATACCTGAAAAGAAGTAATAATTATGTTCCAATCACTCACTTTTTAATGAAACACTTACATCAAAGTAACCAACCATTCGGAACTAACTGCTTTCCTTATGATTGTCTTAATAACCTTAAAGCAACTCGTATTGAAGTTTCACCACACGATCCGTTTAAAAAAACACTTCGGTATCGTTTTGTTTTATGAAATTAAATATCGTTTCAAAAATGCCTTAGGCTTTTCTGTTTTGGTACCAAAGACGGACCGCTGATGCGTCTTTTTCTTCTTAACAATTTATGTGCCAAGTACTCGTAACATATTTGCACAACATTTGTAATGAAACGATTTTTTTTGACGCTTATCCATTTTATTTGTTTACTTTTTCCATTATCACAAATACACAATTTTCCAGCAAAAGCACAATTTGAATTAAAATAGCTATTTAAAATTTTACATAACAAAGCGACCTTATTGTGGGCGAAATTTTTGACATTCTTTGCGACTGCGACGGCGACCGCGACCGAGAATGCGACAGCAGTAGCGACTGCGACCTCATTGTGTTCCAGCAGTTAGCACGAAAAGATGAAAACAGTCAAACAATCCTAATAAGCACTGTTAATGACGTGAGTAAAATAACAAATATATAAATGTATTAGTATAAAATTGGCAGATGTTCAATACCGGTTAAAGATGCTATGGATAACACGAACAGAGTAGATGACACTATGTGTAACGTAGATTTTAGGGTATTACTTCGTTTCAATGACATAAATGTAAATGAAATTAAAAAAAATTAATGTCTTATGTCTAAGTCGTTTCGTAAAAATTGGAATGCATTTTACGGAAAAATATGTAATTATGTACTTAAATTTAATAGACATTATTGTGGTAGTTTAAATTTATATTAAGCAACAAGAGCATAGTCTTTATAATTTAGAAGACTTCAATGCCGAATTCTTAAATCGGGGTGAACCTAGAGGTGGGGCGTTGCAATACGAGTATGTATATATTAAAGATACATAAAAATACGAAAGGGTTTAAAGCGTTTTTTGGACTTTTAGATAAAATAATTCAACCAACTATTACTTTCAGATTTTCTCGATGTCCGATTTTATTCTCCTTTTACTTAAATTAAAACAAATTCCACAATTTCAAAGTTTATAAAATTGGTCATCTAAGTGATACCAACTATATTAACAATTATATAATTTAATAATAATATAAGACGTTCCAATTTCAACACGCAAAAAAGGCAGGCCGAAAAACAATTGGTGCAAACAAATGCAAAAACACCAGCATTTAATTGGCCTCAGCGATGAAGTAATCCCAAACCAGGAAGCCTGCCGCTACTTTCTGAGGTCAAACCGGCGGACCCCACAAGCGGACCAGTAGGAATGCAGTTAAGTGGGAAGGTTATGGTCCTACACTTCTGACCATAACGACGCCGGAAAAAAGGAAAAGAAGCAGAATAATAATATGAGATTATTTTATTAAGATCATGATGTGAAGCATCAACATACTGCCCGCCTTGATGAATCTGGCGGTATAAACGAGCCTTCAACAATCCGGTTAGGGAGCTAATCGATGAATCGATCTTCTCAAAATAGTGCCTTTGGCTCTTATATCAGCGACGCGAACTTTCCCATCTGCGCCAGCGATTGGCCGCTCGATTCTTCCAGAGAGCCATTGTTGAGGTGGTAAATTATCATCGCTGATCGATACATCTGTATCCACTGTAGCATATTGCACGCAGTTTTCCATTTTGCTCGCTGCTGTAGCCCCAGTAAGTACACCTTAACCCATCTTTTCCAGAAGTGCTGCTTGATCTGGGTAAGTCGTCGCGTCCGTTTTAATGGCGGTATATCCTCTGGAATACTAGGTTCTGGAATGGAATTTAAGGCATTGCCAATTAAAAAATAGCCAGGAGTGGGAACTTGTTCGTCGTTTTGATCTGGCCCCATGACACAAAGTGGAGGCGAATTCGTAATCTCTATTTTAGTTATTACTGTTGAGAATTCTTCGTATGTTAGGAAAGTGAGCTTTACGGTCCGGTGAAGATAAGGTTTGGCCGACTTAACTGCAGCTTCCCATAAACCTCCAAAATGTGGCGCTCTAGAGGGTATGTGTACGAACTTTATGCGATGCACACCAAGATTAGAGAATGTTCTCCTCCTGCTGCTCCAGGACTACGGTGTATAATTCTTTAAGCTCATTACGAACATCAATGAAATTTGTTCCATTATCGCAATGCATTTCTTCACAAGGCCACGTCGCGTCGTACGTCGTAGGGCTGCCAGAAAGCTTTGTGTCGACAGATTATTCAGGAATGGTCCACAAAAATCCACACCTGATCTCTAAAACGGAATGGATTCTGTCATCCAGTTGGTTGACAGATCACCCATGATCTGATTTAGAAGCTTCGGCTTGTACCAAAAACAATGATGGCATGAGGAAACAGTTTTTTTTTTGCTATATTTCGATCATTGATAACCCAAAAGCGCTGTCTTATAATGGCTAGCACAGCTTGGATACCTGCATGAAAGTCAGTAACATGCATTAGCATTTGGATTAGATGACTTTCGTTTAAATGAATTGATAAATCGAACTACATGGCCGAAGATACGAACTACCTTTTGTTAGCTGGAAGCGATTTAGTTTTTATAGGAGCATTTTGCCGAGAGTAACACCAATATTTCCGACCTTCACATCAAAAAGTTCAGCCTTAGAATTGCCCTATACCACAACCCTTCACCCTCTCCTTAATCGATCCCACCCTGTCACCTAGTTAATTAATTGATTAAGTTATTTTTTTTTCTGTTGTTAATGCGTGTATTAAGCTAATAAAATGCCCCTGTAGGCGTCAAAATCAAAATTAAAATCCGCAAATATACCGCAAAAACATTCGCGCGAATTGATACATCAGCAAATCCATGGACCTCGACTTTGATATTTGATTGACGTGAGTAGTGAATTAATTTGGACACCTTTATAGCATTTAAACTTGCTGTGTCCTTGCGATCTTACTCCCATTACGAGAACATTTCTATGGGAATAGATTCGCCCCAGTTACATTTAGAGATCCATAGTTTTCCAATCTTAAGGGGTCGAATATATGAGAAAGTTCTGACAACACCGTTCTTTTTGTTATGGGCTTAGAAAAATCCATATTCGGAGCAACATATTAATATATTCCATAATATACCCAACGCTTTAAAACATCATTGTCATTGATACGCAACGACTTTTCAATAAACTGGTTATCAGAGACGCTAGCGTCATTATTGCACCACTTTTGCAAAATCAAATTCAGCAGTGCCAAGTATATGCCTAGTTTCATGATAGATCGCATAAATATCCTCCAGTGAATCAGCACCTGTGATCATATCACCCATATAGAAATCTTGGCTTAGAAACCATGCACTTACTGGAAATTGAGATACATATTCCTCTGCCAACATTTTTAAACATTTTGTCGGAATGTAAGGTGCCGAAGTAGTCCCATAAGTGACAGTATTTAACCTATACGCTAACAACTCCTCTTGTGACAGCGTCCTCCATAAAATACATTGAAAGTTTTGATCTTCTTTATCAAACTTCTTCTTTATTTTGCAGATATCTGCAGTAATTGCAAATTTATATGACCTTAAACGTAGCACAATGTCATATAGGTCGCCTGGTATCACTGGTCGTTTTAACAGAATGTCATTTAACGATGCATTGGATCAGCTTTCTGCAGATAAGCCCTCATGGCTTCGCAACAAAACCTTATGTTAAACTATATTGGAAAGATAAATAAATAAATGTGGGCATTGTAGGTGGCTAAAAAAAAGTGCCGGACTCGGACTTCGGAAGTGAGCTCTTACTTGCTCAATTGCCTCAGGATGTCTATGAGTTCAAGTTGGTCGATACTGACCGGTCAAAATCCATGATATAGGGACGGGATAAATCGGAATCTAACATCAGATCAGTCCCCGTTTCGCATGACTGAGTCATGTTTGTCGCATCCTCCAACTCGACGCTCGTTTTTGTCAGAAATATCTCGCATTTTCGATCCCTTAAGATTTCTGGCTCCTTCAATAGTGCTGTTTAAGAAGATGTTTCAGGAACTATAGGCATCAGAGCTAAATCTTGTCTGAGCCGACCCACTTCCTTCACACTTAGCTGAGAGGTGGACGCGCTACCAGCAGATTCAAGTGCCCCGAGTTATCTTCATTACATCAGGAGAGGTCGAAAAGCATGGATTTTCAAATGCTTTATCATTGGCTTACTCAGCTGTGGTCTATGCTCGGTGTAAAATATGCCCAATCAGTTTCAAATAGTGATTGTCGCGGTAAAAACTTAGGAAGCACCGGTTAGATCTGTTTCGATTCCTGGGTGGAACTCTACTTCTGTGCCGCTTAATTTCTTCAATTAAATCATCAGTAACGAGAAACATCAAGATATTTGCTTGGTGCAAATATCACAAATTGTATTCCATTGGTTGTCATCGCCCCCTCCCCGATGGACTACATTTGTCGCTACAGCTGCCATCTTGGAAAGGATTCCAATGTATTCATGGAAGTATAACGCATCGGAGTCTAATCCTGCAGATTGTGCGTGACGAGGCTTATTAAGATCTCTTCTCAACGCTCATCTCTGTGGTGCACAGGTCCCCCATGACTCTCGCTGTCACAGGAACATTGTCCCAAGTCAATGTTCTAAGTGTCGCAGCCGGATGAAGTAGAAGTTACAGCGAAGATTTCGTCTTGGACTCTATTAATTCGGATTTGTAGCTTATTGTAATCGATTCACACAAAATTGTCGGCCTAAAACCTTTGCATGTTTCGTGCGCGGTTTAACAGTTTCTGAGTTACGCTCACATCCTAAAATCGATATGATGAAAACTTTACATCCTAAAACCGTTCAACAAGGAGCATTCGGACCTGATATTAGACATTTGCATGATTATCGCGAACTTAAAACCAAATAAGCACTCGCAAGATATTTTCCATTTATTGATTGATAATGAGGGCTTACTGCGCGTAGAAGGAAGAATTAAGCATGCTCATATATCTTTCAATCTCAAGCATCCAATAATATTACCCAACAGTCACGTTTCTTTTCTCATAGTTATACACATTTACAACATCTTCACCCAGATGTATCCATCGTTCGTCACCAGTCTTCAGGAGCGTTACAAATGGCAGCGAGCGCAGGCAAACCTAAAGATTGGCGAAAATAGCAGCACCCCATTGTCCTGAAACTTGCTCCAGGGGGACCGGGATGTTTAGAATTGTTTAAATAATTATTGTTCATACTGTTCATCAACGTTGTTACTCTCTGTATATTATCTTGCTGCCTAACATATCACACCATAATTGTGCAGTTGCAGTCCATTGCATGTTTGTCACCAACACAATATCCACCAAATTCAATTGTACCTACACCATCGATCGTACGGTTCACACCCATCAAATCTACGCCACCCGATGTAGTTACAGCGATCGGATCGATCCGTTGATCATCATTTATGTGTGTATGTGTGTGTGTATATGTGGAGGCAAAGGGGCATTTATGCTGTTATAGAAGCAAAATTAAATAAAGTATTATTTTTTTTTGTTACTTAACATAAATTTTCTCTTATTCGTGTTTCTTTTATGTTTTCGGTTTGTTCTTCCTTCGGTTCGATTCGTTTTCCTCAGTTCGTCGTCGAATCGGAAACAGTGGGATTTAGAGGGAACCTTGAAATGCTCTTTGAAATTAGTTTGAAAATTGTTAGGTTGCTTGCTGTAAAAGGAGGGCGGAATATTGGAGGTGATAGGCTAACAGCTAAAATTTTTTGCGTTTATTTTGGGCCTAGTCTTGGCTATGTTATTGTTCTTATTTAGGACTTCCGTATCGGGTGATAATCATTTAGATATTTTAAGGTTACCGATGGTGAGGACAGTATCGAAGATATTGCAGAAGTGCCATGCATACTTCGATGGGATGACAAATTAAAAGCGGCGTGGGCTATTCGGTTTATAATGCTAAACATCGACTATTGAATAGTGTTGGCGGTAGTAATTCTTTAGCCAAGAGACATTGACGTGCGGAGGAGCTTTTCCAGGCGAACTGCCCATTCGTGCTCCGTCCATAAAGTTCCAAACTGATTGATTAATTTCTGGGGGCAGTAGAGGTTGAAAAAGGTTCTTTGTTCTGAGAGTCCTTGTTATCGGTTTGGACATATACCGAGCGAGTTGCCACGAGTGATGTCTGAAGTTCTTCGAGGAGTGACATGTTAACGGGAGGGTTATAACCGAGAGAGTGATGTTAAAGATGGATTGAAGAGTTGTTACCAGATCATCATTGAAGTCACTTAGTTTAGTTGTGAGTTCAACGATTAAGGGGGAGTAGTCAAACTGGGCGTTATTCCGAGGTAGCGACATTTTTGTAGGGAGATTGTAGAAGAGGGTCGAGATCGGCTCGTAAGGAGGTCATTACATTATTAATAGTGTCGAGTGTCTTTCATGTAGACGCGATATGCGTATTTACATCGACACTGAGCATATCTAGCCGGTTAGTGAGGTCATAGGATTCATTAGAATGAAGGAGATATTTTATTGCGCTGCACTGAAAATATCGTCAATATTTCTCGTAGCCACTTCGAATCGATTGGAAAGTTTTTTATTCGAAAGTGCGAGATTGTTCAACGCGGGCGTGATAGTATCACTCAGACATTTGATGGCTATCATGACGTGTTACAGCGAAATTACGTTACACTCTTCACAAACGAATTTGAAGTTATTTAATAGTTCGGAGAGGTAGGTCGTGCATCGTTTCGATAAGCGTATACAGGTAGGATGGAATGCTTTACAACATAGGTCATTGCAAATAAGTAAGTCAGCGGTTTTATTTTCCTAAATGGAGTTGATATTACCACAGCACTTTTCCATTTTTTTTTAAATTAGAGGACAAGAAGAATTAGATCACGAAGTGGAACGATAATTTATTGGGGTTATGTGATTGCGTTTGCGACACAATTTAATTTTATTTTATTTTTTTTCTGATTAATTTCGTTTTCAGTTTGTTTGATGGTTGTATTTAAATGACTGGGGATGAAGATAATGGAACACACGTCCGGGTAGACTGGAAGTTAACTGTTGACTGAAATGATGACGTATTGACAACAGAACCCTGATTGTTTCTGAGGTTATATCGATCTGAGTGTCTACTAAGAAGAACATTTTCAAGAATTTATAGTTGAACAAGTGCCTAAGGGAAGTACCTTCAACCTAATAAATGGCATGGTGTAAACGACCCTTATTGCAAATTGTTCTTCCTACATATTTTTGAAGAGTCAGTAACTTATTCATTTTATTGCGGGGAGCATTACCCCAGCAGCAGATTCCATATTGTAGTTTGGAATGGAAAATACCATAGTATATCAGTTTCAAGACGCGCAGAGAACATGTTTGCTCGCAACGTAGAAAAAAAAATACTGCTTCAGTGATGAGATTTGATCAGACCAACACAATTTATAACTTATAATTGTCCCTAGATACTTAAAATAACTAACGACTTCGATTTTAAAACAATTATTGTCACAAGAAAAGTGGTTAAGATATAATTCAATATCCATCTTGAGGCATATATTATCAATTGATTTTAGTTTTCAGCATTTAGAGGAATGAAAGAATATATCAACATCCAGTGGTAGTTTGGGAATGAGGCTAGAAAACTTTAGTTTAGTTTTATTACTAACAAGCATTCTGTGTTCAGTGAACCAGCTTCGCAAAATATCTACATCATGGTTAATATCCGCAATAACATTGTTTGTGCTGTTTGACACATAAATTATTTCTAACGAACTCCCTTTGATTTTGGGCTAAGATTTGTTTCGGGTGGATTGTTCAATGACATCTAAAGTCCTAGCTCTCATTTAGACGAAATCCTCTGAGACACTTAAAGGTGGGTAATTAGAATAATTAGCAATGTGAGTTTCTCACTGACTTCGAGTAACAATCGGAAGCACTTGTATCGTATGGAACCCGAGAACATCTTCCCAGGAGTATACAGGCAATCCGAGATGTGGTTGCTCGAACAATAGTTTGAATTTATTGTCCTTTAACAACCGAAAATTCTGATACCGCTTTACTAAAACTGCCCATGCGGATTCAAAATTGGTGTCAGTATTCCACAGTAAGCGTGCCGCTGCAATTTATGCAATTGTGCAATTTGTGCAATTGTGCAATTTGTGCAATTGTGCAATTTGTGCAATTTGTGCGCGTCCGATATCAATTTGTTTTTGGCAATCAATCCTTCAAATAAGCTCTTAAACTCTAAAAATTGAAGCGAGGCATCGAAGATGGGTAATTTCATTGGGGGAAGCTTCAAATCAACCTATTCGCAGCGCATAACTGTTCTTTCAATTCACAAGTTATGAAAAATAGAATTACCCATCAGCTTGTCACTTGCTATAAGTGGTATCTATATGGATGATATTGCTATGGGATTCGACTCGCTGTAAAAGTTAGGAACAGTGCTTCCAAGAATTTAAGAAAATGGAATTCGAACAACAGTCGAGTTCGAGAAGCATGGACGCATTTGTAGTACAGAAAGTGTTTGGCTTAGGTTAGGCTAGGTTAGGTTAAAGAAGGGGAGTGTGATGGTTAAGCATCACCTCCACTCGGAGGTCAAAACGCCCATTGTGATTCACTTCATTTGTGGGGGTACACATAAAATTAACCTGTCCTATCACGTGGTGGCTAAAACCACCCCGTGCTCTTTATGAATTTTAGAAGATCCGCTATCTCTGTAAAGAATTTTTGGCCTAGCAACGCTAGGCGTCGATTCTGGAGAGCTGGGCAGTGGCAAAGCAGATGTTGGATCGTCTCAGTTTCTTCCTCATCGCCGCAGCTCCGGCAGAGATCGCTGGACCCGCGTCCCATTTCCGGAGCATTGCTCCAATGGGACAGTGTCCTGTGATCACTCCAAAGAGCATACGGATCGAGTTACGGTCTACTTTTTCAGTCTATTTGGAAGAAGAACCTATCCTGCGGCGAACCATTAACGGGACATTTTTTGACGGAATGGGAACAATGTGTCGAAAGCCTATCAAGACTCAGTGAAGTGCACGAGCAGCCCTGACATCTCTACATCCGATAAAAATGATGTTCACCTTTTTGCGGACTCCAGTCTCAAGGCATATGGTGTTGTTTAAACATCACAAGCATAGATACATTGGGCGAAATCACATCATCCTTTCTGTGCGCAAAGAGTCGAGTTGCTCCCTTAAAGGACCACGGTCTTACCTTACCCAAGTTGGAACATATTGCTGATCTTATCGCGGCTAGGTTTTGTTCCTACTTAAGGCGGTCACTCGAGATCTCGATACATGGATTCTACTTACGGATCGATTCTTACAGTTCTTGAGTTCTAAGAGTGTAGACGTGTTTTTGATCGTTTCTGCAAACAAAACAAAACAAAGAAAAAACAAAAAAAAAAATCCTAGTTCGATATGAATTGTTGGTAAGGTTTATTTATAAATATTTACATATATAATTATGTGTGGAAATTGCGCTCGCTGCGAGGATCCTTTGCCTTTGGATGGGGAGCACATTACATGCGGAAGATGCAAAGGAAAATATCATTTCGAATGCTCCCCAGTCGCCTATAATACCTGAAGAAAATATGCAGCATCAAGAAAAAAAGCATGCGAATGTAGTCTAGAGCACTGCACGAGTAAGTAAGAAGTACTCGGAGAAATAATCGCCGAGTATAGCACCAAACAATGCGATTACGTACTCGGCATTGTTTCCGAATGCATCGCCGATTCCTTTTCCGTAATGATTATGAAGATTACGTTAGAACTGCATCGTAGCATCGCGCATCGTAGCGAGTAGGTATCGTGAATCGTGAACAGAAGAGCTCTTGATACCCGCATACCAGGGTAACTGCGAACAGAGTGCTAGAGGAGAGGAGAAGTAATCTGAAGGGGGTGAATGTAGATGCTATACTGTTTTTACATTCTGCAGGAAAGGATTAATAAAACAAATATACATAGGTCGAAGTATTTCTTTCTTATGTTTTATAAAGGGTGTTTTTTATAGAGGTATAGAACTTTGAAATGGAATAAAACAAAGATAGTTTTTTTTAAATTAACATGAAATTGACTTAATTCGAAAGATAATCTTCTAACATTATAATTTAAATATAATTTCTGGCATATGACCGCCACGGCTGGCGGTGAATGGGCCCAAAACAAGATTGCCGTTGATCCGGCGAAATTTGTTTAGCGATGAAGCTCACTTTTGCTTGAATGGATACGTCAATAAACTGCCGTATTTGGAGTGATGATAATCCTCAAGTGTATGTGTAAGTGTATGAGGCACCGTTACATCCACAAAAATTTACTGTTTGGTGTGCTTTATGGTTTGGTGGAATAATTGTTCCGTACTTCTTTAAAAACGATGCTGGCCAGAACGTTACAGTCAATGGTGACCGCTATAGAGCCATGATTACTGACTTTTTCGTTCATCAATTGAACAACCATGATGTGCAGGAGCTGTGGTTTCAACAAGACGGTGGAACATGTCACACAGCTCGTGCCACAATTGATTTATTGAAGGAAACGTTTGGTAACCGCATAATTTCACGTTACGGACCCGTGAATTGGCCTCCAAGATCGTGCGATTTAACGCCGCTTGGCTATTTTCTGTGGGGTCATGTGAAGTCGCTAGTCTACGCCGATAAACCCGAAACGATTGACCACTTGGAGGACAACATTCGCCGCGTTATTCCATCCAGATTAGACTATGTCCGAGCCAGCCGTGGTGGTCATATGCCAGAAATTATATGGGTAATCGGACGGGTATTTGTATTCGTAATCGTACGATGCTGTATGCACTCGTGCAGTGCTCAAGAATGTACATTCTGCAGGGGAAAGGAAAAGGTACAAGAGGAAAACGTACAAATCCAGCAAGCAAAGAGATCCAGATCTGCTGACTCTCCGAAAGGCACATCAAACACCATTAGCACATCGATTCAATTAAATGAAAACAATAATATAAACAAGGATCTGAAAGAAATCAAAGAAATGCTAAAAGAATATGTAAAAACAGTCGAATTCACCAGTACCAAATATGACGAGCTAAGCACGGCACTTGCCAAAAACAATGAAATTTAATGCAAGAAATAGGAGAATACAAAAAGCAAAATGAAATAAAAGATGTACTTATAACAAATTTACGAAACAAATCAACACATTGGAACAGAAACAAATTGATGATAACATAGAAATAAAAGGAATGCCAATGAAGAACACCGATAATGTGTATGACGTCGTGAATACAGTAGGTGCTGCATTACAAATGGACATAAACTAGAACGACATTGAAGAAATATGTATGTATATGCGTATACGGATCGAAAAAAACAAACTACTAAAGAATAGATCAGTTAGTCAGTTACAGATGGATCAGGAATCTTAGATGAAAGAATTTTGGATTTGGTCCGACGTAATCCCTCCCTTAGTACAAGGAGGATAGCTATTATGCTTGGAGTGCCCAAATCTAGAGTATGGAGAGTGCTTCAAACCGAAAACTTACACCCGTACCATTTTAGGTCCAGGAACTCACCTCAAACGACATGTTTTTGAGAGCAGAATTTTGTCGATCATTACTGCTTCGAGATGAAACTGAACAAAACTATTTTGCAAGGATATTCTGGACGGATGAAGCACAGTTTACCAGAGATGGGGTTACTAACTTCCATAATTTGCATCATTGGAGTAGCACCAATCCACACAACAAAAAACAAAATAAATCACAACACCGCTTTAGCTGTAATATTTGGCTTGGTATTGTTGGACAAACTGTAATCGGACCCCGGTTTTTGAATGCCGTTGTTAATGGAGAATCATACCTGCAGTTCCTACGAGACCTTTTGCCCGATTTGATGGACAACGTTCCTTTGGCCATAGCAGATAATTTAATCTACCAGCAAGATGGAGCACCAGCACACTACAGCTTACGGGTTAGAAACTGGCTGGATGATCATTTTAGTGACCGTTGGATCGGAAGAAGGGGCCCCACGGAATGGTCACCTAAATCGCCAGATTTAACTCCTCTACATTTTTATGTGGTGGAAATAGTATCTTTGGAACAACTGAAAGAACGGATTGAAGTCGCTGGAGTCAAATTGCAGGAAAATTTGTCAAGCATAGACTTATGTGCAGCCATTAGAAGGAGATATAATCTTTGCCTTCTAAAAAATGGGAATCATATTGAAAATTTATTATAATAAAACTCCGAATTTTTTAAAATTAATAAAAAAGAGGTCAATGCTTCATACATTGATTTGTATACAAGTCCAGCCGCGTTAAAACCAAAAAAAGTTTTTTCTTAGAAAAAAATGGTTCGGGTTTTTTTTTTAATTTCTCAAAAATTACAAGACATTTTTGCATCCGGTTTTCTGTTTTTAACTAAAAACTAATAAGAGAATAGAATTTTTGAAAAAAAAAATTGTACTTAATTACATACAATTTTGAAAAAAAATAGTTTGAAAATTAATTTCTCAAAAACTATTCTTTAAACAGCTTCGTTTAAAAACAATATGAAAGAAGAGGTTTCTGGCTTTACAAAAAAATATATGACGGCATTGTGGATGTAACTGTTGATTTTTAATAATTTTTTCCAAATTAAGTAAATTTTTTAGAAAATTGCCCCTCCCGGCTAAACGGGGGGGAGTAGACCCCCCCCCCCACCCATACGATTTTTTTCTTGTCTTGACCAGACCTACACGCTCTAGCTTTTTGGCACACTGCTCGTGGGACACCCTGTATAAACAGTCAATTAACCGCGCATTTCAAAAAGATGCTGTGGTTAGCAAAAACCACAGCAAAAGCTGATAACTGGAAATGCGTATGGATTAGGAGTAATAAAATTCTTGCGACAAAAAATGATGGAGAGCAAATTGTGGAGATAGAGACAGATAGTGATATTGACAAAATTGCATAGCGCATTTTTGTCTATCTGCATCGACACTTGCGTCTAAAAGTTTTTTTACACTTATAGAAAATATAGAAAATTAAATTATAAATATTCATTTTAAAAATTTTAAGTCAAATCAAGAAATAATAGGTTATATAAAAAATACAAATGAATTGTTTTGTTTTTTCTTAAACATAAGATCAATACGAAAAAATTGGAATACTTTTTGTTGACTGTTCATGAATTCTTAGAAAATATCGATCCAATTATTTTGTCGGAAACAAACATAAGATCGGAAGAGAATGACTTTTACAAAATGTATGACTTTAACACAGAATACAGTTTTTATTAAAGATAACATTGGGTATGAAAAAAATTGAAGGAGAATATATTACATACGAAAGTATTGTACTTAATATCAAGCGTAGAAATTTGGAATGTACTGTAGTGTCCGTATATAGACCGAAACGATAATCTGGACAAAAGAGACAAGAAAAAGAAGTAGATTGTAGTAGGAGATATGAATATAAATATAAGGAAAACAAATGACTCTGGTACAAGTAACGGATACACGAGTAGATCTTGGAATTAGAAACTCTAAAACACTAATTGAACACTGCTTAGTACGAGCGCAAAACGATGAGATTAAGTCCGCAGTAGCGGAAATAAATGTTTCAGATCATTACGCTATATATATACGAGTAGCACTAATATCTGAAGATAATATAGAGCCTAAAAAGAAAGATCATCAACTGCTAATCTGGAGACACATGGCTTCACAGAAGATTGATAGATACAATTGGGAAGAACTTAACGTTTTCACCAATGTAAATGATTTCTATGATAATTTCATTCAGAGATTTAATAAAATCGTTGAATCTTCAACTATCTCAATAAAAAAGAAGACAAGAAAAAATGAACATGAATGGATGACAAACGAACTGCGAACCGCGTGTATTGAAATAGATAGACTATATAGAAGATTTAAAAACAACAGAGGAAACCAGAATTACGAGATAGAATTCAAAAGATATAGAAACGAACTAAACAAAAAGATAAATATCACTAAAATCAGATACTATAAACAAAAATTTAACGAATTTAAGTCAAATCCTAAAGAGTCTTGGAAATTAGTCAACAAGATACTAGGAAAGAAGTCTACCAATCTGGATGAAATTATATCAAAGAATTTTACAAATACAGAACACTTCGGAGATCTTGCAAATAGTTTCGCAAAAACACTCAAGTCAGAAGTAGCCAAAACTGTACATGAATGCAACTACAGAACCTTTTATGGCCCGTCAAACAGAACGCAGCAATCAATATTTATGGAAGAAGTTACTGTGAGGGAAATAGACAACGTGCTTATTTCTTTGAAAGAGTGTAAGTCTCCAGGAATCGATGGCATAAGACCAAAAGATCTTACAAATAATGCTAAAATACTATCTCCTATTATATCGAAACTAGTAAACATGAGTCTTGACCAATCGTCAGTGCCAAACATGCTAAAAACATCTATTATACAAAGGTGGTAAGAAAGACGAGATACAGAACTATAGGCCAATATCTATTCTGAGGAAGTGGTTTATACAAGGCTATATACCTATCTGGAAAAACATAAAATTCTGGAAGGGAATCAGTTCGGATTTAGAAAGAACAAAAGCATAAACCATGGGAATTTTACAAATAGATTGTATAGTAACCTAGATAAAAATCAAAATTCAGTGGTTCTATTTATTGACTTTAAAAAACTTTCGATACTTTAAGTCATTTAAATATTCTAAGGCAGCTGGAAAAAGTCGGAGTACGCGGTCCTATTTTGGTATGGTTCGAAAGATACTTAAAAGATAAGAAATATAAAGTAAAAATCAATGAGAAAACAACAAATCGGAAACGATATCAAACTACTTACATTATCTCAACTACACACATAAGAAATAATATCCTACTTTTATAATGACAATACATACAAAATCCCAACCCAGCAAATATTCAACACTAGAAGAAGACATCCAGGTTGATATTACATCGCGAGATACTGGAATGAATACGGTCACAGGAAATATGACGTAATAATCCCAAAAATTTTCAATGAGCTTCCTATAGAATTTAGAAACCTTTCCAAAATAACTTTAATGAAAAAAGCCAAACACTTTTATCTAAATTCAAATATTGTACATGAAAACATTATAAAAATGAATTTAAAGCAATTTATAAATATAAGAACTCAATATTTTTGCAATTTTTGTAAACAGTCTTCTGCAGACAAGCCCATGTGACAAGCATGTAAATGTCTTTAATGAATCAATAAAAAATCAATCAATCAATCAATCTAAAAAAAAAAAAAATCTAAAATAGTATTCAATCCAGGGTGAGTAAAATAAGTGGAAGCCATATGTGCAAAATAAGGTGGATTAAATAAAGAGATACACGAGGGTTTTGGATTGGCGGCACGACAGTGCCAAGGAAAATCCTGCCGACTTAGTAACCAGGGGTATAAGTGCTGATGTCATGTAGGCATCCTCTCTCTGGAAACATGGATCCAGCTGGATAAAGCGTGAAGATTTTCCCATTCAATATTCGCCAAGGGTGAAATATCTTGCCCTCATAGTTCAGGGCTCACACTGGTAGTGAAATAGCGTATCCAGGGCTCACACTGGTAATGATTGTAACATTTAATTTAAAATTTATAAAAGTTAAAAATGGTGTTAGACGAAACAGCTACGATACCATCGTAGCTAGACAAAAATCTCTAGCAGAGGAGCAGAGGAATTAGAGAAAACTAGCAGAAATTTTGCAAAGGACGGTCCAGTCCGAAAAACTGCTAAATACTTGGAAGAAAGACTACAACGGATAGAGAAAATCTGGACAAATTTCCTTGACAACCACAAAAAAATTGAGAAAGTAGTAAAGCATGACACCCCGTACATGGAAAACAATACGGTAAAGAAAGTTTAACAACTGTATGAAGAATTAAAGGCAAAAATAAAGAAAATAAGCCCATACGTCGAACCAGCACCCTCAGAAGATAAAATAAGGCGTGAGCAATCACAGAGGTTACGCAAATTAAAAATAAAGATGAACGCCACTATCAACAATGTTATGGAATTTGAAGAAGCTACTCTGATAGGCTATTCACCTGAAGTCCCTGATTTCCAACAAAAAATATTGCTGGAGCAATCTAGAAGCTTCACCGAGTTGCACGAAGACTTCATGATTAATGCATCAGAGGATGATCTTAAAAAAGCTTTGTAATAGAAGATGAGTACAGGGAAGTACAACAGGAACTAAATCGATGTCTTCATAAGATCAAACTCAGCGAAACCAACCAATTGAAGGTTGAAGAAAGACATCAATCAGATTAAAAGAAGACAATTAAAAATTCCGATATTTAAAGGACTATTTGGAATGACAATCGTTTTGTGACATATTCACAACAATTATACACAACAAAGTCACACTCAGTACTACAGAAAAGATGGAGTACCTGAAAACGCATTTGGAAGGAGAACCAATGCAACTTATCCAGCATTTAACCATTTCAAGTGCAAACTATACAACGGCCTGGGAAACTTTAAAGGCTAGATATGATAATGAAAGGAACATTTTTGGAGTACATATTGACAAAATGCTCAAATCAGGTCATCAAGAAAACCAGTCACCATCGAATTCCATTAAAGCAATCTTGGATGCAACAAAGGAGGGCCTATCAGCAATAACCACTATGGGCTTTGACACATCATCGTGGGGTCCTCTTATTGTTCATTTAATTACAAAAGCTTTAGACCAGGAAAGCAGAAACCTATTTGGACAAGGTCTAGAACAACCGAATAAGATGCCTTCCCTCCAAATCTTGTACGACTTTCTACAAAGGAGATATCAAGCATTGGAAGTGATGGGATCCTCACGACAAAGGCATTTCAAGGAAGAATCTAAGGTCTCTATTCGCAATTATCATTTAGCAACTAGAGCTAAATGCATATTTTGCAAGAGTGACCACAATCTTTATTCATGCAGTAGATTTTTAAATTGGACTCCTAAGGAAAGATGCGAGCAAGTTAAACTTGCTAAACTATGTATGAACTGCCTACGACATGATAAGAAAAGTGCATGCACCAGCTTGCGAACATGTAAGCAGTGTAATAAAAAACACCATACTCTGTTACACCAAGAGAATTATACATCAAAACAACAAGCTGATAATCGTTCATCAAATAGGTAATGGAAATAAACAGTTAGAGGAATTCCAACCAAATTATGGACATCAAAATCAAGGTGTATTGCTGGCCACAGCATTGATAACAGCGACAAACGTTGATGGCCATCAGAGAAACTGAGAGCGCTTATCGATCCAGGATCGCAGGCAACACTGATCACTGAAGAAGCAGCCCAGTCATTACGCCTGCCAAAACAAAAGATCCATACGGAAATTAGCGGCTTAGGTGCAACTAATGCCGGTACAGCACGCAGTAAAGTAGAAGTAGTAGTAACTCCAAGATTCGCGTCAAAGTTTAAATTGCTGGTTTCTCCGCTTGTACTACCAACGCTCACAAGACTAACGCCTGACAAAAACGAGTTTAATGAAATTCCCAACAATTTCAAAAATTTGTTGCTAGCCGATCCATCATTCAATATTACTGGTAACATTGATATGATTCTTGGAGCTGATGTTTACGGGGACATCATTCTTAATGGCATAAAGAAGGGTCCACAAGGCTTTCCCATTGCACAAAGGTCTCAATTTGGATAATTTGTTACTGGGCGCACGTCATCCAAATGCGCTAGTGTAGCAATCATGGGAATGGTTGCCCAAACAACACTAAAAACTCAACTCAAGCAATTCTGGGAACAAGAGGAGGTACAAATTCAATTGACGCAGAACGACTTGAATTGCGAAAAAATATATGAAGAAACGCATTGTCGGGACATTGATGGCAGATATATGTGTATAGTGAACATTCCGTTTAATAAGCAATTAGAACAGAAGCACAGTCTAGGAGATTCACGAGATCGAGCAGTGGCAAGATTATTCCAACTGGAGAGAAAATTTAAAACAAACAATTCTTTGCAGCTTGAGTATACCAATTTCATTTATAAGTCTTGCTGTCGACGACCAAATAGAAATAGAACAGAACTAAAGTATTTTTGTTTGTTATCGAGATTGGCACTACTTTTCAAATCTGACAGAGTGGTGTAAAGGTCATTCTGTTGGAAGAAGAGACAAGGAAAGGTTGCCAATCGGTAAGAACTTCCTTTACTTAAATATTAGATTACCTATATAATATTTTTTTACAAACAGAATAAAAAACCCATCACAAAAAAATTGCGTTTTTTTTCTTGGAAACTATACTTCCAACATACGATTGTTGGGACTCAAATGACGAAGACAAAGAGGAGAAGTTCTCATAGACAAAAAGCCATGGTCGCTTTGACATTAAAGGAATGAATGGTAATTGTAGAAAGTTCAGAGTTAATAATTTTTGCACAGTCAATAATTTAGACCTTCCCGTACAATCGATGAATTTGAACGATTCGAATTGTCAACATCTTAAAAGGTTGCCACTTAGCAACTATTTGAATGCAAAGCCAACTATATTAATAGGTATGAATAATGCTTGCTTAGGGGTGGAAACTGAAACATGATTTAGGCGCGAAAGGCCCATTCTTAGCAGAAGCCGGGGTGAAATCAATGAAATACCACCTAAAAAGGGTCATTGGTGATAATATGCTCACATTTGAAGAATTCACTACAACATTAACCCAGATTGAAGCTTGCTTGAACTCTCGCCCATTGACCAGTATTAACAACGACATCGACGATAATCCGATTTTAACTCCGGGACATTTCTTAATTGAATCAGCACTAAATGCCTTACCAGATCCCACACTAGATCGAAATAAGACTTATCGCTCCCGATGGTTACTGATCCAAAAAATGGTTCAAGATTTTTGGCAAATCTGGTCGTCAGAATATCTTACACAGCTACAACATCGCTGCAAATAGAAACAAAGGAGAGAAAATGTAAATGTTGGGGATATAGTATTGATCAAGAACGAACGCCTTCCACCCACTAAATGGAACTTGGGGAAAGTAACTGAGATACATCCTGGAACCGATGGACAAGTTCGCGCAGTCACTGTGTACTCCAACAAAAGATTCACGAAAAGACCAATAACAAAACTATGTCCTCTGCCCATTAAAATTATGCCGAGATAATAATTTCGACTGAAATCAAAGCAAGTTCAAAAAATAAAGCTGCTGTTTTGTTAGGAAGAATGAGTTTCAAACCAATTCTTTGGATGTGCATGTTAGCACTGGCCATAAGTACTATATCTGGCCAACAACTGACTGCAAACTACAAGGTCACAAGCTTCGAAACAACCCCAGGATTATATTTCGAAGATATTGGACATGCAAATATGGTTGTTGGTTCGTGAAAGAGCATAGTGTTCTTCAATTTGACGAACTATTGGGCTGATGTCAAGACATACCGGAAATGCATAAAACACATGAAAGAGATCTGCCTGAACACAAACCTGTCAGAATCAAATACTCTGCTTTGTGAGAGCAGTCTACATCTATTTGATCGGCAATTACAACAAATTGAAGTAAACAATGATGTACTACGTCACGCCAAGAACGATTCAAAACAAAGGATGAAACGATCACCCTTTGATTTCATTGAAACAGTCAGCAACAAATTATTTGGCATACCTGTCCTCTTCAATATGAACAGACAATAAAAGAACTGACAGGAAAGGAAAACCATCTGCTTAATCCATTGAAAAAGCAAACCAGTATAATAGATTCCACCATCAACCTATTCAAGAATGATCGCGCAGCAACTCAAAACCAGTTAAAGACAATATATAAAGTGATTTCCAAGTTAGAAAAGCAAGAGGATAATGAACATGCCTTTCAAATGTTCATATCAACAGCCTTCCCTGCGATGTTAACTATGATGAACTTCTACAATACGCAAAATACATTACTAGACATCATACTGGCAACGCATAATGGACAGATTCACCCGTTAATTTTGACAGTTAATCAACTGAAAATGGAACTCTCTCGAGTCCAAGACAACATAACAAGAAGCATGATGATCCCAGGGGAAGGAAATCACGAGTCCATAACTCAACTGTACAAGACGTTACAGCCAAGGGCAAGAGTGATGGAAAAAAAGTCATAATCGAAATAACGCTGCCACTCTTGTATAACGAAAAGTTCAAAATCTACAAACTGCTTTCAGTACGAGCTTGGCGTGGTAACAAATTCGCGTTTATTGTACCATCATCAAAGTATTTAATAGTCAATCTGGAAGGCGATCACTTCTACCCTTTGAACGAAGTGTCATTTTCGATGTACAGGCAACGATCGTCAGGATCGTTCAGGTGCGACATGAAGCACCCTCTGTACCTAACAGAGTCGACGATTAGTTCCTGTGAAATGGGTCTCTTGAGACATACGAAAGAGATTCCACCTTCGTGCGTCATCCAAAGCGTCAGTCCTCAATTATATTGGGTACAAATGCACCACACGAACATATGGATATATAGCACACCAAGCGGTCAATGTAGACATAGCATGTGGCAAGCCCAATTGATGTCAACGGGAATAGTGCAGATGCAACCTAACTGTAGAATTCTCCAATCAAGCATGATCATGTTTGGGAGGCAGTCAGTAACAACGAGAATAACTTCCTCCTATTTGCCGCTGCCGAATACTTCCGATATTCCAACTTATTAACATTATCACCACGAAGAACCGGCTGTTATAGGAACAAAGGTCTCACAGCAGATCTCAAAATTACAACACGATATTGCGCTCCAAAAAAAGCCAAGAAGTACTATTGAACCAAATCCAAAGCCACAAGATCCAGCAGTATTCAATAAGCGGTGCAATAACACTTTTCGTCATCATAACAATATGCATCGCTGTACTGAAAGAACTTCGAAAAAGGAGGTCTGCCAATATTAACATCGTGACTAACCCCAACCCACCACCACGAAGACGTCGAAGTGAACCAGTTGCCCCATCAATATTCTGTGACGAACATTTTACCGTATAGGGCCGCAACATGTTGTGTTCAACCACAACAATTACAGACACTTGACGCCAGACGGTGTCAAAAGAATTAATCAGCAAAATTGTATACTTTATTTTCCTCTTTCGCTCACCTGTTCACCTCTTTCGGCTCATATATCTTACTTAGAATAAGCAAAATTGTACAATAATATCATATTTATTGTAGAATAAGCAAAATTGTACTATATAAGCAGTATTATCTGAAAATAAAATCCAGTTCGTCAGAACCACACGCCATTCGTATATTGAACGAACAATAACATCGGGGTCGATTTCGCGGGTTCTCTTTACACCTTTGGCGAATCAATGGATATGAGAAATGTTTATTTAATAGTTTTATAGTCCGAGCTGTGCACCTCGAAATGCTACCAAGTTTAACAACGGATAGTTGCTTAATGGGTTTCCGGCCACTGTGTATTCCGACAACGCCAAGACATTCCATGGAGCCGCCTTCGAACTAAATGGCGCCGGATTCGAGGATGGCTCAATTCAACATTTCCTAACACACCACGGAGTTAAATACATGGTGGGACGGCTTCTGAGAACGTCTTATCAGAACCATAAAGAACGTTCTAAAGGTAGTAATAGGAAAGGCCAAGCTTTCCCCAGACAGTTACGGACTTGAAATTATTGAAGCCGAAGGAGTTGTTGATTCCGTCCCTTAACTTATACGAGTAGCGCCCCGTTAGACGTACAGCTTTGACACCAGCACATTTGTTGAGCATTCGGTATGGATCCATCGTTCCTTGTGGGGTGGCAGACGGAGCTAGCGGAATCCAAGTAATTTATAGGCATCGACAAAAATATACGAATATGTTGTGAAAACGGTGGAAGATGGAATATTTACAATTCCTACGTTCGTGCCATCATAATAAGGTATGCGCACGTCCGCAATTCAAAATAGGTGACGTCGTGCTCAAAGCAAATACTGAAAGGCGGAGGTTAAATTGGAGGTTAAATTGGAAGTTTTCTGTAATTGAAGATGTTTTCGTTGGTCGTGATGGCTACATACGAGCGTGTCTGATTCGCTACTCTCATGGTTTGAAGACTGGAAGATCCTTGCAGCTATTATTTAATCTGGAAATTGTACCATCTTCACCGCCGGGAGGATGTTAGGAAATTTTGAAATTTCTTTTGTGTGTTACATTTTCTACGTAGCATCATATTAATGAATTCTAAACAGACCTTTATTTGTATATAGATGTAAGTCGAATAGCCATGGATTTCATTGTAAATTGTAAATATAATAGTTAGTTAACAGTAAACGTTCAAACTGTATACGTGTCTTGATCTTGCACCTACAATGTAAACCGGAGCCGAAATAACGAATATAGTGCAATAAATTTTGTATAACCGTAAAAGACATAGAGTAGTTTCAACAAAAAAATGGACAAACACCACCTTTTTAGAAAAAAAAAGGATAAATTAATGAAGGTTGGGATGTCATTTGGTACTTTGTTTCTTTCTTATTATTGGACTGATTATTATGGTATAATTATGGTGAGCAACGGAACAACAAAACAAAAAAAAAAAGAAACAGAAATAGGCACGCTCAATGAATAATCGGACATTATAACAAACACATAAAAAAGGTCCGATAGGTTTTGCCATCAAGTGCTCGTTTTTCTGCATGTGTACATTGTTTTCACTAATTATTGAAAACCGAAAGTTGTTACACAAGAATAATTTCTACGCCAGTATTGCCCCAAAGAAGTCACACATAAGCCCCAAAAACAATACCCAAGAATACAATTCGTCAAAAAATGCCCTGGAAACATATGACTTCTGGAAAACGGTAATTATTAATTTAAAGGGTGAATTCGGACGTTATAATTATAATATTTACTGTTTTCTAAAGATCCTGTGTATAGACGAAAATAAATTTAACCGTCATGGATCGGATGGTAACCAGAATGTTGAATTTTAACCTAAAAATATGCATGCCACTTTTAAGCACGAGGAAGGCTTTCTTATGGTTTGAGTTTGACTGCCACGCGCTATGGTAGATAATTTACATTTTATTATCATTATTATAACTGGTCACTTGCAACGCGGAAGCTCAGTGCCTCGTTGACTAGAGTTCGTCAAGCGTCCTTGTCATAAGCGTGTTCTTTCCATGTTTCGCTGCTCTGCCCCATCTCTTCTAGATCCATCCTTATATTGTCCTCCCATCCATGGCGCAATTTTTACTTACGGGTTTTTCACTCATTATTCGTTTAACTTTTCGTCCACTATCCGTTCGTTCCACTTGTCCTGACCCCCTTAGTCTTTGTGATTTAATTATCCGGACAATTCTTAGCGCTAAATAGAGTTCCTCAAATTTTTGATTGTTTAGTTTCCTCCATTCGCCTATTTTTTTGTCCTGTTTACCACCACAGATTCTTCTTAAGACCTTGCTTTCAAAGACCCGAAATCTTGTTATTCTTAAGACGATAGATTGCTTCTACTACTTTCTCAATGGTTGGTCCTTCTACCTGAACCTCTGCTGCGTGGATAACATCGTATTCCATTGCTGCTGACTCTTTACGTACATTCAGCAGTTTATCGTAATATCTCCTCGATTGGGTTGCAACTCTTTCGTTGTCCGAAATGAGCTCCCCATTATCGTTGCGGATAAATCCTGTTCTAGCTGTGTATCTAGCTTTCGTATCGCGGTTAGTCCTGCGTACATTGTTCTCGTGTTTTTAGCCGCACGTTCTTCCTGAATTTTTGTAAACTTTTTCCTTTGCAAATATAGTTATTTATCCCGAAAGAAATGATTGACTTCCTTTCGTAGGGTTTGATATATTGTACGCGATGTTTCTTTGCTATTTTCAATGACAACATTAAGGGCTTTTACTTTTTCTGCGCTTTTTTAGTCGAACCAAGGTTTTCCTTTGGGGCTTTGCAATAGCCTAGTTTGCTTTCTGCGGCCTCCTTTGCAACACTTTTTTATTGTTGAATATATTGCTCCTACCAGTCTTGGTTAGGTGTTATTTTCTATGTCATCTAGTAGGGGGAACCGGTTATTAATTCTTTTCATCAATGATTGTTTTTTAATAAATTGCTGTGATTCACATCTGTGAATTTGGATTCTACTTTTAATTTTGGCGATGATTAGAATGTGACCTGAATCGCAATCCGCTTCTCTGTATATTTTAATGTCTAATATGTTGATATGGTGTCTTCTGTCTGTAAGAAAATGATTAAATTGGATGCGCGATACTCCATCTGGTGATATTGCATATTCTCATCTGTTTAAATGTTGTAGTTTTAACGAATGCTGGCACCCTAAGCCTATTATCGCTTAATTAGACATGGGGAGTTTCCCCTTCTATTGTTGGCCTATATACCGCTTCTTTTCCTATTTCCGGGTTGAAGTCCCCCAGTTCGATTTTCACGTCGACGGATGAGAAATTGTCAAATATTTTATCCATTGTTTCATAGAACACGTCCTTCACCTCTTTATTCTTATCTACCGTAGGACAGTGTACGTTCAGAAGTACAAAGTTATAGCGTGAACCCCCAATTTTCGTCATCGTACATTTTTTAAATTATTACGTGCATTACATTCTGCACAATTTTATTGCTGAAGAAGAATTCTGTTTCAAAATTGTGGATATGGTATGGGTAAAACATATCCTTCGTTTTTTTTATATTATGCACCCACTCAAACCTTTATAGCCTTATGATATTGGCGACACAGTGCGGGCAGAAGATAATCACAGCATTCTTGGCGACATAAATATGTGTTCGTTCCAATTAAGATTGTAAGCACACATACTCAGCTTTTCGGTTTCTGAGATTCAAGTGCCATTCATGGATAATGGCTGCAGGTCGGTGATACGCTTTAACGACAGGAGACAGAGCTGTGTTTTGGAGGCAATAAATTCCACTCTATTCCTTTTGCCCCATGCAATGATGGTGTCAATATCGGAACTTAATGAGCTTAAAATACGCTGCCGCTCAATGTTTAGAGCCGAAGAGCAGGGACGTAAAGTAGTGAACGAGGAGCTAAGGGTGTAGGCAGACGACTGAAACGGATGTTGACGTCAGTTTATAGACTTTACGCGATAAGGACAATCAGTGGATTCGAGACCATCTCAGATGATGCAGCGTTCGTCATAGCAGGAATGCTACCCAACGACATTCTGGCAGACGAGCTCATGAGGATACACCGCAGGCTAACGTCTGACCGTCAACAGGCCAGGCGCATAAAAGAAGAAGAACGGGTAGCATTAATAATGTGGCAAGCTAGATGGGATGTCTCCACTAAAGGAAGATGGACACACAGGCTCGTTCCCGTTATCAACACTTGGATATCAAGATCAGCAGGAGGCTGTCATTACCACCTTTCGCAGTTTCTGTCTGGATACGGCGGCTACAGAAAGTATCAGTACAAATTCGGATATGATTATTCTCCACTGTGTCCACAATGTCCAAATGCTGAGGAGGACGCAGAATACGCAGTTTTTGACTGTATTCGTTTTGCGCAGGACAGGCAAGCGGTAAACTTACCAAGCTCCGAAAACCTAGTCGCCTACATGATGGACTCGGTAGATAACTGGAACGAGCTACGCTCGTACATTGCGCTTATACAAACGAAGCTACGTCTAGCCGAAGCAGAGAGAAGAGCTCGCCGCCCGAAATGCAGCATAAATCGTTAACCAGCCCCGCGAAGTAATACCTAAAGGCAGTCCCGCGGGGAGAGTGGTTGAAAATACAGAGGTGTGGTTTAGTACGTCGGCGCGTGGAAAAAGGAGAACAATATCCCGCGAATCGTGCATGCTGGTAGCCCGGGCTACCAGTATATTGATCGAAGATTCCACATCTGTTGGCGCGAATCCATAAAAAAAAGGGTGCTGTCGTCGGCAAAGAAGTGGATTGGATTAAAAGTGACAGACAAGAGATAATTTATAAAAATGAGAAAGAGTGTCGGAGACAAGACGTAGCCCAGCAAACGGGAACACCAGCTTTTAGCAAATGGATGTCAAATTTGAAAGCATCCAAACCAACTTGAATTTAACCATTCGAAAGGTATGTAGTTTCTGACACATTGAAAAGAAAGCCATCGATCCCGAAAGCACGCAATTTCGACAAAAGGTCTTCATGCCAAACTCTGTCAAACGCTTTGCTTTCGAAATATCCAGTGCAATTATTTTACTTTCACCTGCTTGGTGAAGCGAGTGATTCTACTTTTCGTTGAGATATACCATTAAATGTCGGTCATTTAGGAGTTTCCGTGATTCAAGATATTGCATAAGCTGAAGGTTAATCAGCCTTTCCATGTCCTTGGAAAGGAGGGACATTAGTGCAACGGGTCGGTGGTTGGAGGGAGAAGAAGATTCGCCTTTTTTGGGGATAAGCTGAGCAAATGCTCTTTTCCACCTACTAAGAAAGAGCTCCGAAGAGTAGGGAAGGAGGAAAAGCTTACGCAATGATTTTGCTAGCGTAGAAGAATACCGCTTCAGAACTTTTGTGGCAATACCATTAGTAACAGCGGATTTGTGTATGTCAAGGTCTTTGAAAACTTTTCTCCCTTGGTGAAATTGACACACTCTAGTATAGGGGGAACAATGTAGAAGCTGGGAGCTGTGAACTTGCTCCAAAGTGGCAGAGTTGTAAAAAGTACAGTCTTTTTAGTACTGCAGTTTAGTGAGTAAAACGACTAATTTTGGTTAGTCATTTTACTTACAAAAGTACTTAACTGCAAAAGAGCTAGTCATCAGTTAGTACTAATTTTTTAACTTATTAGTGACTAAAAGCAGTTAATCGACTTTTAGTCAATTAACTGCAGTACTTTTAACTTATTCTAGTACTTTAAGTCAACTGAAAGTTTTTGTACTGTAATAGGTTTGTAAGTTAGTCAGCAAGTCATTTAACTATAGTCAATTAACTAGAAATCAGTTTTACTAAAACAATTCTGAAACCACGACTTAGTCGTTACTGGATTGACTGCATTACTAAGTGACTGCATTCTTTTACAACTCTACAAAGTGGGCAGCAAGTGGGTTAGCTTTGTCTAAGGGGACAGCTAGATGTCATTGTGGATGACCGTTGGTATATAAGACGTAGTTGTTTATATCATTTACAAACGAGTGAAAACCTTTGCTACATTTGGGACATTGAAGGTCTTACGCCTCAATTTTTTGGTTGGATTAGAATACAACAACAACAAACAAACAAGTCCAACGTGTTGGCGGTATGACCAGTAGCATCTGCTATACGCGACGGCTCATTTACAAGTTCAGTTAGTTGATTTAGCTCGGCAAAAATTTGAACATACCTTCCTTCATGTGTCGTCTGTCCAGAATGTCGAAGCCACCGGTTCCTTCCTTATTGGTCGTTCCGTTTGCAAGTCGAAGTACCGGAATGTCCAATTTACACTTACTTATTTCATTAAGTTATATTTGGAACAAACTGTTTACGTTCTACGAACCTATCCTTAATTTTTGTGAATGATGAATGATCTCCCTTGGATAGTTCCCATCCGGAGATCCGATCGGGGAACTAGTTTTCCTTCGGAATATTTTATCCAAGGAAGACCAGCCATATTTAACAGCACAGTGGGTCAACGATTGTTGATGTTATTTTAAGTGTGGTGTTATTAAGATGTATTGGTGTAGTGATGAGATGTGAGAGTCATCGGCTTTGCGTATACCGCTGCCATCTTTTTCATGTGGCAGAGATCCAATAGGATTTTAGTCGTCTCTTACGGATGGCACTCCGGACCGTGGATCTGTTCTAACGCGTATCCTACAGGGGGGAATTACCATTTTATAGACAATAATTATCTGCCTCAACATGTTTTAAAGGAAAAATTGCATATTGCAAGTAATTTTGCATTCTACCAAGGTAACGATCTGACCCTCACATACATAGATATCAAAGGCTGTCACCTTACTTAAATACAATTGAACATCTATGCGAAAAACTTGAAAGAAGAGTTTACACAGTTTTGACATGCGTGATGAAGAGGACTTATTACTTGGGTGAACTCAATTAAACTACACTTCTAACGAAAATTGGTTCAATCAATGCCGAATCGGCTTCAGAAAGTGTCGCAAACGAGTATTATCCACAAAATTTAATCCAAAAATTTTCTTATACTATAAGTGAGCTGGATAGCTTTGTCCGATTATTCGTTGAGAGTGAATACTTTACACATACGAATGAATTTCCTTTTTGTTTTTATTTATACATATAAGATAGAAAGTTTGAAATGAGAACATTTTTCGAAATCCCTTTTATTACTCATTAATTTATTCGGTTTTCTAGAAGAGTGATCCTTGTCCGATTATTTGCTATTAATATTTGTGGTATGTGTGGATGGTACACACCAATCATCAAGGATGTGTGGAATATAAACCAAACTTGTGCATTTTTTGAACAGGTTTGTAAATTTGTTTTTTGAGAGTTTTTTTTTATCCAAATCCACATAAGTTAAGTTTAAGTGCTGAATGCTTTCATTACCTATACATTTTGGAGTGTTGTTTCTTTGATTTTAAGCGGCCTACCACAGCGTTAACAAAAAAACTGCGTTCATTACAGACATCAGAAATAAGAAATTTGGGATCATTACGGGCTTCGGTAAAAATAAATAAGAATTGAAGTGGAAAAAATACGAATTATAATACATATATATGTGTATATATTTATATGCATGAAATAAATACGGTGCTTACATATATTCAGTGCGTATGTATTTATAATGCATAATATATATATGTTCATATATATATGTATATATATATATGTGCATCTAATGCTTATTTATATATAAAGCACATGTATGAATACACTCGTATATACATATATATATGCATATTTATATATATAAAGCATAAGATAACGTACATATATAAAGTACATCTATATGTATCATATTTATATACACATGTAAATGGAAAATTTATATAAGACACACATATGCATTTCTGTTAACCAAACATGTTGGTTTCTCGCTAGACTGCTTTCTACATTTTATTGGAAAATTTACAAATATATATAAGTAGTGCTTGATATTAGTCCCAATATAAGCAATCAGAAACGAGTAACGTTGTTCGTCTGGACTACATCAATTGAAAATTCACCCACAGGAAGGAAGATTGGACAAATTCTGACTGAATTATAATATGAGTAATGCTATTCAAAATGGCACAGGTCTAGAACAGCAGGTATGATCTTTCATGGTTGAATTAAATTCGAAGATAATTATGTAAAAGTATAATTTAAGGTTGCTGCTCTGGACTTGAATAGTGAAATTAATAACAGTAATAGCTCATTGAATCGAAATCTGGATACAAGTCCTACTGCGCGGTATATTCCCCCTCACTTACGAAGTAGTAATACTGCCTCAAATCTTTTGGATAATCGTGATAAGCGAAAGGAGCTTAAAAACGAGAAAGATAAAGACTATCGAAACGAATATCGAAGGTATTTTAAAAACTTGCTATAAAATCTTATATTAAAAAACTTCTTTATCAGGCCTGTGAGTAATCGGGAGCGAACTGATTTTGTAAATTCTGATCATGGTGGCTTTTTCAAAAGAAAAAATGGAGATGTTTCCCAAAATGGTAAGTATCTAAAGCTCACGGAACAGAAATCTTAAATATGTTTATGTGTAATTCTGATGCGTCTAACTTTACTTAAAATGTAGTGACAATTTTAAGGCAATTATATAGTTAATCATCCATGTATTTGCGATATTATTTCGTGCTATCTATAGTTATTCACGATGTGCACTTTAAGTTGATGGCTTATTTGTTTAAGTGCTTGTGCTACGGAAACGTACAACTGATAAATGAGGTGCCATTCATATTGGATTCCGCCAATATTTCCTAACACCTAAAAGTCGCAAACATCATGAATTAATTTGCATAGGTAAAAATTTAAAATATTAATATCTAAAATAAAGTGTAATCTTTCAAATGAAGTCATTCATATATCTTTTCTCTTATTTCCTGAAATGTTGGTTGTTCGTGTGGCACAGATTTCTTAGTACAAAATACATCCATGTATTTTATTGCCTCATCATAGTATTTGGCGTTGACAAAAACTAGATTAAAAATAAAGACTATTTTTATTATATTATTGCAGGCCATTTGGAACTCTGAGTTTAGAGCCTCTTTGAGCAGTTCGTTAAGCCTCTCTGTTATGAGTGTGTTCCTTCCATGTTTCGCTGTTCTATCCCATCTCTTCCAAATCCATCCTTATATTGTATATTCCTGCCATCTACGGTGCGGCCTTTCTGGCAGTCTTTTCCCTACGGGTTTTTCTATCAGTAGTCGTTTGGCTCTTCGTCCACTGTCCATTCGTTCTATATGTCCTGCCAATTAGTCTTTAATTAATTACTCAGGCAATGTGTTTCTCGAGTTCTTGATTGTGTTGTTTTTCTCTATTCACTCGTTTCGTCGTCCTGTATTCCACCATAGTTTTTCCTTAAGAGCTTATTTTCAAAGATCCGAAATCTAATTCCCTTCTTCTTAGTCAAAGACCGAATTTCGCCTCCGTAAAGTGTCACTGGCATTATTCTGCTTTTATAAATGCGGATTTTAACATTACGAGACAAAAAAATAATTTGAATAATTTCTTCATCGCGAGGAAGCACGAGTTACCCATATTCAGCCTTTTATTTTTTTTATCTTTATGTCGTTTCTGGTAATCAATATGATACCCAGATATTTGAATTCGTCTAATTATACAAAGCGTTTATCGAGTAAAGTCAGGGTTTGGATCGAACCAATTCGGCCAATGATCATATTTGACAGCATCTTGTAACAGCTTAATAGCAGAGATATCGTGACCCAGTGTTAGTTGTGATGAGTCCATGTAACTTCTCTGTTAATTTTTGCCTGCCTATTTTATTAATTTCTATGGCATTAGGTCGATTCCTGTGGCCTTGTTATTCCTTAGCCGATGGATTGTTTCTTTTACTTCCTCAATGGTTGGTAGTTCTACCTGAACCCCTGCTGTGTGAATAACACCGTTTTCGATTGCCACTGGCTCCATGTATGTATATTCAGCAATTTATGGAAATATCGCCTCCATTGGGCTGCAACTTTTCGTTGTCCGAAACGAAGTCTCCATTCCTGCACATTCCTCGTGAGTTTTGGTAAATTGTCCATTGCCATTGTAGTTTTTTATCTAGAAAAAAATGGCTGATTTCTTTTCGTAAAGTTTGATATCTGATTTCTTTTCGTAAAGTTTGAAATCTGAGAACACTACGGGCTTTCACTTTTCCTCGCATTCTTCGTCAAACCAAACCTTTTTTAAGTTTTTAAGGGCTTTACACGGCCCCCATTACAACACTCTTTTATTGTACTGCTTCTTTCTGTCTTGCTTCGTCGTTCAATTTTATGCCATCTAGTAGGGCAAGCCGGTTATTGATCCCTTCCTGAAATGAATCGAAATCCGCTCCTATGTATGCTTTAATGTCTAATACGTTGGTATGCTGTTTTTTTATCTATCAAAAAATGATCAATTTGGTTGCACATTACTCCATACGGTAATATCCATGTAGCCTTGTGTATACTCTTGTGTCTGAATGTGATAGTTTTTGAGATCATATTTTTTGAGCTGGCGAAACTTATTGTCCTACGTATTGTCCCCTATACTGCTTCTTTTAATATGTTCATGTCGAAGGACGGAAAATTGTCAAATATTTCATTCATTGTTTCATAAAATGCATCCTTCACCTTTTCATTCTAATCTTCCGTAGGACAGTCTGCGTTTATATAGTTATAGCGAAGACTTCGAATTGTGTACATCGACATTTGGTCATTGTAAAATACTAGTTCATTATATGCTGCACAATTTTGTTGCTGATGAAGAATCATGTCCCAAGGTTGTAGGTATGGTTTAGGTGTGGATAAAGTATATCCTTCCTTAGCGGTTATTCCGTTTGAAAATCGAAGTACCACTGGTATGTCAAATTTACACTTACTAATTTCATGGAGTGCTGTTTAGAAAGCAAACTGAATTTCATGGAGTGCTGTTTAGAAAGCAAACTGTGTACGTTCCACGAGTCTGTCATTCATTTGAATTTCTTTTCATGGGTCTGCCTTGGATAGTTCCCACCCGGAATTCCGATAGGAGAATATTTTATCCAAGGTAGAAAAGCCTTATTTAATACCACGGTGGGTCAACGGTTTTTGATATTGTTTTGATTGTAATGTTGACATGGTGTATTACTGTAGTAAAGTGAGTGCGGGCAGTGCGAAATATCAGCTCTGCACCTGCTTCTGCCATTTTTTCCATGGGGCAGAGATGAATGAGGAATTTAGTCGCTTTTTACGACTGGCACTCCGAGCCACGTGTACATTCTAATCTCTATCTCGCATGGAAGAAAAATAAAGTCTAATAAATTAAAATAAATAAATTTCAATAAACAAACATTGAACGAAGTCATTTGAAGGCAAATAAACGAAATCGTTGCTTTGACCTCCAACTATGGCTATGGCTATTCGTTGCGAAGTAGAGGGTTTGAATCACATTCCGAGTAATCCAACATTGGGATGTGGCTAATTGTATAAGTCAGATTCGCAATTAATTAGCTGCCTCGCTGGGCTCGCTTATAAATTACATTAAAAGCCAATACACACATGCGTTTTATTAACGGGCGGCTGTGTTCGTTTTTTTGGGTACGTACCACCAAGAATCAATGGTTAGGTTTTGTGTGACCCTTTTGGCATTATATTGCTTAAGTTGGTCAAAATTTGAACGGATGCAACAAAGTATTGTTGTAGCGTCTGACCAGTAAAAGGTTTGAATTTATGGGAATGGAAGAATCTCTAATATCTTATTGACAACCTTTGCAGCGCTCAGTTTCAGGTATGGAACCGCAGTTACCTTTAATGGGGCCACTTCCGTTTTTACCGTAAGGATCGATACTTTTACCGAATGATTTGGTGATTCGACTGGCAAGTGTGCAACCGCGGCACAGGTTGAATTAGAATCATCAGAATTTGTGTAGTTGAGAGCTTGTAAGCCGATGAAATAACTCATCTAGGCACTTTAATGGAATTTTGTCCAATGTTTCTGGAACCGTTTCGGAATAGGGTTATCCCAAATACTGCCTCATAAGCAAAATTATTAGCATGTTATCTTCCAAGTTATCCAGAGCGCCGTGGCGCAGTGGGTAGGATGTCGGCCTCTGATGCGCTATGAGTAAGTTTGGATCCCGATAATACCAACGCCATCGAATGTTTATTTCGCCGCGATCCCGCTCACTTCTGTGAAAAACAAATCGCTTGCATCATAAGTGAGCTGTAACGCTACCTAATAATTATAATTATCTTCCCAGTCAGTATTACAGGTGCAAAAACACAGGTCCGCTCCTAAATTTGAGAAACATCGGGGAAGTATTGTCACTTTATGGTAGGACCGACAAGTGGCTTACATTTACTTTATAACCGATGATATCAGGTTCTTGTTGCCCGATTTATTGTAAGTTTCGATCGTAGGAGATAGCCGTTACATCTTCGAGGTCGTAGTCGACTCTTTGGAAAGTTCCTTGTATAGCAAATGTATTTTCGAATCCTTCCACAGGCAATTTCGTTAAAATGCAAGGAGTTCTAATGCATCTGCATCAAATTAGTCCTCACAATAAGATTGATCTTTTGTCATCGCAGAATTAAGCGACAAGACTTCACTTTCGACATGTGTGGACTAAATGAGTAAGTTCAATGTAGTCAATCAAAGCATTATACGAGTACTTGCAGCTAAATGAAGGGTGGTTGGTTCTGGCTAATGGCCATAAATGACATATCCCAGAAGGGTATTTTGCGCCACCAGAGCACATACAAGTTAGCACCAAGAATTACATCCATGGACCGAGGCTTATAGAATGTTCGATCCTCTATATCTAGATACATAACTTCTCCAAACTGCCCTATACGTGGCAATATTAATACGGCGTAGTCGAATTTTATGCCTGGTCTTGCGAAAGAGCATACAAATATCTAGACCAGACCCGTAGATGTAGCTACCCCCACACCAGTTACCGAAACGACAGCGGTGTTCGAAACAGATGCGATTGTTGCACAGCAAATTCGCTGCTGAATGTCGTTTGTGCGCCGCTATCCACCAGAGTCCTTAATTGGAAATAATGTTCGTATAATTCTATACGTACTTCAATGCGAGCGGAGGTGAGTGGTTACGGGTGCCAGCGGCAATAATGAGTCACCTGCTATGTTTAAATAGTCGCACTTAATATTATCCGTGCACGATTAAGTCGTGCTAACGCTGCGTGGCCGAACAGTTAGGGAGTTATGCAGCAATAAATGGTGCTTTTCGTCGTATTTTAGACACAATTGTGCCGGGCAGGTGGCTTGTATAAAGTAGAGCACAATTAATCACTTTATTTGAGGCTGTTATAATTTTTGCAAATGGCGTCGTACGTCAATCATATTTGACTTTTTTCAACTAGACAGCTGCAGTATACAAACAGACAAGCAACGGAGCGCTATACTCCGTAAGAGCGTGGAATAATTGTGTCGATTTTATTTAACAGTAATTGGTCAGTGGTGTTAGCGCAGCGTTGGTTTCCTAATCGTGTCGCGCCAACTGTGCAAACATTCCGGCGCTTAGCTACTCGACTCGAACAGATTGGAACCACAGGAGACCATGCAAATCATGGCCGCCACCGGACTGGTCGTTTGGTCGAGAATATCGCGGCTCTGGCTGCTGATGTAGCTGAGAACGGAGAAACATCAGACGATGGATCACGAAATTGGGCTTCATCAGACGGACACTACAGTGAATTTTAGTGAAAGACTTACACATGTTACCGTACAAAGTGCAAACAGTGCATCAGTTAATGCCTGCTGACCGTCAGTCGCGTGTGAATTACTGTCAAGCCATTCTAAATAAAGAGCACGATTTTGTCCAGACTTCTTTCTTTGGGGCTACTTGAAGTTGCGGGTTTATGCCAACCAGCCTCAGACAATCGCAACATTAAAGAGAATATTCGACAAGAATGCGAACAATTATCACCGGAAATCTTGCGAAAAGTCATGAAAAATGCGATAAAACGGGTACAAATGTGTATCAAAACTGGCTGCAGCCACTTGACGGATATCATCTTTTCCACTTAAAAGAAAAAATTGAAAAGGTCCAAATAAAGATTTCCATTGCTCAAAATCTTTTTTTTTCATTTACTAAAAGAGTAATTCAAAAACAAAATTGGATGGTTCATTTTGCACCACCTTGTACAAGATCACCTCTTTACTCTTCAAAATAATTTCTGTAATTTCTACGGTGGCGTTAGTTTTCGAATGTCAGCACAATACATTAATGTTTGTTTTGCCAGAACATCTGTGACAGCCTTTAATGTTAAATTGGTTGTTGAATCAGTTGCGAAGTTAACACATCCTTCAAAGCGGCATCTTTTTGCTTCGTGTATTTAACGTTACTGCACCACGGCGCTCTCTACTACTCTGACATTTATCGTACAAATTAAAAGAGTGTGCACTGTCTTAGTAATTCTATCAACAATTATTCATTCATTCATTTATTTATTTATTTTTAATAACATAAAATACCACAAGATGTCATATCTTATAATAGGTATTTAGAGCAAAGTTACAAAAGTAAGAATATTTTAACTCATGAACATATAATAATAAAATAATAATACCAAAAATAATATTACTTATATAATAGAAATATAATATTTAATAATAATAATTAAGGCATTGTTGAGATATGCAAGATTAGATTCCTCTGAAAAGTTGTTGATGAAGTTGTTCTCTGCAATTCGGCTGGTAAGTTGTTCCACAGCCTTATCACTGCAATAAGAAAGGATCGCTCTGCCACAGTGTGTGTAAAAGATGGAAAAATTAAACAAACACCTCTACGCGATTGAGCAAACGTAAACATTTCCTTCAAATACTGTGGAGCTTTTCCATAGATAATTTTATGGAGATATAAAAGATTTCTCATTTTACAGTACTGATCTAGTGGGATTCCAAACAATCTACACTTATATTGTCCAACACTAATATATCTAGGTACATTATATATATATCTTAGGGAGTCATTAAAGGCAACATTTACGCCTACATTGAGAATCTAGACAAGGATACACACAACAATTAAATGTTAAATATGGTAAAATAAGACTCTTTACTGGCTTTAGCTTCATATTGGGATGAAGTAGGTGAGTTGAGTACCGCAGACTACGCAGTCTGAAGTAGATTCTTTTGACTGTGTCAGAAATAACATCACAACATGTCAACGATTTGTTAATGGTAAACCCAAGGTATTTTACTTTATTCACATAGGTAATAGTTTGACCATTTATTAGGATGGGCGGAATGTTTCTAGGATAAAGGGTCCCATTAGAGCAGATTATCGCAACAGTTTTTTGTGTATTTAGTCTGAGTTTATTTTGCTCAGACCAAATTAGAATCCTATGCAAGTCTTCGTTAACTTTTGCTACGGAGTTGACTAAGAAATTTTTAGGACATGGCATATAAATACACACATCGTCAGCATACATATGAGCTTTACAATTATGGACTACTTCAGGTAAATCATTAATAAATAAGGAGAATAATAAAGGACCCAAGACAGATCCTTGAGGGACTCCACAGTTGACCACAGTAGGGCTAGACATACCAAGATCAGTTTTCACAGTTAAGCGCCTATTAACTTGAGTCCTGAATTTGCGAAGCTAAATTTATGTTTTAATTTATCTAATAGAATTGCATGATCAATACAGTCAAAAGCTTTAGAAAAATCCAGGAGGACTAATAAAGCTGTGCCATTTGAATCCATGGCCATACGTAGGTCAGTAGTTACTTTAATTACAGCAGATTCGCAACTATGATTAAGCCTAAATCCAGACTGCCATTTCGACATCAAATCTCTTGTGTTAATTAAATGCTGAATTTGACTCGCAATAATTTTTTGAAACACCTTTGCCAGAAAGGGCAACAAACTTATCGGCCTATAATCAGACGGTCCGGATGGATTAGTTTTTTTTGGAACAGGTATAATAATGGCATTCTTCCATTGATCAGGAAACACTTAAAATATATGGCGAATATATGGAATTATTAAAAAGGTAAAATAAGTTTTATGAACCTAGGGGAAATGCCATCAGCACCTTGACCATTCGACTTAATGGACTGAATAGCTTGGATAATTTCAGAGGTACCCACACAATCAAAAACAAATGATCCTTCAGGTACGTCTTGGAATGAAAAATCAATCTCATTATTAAGAGGATAATTCGCGGTAAAAAATTGGCTCATTTCATTCGGATCCGCGGTACATCTATATACGTTTTTATTTTTATTAGATGTAAAGATGTTGCCGGTCCTGTGGTCATTGTCGGTAAATTCACCACTCCACGCAGGTACGTTTTCACAAGTCGCCGTTTATTGTTATAACGCTGCTGAAGTATATCCCAATCTGTCACAAAATTGTTTTCCACTACTGATAAGTTACGCTTCCTCTTTCCAATTAGGCTGCTTTTAAAATAATATAGACGCTGAACATTAGATAGCGACAAATCGTTTTTAACGCATGTAGTGAACCTGTCTTTAATTTTAGTGATTGCTGGAAGCTGCCGTCTAACGTTGTCAATTGGATTTTCGGTAGAAAGGCTGTTGCCATGTGTGACTAATAATGCAGGGTGGGTTAAAGTGTTCAATATCCGATTACTTTGTTACTAGTTATCGACATTTCGTCGATGAGGTTGTTCATCTCTCCCAGCGATTCACAATACGCTGATTCGGCCTTTGCAATTATCATCGCGGAATTTCTGTAAGTCAGGTTTTTGTCTTCGCTTTCTGCTACTACCAGCACTCCATCGTAGACGGCAGTGTAGGGCGACTACTAATTTTATAATAATATCCTTCGCGCATACAAGTAGCCCCTAGTTCGCTTTAATTTGGCCGTCTTGTGCGTATTTGCGATAATTTTTTTTTATTAGTTCTTGTAACGACTCGTATTTTGCTAAAGTCATTATTTGCTCATTCCTTTTGCAATTTATTTCTGGTTTCAGGCAGAGACCTGTTTCTCTGCAAGGGATGCCAAATGTTCCACAATGGATAAATTACGATAAGTAAGATTAAGAAAAACGAAACACCAAACTTAGTGCTCACTCGAAAACACGTTTGTATTACAAGAGCGTCAACCAAAAAAGTGGAGTTCGTTTTACCGATCTTTTTTGACAGCAAGAAAATGTGGTGAGTGACGGAGACAATATTTACGTGTGTTATAATGACACTCTACTACATTTATGCTCTCGATTGAGACCCAACTGCCAGTTCATCAATAGACCAAACGACAACATTTTACAGTATAAAAATTAGTTACAATTATTTATAATCAAGGAGCATTAAAGGGCCATTTGAATGCAAATCCCAGAATTTGTATCTTGAAATAAGTAATTTAGTAAATATTCGTTCGAATTATATATATTATTATATTATATTATATGATTATATACATATGTTCGAATTATTTGTCTGATGCAATCGTCGTTAAATTCAAATTCAAAAAACACATGAACGTGTTTCTCCACACAACCTATTTTATCGAAGAAAACCCATAGGACGGAGCCTTAGTTTAAGTGCCCGTTATTGATTCATAGCAACCAGGCATATTCTTGCAGAGTCAAGACGAATGCGCAAATTGCGGACTTACCTTTAAGATCCATGCACGTATCAAAAAAATTTAAAGAAACTGATAATTCATTTCGCAGCCGAAACCAGTAAGGTATCTAGTCTTATAAATGTAACTTGATCAACTGAAAAAAATTAACATTCATTCGGGTAATTAAAGAATTTACAATCTAGGTTTCTCCTCAAATATTGGAAGATGCATAAAATATTTCTTTGTAAAGTTGACGATGTCGAGTTCCTTGTACATAAAGTACAAAGACTACTTGTTTTCTTTTATAAAACTCCAATTTTTGAGCTGAACGCATTCTACAGATTCTGCCGACTGTGTTATCGGTACGATATCTAGCGTTAAAAAAAAACCCAAACTGTCCGAACGGGGCATTTTGACAGTTGAAAAATCCTCATAAGTGCGGTAGAATGTGGAAGTCATGCTCATTGTGTACGAGTATTTCAATATTAATCCCGTAATTATATATAATGGCGTCAGAGACCACTAAGATGAGAATCTCCAACAACACTGCTGCGGTGTCCGTTTTTCTGGACTTTAATTTTTTTGGCTTTTGCTATACGCTGGCGCACTCAGGCACAACTACTGGTCAATAGTACGACCAGATGACAGACAGTTACAGGTACCTAAATAAACAGCGATTTTGACAGTATCTCGTGCCTTTAGATATAATAAGTGTGCAAAAGTGTACCTAATTAAACACATTTAATTCGCCCGCAATATTGGATGTATGGTACATGCATTTGTATCAGACCTAAAAATGCTAGCATACGAATTCCGCAATGGAAATACGAGCCAATTTTTGGCTTCCCATTTCAATATTCCCAGGTGAGATTTAGCGAGCAAAATGTACTCAACCGAGCCTTATCGCGCGCTTATCACTTTGTTTTTATTGTGGCGCACAAACGCATTGGTTATAAGGTTCTATGACGGTTTTACCCGGTTGCAACAATTTATAATATATGTGTAAATACTACGTCGAGCTGTTCCCACCGAATATATAGCATGAGCTTCGTTCCATGAATGTTTCTGTTGGCTAGTTACCTTGCTTTTGGATCATTCCCTAGACTTTAATTCGTTGAGTTGTTAAGTTACTTCCAGTGAATTAGCATGATGTTCTGTTTTCGTCTGACATCGGTCTTGATTCAGTTATACCTCCAATTTTACGTTTTCAATATTTATCACTTGTTCGGTACTCAATTTGCCCTCACCGTTTTTGTAGTATTAAAGTGATTCGACTATGAATTGTTTATGACTAATTATGAGTCATTCAATAGTAAAAAAATGGTTTGCAAGATTTCGTGAGGAAAGTCTTCATCTTGGGGGCGATACACTTACCAAAATTTGAAAACAATATCTTCATGTTTTATCATAAAAACCCCAGGTCGAACTCAGAGTTTGCAATATAGAGTCAGGAGTTACTAATCAGAAGGGAAAATGTGTTGCACGTTATTAAAAGATGCAAAATGTATTTAGTCTCTACCAGAATACCATCTAACAAGTTACAATTTATTGTAATTTATTTTCTTTAGGCTAGTGACATTCAGTTTAATGATGGATATAAACTCTCAGCAATGAAATGCGTTTATTGTTTATCGCATTGGGAAAAATCTTCACTTAGTCAATGATATCGAATTACACATGGCAGAAAAAATATAAGTTCGTCTAAAACAATTGTTTACAGCATTGAAACAAATAGTATGAACGTTTTTGGATTTTAACTATTCAGAAGCAACAAAAGATGAACGTATAACAAAATTTTCAACTTTAATGGTCGATCGCAACGAAGCTTTGATTTATAAATGCCTGTTGATTTAAAATTACTGATCACCCTTTGAATCGATGAATACTACCGACCAACATCTTAGCTATTTTTTTTTCTATTATTCTCCATTATATAAAAAAATATCAAGATCACAAGAAACAATTTCCAAATTTTACAAAACACTCTGGTCAAACATATAACTACCCAAAAGTGATGTAAAATTTCTTGAACGTCCCTTCAATTGCAATAAACATAACGGTATACGGCAGTTGTGCGGAAGGAACCCAGATTTTTTCTACTTCTCTTTTAAGTGTTTCAGCAAAAGAGTACCGTTAGCTTGACACGTGTTCATAGGAATTCAATGAAATTGTTATTATACATACGTTCTTCTAGTTGTTTCTGAATGTGCATGATTAAAATTCAAATTTTCAATTTGTTTGTTTTAATGCAGGAAACAATTGTTTTAGTAGGAACGGGGACCTTTTCTAACATGTGTATGTATATAAGGTGAAAAGTTATCGACTTGATACAGAGATGGCGTTCCAATCCACAAAAATGTATGTTTCCTATCTTGGTGCACGTCGTATGACAATATCAACTTGTTCTCTCAATTAGTTTGTTTACATGAATTCTTGCTTTGTTTTTCGTTAAAGTAGATAAGCTTGAATATAGTGCGGCCATTTAATTCTTTGTTTTGTATGGATTAACCCCTAAGGAAATTCATTCAGAGTTTACAAAAGTTTACAGGGACTCCGCGCCTTCGATGTCAACCGTTAAAATGTGGGCACCTGAAATCAACCATAGTCGCACACCCCTCGAAAACTGCTAAAAACCTCAACCACACCGGAAACCATCAAAAAGGCGCATGACATCGTTTTTGAAAATAGTCGAGTGATGATGAGTGAGATAGCTCAGGCTGTGGGGATATCGAAAGAAAGGATGCGAGACATCTTGCACGAGGAATTAGGTGTGCGAAAATTATGCGTAAGATGGGTGTCGCATTTGCTAAATGCTGAACAAAAGCAAATCCGCAAAGAGTTTCGCAGCAATCATTGAGGGATCTGACCCATTTTGTTCGGCGTCATCATAGATGAGGTATGGGTTCACTACACGCCAAAAACGAAGCGTAGTCCAAGCAGTGAGTCGCCCACATCTGACGGAATGGTGTTCCTATTAGTTGTGATTATACTGCAAAAGCCGAAACAATTAGAGGCTAATATCATTCCATTCTTCTTGACTTGCTGGATACCAATATTCGAGAGACGAGACCTTCGTTTTTTAGGTATGCAAAATTTCATTTGCTTCAATTGTAATGAGCTTTCTGGGCTGGGCGCCGGCTCCAGGTCCTTCACATAAATTTGTTGTTGTGACACTCTCGAACCTCGAGTGCGGCTATAACGCATGACCAATTCCTTTCGGGTATAACCCAAATCAGAGTGCAAGTCACGCCATATTTACCTAGGGAGTAGTTACTGGTAATACTTGATCTACTCACCGTTTCACTCGCCGAGCGACAGCTCCATCTATTGTAGGTCAGTGCTATGGTCGTTGTTATTGTATTTCTCTTCTGTGTGTTGTCTTGATGCACTGTCGGTGCTTATGTACAGCGCAGATACCTAGTTCCTCAGCCACATACTTCGGCTTTTTATTCAATATTGCTAAGCTGGACGGCAATTTTCCAGTCGTCACTGCCATTTCCCCTGTTTTGCATTTTGTCAACTCCAACTATGGTTGTTCGTCTTCGTGTCATTGACCCTTGGTCACATTTTATAATTGTTGTTTTTTTTCTTTTTCTTTTTTTTCTGTTTTGTTGTTTTGCCGCTTTCTTTTTTCTAAGTAGTTGGGATAGTGCGATCTTCGTTTGACCCCCGCCTGTATAAGTAAAATAATATACGAGTAAATATTGTGTAGGAACATTTATTTGCCTCTTTTCTTTTCTTTCGGTAAAATAGGTAGCAAATTTAATTTTCCTTAACTCAATATTAGAATATGTACAGTGTCGGTCAAAACAAAGGGAACCATGCCTTCAATGTACATTTTTCTCATATATGTATATACAGGGTGTCCCACGAGCAGTGTGCCAAAAAGCTAGAGCGTGTAGGTCTGGTCAAGACAAGAAAAAAATCGTATGGCAAGGGGGGGTCTATTCCCCCCCGTTTAGCCGGGAGGGGCAATTTTCTAAAAAAACTGACTTAATTTGGAAAAAAAAATATTAAAAATCAACAGTTACATCCGTGATATATTTTTTTGTAAAGCCAGAAACCTCTTCTTTCATCCTGTTTCTAAGCAAAGCTGTTTTAAGGGATAGTTTTTGAGAAATTAATTTTCAAACTCAAAATTTTGCAAAAAAAATTAAAATTTTTTTTTTTTTTTCGAAATTGTATGTAATTAAGTACTAATTTTTTTTCAAAAATTCAATTCTCTTATTAGTTTTTAGTTAAAAACAGAAAACCGGATGCAAAAATGTCTTGTAGTTTTTGAGAAATTAAAAAAAAACCCGAACCATTTTTTTCTAAGAAGAACCTTTTTTTTTGTTTTGACGCGGCTGGACTTGTAAGCAAATTAATGTATGAAACATTGACCTTTTTTTATTATTTTTAAAAACTTCGGAGTTTTATTATAATACATTTTCAATATGATCCCCATTTTTTAGAAGGCAAAGATTATATCTCCTTCTTCTCCTAATTGCTGCACATAACTATGCTTGACAAATTTTCCTGCAATTTGACTCCAGCGACTTCAATCCGTTCTTTCAGTTGTTCCACAGATACTATTTCCACTTCGTAAACATAATTCTTCATGAATCCCCACACATAAAAATCTAGAGGAGTTAAATTTGGTGATCTAGGTTTCCATTCCGTGGGGCCAGTTCTTCCGAACCAACGGTCACTAAAATGATCATCCAGCCAGTTTCTAACCCGTAAGCTGTAGTGTGCTGGTGCTCCATTTTGCTGGTAGATTAAATTATCTGCTATGGCCAAAGAAACATTGTCCATCAAATCGGGCAAAAGGTCTCGTAGGAATTGCAGGTATGATTCTCCATTAATAACGGCATTCAAAAACCGGGGCCCGATTACAGTTTGTCCAACAATACCAAGCCAAACATTACAGCTAAAGCGGTGTTGTGATTTATTTTGTTTCTTGTTGTGTGGATTGGTGCTATTCCAATGATCCAAATTGTGGAAGTTAGTAACCCCATCTCTTGTAAACTGTGCTTCATCCGTACAGAATATCCTTGCAAAATAGTTTCGTTCAGTTTCATCTCGAAGCAGTAATGATCGACAAAATTCTGCTCTCAAAAACTTGTCGTTTGAGGTGAGTCCCTGAACTGGCCTAAAATGGTACGGGTGTAAGTTTTCGGTATGAAGCACTCTCCATACTCTAGATTTGGGCACTCCAAGCATAATAGCCATCCTCCTTGTACTAAGGGAGGGATTGCGTCGGACCAAATCCAAAATTCGGGTAGAACCCATCGGCGGCGGGCGGACCCAGACGAAATTCGCAGGTCAGTTTTCAGGCGTTATCAATGAAAAAAAAGGATTGATCCAGGGTTATTCCAATACTGTGTCACTTTATTGTATCCTCATAAAACTCAGATTTTTTTAAAAATAATACATTAATTTGCTTACAAGTCCAGCCGCGTTAAAACCAAAAGAAAAAGGTTTTTCATAGAAAAAAATGGTTCGGGTTTTTTTTTAATTTCTCAAAAACTACAAGACATTTTTGCATCCGGTTTTCTGTTTTTAACTAAAAACTAATAAGAGCATTGAATTTTTGAAAAAAAATTACTACTTAATTACATACAATTTTGAAAAAAAATAGTTCGAAATTTTTTTTTTTTAATTTTTTTTCAAAATTTTAAGTTTGAAAATGAATTTCTCAAAATCTACTCCTTAAAACAGCTTTATTTAAAATCAATATGAAAGAAGAGGTTTCTGGCTTTACAAAAAGGTATATCGTGGCATTGTGAATGTAACTGTTGATTTTTAATATTTTTTTTTCCAAATTAAGTCAATTTTTTAGAAAATTGCCCCTCCCGGCTAAACGGGGGGAAATAGACCCCCCCCTCCCATACAATTTTTTTTGTTGTCTTGACTACACCTACACGCTGCAGCTTTTTGGCACACTGCTCGTGGGACACCCTGTATATAAAAACATAACAAATATATGTAAAAAATGATAAATGTCAATAATTGAAACAAAAGTAATAAATGTGCGAACATATTTTATTGTTTATATGAACAGGAAATAAATAAAAACCGAAAAACTCCATATACTCAGTATTTATTGCGGTCAAAACAAAAGGAACTCGGAGCCTGCCTGCATTTTTTCCCCTTCTCAATTTGTATTGAATGATTTAGAATTTTTTTTTTCATTGTTTTAACGAAAACAAATTCATTTTCAATTGATACGGCGTGTTGAGTGTTTGAAAATTTTGTGCTTATTGTAAAATAATAGTTAAATTAACTTTTAAAGAAAAATGGCTAGAAACAAGTATAATTTGGCATTTAAAAGCAAAATAATTGAGGATTTTCAAAAGGGATTGACGCAAAAGCAACTCCGGGAGAAATATTCACTTAGTAAAGCCGTTATAAGCAGACTTGTGAAGAAATTCAATGAGACTGGGTCCGTCGACACAGTTCATAAAGGTGGTAGGCCAAGGAAGACGACAATTCGAACGGATAATTTAATTATACGAAAGATTAAAAATGATCCATTTATAAGTTCGAATGCTATTTTAAACGAACTTCAATTAGATGTCAGCGAATCTACCATTAGAAGAAGGGCGAGAGAGGCGAGCTTGAAAAGTTACAGGGCAGTACGAAAGCCATTCATTTCAGAAAAGAATAGACGCTCACGTTTGGAATTCGCTAAGACTCATCTGAACTGGTCAATTCAGCGTTGGAAAGCCGTTTTGTTTTCGGATGAAAGCAAGTATAATTTAAAAGATTCTGATGGCATGCGACGTGTTCGACGACCAGCTGGAAAAAGATTATGTCCCAAATATTGTGTACCAACATGGAAACATGGGGGAGGAAACAGTGTGATGGTTTGGGGATGTGTATCAGGACATGGTGTGGGCCCACTTCATAGGATCAACGGCATTATGGATCGTTTTGAATATAAAAACATATTAGAAAATGTCATGTATCCATATGCAGATGAAAATATGCCCTTACTTGGAGATTTCAAAACTCATAACACATTGGTTACACGAGAAAGGAATTAAAGTTTTGAAATGGCCTGCCCAGTCTCCTGACCTGAACCCAATAGAAAATCTTTGGGAAATTGTAAATCAAAAGGTGAGGAGACACGGGATATTGAGAAACGTTGAGGAATTATTTAGCGTTATCAGTAATGAGTGGGAAAACATTTCCATGAAAACTGTGGAAAATCTAATTTCCTCTATGCGTAAACGATGCGCTGAAGTCATCAAAAATAACGGGTTTTCCACCAAATATTAATTTTTCTTAAAATAATATTTATTAGTTTTGAAGTTCCCTTTGTTTTGACCGCAATAAATACTAAGTATATGGAGTTTTTCGGTTTTTATTTATTTCCTGTTCATATAAACAATAAAATATGTTCGCACATTTATTACTTTTGTTTCAATTATTGACATTTATCATTTTTTACATATATTTGTTATGTTTTTATATATATATATGAGAAAAATGTACATTGAAGGCATGGTTCCCTTTGTTTTGACCGACACTGTATGTATGTACAGCCATGGACACTAAATAGCACAAATTAAGTAATATATAAAATAATAAACTACATTTTTATTTGAAAATGTTGTCAATGATGAATATAATTAACATGAATATTTTACAATAAAAGAGTCGAAAAGAAAGAAAAAAATTAACGTGAGATTTGTCTTGACACAGTAATAGCACAAAATTGGATATCTGAAAGAAAAATAAATAAAATTCAAAATATTATTTCAAATGTTTTTGTTTTATCTTCAACCTTTTCAGTACTTTGTACTATAGCCAGAATGTTCAATTACTGCCAAACATCTACGCCCCATACTTTCAATTCATTTCACATCATTTAATTTTTTATTCTTTCCAACTTAAATCTATAATATTGTACAATTAAATTCATTACATAAATGGAAGTTCATTAAGGAAGAAGATAATCATTCTATAAATATGGGAGTTAGTGTCGAATATTTTAATAATTATATAATACATAATAATATAAAGTGGGGTAGGTACTACATAATAGGAGCGAGGGAAAATACATATTACACAGTAAAAATTCAAAACAACTGTTCAGACTGCATAAGTTGACAAAATAAAAGTAGTTAGAATTCAATGCACATATCGATATATACATAGATTCAATGTTTACATAGCCAATATTTAATAGCCAATTCTTTACTTTTTTTAGAAAAGCATGAAAATGATTAGATTATCTTATCATAATAGGTAGTTTATTAAAATATCTAGAAGCAGTAACTGTAAAAAGGAGAGCAAAATTGGTTTTATGTACAACAGAAAGATTTATCAAAGCTTGATTATTGACACCTAAGCAGTAATAATTTGATCCTATTCAATATGTTACCACTGCGTCTGAAAAATTTTTTTTAAGAACTTTAAAGATGTCTTGGAAGAAAAATGTGTAAATTTTTGAATAGCGGCCAACAATGAGTTACGCGATTTTTACCGTAAATAATTCTAATTAAACATTTTTGAGTTTTAAGTAAGGGATCAAAAGTATTGGCATAAGCCCCTCTCCGCAGTCATGTGAATGAAATACCATCTTAAGATCAATATGATTAACCTATCATTTTGAAAAATATTAGTTTGGTTTTATGGCTGTGTACTAACTTATGCAAAGCAAACCAATGCCTTAACCTTTAAACATCCACCTGGTAATACAATTAAATGAATTGAGTTCTTGATACGTAAAAGCTGTGAAATTGTGAAAACCAGTGACAGAACCCTGAGGGACAACATTTTTAATAGTAAGAGAATTGCTGAGAACCCCATTGATTTTTATTTTTTGCTCCCTATCTTTGAGATGAGAATAAAACCAATTTAGTACAACTCGTCTAAAACCTGATGCATATAATTTATCTAAAAGCCAACTGTGATCCACTAAATAGAAGACTTTTGACACATCTATAAACAGCGCCATAGAAGGTTTCGAATAATTGAATACATCATACAATTTTGAATACAACATAAGAATCAACCTGGTTTTTTTTTATCTAAAACCAAATTGATTGAGAAAAAATGTTAATGTTCTAAGAATGAAATCATACGTGATTTCGAAACTTTCGAAAATGTCGGAAGTAGAGATATTGGACGATAGTTATTACTATCTCTGTGATTTCCTTTTTTGAAAAGACATAATTTCTGCACACTTTAAATTTAAAGATTTTGGAAAACAGCTTTATATACAATACATTTTATTTAAAAAGGTAATACAGAATTTCAGCTATATTAAATACAATTTTCTTTAAAAGTATGTAAGTAATACTATCACTTGTACATGAACTTTTATTTTTTTGTGACATTATAAGCTTGAAGACTGCTTCAGAAGAAATAGGAAAAAAAAAGGAACTGTTTGATTGTACTTTATCCGCAAGCATAGAATATGAACAGTTACATGTACCTTATATGGAAGGTTTTAGGTTATCGGAGATTTTAATGAAGTACTCATTAAAAGTGTTAGCTATACTACCAGCTTCAAAGAAACTAACTTCATTGACTTCCAAAACATCATCATCATCACTATCGATAGTATTTCTTTAGCCTTAAGTTATTTTGATATTTTCTACACTTAATGGAAACTTCCACTATTTTTTAATTTTGTGTAACAAGTTAAAAGTCATCCAAGGTTTTATAGGCTTATGCTTCCTATTTCTAGAAATATAAAGACTCAGAAGTGCAGCTATCTAAAGTTATGAAAAAAATAATGGGGAGAAGACGTCGCAAAACATTTTTTATTTTTTGTAAAATATCTTTCATGTAGAATTAAAAAAAAATATATTTTATTATCGCACTCATTTATGCATTTGAACGCCGTGCCCTTTTCTCCGAATCATATCTTTGTTATAATATGAAAACGGTATATTGACACTAATTGTTTACTAGAGCTGGAAAATATAATAGGGACATCTCTCGAATATGAATATACTTCCCAATTGTCACGACCAGTTTTTGAGAGGAGGTTGTGTTTCTTTTCAAGAAACTTTTAGGGACTTTATTTTGATTTAAAAATTTCAACTGTATATTTTATCCAGGGTAGAAATAAGATTTGTTCGATTGAAGACCGTTCAAAAGTTAAACAGCTGTATGGAAAAGGGTTAACTGTGCGAAAGATAGCGGAACTTTTAAATTGTTCAAAAACAAAAGTTCACAATGCTATCAAGGCACAAATAAGCTAGAAACACGTAGACGGCCAAGGAAAATCACGGCAGCCTTCGATCGACAGCTAGTAAAGGCATGCAAAGAATTTCCTTTCGTTTCTTCCAACGATTTGAGAACTGAGTTAAATGCTCCAGTTTATAGCCGAACCATAAGAAACAGGCTTATAGAATGTGGGTTACATGGAAGGGTGGCAAGAAAAATTCCTCACCTCAGCACAGCGAACATCAAGAAAAGGAAAGAATTTGTAGAATTAAATCAGCATCGCCTGCATTGGAAAAACATCTTATGGTCCGATGGAACAAAGGTAAATGTTTTTGGGTCTGATGGCAAAATTTATGGGCGACGTCACAAAAACCAGGAACTCAAGTCTTCATACACTGGGAAGCGGTAGACTATGGTGGTGTGAGTATCATGATTTGGGGTTGCTTCTCTCTCTGGCGTTAGTCCTCTCTTTTGTATATAAGATACTACGAACGCTATAGTATACATAGATATAATGCAAAACACCATGCTACCATATGCGGAGGACAACATGCCGCTTATATGGGAATATCAGCATAACGACCCCAAATATTGTTCAAGGCTTGTAAAGACATGGTTCCAGGAAAATGGGGTTAAAGTAATGAACTGGCCGACGCAGTCACCAGACCTGAACCCAATTGAACATCTTTGGGGTGCCTTAAAAAAGGAAGTTTCGAAGATCGAAATAAGAAATTGCACTCATTTGTGGCAGGTGCTCCATGAAACTTGGAATGCTATGTATTTCTACCGAAACGTGCAGAGCACTAGTCGAATCTATGCCACGTAGATCTGTTGCTGTTCTGAAAAACAAGAAACTAAGATTTAGTGCACATAAAGTAAGTTATGTTTAAATAAACTAAAAATATTTCAACTCTCCCTATTATTCTTCCCGTCTTCGCAGGCGATCAATATAAGGGTATATATCGAATATAATATAAATATACCAAAACAGTGGCGTGCACGTAATTAAAAACGGTTGTCACATAACGTTACTGCCTTACGAGTCTTCGTCTACACCTTAAACTAATCCGAATTATTTTTTTTCAATAGTTGCATTGTCAACTTAACGAAGAACAACATTTAAGTGACATGGGGTACGGTTATTGTGTATAAAAACTAAAATTGTAAAAAGTGATGAAAATCGATCGTGCACCTAATTAGAAGCGATTAATTATTCTTATTCAAGATTTAAAAACGCATTAGAAAATTATAAATAAATAGATTTTAAATTTTCTCCTTCAAAACATTGAAAATCGTGTGTCCCTTCAGTTTTTCGCAATGGGAAAAAATAAATCTTGCTATGTTAAAACCCGAGGCCTAATTATTCCCATCATTCATATTTAAAACGTTCATTATAATTCCGTGCAGGGACGGGTTAAGAATATCCCTGCAGCGATACCTCTCGCTTGTCGTAAAAGGCGACTAAACAAAGGTAAACAAAAATCACATCTAGACAATTTAGAAAACACCAAGGTGAGCTTAGGGACACATATACCACCATTAAACTGCCCCACAAGTGTACATGCAACTTGTTGACACGACTGGAGATCACCGGTGTTGTAAGAGTAAGATCAAACAAATAAAATCTGGAGCATGCCCGTGTCACACAAAAAAAAAAAAAAGGCAGGCCGAAAAACAATTGGTGCAAAAAAATGCAAAAACACCAGCATTTGATTGGCCTCAGCGATGAAGTAATCCCAAACCGGGAAGCCTGCCGTTACTTTCTGAGGTCAAACCGGCGGACCCCACAAGCGGACCAGTAGGAATGCAGTTAAGTGGGAAGGTTATGGTCCTACACTTCTGACCATAACAACGCCGGAAAAAAGGAAAAGAAGAAGAAGAAGATTCAGTGAGGTATAATTTGTTGGTCTGAGTATGTGCAACCGTATGAATATATGGTCAATACAAGTCTTCTTTGTGTTGAAAATACAAGTTGGCTCAGTAATAAGACTCTTAAGACATTATGAAGACATTAAGACCAAATAGTTTTCATTGTCATTATCAAACTCCTTTAAAATGTCTTTATTTAAATCTTCTACTACTATGAGATTCTTTTTTTTTACTTAAAATTCGATTAAATTCTTCAATAAAGACATCTTACACACTTCATGTTATCTGTATATGCTCAGTGTCAAATTCTTTTCGTTACCATAAGTAAGAGATAACTTCAGTATGTCTGCATTAGAAGCATTTAAGTACGGAACAATTACACATAAAACCACTTCCCACTTCTGACATACACTGCAACACCCACCACCTGCTGCTTAAGTGAATGACCTGGAATATTATACAGATCTAGTTCATTATGATTAATCCAAATTCACAACAATTATGGGAAATTTGGCTAGGGACCCAATATGTGCTAACAGAGAATGAAAGTTTTTCCTTAACCTATGAATATTTTGAGTAAATAAAATACATGAAAGTCATTGACAGTCGAAGAAGAGGTGCAGTTCATGCGATGAGGGGAAGAGATAGAGCTATTTATGTTAATAGAATTCATAACTTATCCAAATCAGCAATGGTATTTATTTTAATTGAATTGACACCTTTCATTCGCAGATAAACCGACCCAGTCCTTGTCCATAAATATTTGTAACCTTTAGAGTTTTTAATTTCAGTGACAATACTCAGTTGTCGTATGTAATACGATCTGCTTTCATTAACCCTCATCGGTCCTTTATTTTTAGTAACGTTACAGTTCCTTGTGTGTCAAATTGACACATATGCTATATTACTTGTATTTTAAAAAAGCCAAGACAGGTTTTGGTAAATAATTGTTTATTATTTATCACTTCATATTTCAAAATAAAAAAGCAAATGGGCCTTGGTTAGATAATAGTATAAAACAACAACAAATATGTAAAGAAAGACTCAAACATCAATTCTTTCAGCCAGTCTCTTGTGCACATTTTTCGCAAATTTTGAAATAATGGGACGGACATACATATTTTACGCATTTATCACACCGCGCAGAGTGGATATTTGAATTCAAGCGTGAAGGACACATGTGACAACGAGCTCTCTTTTTGATAACAGGTTGATGTGTTAACTGCAATGATTTAACTCGTGGCGCTTCCGATGGTTCTTGTGGCTGTTCAATCTGTCCTGACCTTGATGTCGACGGCATTATACTTTTGATGCTGCTTACAACAGCAAGCGCATTTGCACCTCGAGGCATTCCTTTTCGTTGTTGGATGCATGGGATACATAACGATTCGCCAAGTTCTACCAAATATAACCTTCTAATATTTTTGTTGACAATATTCCAATCGGGATTCAATTTTGTATAAATTCTGAAAGCATTGCACGCCGATATATCTAGAATCTTGGCAAAAAGGGCAACCTTTACCTTTACCTTCCTTTTGATTATAAAATTGTACAATTTCGGGTTTTTTCTCAGAATCATCTGTGTGGACAGTCGAATGAAAAGTGGAGAGCAATGTAATAAAACAACGTTTTTTCGGAACATGCGAGTATGATAACATACAAGCACGTAATCTATGTTCAAATATATGCTTTGTATGATAGAGCGGTTTCTTCTTCATATCCAATAATATAGGGCGAATTTCCCTACGATTTTTTTCGAATAGTGTAGTTGTTTTAGTTTTTTGCCAGGCTGTGAGAAGTGAAAAAAATTGTCACAAGTAACATTTTTTCCATTCAAACCTAAGAGAACAAAAAGATAGTTGGAGTATATGTATATAAGCTAAAGAACGAGACAAAGTAAATGACTGAAATGCCTTCAGTCAATTCCAAAACCACGTGTTGTCCTTGATTCACTTCTGGTGCGCAGTTGCAATCATGTCCCTTATAAACTTGCACGTTGAATGTATACCACGTTTCAGCATCGGCAACAATCCAAAGTTTCAAACCATATTTGGGTGGTTTCGAAGGCATATACTGTGTGAATGGTGATCTTCGCCGAAATGGTACAAGTTGCTCAACAACAGTAACAAAATCGCCAACGCAATACGACGTTTTCAACCTTTGTACCCATTTATCGAGAACTGTTCTTATTGGAGCTAATTTATCCCTTTGTCTTGATCTGGTATCCTTATCATCGAAACGCAAACAACTGTTTATCAGTTTGAAACGTTTCAGCGGCATTGTTGATATAAAAATTTATCTGCCATGCTTATCGTGCCAAAGTTCGGTAACACACTCTCCTTTCGAACGGTTAACTCCAGCCAATAAAAGTAAACCAAAAAAAGCATGCAGTTCCACCATGTCAATATCTGTCCAATAATTTCGGTATCGACGAGTACCATACAAATTCGTCATTTGTGGAACAATTTTTTCAAATGGTTCGATAAATAATAAAAATGATGAACAGATATTCGTGCACTAACCAGAAGCAAATACTGTTGGTCCTAGTAAATAGAAAAATAACAAATTACATAACGGACTGGGAAGCAAAAGAATAATTGTTATGCCTTTCTATTAGCGAATGATGTGGTTGAAAATCTATTTGCACGGGACAAAGGCATCGGTTCTTTTTTTTTTATATTTCGAAAGAAGCATTCTATTTGGCTGTGTAACGCCATCTTCCCTTGTCTGTTGCTCAAAATATTCTGCGTCGGAATCATCATTGTCGTATGTCTCTTCACTACTATCTTCATTATCACTTGGCACAATATTTTCATCACTATTCGAATTATATTCACTGCGAACATCACTTCCGTTCTTCTTCTTCTTCTTTTCCTTTTTATCCCGGCGTCGTTATGGTCAGAAGTGTAGGACCATAACCTTCCCACTTAACTGCATTCCTACTGGTCCGCTTGTGGGGTCCGCCGGTTTGACCTCAGAAAGTAGCGGCAGGCTTCCCGGTTTGGGATTACTTCATCGCTGAGGCCAATCAAATGCTGGTGTTTTTGCATTTGTTTGCACCAATTGTTTTTCGGCCTGCCTTTTTTGCGTGTTGAAATTGGAATGTTGATTGATAACGCCTGTTGGACGGGGTTCAAAGGATCTCTCCTTTGAACATGGCAATACCAACTGAGTCGGTCGCGCTCTATATTTCTTGTGATGGTTTCTTTTACGTGGAGGCTTCCTCGGATCTTTGAACTTCTAATTCTGTCACGCTTTGTTACTCCCGCTGTCATGCGAAGCATCTTCATCTCAGTTGCCGTTAATTTGCTCTCATACTTTTTGTGCATTGTCCAGCATTGTGAACCGTATGTGAGCGCCGGACGTACAACTGAAGTGTAGAGCCTTCCTTTCAGCTTAGGGGGCATTTTTCGATCACAGAAGATGGCGGAGTTTTCCCGCCACTTCATCCACCCTACGCTTACGCGATGTTTGATGTCGTCATCACAAGTTGCTTCTCTATTAATCATAGATCCCAGATATTTAAACTTTTCACACTTGGGAAGCACTCTTCCATTCAAGTAAATGTCTGGAATAGGCTGATGAGGGTCAGAGAACGGGCAGCACAGATACTCTGTCTTCTTTGAACTAATACGATACCCGTGTCCCTCAAAAATGTCCACCCACACATCAAGTGCTCGTTGTAGGGACGCCTGATCATCACTTATAATGGCCCCATCGTCAGCAAAGAATAGCTGGTGCACATTGGGGTCCGTCACTTTTCCTTCAAGCAAGCAATCAAGGACTGCTATAAAAAGCAGTGGGCTGAGGACGCTCCCTTGGTGTACACCGACTTTGATTGCGAACTCTTCGGTGACTCCTGCGGTGCATCTTACTCTTGTCGTTGCTCTCTCGTACATGTCCATGATCACTCGCACGTAGGTTTCTGGAACTCCTTTTTGTCTTAGCGCTACCCATAAAAGATCTCTTGGTTGCCGGTCAAAGGCCTTCTCGAAATCAACCAACACCATATGCAAGTCCTTTGACGAATCACGATGCTTTTCCATCATGACCCTTATACTTTGGATTGCATCTGTTGTTGATTTACCCGAGACAAACCCGCACTGGTCATCAGATAGTCGTATTATTTTCCGCAGTCGGCTATCTAATACCCGTTCAACGATCTTCATGGTGTGCGACATCAGCTTGACAGAACGGTAGTTATCACAATTTCGCGTATCACCCTTTCCTTTGTGCAATGGAAGAAGATAGCTTTCCCTCCATTGATTAGGCATAGTGTCGCCTCTCATAAGTTTAGAGATAAGAGCCATGAGCCATCTAGACCCGATGTCTCCCATCTTTTTCCAGAACTCAGAGGGTATCCCGTCCGGCCCAACAGCTTTTCTTTTCTTGGAGTTTTTAACCGCGTACCGAACTTCTTCGACTGTGATGTCGGGTATTTCGGCATGATTCGGGGCGGCTCTTGGAAAGTACACTCGGGGAAACTGTTCGTTCAGAAGTTCCTCGCAATACTGTCGCCATCTGTGGAGAATTTTTTCGTCTTCCACAAGGAGTTGGCCTTCAGCATTGTTAATAAACTTTGGGAAACGAATCTCCTGAGCATTTCTTCTTCTCTGGGCGGCTATCTTAAAGATATTTGCTCCTTTGTTCAAATTGTTTTGTCGAAGCTCCTGGGTAGCCTGGTTGCTGTCAGACGCGGAAGACGATATTTCTTCCAACTCCTGATAGAGGCCTTCCATGCTTTTCGCTTTGAATTCGGCGCATTTTTTCTTCGCGATACCTTTGCAGCATCTATATACCTTTTCACGGCGAGCTTTTTCCTCTCTATTAGTAGAAGAGCACTTTGACCAAGCTTGGAAAGCCATTTTCTTTTCGTGTATCACTGCTTTGGCTTCGTCTGTCCACCACCAGGTTTCTTTTGCGTGTTGGCAGGGGCCTTTAGAACCCCTCTTCCGAACATCACTTCCGTATTCGACGAAAAAGGATAAATTGAATTTTATAAAAGCAAATTCAGTCTTTAGCGTCTTACTTCAGCAAATCATTCACGAGAAGTGAAAGAACAGGAAGAAACAAAGAACGGTCTTATCTGTTATCTCGTTGTGTCAATTTGACACACAGGATCTTATTAGGGAAATTGTTTGTACAGCTTACCAGCGACATCTGTCGGGAGTATAGATATCGCACACATATAGTTTATCCACGATTTTTACCTTGAGCCAGAATCTTAAGCCGATATGATGAAGAAATAGTTGAGTTATCTCCAATTGAATTTTAAAAGTGTGTCAAATTGACACAAGGAACCGATGAGGGTTAACATATGTACATCCTCTGCGACGCAGCGCGCCTGTTTATAATTGTGTCATCACTTTGGTTTTGCTCTCCTTGTTCGCCTGCAAGAGCGTGAGATAAGTTTCACTTTGACAATATTTATTTATTTTTTTTGTTGGGCAACTCATTGGTTTCGTTGTTCTTTTCTTCATGTGGCAAAAGTCAAAATCTTTTTCGTTAACATCAACATGCAAACCATTATGCAGAACTTTGAGAGCAATATCGGTATCAAAGATGTTGGCGGTGTGAGGGACGTTGGAAACTTTAATTGTGTTAGCTAGGAGTTTTTGTTCAGCCGATTTATAGTGCTCTCCAAAAATGTAATTCTCTCTTCATATGCTTTATTTTTGTTAAGAAGAGTCTCTATTTGACGTTTCTGCAATTCCTTCATCTTCAATATTTCTCTCCAAATCATTTCCAAAGTCGGTGCTGTTGTAACTTCAGTGTCATTCGAGAAGTTCTCCGTAGGTGATGCAAGAGAATTTTCCAATTTTTCAATATTTTTCGATGATACACCGGAATTAGATTGAACTGAGGTTTCCGAAAGAGACCCGCAGCTGGTGCAGCGAAAGTGTTTGTTGTTTTCCTTTATGTATTGCCTACAATTTTGGACATGAAGCGTGAATCTTTTGACATTCAGAAGATATAACTTTAGCTTCTGATCTATCAGCTTTCCTTTTACAAACTTAGCGCGACATTTCGAATACGAATGAAAGCACATAAAAGCGACAGCAAAATCCAATAACGTGTGTACCCCACTTCACTTACAATTGAATCCCCTAAGAATTCAACAAGTTTCTGACACCTTTCGCTCGGTATAGGAAATCAAGCTTCTGATATGCCATCCCGGAGTTCATCCTTATTTTTAAAATTTGCCTGGCCAATTCGAACCTGTTTTAATACAACACATCATTAAAAATATTTTTTATGCTTTCCGGTATAAATAGGATCTAATTGAACAGTATATGCCGAAAAAATAATTTTACTTATACAATAGATTTTCGGAAAATTCGATGTCCACTCACATGGACATGAGTTCTATAGTGTTGGTTTTCAGACGAGTTTCAGTTACCTACCGTAGTAGTGGTAATAATAGTTAATCAACCGTAAATAAATATACAACACTGGTTCCAACTTTTTTATCATTACTCGTATGTTTGAAGATGCACATACATACATACATATATGTCAGGTGTAATAAAAAAAAAAAATTAATGTTTTTGATGGAATGTTCGAAAACAATTTCTCTCACTAGTGAAACATAGATGTATTTTGCATTTAAGACAGTAAACATGTCTTTTTCCTATGCATTCTGGTTTTTTGTAGCTTCCTAGCTTGTAGCTTCCTTCTCTCTATCATATTCTGGCAGATGATCGACAGTGTCATACTGGATCTCATTTGCTGGACTAATTTCAGTACCGCAACGACGTCGCTTTGAAGTACTAGCTTGTGTATTGGCTGGACTGCGATTACCAGAAGAATGACGCCCTTTTTTTTTTCCTGATTAATGATTGTCCCATTTTCATTAGAGCATCAGCAATACGCTGCCTAAAGTGCAACAAATCTAATACATCTTTACTTGGTACATCACAGGTCTTGCAATCTTTCTGGTATTCTAGCCAGCTGTTGGTTAGTGCTATGTCAATGGCGTGAAAAATCATTCGCAAAGTCCAGTTTCGTGATCTGATAAAGATGCGGTACAAGCTAATGAGATGATCAGTTTTGTCTATACAACCCATTCCATTGTTATGCAATCGTACATGTTCGGGACGCGGTATTGATATATATTCTTTGGATGTTTTGTCCCATCTACGCACTTCATCTTGCTCTCCAATTCCAACAAAATTCGAAGCAAGAAGTACACTTTTGTTGTCCATCCATTTAATACACGTGTTTGATACTCTTTGCAACTTGATCGGTACGGTATACCCTCTTTCCTTTTTTACTCTTTCCTTGTCCGTTATGAGTGGAGGTTTTACAAATCTATTTATTCTGATAGTCCCCCCAGCAGATATTTCTCTTTCACGAAGATCCTTCAACACATTCTAGTTGGAAAAGTAATTGTCGTAAAAAAAGTAATGACCAGACCCATTTATTCTTTTAGACAATAGATTGACATAAGCACCATATTTCGACACGTCATTTTTATTTTGAAAAATAAAAAAATCATAAACTTTTCCATTTTTACCTTCTTTTCCTTTTTCCGGCGTTGTTATGGTCAGAAGTGTAGGACCATAACCTTCCCACTTAACTGCATTGCTACTGGTCCGCTTGTGGGGTCCGCCGGTTTGACCTCAGAAAGTAGCGGCAGGCTACCCGGTTTGGGATTACTTCATAGCTGAGGCCAATCAAATGCTGGTGTTTTTGCATTTGTTTGCACCAATTGTTTTTCGGCCTGCCTTTTTTTTTTTTTTTTTTTTTGTGACACGGGCATGCTCCCGATTTTTTTGTTTGATCTTACTCTTACAACACCGGTGATCTCCAGTCGTGTCAACCCACTGATTTGCATGTACACTTGTGGGGCAGTTTAATGGTGGTATACCTGTCCCTAGGCTCACCTTGGTGTTTTCTAAATTGCCTAGATGTGATTTTTGTTTACCTTTGTTTTAGTCGCCTTTTCCGACAAGCGAGAGGTATCGCTGCAGGGATATTCTTAACCCGTCCCTTGCACGGGTATAAAACTATTCCACTCTTACCATAAAACATAAATATTTGTATGCCCCATGGTAGTGGAGCCGACCTGGCGAATTGTGGTGATTCAAACCGCAAATGTTTTCTCCATATTATCTCATGTTTAGGCTTGATTCGACTTTTGGCTCTTCCTTCTCTGCAATTGCTTGTTCCTCTTCAATATGACTAGTACCCACTGGAGTTTCATTCGGATGCACAATATCACCACCTACACGAACTGTTTTTTTCTGGTATAGTCTGTATAATGTTATCATCTGTTTTCTCATCGAGGTCTGATATAGCTCCATTTGTCTATACAGAGTATTCTGTCAATATCTTGACGTTTGGAGAGATCAAAAACTAAAACGAAATATAAATATAATACGTTTTCTAATAATAGGTGTATTTTATTATGCCACGTGATCCACTCCGGATCACGGGACATAATAAAACGCTACAGATCAACGAATAGCTAGTTTGACATTTCGTCTGGTTCAATCCTGTCAAAGATCTAACATTTGAAAAATCAAATTTAATTGTGGAATTGCCATATCAAAAAAAAAAGTTCTCTTCATACAAATTTGAACGCTCTATTGTATTTAAATGCTAATGATAATAATTTATATCGATATACACCAATTGGGGGTAATATTTCCCCAATACACTCAAGAATTTTAGAAATTTAAGATAATACACACATTTTATAGCATTATGAGTACAATTACTTGATACGGAAGCGAAAACTGTTTAACCAAATCCTGCCCACAATTTTATATGTTCATCAGGCAATGATTTTCCTAATTTGAATGCGAAACCAGTGGGGAATAGTGTAAACTCACTTCCACTCAAACTCGGATCTTGAAATTGATCCACATCAAGAACTGGATCACGTGTTGTTATTGTAATGCATGTAAATCATGATCCGGATAAGATCTGGATGGCATAATAAAAAAACATCTAATAATTCATATTAAACGTCCGCTATTGAGACGTTCCCAATATGACTGGGACCTGAAGTCCAGTGAAATGGACAATGGACAATGATTAAAAATTTCTATTAGGGAAATTGTGTTTGTTTATGTGTAAATTAACCCTAATAAATACTTTTCCACGAAAAAAAAAATATTCGGTACACAGTTTTTTCATTCTAAAGAAAATAAAATAAAACTGACGACTTACTTGCTTGGTGTCCATGCATGGCTAAAGTTAAGACTTTACTCTATTTTTCGACTTACGCTCATAAGACCCAATGACGTTTTGCTTGAAATGGCATTCTTAGATTAAGCACGAGTACAGTAAAATGTGTACAGTCATTCCGCAAATTTTCTAGTGGGTCAAGGGCGGGCCTCTGCGGTGGCCAATCCAAAACACGGATGTTTTCCTGCGAAAATATTGAAATTTGTCCGTTTTTCCATCTATCAATGGGCCCTAATTCATGCCAGAAAAAAGCACCGCAAACCATAACAACGCCTCCACCATGTTTTATTGTCTTTTAAGTGTATCTGGGATTCAGAGCTTGGCCTTTTGGACGGTGAACAATTGTCTTCACATCTGGTACAATTCTGTTAATCTTGGTTTCATCACTCCTCAATACTCGTTTCCAGAACGGTAGTCTCTTATTCTGGAGATCTCTTGCGAACGTCAGGCGTTTCGAATATTTTTTTATGTCAAAAGTGGCTTTTTCCAACTTACTCGTCCGAATAACTGAACTTCATTTGTTCTTCTGATTAATCGGTTCGATATATGAACATTAAATCTTCTTTAATTTCGTTTTCAATTTGCTGAGATGACAAAGGAAAATAACTTTTTTAGTTTTAATTTTAAACCGTTTTTATTGATTATTACTTAGTTATATTTATTTTATCCTAGACAAAATGCTTAAAACTAGCTTAACTCTCCTTACAAATTTCAATATCTTACTGGCCCTAGGCGGACACTCTACAACAAACAACAGTACAACTTAAACCTATTTCTTTCGACAACTTTATATATACGAGTACATATAAACTTACGATTAACATTATAATTAACTTAAGCTAAGAAAAAAATGTTATATTAATAATATAAATATAAATAGACTCTTTATATATATTATCTGTATATATAGTGTTGTACAAAACAAACGCACCAAATTTAATTAGTATATGTAAATGTTTTCTTTTTCAATGTACTTTCTAAAAAACTAAAAACGCACATTTACGCCATAATGAAATACGTAGGTAGATAATAGCATATTCTTATAAGCAACTCACATAATAAAAAGTCATAACAAAAACCACAATACGTAATTCATGGTATTGTGCAAAACCAACGCAACAATGTGTTGCATTTCCAAAAGCAACGAAAAAATGTTAGCGGTACTTTTCCAAGTCCTCTTATATTCTCTATTACACAAAAGGAACTGTGATCAGTCAAAGGGATATTTTTGTTGAGTGTGGAGCTACAACTATGGCCCGGAGTAAATTAACTGATCACACCAAAAATCAAATTATGTATTTCTAAATTTCGAAATGGAGAGAGTCAAATTTCCATTGCTAAAAAATACAATATAAACCGCTCCACTGTATCGCGATTAGTTAAAAAACAGTTAGTACAAAACAACGGGAAGTGTAAGTAAATTTGGTTGGAGAAGATCGATAGCAGAATTTGTCGTTTTATTAAAAATAATCCATTTGGGTTTTTTCAAAAATTGTAGCATCATTAAATTTAAGGGGTAGTGGTGCAATGGTAATCATATCCGACTGTCTGTAGTTCAAGTCTGACCATAGCCAAGAACAATTCCTATACGGATAAAAAAACTTTGCAACAACACCAGTTGTGAATGAGAGATGATCAAAAAATGCTGATGAAGGCATAACACTCGCAGTATAAGATCACTTCGAAATTCATACCCTGCGTGTGCATTTCCAATATAACATCTTAATGACATTGAATAAAATTACTGTAAAACTACAAACAACGCGACAAATTCAGTCAAATCTCTCGAAACCCAAGACAACCACCCCCGGAGAGTAGTGAACGAACATCTTCGACACAAACCATCTGCACCCCGTCCAGGTTCTGTGACAGACATCATAAGAGTGTAATTCTTGAACCTGCACGAATTATAAAAAAAAAAAAAAAAATCAAGTACGGTAAGAAGAAGAGCTTTGGAAAACGATTTGAAAAGTCACAGGCCCGCGAAGGAACCGATGCTCAAAAAAATACACATGCAGAAAAGGTAATTATTAAATATTCCGGTTTTAAAAGCACAAAACCCAACAATTAACAATTAACAAAATATGAAGGTGGTGCCGTGATGGTGTGTCGACATGTTTCTTAGCTACTAGTGTTGGACCCTTTCACAAGATTGTGATAATAATGAAACGATCCATTGAATATGCTCAATATGCCACTTCGATGGGTGTTTCAGCACGATAACGACACGAAACACACATCGAAGCTGGTGAAGGATTGAGAAGGATGAGAATCTAGTGCAAGCACTTGGCCGGCGCAATCACCAAACTTGAATCCCATTGAGAACCTCTTTGGGATTCTATAACGACGAGTTGCAGGTCAACACTTCAAAAATAAGCAAGTTGTGTAAGGGCTGAATGAAAAAAAAAACCTCAATCCACAATCTCAAATTTAATATGTATCTTCAATGCTCAAGTGTTCAAGCTGTTAAAAATAGGGGCTCCTACACCAAGTATTAGATTTGTTGCATTAGTTTTGCACAGTGCTATGAATCACATATTGTGATTTTTGTTATGACTTTTTATTATGTGAGTGTCAATTGCTTCTCAAAATATGTTATTATGTTCTTATTTCATTATTGCGTAAATGTGCATTTTTACTTTTTTAGAAAGTAAATAAAAATAAAACACATATTTATACAGGGTCCGCCATCTAACGTTTTTATTTTCAAGTAGTGCTTATTTCGTGAATGGTAACACTTAGCTCATGTCTGATTTGACAGAAAATTAGTTTTATCCTTCCGCTGAACGAATATGGTTCTGTATACGCTTGAACAACGCTGGGAAATATTGCGACATTACTTTGAAAATCATGGTAATGTTGCAGAATGTGTGGGAAAATTGCGTACGGATTTTGGAAGAAGAGAAGCACCGTCAGCTCCGTATGTTCGTTATCTTGTGCAAAAAGTGAAAGAAACTGGCATCCTCATCGATAAACCAAAGCGTGAAAAGCCAAAAACAGTGCGTACACCCGAGAATATTGCTGCTGCGGCAGAAAGTGTGCGTGAAGCGCCATCAACATCAATTCACCGTCGTTCTCAACAATTGAACATTTCGGAGTCATCATTGAGACGAATTTAGCATAAAGACTTTGGTATGACGCCATACAAAGTCCAATTGGTTCAGGAGTTGAAGCCAACTGACCATCCAATGCGTTTTCGCTTCGCTAAGTGGGCCTGCGATCGACTTACAGAAGATGCCGATTTTGCCAAAAAAATCATCTTTTCAGATGAAACTCATTTTGATCTTGGCGGGTATGTAAACAAGCAAAATTGTCGCATTTGGGGCACAGAAAACCCGCACGCATACATTGAAAAGCCGGTGCACCCAAAACGAGCCACTGTTTGGTGCGGATTTTGGTCCAGAGGCATAATTGGGCCATTTTTCTTTGAAAATGAGCAAGGATTGGCCGTTACAGTCAATGGCGATCGTTATCGGGCCATGTTGAACGAATTTTTGTTCACAAAAATTGAAGAGGAGGATATTGGCAACATTTGGTTTCAACAGGAAGGCGCTACGTGCCACACAGCCGAAGCTACACTCGATGTTTTGCGCCCTGTTTTTGAAGATCGCATTATCAGCCGCAGAGCTGATGTCGTTTGGCCACCTCGGAGCTGCGATTTGACACCGTTGGACTATTATTTGTGTGGTGTCGTCAAAGATAAGTGTTACGCCGACAAGCCAGAGACAATTGACGCTTTAAAGGACAATATTCGTGAAGCCATTGGTGAAATACAGCTGCACACAAACGATAATGTGGTTAAAAATTGGACCGATCGTGTAGGCTACTGCATGGCCAGCCGAGGCAGCCATTTGAATGAAATTATTTTGCATTATTAACCGGAAGGATTGTACTTTCAAATAAAAAAAGAAATTTGAGAAAATATTTAGTAGTTTTTTTTATAGCATTTTAAAAAAAAAAAAAAGTTATTTGGCGGACCCTATATTTACATGTGCGGATTAATTCGTTGCAAATGATCTGATGCTAAGTTTTTTAAAATATCACTTTAGCCTAAGTTGTTTTTTTTTTTTTTTGATTTTGTATTTTTTTGTTTGTTTTTGGATTTTGTCCGAGCCTACCCTAACCTGCTATACCCTAGCCTATGTAAGCCCACCATTAGTGTTAGGCAGGCTTTGTCTTGAAAAGGTTGCATCTATTGAAGATTCTGTTGACGAAGTGCTCTCCAGCAGGGCTGTATGAAATCAAGTACAAGTATCAGTACCAGTATTTTAACAGGTACTTGTACTTCAGTACCTGTTACTGGTACTTGATTTTAGGCAAGTATTTTCTGCTAAAATACTTAAGTATTATGTTAAAATACTTAAGAAGTACTTCAGAGTACTTCTAAGTACTTGAGAGTACTTCAAAGTACTTGAGGAGTACTTCGAAATACTTGAGTAGTACTTGAGAGTACTTGAGAGAACTTATAAGTACTTGAGCAGTACTGCAGTACTTCCAAGTACTACGAAAAAAAAAAAAAACTTTTAGAGTCATAAGATAGCATTCATTTTATTGCTCCTTAATACTGTAATAATTTAAAATAATAAAAAACGTAAAAAAAATATTTCAAAACAAACGAATTGTACTTTAATTAGAAAATGAATTTGCTTTTATTGTAATAACACAAGTTTTTCAAAATTCTCATCCAATAAAGAGTTAAAGAGTTGCAAAGCATTACAGTTTGGTTGTTCACAGTAATCTGATGCGTATTAGTGAATATCAAAGTATCATAATATCTAAAGTATTCGTATTAGTAATACGTAATATTTATAAATATCAGTAATATTTAGAACAATACTAATATATTAGTCTCACCTCTAGTTTTAAGTCATCTTTGGTGTTTATCATCACATGTGCCCTTATCTTTTGGTCATTGGCTATGTCTATAAATATCCTTGGTGCACTAAATTTTGGATTCTCCTTCACTTTTCTTACGATCAGTTGATTTTCTTTTGCAGTCAACATGTGATAACGTCCAGATCTTTTAACGTTATCCATGTTCGAGGTGTTTTTATATGCATTTTGTTATAATTTTTTGAAAGGTTGGTGAACTTTTGCCTACAACTACTAGCCTCGCGCTCTGACTTTTTTCCCAAAAAGCGTTCTATTGCCAGAACTTCAAATCTTTGCATAGCTCCTCTCCTGTTATTGGTACCATTTTCTTTCAATTATAAACAATATATAATTTATAATACCAAATAAAAAACCAATAAAATACCAAACTAACATCAAAATACTGTTTTTTTTTTAAATATATGTACATAATTCGTGCAGGCTCAAGAGTGTACGCTTTTATGGTGTTTGTCACACAACATGGACGGGGTACAGATGGTTTGTGTCGAAGACGTTAGTTCACTACTCTCCGAGGGTGGTTGTCCTAGATAGGATTTCAGATATTCGACTGAATTTGCGTTGGTTGTAGTTCACAGTAACTCTTTTGTTTCCATGTCATTAAGATGTTATATTAGAAATGCACACACAGAGTATGAATTTTGAAATGATCTTATGCTGCGTGTGTTATGTCTTCGTCAGCACTTTTTGATCATCTCTCATTCACAACTGATGTTGTTGCACAGGTTTTCGCTATAGGAATACTTCTTGATTATGGACGGACTTGAACTACAGACCTTCGGCTCAACAGTCGGTGATGATTACCATTACACAACGATCACCCCCATTGACATTTAAAATGCATATATTAGCTAAACAAACAGTTACAGACTGCCGACGGCGACATTTTTTTACCGTCATATGTGGTCATCAGACATTGGGCAGGTGTTCAACATTATTTTGAATGCTATTGTTAACCCCACTTTTTTTTCAAATAACACTCAAGAAGTGCCCGTGTAATGTTGATCTTTGTCTGATGGAAAACATTACCTTTTCCCACTTATCATGTCGGGTGCGGTAGAACATCTTATTTGAGCATTTCCAAATATTTTTTTTACAACGTTCGGGATACAAGTATGTAGTCAGAAGGTTTACTTCTTTTAAAATCAGTATAACATTAAATATGATCTTTTAGTTTTATATAAATTTAGTCTTCATTTACGTAACTGTTTTCTTTTAATATGTTCTATACATCCTTTTTAAAATCTCTATAGTTCAGTTCAGTTTTTATTTCATTAGGAAGGTTGTTGTAAAGTTGAAAGCCTTTATATAAAATAGTTTTTTGAGCTGCCACTGAAGTCTGTCGTTGTAATCTCAGATCATGTATATTTCTTAGTCGGTAGGGTTGTACTTCGCGAACCAGCCTTGCCTCATTTGCCATGTATGTACCTTGGTGCATCTCCGTGTTTAATTTTGAAAACCGCTATAAATGTATTTAACTCCAGCCTTTGTTTTACGTTTAACCATTTTAACGCATTCAGCATTGATCGAATCGGGGTAAAACGGTTGCATCTTAAAATACTTTTCATCGCTTTATTTTGAAGTTTTTTGTAACCTTTCTATCTGTCCCTGGTTACAGCATGAGTATAGAATTGTGGCACAGTATTCAAAATGTGGTTTTACTGTACAATTGTATACTATAATAGCCGTCATGTCATCCATCTTTTTTCTAATGTGCTTGAAAAAACTTATTTTTTTGCCAATTTTTTTACATATACATATAATCAATATGTGCTTCAAAATTCATTTGGTTGTCGATGAGCACTCCTAAGTATTTAATACTAGGAATTCAATGCAGGTGGGCTGTTTTGAAAAAATTGAGCTGAGCGAACCCTTTTGTCTCACTGTTTAGATTCGATTTACAATACCTGTTTACTGTGCACCTGAAGATATCCCATAGTGACGAATTAGACATGGCCACCAGAGATCAGCTGCGCTTAGTGTTAGAAATAGAGTCGGGATACCAAGCTGGTTAACCATAGCAAGAAGCTCACAACGCTGTTGGTACCAGTAAGCTGAAGTGCCTCGGATCTTTGCACCCCAAGACAGAATACGTTTAATGAGAGTTGGCTGTTGCTGAACTTTCTGAGCAAGTTGTTGGATATTTTGAACGTTTTGAAGGTCACTCGTCTTGGCTAGTACACCGCTCTGTCTACAAGCGTCGTGGCGTTGCATAGTATTTAGGCAAAAAAACCGGAATCGAGGGTCTTGTGCAAATCGTTGGTCGCGGAATCTCATGAGATGTTCACACCACTCTCGAAAAGTTACTTTGAAACCACGACTGAAGTCAAGAAAAGCATTTACAGTGGGGAAAAGGTGAGGAAAAGCTTGCATAATGTAACCACTCTGACGGAATTCGTCAATGGGATCACTGTTTGCTGTAGGCCAATTTAACGTAGCTTGAACTGCTGCTTCTTGACCTGGTCTTGGAGCAAACGTGACAACATTCTCTTCTATAGTTACAACTTCAGGTTCATTTTCTAGAATTTCTCCATCTTCAATGAACGGTAAATCATTCGCAATATTGCCATCATCAGGTAAACTTGAAATTCGATCTTGGTCAATTACTACATCAGCATAAAAAGGATTGATTCGTTGAAGACATATCAATGCATTCAGAACAACGTGTTTTCTAACTCTGAAATCAGTAAAACCATCCATACCATCACTATATCTAAGTTATCTGGTGCAACAGGAAGTGAAGTTGCGGGTGGAAGTATATCTTGAGCTACATTGATTACGTTTCCAGAGTAATGATACTGTCCATTTGAACCATAGGTGCGAACTTGATGTATTCTCATTACGGGATATACTCTAGCTATAAACAATTGCTCAACCATGGTCAGTTCTTTGAGTTCTGATGGAACGTCGCCAGGGTACATGTTATTTACAAGTGTGAATTTAGTTGGATTCTTAACACAAGCATTGCAGATGTAGTTGTCCGTTGTATTCTTGTAGTCTAAACGGTAGCAATTTGAGCACATGTAGTACGACTTGTTATCCAGATTACGTTGGAATTCTTGTACAATTCGTGTGTCCTCACTGTTGCCATTAGATTGATTAGAGGACGATTCGTTGTCGTGTCGTCTGGCATTCACTGTTCGTCTCCCAATGTTAGTTCTTTGACGCAACCTTGGCATGATCTAAGCAATTTATAAGTAAAAAGATATTCGCTTATAACACAATGTCTTATTTACCTCTTTTCAGCTCAATTGATATATTTAGTTTTTTATGGTATTTATCCTTTAGGGTTATTGTTTCCTATGTATTTATAAGTCTATCAGAACGATTTTCGTTAATATCTCAGTTGTTATAACATCAATTTCTAATTACCTTAGTTGCCCCAATATTTATGATTGTTTTAGGAAAATAAAAAGACGAAAAATTTCCAAAAGTTCTGAAAAAATTGAGTTCCAAGCGAGAGGTGCGCAGCGCAAACTGGCAAGGGCTTCGCCGTTTTTAAACAATCCGTAGAATCTTTTTCCCTCCGGGAAATTCGATTTTGCACGTGACATTTTTCCCATAGACATCAATTGAGAATTAGTTTTTCGGTGACTATTTCCCGATAGTGAGTCTGATCTTAACACTCCACATAGGAAAATCAGGTTTTCGGTGATTATTCCTCAATAATAAGTCGGATTTGAAAAAACAAAACGTACGGACACCCAGCAATGTCCACATGATCACCTTGGTAAGTTTAGTCAAAATCAGTTGAATGGCTCCGGAGGAGTATTTGTAGGAAGAAACGGCTGTCTTCGCCTTCTGTCGCCTTCGGCTCACTCAACTCAATTATGTACTTTCTCAATGTGTATGCCGTTGATTACTATATTGGTCACCTTCGAGGTTAATAACCATCATTTTTGTTTTTTGTTCATTTAGTTTTAATTTGTTCATTTTAAACTGTGTTTTGGATGTCGTCCGAGAGCTTTCTTTTACATTCGTCTGCGCAGCATACTGTGTTAATGTGTCGTCTGCGTGCATAGTAGCCTTTCAGCTTTCTAATAGTTTTGGTAATTCGTTTATATAGATTATAAACAGGATTGCGCCTAATATCGATCCTTGTGGTACACCATAGTCAACTTTAACATAATTTGATACACTTCCCGATTTTAGTTCTTTGTCTCCTATTTGTTAGAAATGTTTTAAACCAACTTAACTCAGTTTCGGTGATACGGTAGTTATACATCTTTTTAATGAGTATTTCACGATTGTCTCAAATGCTCGTTTAACATCCAAGAATACTGCCATCGTTTTCTTTTGCCTCCCTCCATTTTTCAATTCGTTTATTATGGGGTTAATACCGTCTTCACAGGAATAATTCTTTCTGAAACCTGATTGATAGATTGATAAAATATTGTTGCTTTCCAAATAGTCCATAAACTGTTGTTTTACTATAAATTCGATGATTTTTTCTAAAGTTCTTAATGAGTTTATTGGTCGGAATTCTTCACATTTAGTTGTATTTGCAATTTTTTCTACTGGCGTGATCATAGAATCTCTCCATGAAATTGGGAATTCTCCATCCATGAGTGATCTATTTACCAAGTGCAGCAGCGTATATCCTAAATCTGTTAGCAATTTCTTTATCTCTGTACTGTACTTTATACTCTGTATTATTAAAAATAACACTTTTAATTTTATTTTTGTCTTTCTTAAGCACCAAGTTTTTTGTTTCTCTCCACATCTGTTTCTGTCCATGCTTTTGGTTTATTTTATTACTTATGTATTGATTTTTTTGCGTTATTAATTTTCACTTTTTATTTATTTCTTATGGTTACATAGTCTTGTCAGGTTTGAGTGTTGTTAACTAGTTTTGCTCTATTACATTGTATAATTTTTTTGTCCTTTAATATTTCGGCTCATCATTGGTTTGTGTGGTTCTTTCCTTCCATTTTTCTCTTTTTTGTAAATTTAGATGTAGTATTTTTTAGGATTGTGTCAATCGCGTTTGCGTTTTCATGAACACTAGCCTGCATATTATACGCCAAATCTAATCTACTAAACTCTTGAGTGAATAGTTCTTTTGTGTACTTGAAATGATCAATCTCTGATTTCTCTACTTTCTTATTAAATTTGGTGTTTAACATAACTTCAACACTCTCATGGTCTGATATCTTTTCGTTTCTATTTGGATGAACTATCATGTTCTGCATATTAGTTATCACATAGTCGACTATTGTTCTTGTTGTGCGTGTTATTCTCGAATGATCCTTCATTTGTTGTGTTAAAAAATTGTCGTTTAGAATACGTTCAATCTCTTTTTTATATGTGTCATTTTTGCAACAATTTTTATTAAAATCACCTACTATTAATAAAGTTTATATATTAATATAGTTTATAGGTTAGTATTTCAATATTTTCTTCAAAAAAATTGCAGAAAGTTCTTTCCGAGTAGCTGGGTGATCTACGAGTATATATTGCAGCTAATATCATTTCGAAATTCTTCTGTTTAACCTTGAATGATAGAATCCACATCTCTGGTTCCACTGATTTTGTAGTGATGTTAGTTTCCTTCCAATTGTTTCGACAATATATTGTTATTCCTCCAGTTCTTGTGGAAGAAGATAGACATGATATATTATTGTATCCATTTATTTTTATTGCGACTTCTTCTGTGTCTTTTGTGAGGTGCGTTTCTGATAAGATGATAAATTCATATTGGTATGTTTTTGCTAGAATTTCTAATTCAACAAAATTATTTGTCAGTCCTTGTAAAGGGTGTTTTTTATAGAGCTATAGAACTTTGAAATGGAATAAAACAAAGATGATTTTTTAAATTGACATGAAATTGACTTTATTCGAAAGATAATCTTCTAACATTATAATTTAAATATAATTTCTGGCATATGACCGCCACGGCTGGCGGTGAATGGGCCCAAAACAAGATTGCCGTTGATCCCAATTTTCATAAGCGAAATTTGTTTAGCGATGAAGCTCACTTTTGCTTGAATGGATACGTCAATAAACAAAACTGCCGTATTTGGAGTGATGATAATCCTCAAGTGTATGTTGAGGCACCGTTACATCGACAAAAACTGACTGTTTGGTGTGCTTTATGGGTTTGTCCGTACTTCTTTAAAAACGATGCTGGCCAGAACGTTACAGTCAATGGTGACCGCTATAGAGCCAAGATTACTGACTTTTTCGTTCATCAGTTGAACAACCATGATGTGCAGGAGCTGTGGTTTCAACAAGACGGCGCAACATGTCACACAGCTCGTGACACAATTGAAATTGGGATCAACGGCAATCCTGTTATGGGCGGTCATATGCCAGAAATTATATTTAAATTATAATGTTAGAAGATTATCTTTCGAATAAAGTCAATTTCATGTCAATTTAAAAAAATCATCTTTGTTTTATTCCATTTCAAAGTTCTATACCTCTATAAAAAAACACCCTTTATATTAGTGTATATGGCTTTAAGTGTATTTGATTGCTAATATCCACTGCGTTTTTTTCTTACTTCTAGTTTATTTAGGTATACTGGACAAGTCTTACTCAATTTCGTATGATTTTCATCTAGTCCCAAACTAAGTATTTCATTTACTCGTCTACAGTTCATGCATTTTATTATGGCTTCTTCTTACAATCACTGGTCTTATGATGCTTTTGGCACAATAAACATATTATTTCGTTTTTACAGTTTGCCGCTTTTTGATTAAATCTTTTGCATTTGAAACAGTGTATTACTTCTACTCCATCTATTAGCTTGCACTTTTTTCCCACCCAACACGCTGAGCTTTCCCAATTCTAATACCCTTGGAAATGATTCTGGGTCTATTACGATTGTGGCATTGTGGTATTCGGTGTCATTTTTCTTACTTTTATAGTATTTACATAACTAATTTCAGCGTACTGTCCGATAACAACGAATATTGTTTTTATAACTTTTCGGTGATTTCTCCTTCTTCATTTTTGTATCTCATGTTTATCACAACAATTCTTGGATATGTTTTATTTGGTACTTTTACTTCATATTCATCACCTATGTTTTTATTTTATTTCTTTCTTCGATGTTTTCACTTTCTATGATGATAATTCCCCTACCAGTACTATCGATATTCGATATTTTTAATCCGGTTGGGTCAACCTTTTTATTTAAGTCTTCTCTTGTTTTAGTACTTTTTTGTTTTTCTTTGGGTTGGGTTTCACTATGATTGGCATCTCTGTACGTATCTCTGGAAGTGGCAACACTTTTTGGTTGTTGCTTCTGCCAGATTTTTTGACAATTTCGGAGTATGACATTTGGTTGCCTGTTTCAATTTGTTTTTCATTTATAATCTTTTTTTTACCTCGTTGCATATATTTTTGTTATTATTTTGTATTTCGTGACATATGTTTTTGCTTTTTTCTGTAAAATTTTCAGTGACAATGCTTAATTTCTTTATTTCCAACATGCTTTTTTCACAAATTTCCTGTGAGATTTTCATTTCGCGCAGTCTTTTCGCATATCTATTCTCGATTGCTTTAAGTAGTTTCTTTAGTTCTTCTTCGTTTTTCTTAAGTGCTTCCTCAAATTCCTCTTTATATAGTTTTAAGTATTGTGTGTTTCTGTTTACACTTTCTTGCATTTCCTTGATGACCATATCAACATTATGTACGTATTGAATACAGTCTTCACAAATGAATCTCACCATTCCGTTCGTTCCGATAATACCGATGATGTAACTGTCTAGGCCTGAACATTTTGCGGATGAGTGGTTACCTTTGAGCAAACTCCAGAACATCTAATGTCGGTTTCTCCCCGAATTGCTGACTTACACTGTATGCATTCAGGCATTTTTATGTATTCCCTAAAACACTTTTGTATATATCAAACTTATTCGCAGTTTCCTTTATTTTAAAGTTTATTTCCAATTACCCGTTGCGAAAACACGTCTTAATGTCTTAGCACACACTTAGATATTCACATATAATTCTAGAGGGTTAAATATGTCTTACATTAAATTCGTTTTATTGAAAACAAATATTAATTATCAGAGAATTGTTATTACAGTTTAAAATGAAATAATTAAACTACCATTTCTCCTTCACAATCTGTGTCACACAATATTTCGCAAAAAAAAACTTTGCCTCTCTATTAATGTCTGTACATTTAAATTCACGTGAAATGAACACGAATTTACATACAGTGTTGGTCAAAACAAAGGGAACCATGTCTTCAATGTACATTTTTCTCATATATATATATAAAAACATAACAAATATATGTAAAAAATGATAAATGTCAATAATTGAAACAAAAGTAATAAATGTGCGAACATATTTTATTGTTTATATGAACAGGAAATAAATAAAAACCGAAAAACTCCATATACTCACTATTTATTGCGGTCAAAACAAAAGGAACTCGGAGCCTGCCTGCGTTTTTTCCCCTTCTCAATTTGTATTGAATGATTTAGAATTTTTTTTTTCATTGTTTTAACGAAAACAAATTCATTTTCAATTGATACGGCGTGTTGAGTGTTTGAAAATTTTGTGCTTATTGTAAAATAATAGTTAAATTAACTTTTAAAGAAAAATGGCTAGAAACAAGTATAATTTGGCATTTAAAAGCAAAATAATTGAGGATTTTCAAAAGGGATTGACGCAAAAGCAACTCCGGGAGAAATATTCACTTAGTAAAGCCGTTATAAGCAGACTTGTGAAGAAATTCAATGAGACTGGGTCCGTCGACACAGTTCATAAAGGTGGTAGGCCAAGGAAGACGACAATTCGAACGGATAATTTAATTATACGAAAGATTAAAAATGATCCATTTATAAGTTCGAATGCTATTTTAAACGAACTTCAATTAGATGTCAGCGAATCTACCATTAGAAGAAGGGCGAGAGAGGCGAGCTTGAAAAGTTACAGGGCAGTACGAAAGCCATTCATTTCAGAAAAGAATAGACGCTCACGTTTGGAATTCGCTAAGACTCATCTGAACTGGTCAATTCAGCGTTGGAAAGCCGTTTTGTTTTCGGATGAAAGCAAGTATAATTTAAAAGATTCTGATGGCATGCGACGTGTTCGACGACCAGCTGGAAAAAGATTATGTCCCAAATATTGTGTACCAACATGGAAACATGGGGGAGGAAAGAGTGTGATGGTTTGGGGATGTGTATCAGGACATGGTGTGGGCCCACTTCATAGGATCAACGGCATTATGGATCGTTTTGAATATAAAAACATATTAGAAAATGTCATGTATCCATATGCAGATGAAAATATGCCCTTACTATGGAGATTTCAAAACTCATAACACATTGGTTACACGAGAAAGGAATTAAAGTTTTGAAATGGCCTGCCCAGTCTCCTGACCTGAACCCAATAGAAAATCTTTGGGAAATTGTAAATCAAAAGGTGAGGAGACACGGGATATTGAGAAACGTTGAGGAATTATTTAGCGTTATCAGTAATGAGTGGGAAAACATTTCCATGAAAACTGTGGAAAATCTAATTTCCTCTATGCGTAAACGATGCGCTGAAGTCATCAAAAATAACGGGTTTTCCACCAAATATTAATTTTTCTTAAAATAATATTTATTAGTTTTGAAGTTCCCTTTGTTTTGACCGCAATAAATACTAAGTATATGGAGTTTTTCGGTTTTTATTTATTTCCTGTTCATATAAACAATAAAATATGTTCGCACATTTATTACTTTTGTTTCAATTATTGACATTTATCATTTTTTACATATATTTGTTATGTTTTTATATATATATATGAAAAAAATGTACATTGAAGGCATGGTTCCCTTTGTTTTGACCGACACTGTATGTATGTACGTGCTTTCACGCAAAATTCAGCTTAAATATAATATATTATACAAATATAATACATATATTATACCATACATATAAAACGAATTAAATTTAGCTCTACCAGTTTCCAACAACTTTAAATATTAATTATATTGTTGAAAGTGGTATAAGTTCTTATGTATATTATAAATTGCCATACTCTAATTAACTATTGATTTAGAGCAAATCCTTACATGCCCCAGTATATGATTAAATAGACTTCTACCACTTTCAGAACTAACGGTCTGAGAAACACTGACCTCATAAAACATTTATAAGATAATATTCCGTCAAATAATTCACAACTATCTATTTTAGATGAAACTGAAGGCCATAAAGATGATTGGGGTCGTACTGGAGGACGTTTCCCCCCAGTTCATCGTTTCGCAGAAAGGGAACGCCGTGACAACACTCGCAATGATCGAACTCGTAATAACAAAGATCGTATTAATAAGGAAGATGTTCCTAGAAATGAACGTTGGCTTGAATCTGATCGTCGTTCGGAAACAGCACATTCCCTCGGGGGCAAATGGAAAGATGATAAAAAAACGGAAACTGACTATACTTCCCTTGGTCCTAGGGATGAACGTATCGAACTTGAACTCTTTGGTACTGATAACACGGGAATTAATTTTAATAAGTATGAGGATATTCCTGTGGAAGCGACGGGCAATCAGGTTCCGACACACATTTCATCGTTCAACGATGTTAACTTGACAGAGATAATTAAAAATAATATTGCATTAGCGAGATATGACAAACCAACACCGGTTCAAAAATATGCAATTCCGATCATTATTACAGGTCGCGATCTAATGGCTTGCGCTCAAACTGGATCTGGAAAAACGGCTGCCTTTTTAGTACCAATTCTTAATCAAATGTATGAACAAGGTGTCCCAGTTCCATCACAAGTAAATCGGCTTTATGGAAGACGTAAACAATACCCGCTTGGCTTAGTATTGGCCCCCACTAGGGAACTGGCAACTCAAATATTTGAAGAGGCTAAAAAATTTTCATATCGTTCTCGAATGCGTCCTGCAGTTCTCTATGGTGGTAACAATACCACCGAGCAAATGAGAGAACTTGATCGAGGTTGCCACTTAATTGTGGCTACGCCTGGACGATTAGAAGACATGATAACTCGAGGAAAAGTTTGTTTAGATAATATTCGTTTTTTAGTGCTAGATGAAGCTGATAGAATGCTCGATATGGGGTTTGAACCTCAGATTCGTCGCATTGTTGAACAGAGTAATATGCCAGTTACTGGAGAACGTCAAACTCTTATGTTTTCAGCAACATTTCCTAAAGCAATTCAGGAACTTGCAAGCGATTTCTTGCATAATTATATATTTCTTGCAGTGGGTAGAGTAGGATCCACATCCGAAAACATTACACAAACTATATTATGGGTATATGAGCAAGATAAACGGTCTTACTTATTGGATTTACTACAATCCATAAAAGAAGGGCCGGAATACTCCAAGGAAAGCTTGACACTTATATTTGTGGAGACTAAAAAAGGTGCTGATTCTCTCGAAGAATTTTTATATCAGTGTAATCATCCAGTTACTAGTATTCATGGGGATCGAACGCAAAAAGAAAGAGAAGAAGCACTTAGGTGCTTTCGTTCAGGAGATTGTCCTATCCTTGTAGCAACAGCGGTTGCTGCGCGGGGCTTGGATATACCCCATGTTAAACATGTAATAAACTTTGATTTACCTTCCGATGTGGAAGAATATGTTCATCGTATTGGTCGTACGGGAAGAATGGGAAATCTTGGAGTTGCAACAAGTTTTTTCAATGAAAAAAATCGCAACATATGCGCTGATTTGATCGAGCTTTTAATTGAAACAAAGCAGGAGATTCCAAGCTTTTTAGAAGAAATGGTAGCCTCGGATCGCTCCCATATTAATAATAAAAGATCATCTAACCGTAGTGGGGGAAATAATCGATATGGCGGTGCATTCGGATCACGAGATTATCGCCAACCAACTAGCTCCAATTCAAGAGGAAGTAGTCGCGCAAGCGGATCTTATCGCAGCAATGGAAGCTCATATTATGGTAAGGTTTTCTGATTTGTTGTATAAATTTTCGAATTTATATATGTAGATAATTTTATTTGATCCGAAAATTCCAACTGAAATTTGAATAACAAAAATCTCAAATGTTTAATATAATTAATCACGACATCTCTTATGCTCCTAAAATTATTTAATTCATCATTTCATTATACTCTATGGGAGCGATTAAGTCATTCAGATTGTGTACTGTCCTCAATCCCTGGCAACTGCTGAATTATCGAAATAATGCTTAACAGTGTCTTTAACAATCGCTGTTAATACTCAACAATTAACAGTACATATATCCCTTCCACCTAAATAACTAAATCCCACGAGTGTCGAGTCTCACCCTTATGGGCTACAAAATAATATATAACATGTAGTCATTTCCTTTTTAGTCATTTATTTTTTACCACACTTAACCGTCTTAGTGCCAAGGCGCGCGCCTTCGTGTTTTATCTAAAAGTGCCAGATGCGCGGTAGCGACTCACGCGTCAGTGTGTTTTTGAGTTCCGCCAGCGGCAGTCGTGTGCGTCAGACGAATAATTTGTTTTACAATTTATGTTAAACTGTGTTCAAAGTTTTGTAAATATAAAAAAAATCTCATTTTTGGATAAATTTATTAGCAAAAAACTAACCGTAAAATGTCGGATGTCGATGACAGTTCAGTTGAGAATATGGATGTGTGTTGTGATGAATTATGTGAAAATTATTACGAAACTGACAGTGGAATATATTAGTTCAAAACAAAAACAGTAAAGAAAAAGAAAGGTACTTTTGAATGTGAAAAGACAAAACCATCCATGATTCACTTTTACAACCAGTTTATGGGTGGTGTGGATGAATCAGACAAGATGTTATATGCATATCTTGACGAAAGGAGGACGTTGAAATTTTGGAAGAAAGTTGTGTTCAATGTTTTCTCTCGGATGGTACTGAACTCGTACATAATATACTTGGAGAATACGGATAAACAGCTCACGAGATTCCAATTTACATCCAAAATCATTAGCACAATTGAAGAAGAATGGTTTCGGGCCAAAAATGTATCCGAGACATTTCCAACTATACCAACACCTACACCCAACATTGGACTAGAAAAACTTCCTGGAAGAAAATTACGGCGATGCGTAGTATGTAGCAGTAAGGATCGCAGCGCCGTAAAGCGATCCAATTTGATTTGCTCACGGTGTAAAAGGGGCCTCCATGGACTTTGTATTGGAAAACATACATGTACTTTTTGACTTTTTCCATTTTCTATAAATAAATTGTTTGATTCTGTAAAAAATTGTTTGATTTTTGGCCTATATTTTCATAAAATAAACCAACTAGAAAATAATGTTGAAAAAATTTTGAAAATTGAAACATTTTTACAAAAGTTTCACATTATTTTCTCTTACTCCAAAATTTCACAAAAAAGAGGGTAATTATTATTGGCATTTTTCACATATATTGCGAAAAAAATGTATGGCACTAAGACGGTTAATATAACTGAGAAGGACACTCTTTCTAAGGTGACAGAGAGCAGAACACTCATATACGAATAGTATGTGCTCTGCAGTTTCCTTGTTCTCAAGACAGAGTCGACACTTGATTTCAGACGAGAGCTCAATTTTATTGAGATGATATCTCAGACTACAGTGCCCCCAAAGATAGCTGACCAGTCTTCTGATATCAACTCTATTAAGGATATTAATACTGTGTTTGTTCAGGGGCCGTATGGATCTTTTCAATTGTCGAATTGTCTTTGAACGCTGTTCCAAAAGTGTAGGTGTTGCGTTTTGTCCGACTTTTATAAGAGGAAGTTAATTTTCGACTTGGGGATTCCGCAGAAAGTTTCGGCAACTATGTACTCGTACCTTTCTCTGGAACCTTTTCTAGTTGGGGCATCGTGGCATTCCTTAACGGATTTTGAGATCGTACTATGCGAGCCCAACGCTTTGAGCGCTGCTTGACTGGCTAAGAGTATATTGATGATTATAACTCTCATGGCAGTCGCTAAATTTAGGTTGACGCAAGTCAAGTTGGCGTATATTCAGCTTGGAAGATATTAGAACTCGTTCCCAGAGTCTACGATATTTTCCGATTTGGTCCCAAGATGCTAGTGCCAACACCGGAATCCATCTTGGAGCCATCTGTGTAGCACCTGAGGCCTTTGACATTTAGCAGGGGACCGCCGCCTTCCAAAGCTGTGCGGTTGTGGATCAGTATCTCAAATCTTTTGTGCATGCTAATGCGTCCGAAACTGTGGTAATCATATTGTGCTCAGGAAGGTGTTGTAGGATGGACATGTGACCCAATTGTCTACATGGCTGGTCTGTTTCCGACCGGAGGAGTCTGATTGCACTACGTATTGCAACCCTTTTAATAAACAGGTGCAGTTGAGTAATTCCGATCAGTGTCTTTTGAGTTGCAATTGGAGTTTATAATATTTAATACACCCCCTCAACACTAAAATTAACATAATTTCATTAGTTTTAAGAATTAAATTTTAGTCCTAGATTATTAAAGCAAAAGCGATACTTAGGCAATGGCGTGCACTTGGTAAGGGCGTCAGCCAACATTAAATGAGTTGGTAAATATTCTAGTTGTACGATTCCTTTTGCGACAGCTTCTCGAATATAACGGAATTTGATATGGAGGTGTTTGGTTCTGGAACGATTTCCTTGGTATTGAGCAATATACTGAGCGCTTTGACTGTCAGTATAGATAATGATAGGTTTTTCCTCAGGTAACATTCCAAGTTCAGCCAGTAGATATTTGTAGTATGTTGCCTTTTTGGCAGCAGCTGTTAACGTCACATACTCCGCCTCGGCGCTGCATGTAGTAATAATAGACTGCTTTCTAGATTCCCAATCAATTACTGCACGGGCCAGAACAAAGGCGACACCAGATTGCGATTTGCGGTCATTGTGATCTTCAGCCCAATTCGAGTCAGAATATCCACAGAGTGATTTTCCGGTTCTATAATAAAAACACATGTATTAGTAGTCCTTTTAAGTATCTGAGAACTGAAAGAGCAGCGTTCCAATGTTGCTGCCTTGGATCCTGGTTAAACTGCGACAACATGCTAACATAGGCAATATCGGGTCTGCTAAAGGCAGATAAATGTAAGAGGCATCCAACAAGTTACTGATATGAGCGTTGCCTTACAATCTGTTTTTCGCCGTCAAGTCAAGTTTCGTTTTTGGCGACATCGATAATGTACGGGGTTGACAATTTAAAAGACTATAATTTTGCAATAATTTTTGTATGTATCCAGACTGTGAAATCGATAAGGTTCCCTGATTTCGATCACCTAAGATTTCCAATCAAATGGTCAACTTTGGGTCCCCCATGTTATGAATCTCAAAGTTAGCTTCTAAATGAGATATTAGTGTTGACTGGGTTCTCAGATCATTAGTCGCCATGATCAAGTCATCAACATATACCGTTATATAAGATATCCCTTTTATAATAAATACATCTGTCATAATTTGAATTAGTAAAGTCTGCTTCCTTTAGAATTTTGTCAAGCTTTAGATTCCACTGGTAGGCAGAGGCTTCAATCCATAAATATATATTTTTAGTTTACATATGTACCTTCATTTTGTTATAGGCGAAACCTGCAGGCGGTTTCATGAAGATCTCTTCATTCAAATCTCCATACAGAAATGCTGTTGAAACATCAATGTGAACAAGTTCCAAATCTTGTTCTGTTGCAATTGCATTCAAAAGTCGTATAGAATTTATTTTGGCAACAGGAGCAAATGTTTCGTAATAATCTATTCCGAATAATTGTGTATATCCCTTGGCTACAAGTCTAGCTTTCCTGCATTCGACCTTCTCCCATCGGAGGAATATTTGGTTTTAAAGACCCACTTACTACCGACTACATTTTTTTTTGGTCGATCAACCAACTCCCTGTCTCATTTTTAGTTAAATGTTCCATTTCCTTTTCCATGGCTTTTTTCTATTCCTCAGCATGTTCAGACGTTTCGACGTCCTTCATAGAATTAGGGTCACAACTATTGGCAATATTTGCCTGTTCCATAATTTTTGGCATTTTGGTTACATTTCCCGTCTGCTGTAGCTGTTTGAGAGATTCGGCATTGAGATGACCCATTCGATTATGCCAAATTTCAAATTTTTTTATCGCCAGTCAGCAAAATACTTTCTTCTGCCTGATATGTAACATTTTCGACAGAATAAGTTATATACAAACCGTCAAAAAAAAGATGCATTCTGGCTAGATTTCCACAACCTTGTCAAAATCATCCCAAAGGAAGAGCTTTTGTTTGTTGGGGGAGATTTAAAAGGACATGTCGGGAAGACAAGCGAAGACTACCACGGAGGGCTGGTATACGGCACCAGGAACTCTTCAGGTGAAGATATCCTAAACATGTGCAAGTCGTACGGTCTTATAGTGCTAAATACCATGTTCGTCAAACAAAGCCGGCACTTGATCACTTATAGCAGCGGCGGAAATGAAACTCAAATAGACTATCATTTGGTATCCAGTTTCATGAAGCCACGAGCTAAAGATTGCAAAGTGATCCTGGGAGACGCGATCGCCCCTCAACACCGTCTCCTCCTGACTGAATTTTTTTTTTAAGGAGGCGAGTAAGAAGTCAAAGCAGCAAACGAAGGTGTCTGAGAGAATCAAGTGGTATAAGCTGGATAAAGGAAAAGGCGAAGCTTTTATTACCAACATGAAAAACTACCTCTCTTCCATTATCGATGAGGTCGGTAATGAGGAGTGCAGAGCACAAGACATGTGGGATTCCCTACAACAATCTGGCCTGGAGAAAGCCAAATCACTGCTCGGAACATCTAAAGGCCAACACGCAAAAGAAACCTGGTGGTGGACAGACGAAGCCAAAGTAGTGATACACGAAAGAAAATGGCTTTCCAAGCTTGGTCAAAGTGCTCTTCTAGTAATAGAGAGGAAAAAGCTCGCCGTGAAAAGGTATATATGTAGATATTGCAAAGGTATCGCGAAGAAAAAGTGCGCCGAATTCAAAGCGAAAAGCATGGAAGGCCTCTATCAGGAGTTGGAAGAAATATCGTCTTCCGCGTCTGACAGGAACCAGTCTACCCAGGAGCTTCGACAAAGCAATTTGAATAAAGGAGCAAATATCTTTAAGATAGCCCCCAGAGAAGAAGAAATGCTCAGGAGATTCGTTTCCCAAAGTTTATTAACAATGCTGAAGGCCAACTCCTTGTGGAAGACGAAAAAATTCTCCACAGATGGCGACAGTATTGCGAGGAACTTCTGAACGAACAGTTTCTCCGAGTGTACTTTCCAAGAGCCGCCCCGAATTATGCCGAAATATCCGACATCACAATCGAAGAAGTTCGGTACGCGGTTAAAAACTCCAAGAAAAGAAAAGCTGTTGGGCCGGACGGGATACCCTCTGAGTTCTGGAAAAAGATGGGAGACATCGGGTCTAGATGGCTCATCTCCAAACTTATGAGAGGCGACACTATGCCTAATCAATGGAGGGAAAGCTATCTTCTTCCTTTGCACAAAGGAAAGGGTGATACGCGAAATTGTGATAACTACCGTTCTGTCAAGCTGATGTCGCACACCATGAAGATCGTTGAACGGGTATTAGATAGCCGACTGCGGAAAATAATACGACTATCTGATGACCAGATGTAATCCAAAGTATAAGGGTCATGATGGAAAAGCATCGTGATTCGCCAAAGGACTTGCATATGGTGTTGGTTGATTTCGAGAAGACCTTTGACCGGCAACCAAGAGATCTTTTATGGGTAGCGCTAAGACAAAAAGGAGTTCCAGAAACCTACGTGCGAGTGATCATGGACATGTACAATAGAGCAACGACAAGAGTAAGATGCACCGCAGGAGTCACCGAAGAGTTCGCAATCAAAGTCGGTGTACACCAAGGGAGCGTCCTCAGCCCACTGCTCTTTATAGCAGTCCTTGATTGCTTGCTTGAAGGAAAAGTGACGGACCCCAATGTGCACCAGCTATTCTTTGCTGACGATGGAGCCATTATAAGTGATGATCAGGCGTCCCTACAACGAGCACTTGATGTGTGGGTGGACATTTTTGAGGGACACGGGTATCGTATTAGTTCAAAGAAGACAGAGTATCTGTGCTGCCCGTTCTCTGACCCTCATCAGCCTATTCCAGACATTTACTTGAATGGAAGAGTGCTTCCCAAGTGTGAAAAGTTTAAATATCTGGGATCTATGATTAATAAAGAAGCAACTTGTGATGACGATATCAACCATCGCGTAAGCGTAGGGTGGATGAAGTGGCGGGAAAACTCCGCCATCCCCTAAGCTGAAAGGAAGGCTCTACACTTCAGTTGTACGTCCGGCGCTCACATACGGTTCACAATGCTGGACAATGCACAAAAAATATGAGAGCAAATTAACGGCAGCTGAGATGAAGATGCTTCGCATGACAGCGGGAGTAACAAAGCGTAACAGAATTAGAAGTTCAAAGATCCGAGGAAGCCTCCACGTTAATAATAAAGGAGAGATCCTTTGAACCCCGTCCAAAAGGCGTTATCAATCAACGTTCCAATTTCAACACGCAAAAAAGGAAGGCCGAAAAACAATTGGTGCAAACAAATGCAAAAACATCAGCATTTGATTGGCCTCAGCGCTGAAGTAATCCCAAACCGGGAAGCCTGCCGCTACTTTCTGAGGTCAAACCGGCGGAGCCCACAAGCGGACCAGTAGGAATGCAGTTAAGTGGGAAGGTTATGGTCCTACACTTCTGACCATAACGACGCCGGAAAAAAAAGGAAAAGAAGAAGAACAAACCGTCCTCCTTCGCTACATTTACTAAAATTGTTCCATCTTGGCTTGTTATTGTGGCACAATCTCCTACAAACATTACCTTTCCTCCACTCTTTGTTGCTTTGTTGGTGGAAATTAAATTTTCTCTTAGATCTGGAACATATAAAGCATTGAAGAGTTTGCATTTTTGAAGTTTATCTTTTATTTTTGACATTAATTACCGTTCCGATACCCATAATATCAATTTGCTTATCATTAGCTAATTTTACATACCCCATATACCTCTTTGACAGGTCAACTAACTCATTTTCATTAAAACACATACATATGTGAAGTTGCTCCACTGTCCAAACACCATCGACTTTGTTTACCGCCAGCAACAATTCCCCTCGCGCGTCCAAATTCTTATTATCCCATTTTTCTTGTTGCTTGATGTTATCTGCTAGACGTTCCTCTAATCCTTGAACTAACTTTAAAAACCTGTTCTTATGTAGAATACTTTCCATTTGCACTTTCCAGGTTGAATAATTTTCTCCATTAAAAAGTGGTATGCGACCATGCTGCATTATAATGGGGGTTGATACGCATGCCATATAAAACGACCACGTATGTTCAAGGTTACAGAGGAAGTGAAGAATTTAGTGTTGCCATTAGAAACAAGCTACAATAGTTTATAATATTTAATAAGCACGTTTGCAAAGGACAGGATTTATTGAAAGGCGCTTTCAGAATTCTCATAAGGTTTTCGACTGAATTCTCAATATAAATTGGATCGGGGTTAGTGATAGTTTGTGGCGGTACTAACCTGTTGGCAACTAGGTTGAGAAAAGATTCAAGTCTGTCTTCTGAGGGTTTTTGAAAGGTTTCGGTTTTTCTTTATTAACGTTAAGGTTGAAGAGTATTCAGCTGTGGTCCGAAAAGGAACAGTTATTGGACACTCTCCAATTCTCTGCTCGGATAGAGTCAGGCTCACTTAGTAAAGTGAGGTCAATTACCTCTTCCCTAAACCGGTTACGAAACGTTGGTGTATTACCTTTGTTGCATATGTTGAGGTTGGTGGAGATTATGAAATCGAAAATGGACTCACCCCTTTTATTAATGTCGCTGCTTCCCCATTGAGTGTGGTGTCCATTGGCGTCACAGCCTATCAATAGACACAATCCGCGTGACTTGGCATGTCGCACAAGTGCTCGGACTGCGTCTGGAGCTGGGTCCTCCTCATCGTATGGCAAGTATGCGGACGATAGGAGCAAAATTAATTTGTCCTGTTGTTCGTGAGGTGTGCATTGCTCTTCGTACCTAGGAGAAAAATGTTTAAGTATTTCTTGGCGACTATACAGGTTCGTGCTTACCTTCAGTATGTGGATAGTATAAATTATATACCTTAGACCTTAATCTCTGAATTTTGTTCCTAAGGAGCCAAGGTTCTTGGATTAAGGCTATATCCACATCTTCCTGCAACAAGTCGTCGGTGGTTGCTTTGCAGTGGTGTAAATTAATTTGCACCACTAGCAGCCTCCTTTGACTTGTCGCGTTCATTGGGGAGCCTTACCTTCAGGGTTCCCAGCCCGAACTTGATGCTGCCAAATATGCTGTGGATGTGGTCGAGTGACTTTTGGTCAATGGTAACCATGAGGTCCTTTCCCACTCCGTTCTTACTCTTGGCTGAAGAAATTATTCTCCAGCTGTGAGTGTCAAGCTCTTTATTCTGCTTGTCAATTAGCTTCAATATGGACTCGTCCTTTTCGGGAACCGGTGGAGGGATCCATATTGAAGCCAACGTGCGAAGCGGAAGTATCGAGCGAGGGATAACCTCGAGTTTAGCGTCATATTTCGCCGCAATTGTCGATTGTGCGCTTTAACAAGTCTAGGGACCTCTGGTTGTCACAACCGACGACTTTGACTCCTTTCTGCCAGCCTGCTCCGTCGAAGTTGATCTCATCGCTGCTATCTGCTATAAGCATCGCTTCTAGTATTTTAGCTTCAACTGTGAGCCAATTGTCGGATGTTATATTACCATCCGGGTTGGAACGGTCGGCAATAGACACTTGTAGACTCATGGGAAGGTTGGAGCTGGCTGATGTTTTCATCTTTTTCGCTTCCCTTAGAGTTTCTTCCCCGGAGCACCCCCTCTTGACGTTTTGCTTCGATCCTGAGGCAGTGTGTCCTTTGGAGATGTTCGGTTGCTGTGCGCTCTTTTCGACAGTGGCCGGTTGTGTTGGCTGTTGTCGGGTCAATTTTGGGACGTTGGGTTTGATAAGGGCCGTGCTCGATGGCTTCTTCTTTCGCCCTGTGTCCTTTTTAGCAGCGTCAGCGGAAAGAGCTACCTCTTTCTTGTGCTTCTTAATCAGGAAATCGCACTCGGAGATAGACATGGGTCAATCGTTCAAATTCAACGAACGAATCGTTCAAGTATTGGTTTCAAAAATGATTCGGTCATATCAATCAATCAATCGTTCGTTTAAAGATAGAGACCGATATATTAGACTGGATCAATATTACAATCGTTCGATCGTTCAGATATCGAGATCGATTCGTTGTATTGGTCAATACCACATTCAATCAATCGTTGAATAAAGATAGAAACCTATTCACTGTATTGGTTCAATGCGATCGATCTGAAAATGCAAATATGTTTGTATTGGACGAAATAACTAACGGTTATTGTTCATCCCTTAGATGTTCGTACTTGTGTACGTTCTTTTAATAAAGTCAGCTAGTTTGTTATTTTATCGTGCTTTTTAATTAAATAATAAATAATATTATTTGTTAGTACCTATCACAAAAAAGTAAGTTATCACTTACTCAGAAGCTTAGTTATAGATTGTATTTTATAGAATTGTACGCTATGTCTGAATTAAAAAATAAACGGAGCGAGATATGGAAACATTTTTCAATCGTCTCAAGTGACAAGGCAAAATGCTGTTATTGCCAAAAGCTAATAAGTTTTTCTGGGGGAGCAACTGGAAATTTAGGAAGGCATATAAAGTCTCAGCATAAAAGTATATCTTTAGGAACAGACAGATTCACGCTTGCACACCCATATGCAACACTCACAGCTACAGAAACCAACCCAATTCAAGAATCCAATAGTGAAGCTCCAACCATTTCATCTGACAGTACATATACCCTGACAGCCACAACTTCACATCATTTAGCATCCATTCTAAGACAAACTCAAATTTCTTCATATGTACGAAGACCAATATCACTTACATTTTCCAAACAACTAGACGAACAACTTACAAAAACAATAGTAAAACAATATTATCCGTTTAAAATGGTTGAAGACATAGAATTTAAAGAATTTGTGAAAATGCTGTGTCCAAATTATACAATGCCTACACGAAAGACCATATCCCATTCCTTAATTCCACGTCTGTACAATGAGACAAAGGAAAAAGTTCAGAGAATGCTTGGTGGGGTAGAAGCTGTATGCCTCACAACAGATGGATGGACGTCTAACACCCAGCAAAGTTATATTGGCATAACAGCTCACTTTGTCCAAAACCTGAACTCGAGCAGCAGCCTACAATCCTGCCTTTTAGGATGCATTCCTTTCAACAACAGCCACACGTCGGCAAATTTAGGGGCTTTGTTGAACGGTGAAGTTGAGTCTTGGGGTCTAGGAGGAAAAGTTGCATGCGTGGTGACCGACAATGCATCAAATATCGTTGGTGCGGTGAGATATAATAATTGGAGACATCTGCCTTGCTTTGCACACACGCTAAATCTTGTTTTAGGGGATGGAATAGCGGTCATTGAAGCAGAAATCGCAAAAGTCAAGAATATAGTTGCGTATTTCAAAAGAAGCTCCAAGGCATCCCTTCAACTAACCAGTATGGAAAAGCAATTAAATCTTCCAGAAGTGAAACTAAAGCAAGACTGTATAACAAGGTGGAATTCCACTTACGAAATGCTCTCCTGCATAATAATGATAAAAGATGCAGTTATTGCCGTGCTAGCAATAGAGAAACCGGAATTGAATATTATATCTCCAAAGGAATGGGCTGTGCTAGAAAAGGCCACCGATGTTTTAAAAATTTTCAGTGTAATAACTAAAGAAATGTCTGCTGATAAAAATGTAACTTTATCAAAGGTAATGATATTAATTGGTGCAATAGCTAATCACCTTAGTAAAATATCATCTAACAATAGCCACGGAGAAATAACAAACATAATAGAAACACTAAAAATCTCACTATCATCCCGATTTAAAGAAATAGATTCACACGAGCTAATAACAAGAGCCACCATACTTGACCCGCGGTTCAAGCAATATGGTTTTACATCATACCCCAAATATGTTAAAAGTTTAGAGATCTTAAGAAAAAAAGTGCAATTAATTTCAGTTTCAACTCAACCAGCAAATGCATCTCAACCATCCCAGACACAAACGGACACAGAAACAGCAATCCTTTGGGGGGATTTCGATAATATCGTCAAAAGTGTAATATCTCACCCAAATACTCACGCCGCAAGTGTTATTGAAGTTGACAAGTATATCAATGAGCCACTCATTAAAAGAACAGATGACCCATTAAAGTGGTGGGACGATAGAAAGCATATCTATCCCCGACTTCATAAACTGGTGCAACGTTTGCATTGCATAGTAGCAACAAGTGTTCCCTGTGAACGTGTTTTTTCGAAGGCCGGATTAATAATTGATGAAAGACGCAGTAATCTGAAGCCGGAAAAAGCTGCATAATGTCTATTTTTGAAATATAATTTATAAGATTTATTTTGTTTCTTGTTTTTTAACTTTTTGGTATGTTGTTTATTGTTACATGAAGATTTGAATTTAGTTTCTTGATTTTGTTTTCCATTGAATTATGTGTTTTGAAAAAGAAAATCCAATGTTATCCTTTGTTGTTCATGGTTGTTATAAAATCTTCCTTTCCTACAATAACATTTATATTAATTTGTGGTATGTTAAAATAAAAATAGAATGATACTTACTCTTTAAATGTTCAAACTCTAATTTAAATTAAACGGTTGTGAGCTGTGAGTTACAGCCGATTCAAAAAGCGAAGAAAGTGACACTTTGACATAAATGTATTTGCTTAGAATATGAAAACAACTAACACATCGGAAAATGAATGAAACGGCAAAGAATTGAAGTCATAGCAAAATATGCGAAAGAGCATAAGGAATTAACAATTCGCTTTTCTTCAACACTTTATTTTCGTTCGTTCCATGTGTCATATTGTTTCATATCGTTCGTATCGGTCAAATGACCGAAACAACCGAATCGGTCATTACAAAAGTATTGACTTTGTGATTGATTGGTTTGTAGTTGTGTGATTGCAATCACCAATACTTTTCGGTGATTCGGTCAAAACGAACGAATCAATCACGATCGACTCATGTCTACTCGGAGAGCGCACTCGCGCTCATCTCCCTGATATACTGCACCGACCTTATATATATATAGCTTATAGCCGTTCTTTGCTTTTTAGGCCGATGTTTTTGCCCTGATCGTTCCTTCAGGTTTGCCTGTAGCCTTAGGGTCGACCTTTTCTTCCAGCAGCTGAGCCTCAGTTTCCGAGTCCACTTGCATGGTGTTGCTTACCTGTGATGAAGCCAAGGATTCTTCGTCGGTAGCGGTACCAATTTGTAGTCCCTGAAGGAGAGTCCCGGTTACGCTGTCTCTATCGATCGCGCCTTCGGCGGTGGCAACCTGTACTGCTTGCCTCTTCAGAGGATGCATTTTCTTTTTATTTTTGTTTCCAGTGTTGTCTTCTTCCATGTGTATTCCCACGAGTAGCGCAGGAATGGGTGGTTGACCTCTACAGAGCCCCGCAGTATACAGGCAAGGGTATTTGATCCAGGAGGGTGCCTGGTATCCTGGATACACCGTTAGCGACTGGGCTATTATTTAAACTGGGCCCCCAGCCTGGCTGACTCTCGGCACGGTACGGTTTACACCAATCAAATTTTTAACTTGTCTGTAAACGTAAACATCACAAGGTTGTACTAGTACAAATAGATATTTTCTCATCACATTGGAAAATTTCATCATAGAAAAGTAGCATATAAAGATGAAGTGAATTTCCCGGATTTTGATTATGTGACCACAACATTCTTATATTTTATCATGTAGGTACTTATCAACTAAATTCTGAACCCTGGGTCGAAATGTACCTGTAACTTGAGGCAACACACGCCCAGACAAGGTAATACTGTATTGTGTAGTATACGAGTGTGTAATTTTCGTGGGGGCGAAGGCCCCCATTTATTGGGCTTAATTCAAGCTAGCTTAATCTAATCTTAACCTAATCTCACTTACTAGGTAGGGAGAAGGGGAGGGTGGTTAAGAAGGCGGATTTTTAGGCATCGAGTGCTGAGGTTGAAATCGAAGTAAGGATTGGAATTAACAATTCCCAGCATACGAGAAATAGGTTCATTGGAGCCATAGGCAGTACGGGGGGTGGGTAGATAGAAGAGACGGGGATTTCGTACGTTGCGGGGGTTAGTGTTGATAGAGACAGAGTTATAGAGAGTCGCGCAGTCAATGGTACCTGAAAGGAGACGATGGATAAAAAGAATGTCAGATACAACTCTTCTTTCTTCCAACGTGTTCATGTTGATTAGTTTAAGGCGGTCTTGGTAGGGTGGTAAAATCAAAGGATTGCCCCAGGGGGGACCTCGAAGAGCAAAACGTAGGAATCGGCGTTGGATGCTCTCGATTCTAGAAATGTGGGTTTGTTGATAGGGAGACCACACTTGGGAGGCGTATTCAAGAAGGGGCCGGACAAAGGTTATGTAAAGAGATCGGGTAACGTAAGGGTCCGATAATTCTTTAGACCATCGCTTCACGAAACCGAGTGCAGAATTAGCTTTAAGGATTATCTCATCGATGTGTGCCCGAAAATTAAGCTCTTGGTCACATAATATGCCAAGATCGCGAATGACTTGAACCGTGGAGATGGGTTGATTATTGAGGAAGTAGAGACGAGGAGGAGGTTTGATTCGTTTACGTGAAAAGGTAATCGATGATGGCATTTGGAAATATTAAGCTCTAAGCAATTTTTGGAGCACCAGATGGAAAAGCTATTGAGATCAGATTGAATAAGGGAAGAGTCATGACTGGAGGAAATTGTCTTGAAGAACTTGGTGTCGTCGGCGTATAATGAGATGTGGGAGTGTTTGATCACCAATTCAAGATCGTTTATGGAAAGAACGAAAAGAAGTGGACCTAAGTGGCTGCCTTGGGGGATGCCGGAGGAGGCTAAAAAGGGGTTAGAGAAGGCAGATCTAAAACGAACATTATAATAGCGATTTTCCAGGTAAGAAGATATCCACTTCAAAGAAATGGGGTCGAAGCTAAGGGAGGACAATTTGAAGAGTATCAGTCTGTGGGAGATTTTATCGAAAGCTTTACTGAAATCGGTTGAGATAACGTCGACTTCTTTGCCGTTCTCTAAGGCTGATAGGGTAAAGGACACAAATTCAACAAGGTTAGTGGTTGTGGATCTGCATTTGAGGAAACCGTGTTGTCTAGGGGAGATTAATGACTTGCAGCGAAAACTTAGTGTTTCGTACAAAACACTCTCGAAGAGTTTAGGTATATGGGATAGTTTGGCAATGGGACGATAGTTGTTAACAACGTTCTTCGGACCTTTTTTATGTATAGGGGTGATAAATGAGTTTTTCCATAAGCGGGGGAATTCACCTTGGGATAGGGATTGGGTGAAGATTTTTGAGAGAGGGCGAGAGATGGTTGAGGAGCATTTTTTTAGAAATATGGCAGGGAGACCGTCGGGTCCAGGAGTGAATTCATCATTAAGTAGATTTAATTTGTTTTCGATGACATGAGAATCAACTGTGTGTGGGAGAAATGGTCCAAGCGAAAAATTCGGTAGATAATCAAAGTATGAGAAGTCTGGAGCAAACGAGTCGTCGGCGAAAGACTGTTTAAAAAAGGTGGCGAAAAAGTTGGCGATAATATTGGGATCATTCGAGGTTTGATCGTGGAAGGAGAGGGAGGTAGGATAGCCATCGGATTTTCTTTTATAGTTGACAAACTTAAAGAAGGACTTTGGATCGTTTATAAGATTGGCTTGCGTTTCTGTTAAATACCGTTGATAGAGGAAGTTGTGTAGGGCGGTAAAGTGGATATAGCTGCTTATTTTGCTTATTTCTTTTGTTTCTTAGAGAACGGAGCCTGCGATTATACCAGGGTGGGGAGGTGGACGAAGTTTTGCGTTGTGAAACGGGAACGTAAAGAGAGATAGAGTAAAATATTTCCCTGTAGAGTATGGATATAGCATCATTTACGGTTAGGTTATCAAAATTGAGAGGGGCATTTTTAAGGTATTCATTTATTAGATGAAATTTTGCTTTGTGGAAATCGTAAGAGGCCAGAACTGTAGGAGGTTTATTCTGTGATGGAGAATCGTGAAAGAAGGAAAGGAGGAGGGGAGGATGGAAGTTATCGATGGTTGAAAGGGAAAGGGGACTAAGTGAAACAGAAGAGTTGAGAGGATCGGTTGTGAATATGAGGTCGAGTTGTCTACCCATGTAGTTTAGTACGCCACTAACTTGGCTGAGGTTTGAATCTGTTAGGCGATCCAAGAAGAGACATTCTTTGGCCGTAGTGGGATTGGTGGCAGTGTAAGACGATTGATCGTCTAATTGGGTCCATTTAAGTTGAGGGAGGTTGAAGTCACCGAAAACAAGGATTTCATCTTGAGGGTTTCTTAAATCGGTTAATTGGTCGATTGTGTTGATGGCGAGTTCATAGGATTCAATAGGTTGTGAGGGCAAGATGTAGAAACAAATGATGTATAGTGTCTTCTGGGGTAGAGCAATCTTAATTGAGATAAAAAGTCGAGAAGTGGGGAGGATGATACTGCAATAAGGGAAGAGTCAATTGTATTAAGGACGGCTAGTAGAACGCCTCGACAAGGACAACCGTCAGTGAGTCGGCTGAGTTCGTCATCGCGATAAACATTAAAATTTGGTAGGAACAGTTCGAGGTTATTTATGCTGGGGATCAGGTTCGTTTCAGTCAACGCGAAGACATCAAAGGGCAAAGCATGTGATTGTTGCAGGATAGCTTGGGTTTTCGAGCGGAGACCTCTTACATTTTGATAATAAATAGTAAGAGGGCGGTTTTTGCAGAGGGTGTGGGTGACAGGAGGATGGCGACAATTAGGAACGAAAAAACCTATCGTATCGGCTACGCTGGAGGTGCGATATCCGCTTTGAGTGTATATATAGCCGGAACGTTTCGAGATCATTTGAGACTTTTTGAGGGGAAATATTGAAGAATTCGTGGTATTTTACGAAGAGGTTTTTGAGGCTAGCGAAGTCAGCAGGAAGACCTTCCTGTTCGATTGATACCCTTACGCTTGTCTTAGTTTTTCCTTCGTAGCAAACCGAGTCTGACTTATCATGGAGATAAGCTAGGAAGAGTCGGATGTTTTCGTATGTTTTTTTTATCCCTTAACCGAGAGAGAGCATAACGACATTCGACGGGGTTAGCGGTTTGCTGGGTAAGTTTGACTGTGGGGGGCAGAAGGGGTTCGATAAAAGATTGAGAGGAGACAGAAGAAGGATTTGTTATGGAGGGACCTGTTGATGTAGGGATTGGTGAGGAATTGGTTGTGTTGTATGAGATGGAACTCGATTTGGGGGCAGAGGAGATGGAGCATGGTGTGGGATAGAGAATATGGGAACTGCGGAAATTTGGGTATTTTGCACCTGATCTGAGGTCGAAATTGGGAAATGAAGTCGGTGGGGGTATTGGTCGAGAAAGTATTTCTTGAGCCAGGAAACATTGGCGTGGGGAGAGACTCCTTTCAGGTAGAACTCGGAAAGGTTCATGTTCACTCATCACTTAAGTTATTCAGCTTAGGTAGAAATTCATCGATTAAGGGGGAGTAGTCGATCTGAACATATTCAGGATTAGATGATTTAGTCGAGGATTGTATTAGGGTGTCGAGGTCGGAGCGGAAAGAGGTGACCATATCTTTAAGACTGTCCGGTGTCTTTCGCGACGGAACGAGTAGTCGGTTTATCTCAGACGCAAGTTTGTCGAGCTTGTTGGTGAACTCTTGGGCCAAGTTGGTATCCACGAGATTTTTGACCGTGCGTAAGATGTCGTCGGCCCCCAGAAAGTATTTTTTGGCGGACTCAGACGAGTTGTCCACGGCACTGGAAATATCTTCTAAATTACTCGTTATTACATCGAGGTCATTTGAGATTTTTTTATTCGATGTGGCAATGTTGCTTAGGGTGGACGTCATAGTGTCGCTAAGGCACTTTATCGCTATCATGACGTGTGATAGGGAGATTTGTTTGCACTCCTCGCAAACGAAGTTGAAATTGTTGGATAATTCCGGTATACAGGGTGTCCCACGAGCAGTGTGCCAAAAAGCTAGAGCGTATAGGTCTGGTCAAGACAAGAAAAAAATCGTATGGGAGGGGGGGGTCTATTCCCCCCCGTTTAGCCGGGAGGGGCAATTTTCTAAAAAATTGACTTAATTTGGAAAAAAAATTATTAAAAATCACCAGTTACATCCACAATGCCGTGATATACTTTTTTGTAAAGCCAGAAACCTTTTCTTTCATCATGTTTTTAAACGAAGCTGTTTTAAGGAATAGTTTTTGAGAAATTAATTTTCAAACTCAAAATTTTGAAAAAAAAATGAAAAAAAAAATTTCGAACTATTTTTTTTCAAAATTGTATGTAATTAAGTACTATTTTTTTTTTCAAAAATTCAATTCCCTAGTTAGTTTTTAGTTAAAAACAGAAAACCAGATGTAAAAATGTCTTGTAGTTTTTGAGAAATTAAAAAAATACCCAAACCATTTTTTTCTAAGAAAAACCTTTTTTTTGGTTTTAACGCGGCTGGACTTGTAGGCTAATTAATGTATGAAACATTGACCTCTTTTTTATTATTTTTAAAAACTTTGGAGTTTTATTATAATCAATTTTCAATATGATCCCGATTTTTTAGAAGGCAAAGATTATATCTCCTTCTAATGGCTGCACATAAGTCAAGCAATTTGACTCCAGCGACTTCAATCCGTTCTTTCAGTTGTTCCAAAGATACTATTTCCACTTCGTAAACATAATTCTTCATGAATCCCCACACATGCAAATCTAGAGGAGTTAAATCTGGTGATCTAGGTGGCCATGCCGTGGGGCCCATTCTTCCGATCCAACGGTCACTAAAATGATCATCCAGCCAGTTTCTAACCGGTAAGCTGTAGTGTGTTAGTGCTCCATCTTGCTGGTAGATTAAATTATCTGCTATGGCCAAAGGAACTTTGTCCATCAAATCGGGCAAAAGGTCTCGTAGGAACTGCAGGTATGATTCTCCATTAATAACGGCATTCAAAAACCGGGGCCCGATTGCAGTTTGTCCAACAATACCAAGCCAAACATTACAGCTAGAGCGATGTTGTGATTTATTTTGTTTTTTGTTGTGTGGATTGGTGTTACTCCAATGATGCAAATTGTGTTGTGGAAGTTAGTAATCCCATCTCTGGTAAACTGTGCTTCATCCGTCCAGAATATCTTTGCAAAATAGTTTCGTTCAGTTTCATCTCGAAGCAGTAATGATCAACAAAATTCTGCTCTCAAAAACTTGCCGTTTGAGGTGAGTTCCTGAACTGGCCTAAAATGGTACGGGTGTAAGTTTTCGGTATGAAGCACTCTCCATACTCTAGATTTGGGCACTCCAAGCATAATAGCTATCCTCCTTGTACTAAGGGAGGGATTACGTCGGACCAAATTCAAAAATTGCGGTTTTATTGTCTTAAGGTCCTAGCGGGTAGAACCCATCGGCGGCGGGCGGACCCAGACGAAATTGGCAGGTCAGTTTTCAGGCATTATCAATGAAAAAAAAGGATTAATCCAGGGATATTCCAATACTGTGTCACTTTATTGTATCCTCATAAAACTCCGAATTTTTTAAAAATAATAAAAAAGAGGTCAATGTTTCATACATTAATTAGCCTACAAGTCCAGCCGCGTTAAAACCAAAAAAAATGGTTTGGGTATTTTTTTAATTTCTCAAAAACTACAAGACATTTTTACATCTGGTTTTCTGTTTTTAACTAAAAACTAACTAGGGAATTGAATTTTTCAAAAAAAAATAGTACTTAATTACATACAATTTTGAAAAAAAATAGTTCGAAATTTTTTTTTTTCATTTTTTTTTCAAAATTTTGAGTTTGAAAATTAATTTCTCAAAAACTATTCCTTAAAACAGCTTCGTTTAAAAACATGATAAAAGAAAAGGTTTCTGGCTTTACAAAAAAGTATATCACGGCATTGTGGATGTAACTGGTGATTTTTAATATTTTTTTTTCCAAATTAAGTCAATTTTTTAGAAAATTGCCCCTCCCGGCTAAACGGGGGGGAATAGACCCCCCCCTCCCATATGATTTTTTTCTTGTCTTGACCAGACCTACACGCTCTAGCTTTTTGGCACACTGCTCGTGGGACACCCTGTATAAGTTAGGCATCTTTTGGATAAGCCAATGCATGTTGGATGAAAGGCTTTGCCACAGATACCAGTACATGTGAGCTGCGGATTTATTTCCGTAAGTGCAGTTCACATTCCCGCAGCACTTTTCCATAATGGGCGATATAATTGGGTCACGAGGTAAGTGAGAAAAATTGACAACGCAGCGAAGGGGTAGAAACGAGGAAACGAGGTTACTGATTTTTTGTTTTGGTTTTATATGTATTTTTGTATTTTATTTATATATTTATGTATTTTTTGTTTTTGTTTTTTTTTTTGTTTTTTTTTTGTTTATTTGTTTGTTCGTTTGGTTTAATTTGTCACGTCACTGAACGTATAAACTGGGGGTAGCGAGGTAGAAGGCAAAAGACACGACCAATCGGCTTGGAAGTTGACTGTTGACTAACTTTGTTCATATCCTTCCGGTGGACTTATTGACATACAAAAAAAATATAACCATTAACAAAAAGTTTTTTTAAAAACATTTAAGCATGCCTTTCAATTAACATATTACGAAGTTAGCGTTGAAATTTGGTATCAAGTGCAAGATTTGTATATAGAAGGTTTCTGCTGCTGCTAGCATCTTTCCTAGACACGGTTTCCTTTTTGTGCACATATTTGGTGATTTTGTGCTGACGAATGCTTATGCTTAAAATTTGTCAACGTTCTGAGGCTTCGGAAATCGAAATCTTCGAATTGTGCAGCTGCAGCCAATGCCCATTGTGATAAGTTTCTCGTTGTAACTTGTTGATAGTTTTGTCTAGCTTCAAGAAAACGATCATAAGCCCGTGAGTCAACTATAGCAAATTTATCAAAGTCTTTTGACTTATCACTGTACAAAGATGATTCAGAAATTGTATCCTCACTTATTGACGAGCCAGGATGTACTTCGCCTGTCGACATTTTTCCAAAATAAATCAACTTGAAATTATATGGGTATGACACAAGAAAACAGCAAACTCCAAAGACAAACTAACGAACTGTACATTTCACATACATTAAAATGCGGCTGACGAAATCCAAGGACGTTTCAGGTGCATACGCTCAAAAGACCCTTTTTGTAATGTGTGACTCTATACTACAATATAAAGACAAAATGACGGAACTACGATCAGGTCAAACGGATAAACCCCATATGGAATGTTACGAATGTAAAAATTTGTATTCTTTAAATTCTTCATATTATTTTTGATAGAATTTTTATTTAATATTAACCGATACTCTGTTGGAAGTAGCCCATGGTTTATGTGAGGTTTCGGGAAGGCGTCTACCTCCACAAGTTTACATCAAGTCCACTTTTTTCCTTTATAGCCGTAAAAATTGACCTCATCTAATCGGCTGTGTTTCGGTCGGCATATACACTTGTGCTCATATAATTAAGTCACAGGGAAAATGTTTGCATTATTGCCAACTATTTTCTTTACCCGCGAACGTATTTTTTTTTTTGTGCATGACTGTGATCCTCTATCAATGCCGATATGTGTCATTAGAAGAAAAAATTAAAAAAAAATGATCCTTTGTGAAATTGCGATCAGTCATTGTCAGTAAGCAGTACGGGTAAGTGCTCATATAATTAAGTTATTTGTCTTAAGAAGGGTAAGTTAACTATTTACAAAGTGCAAGCTCAATTAAATGAGTTTAATTTTAATATTTTTTTTGATTTGAAATGCATAATAAACGAAAAAACGGAAAATTGCTGCAATGGGAAAGAAGAAAAGCTCAACTCCATCGGAACGCCAGCTGATATGGCAAACCTTTCAGAAAATGAAAAGTGTTGGAAAAGTTGTAAAGCTTTTAGCTTTTCTCGTGGCAAAATCAACAACGCCATTAATTATTACAAAAAAAATGCCACATTTAATGACATACCGCGGAATAAACCTCGAAAAACCACTAAAGCTGAAGACCGGAAGTTGATAAGGATGAGTAAATAGATCCATTTCTTACCTCAACTGAAATAAGAGCGGAAATGCAGAGCCATTACGGTGTAAATATTTCAGCGCAGACCGTCCGAAGGCGTTTAAAGGAGAACAGAATTTTGAGTTTGAAAATTAATTTCTCAAAAACTATTCCTTAAAACAGCTTCGTTTAAAAACATGATAAAAGAAAAGGTTTCTGGCTTTACAAAAAAGTATATCACGGCATTGTGGATGTAACTGGTGATTTTTAATATTTTTTTTTCCAAATTAAGTCAATTTTTTAGAAAATTGCCCCTCCCGGCTAAACGGGGGGGAATAGACCCCCCCCTCCCATATGATTTTTTTCTTGTCTTGACCAGACCTACACGCTCTAGCTTTTTGGCACACTGCTCGTGGGACACCCTGTATAAGTTAGGCATCTTTTGGATAAGCCAATGCATGTTGGATGAAAGGCTTTGCCACAGATACCAGTACATGTGAGCTGCGGATTTATTTCCGTAAGTGCAGTTCACATTCCCGCAGCACTTTTCCATAATGGGCGATATAATTGGGTCACGAGGTAAGTGAGAAAAATTGACAACGCAGCGAAGGGGTAGAAACGAGGAAACGAGGTTACTGATTTTTTGTTTTGGTTTTATATGTATTTTTGTATTTTATTTATATATTTATGTATTTTTTGTTTTTGTTTTTTTTTTTGTTTTTTTTTTGTTTATTTGTTTGTTCGTTTGGTTTAATTTGTCACGTCACTGAACGTATAAACTGGGGGTAGCGAGGTAGAAGGCAAAAGACACGACCAATCGGCTTGGAAGTTGACTGTTGACTAACTTTGTTCATATCCTTCCGGTGGACTTATTGACATACAAAAAAAATATAACCATTAACAAAAAGTTTTTTTAAAAACATTTAAGCATGCCTTTCAATTAACATATTACGAAGTTAGCGTTGAAATTTGGTATCAAGTGCAAGATTTGTATATAGAAGGTTTCTGCTGCTGCTAGCATCTTTCCTAGACACGGTTTCCTTTTTGTGCACATATTTGGTGATTTTGTGCTGACGAATGCTTATGCTTAAAATTTGTCAACGTTCTGAGGCTTCGGAAATCGAAATCTTCGAATTGTGCAGCTGCAGCCAATGCCCATTGTGATAAGTTTCTCGTTGTAACTTGTTGATAGTTTTGTCTAGCTTCAAGAAAACGATCATAAGCCCGTGAGTCAACTATAGCAAATTTATCAAAGTCTTTTGACTTATCACTGTACAAAGATGATTCAGAAATTGTATCCTCACTTATTGACGAGCCAGGATGTACTTCGCCTGTCGACATTTTTCCAAAATAAATCAACTTGAAATTATATGGGTATGACACAAGAAAACAGCAAACTCCAAAGACAAACTAACGAACTGTACATTTCACATACATTAAAATGCGGCTGACGAAATCCAAGGACGTTTCAGGTGCATACGCTCAAAAGACCCTTTTTGTAATGTGTGACTCTATACTACAATATAAAGACAAAATGACGGAACTACGATCAGGTCAAACGGATAAACCCCATATGGAATGTTACGAATGTAAAAATTTGTATTCTTTAAATTCTTCATATTATTTTTGATAGAATTTTTATTTAATATTAACCGATACTCTGTTGGAAGTAGCCCATGGTTTATGTGAGGTTTCGGGAAGGCGTCTACCTCCACAAGTTTACATCAAGTCCACTTTTTTCCTTTATAGCCGTAAAAATTGACCTCATCTAATCGGCTGTGTTTCGGTCGGCATATACACTTGTGCTCATATAATTAAGTCACAGGGAAAATGTTTGCATTATTGCCAACTATTTTCTTTACCCGCGAACGTATTTTTTTTTTTGTGCATGACTGTGATCCTCTATCAATGCCGATATGTGTCATTAGAAGAAAAAATTAAAAAAAAATGATCCTTTGTGAAATTGCGATCAGTCATTGTCAGTAAGCAGTACGGGTAAGTGCTCATATAATTAAGTTATTTGTCTTAAGAAGGGTAAGTTAACTATTTACAAAGTGCAAGCTCAATTAAATGAGTTTAATTTTAATATTTTTTTTGATTTGAAATGCATAATAAACGAAAAAACGGAAAATTGCTGCAATGGGAAAGAAGAAAAGCTCAACTCCATCGGAACGCCAGCTGATATGGCAAACCTTTCAGAAAATGAAAAGTGTTGGAAAAGTTGTAAAGCTTTTAGCTTTTCTCGTGGCAAAATCAACAACGCCATTAATTATTACAAAAAAAATGCCACATTTAATGACATACCGCGGAATAAACCTCGAAAAACCACTAAAGCTGAAGACCGGAAGTTGATAAGGATGAGTAAATAGATCCATTTCTTACCTCAACTGAAATAAGAGCGGAAATGCAGAGCCATTACGGTGTAAATATTTCAGCGCAGACCGTCCGAAGGCGTTTAAAGGAGAACAAATTGAATGGCCGAATTGCGAGACGAAAACCAAATGTATCCAAAAAAAATATCAAAAAAGGTTGGAATTCGCTCGTGAACACTGGCAAAAAGACTCATCATTCTGGAAAACGATAGTCTGGAGTGATGAGAGCAAATTTAACGTCTTCGGGAACGACGGAAGGCCATATGTACGACGACCTCTGGGGATGTTTCACCTCATCTGGAGTGGGTCCAATTGTCCAGATTAATGGAAAAATGACTGGTGAAATGTACAAAAAGATATTAGAAGACCACCTAAACGGCGATTTTGCTGACAATTTACCACTTGTGTGGACATTTCAGCACTGCTCTCGGGTCGTTAAGTCATGGCTTGAAAAGGAAAAAATAAAAGTTCTTAAGTGGCCTGCTCAAAGTCCTGACCTTAACCCCATAGAAAATCTATGGGGTATTATAAAAAGGACTGTTTCCGCCAGAAAACCCCACAGCAAAACTTACCTCTGGGAGATAATCCAAGAAGAGTGGAATAACATCACTCCTAGCCAATGTGCAGCGTTGGTCCACACAATGAATGACCGGTGTGCGCAGGTAATTAAACAAAGAGGTTATCCAACCAAATATTAAGGCAAGAAAGGTAGAAGTAAGTTCTTTAAAATAAAATCTAAGTTAATATCTCAATTTCTTACAGATGACTTAATTATATGTGGCCTTTGCCTATTTGACGATATTTTTTTTCATGTGATATTTTTGTTTTTTTTAACTATGAAATTTTATTACTTATAAGCTATACATTAACATATTTGAAGAAACAATACAATTTTGCAGACTAATTTGATGTTTTAAAATCGTTCAATTGAAATAATTCTGATGACTTAATTATATGAGCACAAGTGTACAAAGTAGAGCCAACCCGACCTATATATCGACCCCTTGAAGTGTGGTTTTGGCCTCTTACCTAGCAGTTCAGAGGTTCAATCACAGCCTCTTGTATTGCTGCCACTTATGCTGTGGTAAGGAGATTTACGCCCAGATTATTGGGGAGGGCGCCAAGTCTTGTTTTTCACTTCAAAAATCTTACTCTGTGTGTGCATTTCCAATACAACACCTTATTGACATGGAAACAAAAGAGTTACTGTGAACTACAACCAACGCAAATTCAATTGAATCTCTCCAATCCTATCTAGGACACCCACCCCCGGAGAGTAGTCCAGGTTGTGTGGCAAACACCAAAAGAGCATACACATGAAAAGATACACCGCTATAGCTTTCCTTATCGGCTTGCGGATTGCGAATTCTCCTGCGTATTGTCGGTGGAACGACCATGTTTCGGTTCCAGACTATCTGCCAGGGCAGATTTTGCGTGTACTAGAAAATTAAAAAAACAACAACTAAAACAAATAAAAAAGACTTGCCGTCCACCTCTACGTGGTTTGAGTTGAGAAACGTTTATGAAATGGCTAACGGAAACAAACTAATTTCCTAACGTAAATTCCCCGTATAAAAAAACATTACCGCAGGAGTTTCAGTAATTTCATGAAATTTAATCGGTTATAGATTCACCATCTTGAATTTTGAAATATATATTTTTGGGACAATGATAACATTAGAGATGTGAATTTTATTCATAATATTCATACCTATAGTTTATAAAATAACGTCCATTTTTTTACACATTGATATCTTGAAGAGGTTATGTTAATTCAAAGCAAAAAAAAATATTCCTAGTTATACTTTAGATATTTTTTGCGCTTTTGGTTTTGGTTTCGCATCCTTTCAGTAACTTTATTGATGCGAAAAGGTTCACAAAAAAAAACGCAAAAAAAAATTATTATTTTTATTTATAATGCGCCATATTGGTTTTTAAAGCCATTATTATGCGAACCTGACTGCACTAATCGAAAGAACGACCTCAAAAATAGTAGAATAGATACATTTGGAATTTTTTATTTAAATTTTTTATGGCAGAACATAAGTCTCAAACACCATATGAAAATTGTGCTTTCCCGGACTTAATGGGTTAATCAACTATCTATTGTATCTATCTATTGTGCCAAAATCCGGGGTCCCCGCTATACCTATGTACTTTTAACGTACACTGCTCTACGGAAGATAGGGAAGAAAAGAAGTAAAGGACATGTTTTATGAAACAATGGATGAAATATTTGACAAAACGTGAAATTAAGAAAAGCTTCGCCAACAACATTCAAACACAAAAGAATACGCAATCTAACGCGCAACCAAATTGATTTTTGTCTGATAGATAGAAGACAACATAGTACTAGAGCATACAAATGAGTGGAGTGATTCGGACAACATCTTAATCTAATCATCGCCAAAATTAAAAGCCGAATCTAAATTCATCAATGCGGAGGTAAAACAAAATTCAACGTTAAAAAGTTAAAGGACCCTCGTATGCAACATCAATACTAAGAAGAAATAAATAAGCGGTTAGCCCTACTACATGATGCAGAAACTAACGACAAAATAAGACACGTAGAAAAAGTATGGGCAACAATAAATTGTTCTAAAGGAGGCAGCGGAAAGCAAACTAGGCTATTCCAAAGCCCCCAAAAGAAAGCCTTGATTCGACGAAGAATGCGAGGAAGACCGTAACTCTAAGACTTTAAGCCCTGGAAAATAACGAAAAAAACACGCGCACAAGATTCCTACGAAAGGAAGTAATTCATCTCTTTCGGGATAAAAAATGTCAACGACAAAGGAAAGAGTTTGCTTAAATTCACGTGAGTTAATGTCTTAGATAATTTATTGGCTTCGCACATTTTCACAGTCTCATACCCATGTATAACGTACATTCCTTCTTATGAGCGTACTTACTCCACCTGTTGCCATCAACGCTTTAAGCAATGATCATCTTCTAGTTACCTGTAATATTCTCTCTAGTCCAAAAACTTTTGATGTGCAATATTTAGATCTTAGTAAAGTAAATTGGAATGTATTTCTATACCATCTCTAATTGCTCTTAACAACTGTCCCTTAGATTTAGAACTTGCGGACAAAATCAAAGATGGTGTACAAACTGCAGTTCCAACAAAGACCCTATGCCAGTGTTCCACGATCTATATCAAGTTAAATAAAAACCAGACATTTTCTTAGACGTAAATGGCAAAGATATCGTCTAACAAATGATTTCCGAGAAATTAATTTTCTAACACGTTTAATTGGGAGGAAAACTGCAGAGTTTAGAAATGACAGTTGGAACAGAAAACTTGGCACACTCCATCCGAGTTCCAAGCCATTCTGGAATATTAGCAAAATAATTTCAAAAAATAGAAGCAAATTCCCAATTTGGTTGCGAATAATTCATTAATCACAAACAGTGTAGGCAAGGCTGAGTTTTTAGCAGACGTCTTTTTAAAAACAACACAAAGCTTAAAGGGAAAAATGTCGACTGGGTTAATACTTCGGTTGGTTTAGTTACGTTACCGCGGACGGTCTAGAGTTCATTCGTTCCTTCGATTAAAGTGCCCTTTGAGTGCAATAAAGGAATCTACCTTAAAAAATTTCAACACGTTAGTCTCCCTTACGTCTTTACATGTGCTTTGGTACCTTAAAATGTCAGTTTCTTGTCCTGGTTGATCCCAATCCATTTTATTCTAAATATGCCCTGCAATTGCGGACAAAAAGTTGAAAGAGTTGACGCTAAAATTCAATGTTCATTGTGTAGAGTTTACTACCACTTAAAGTGTGTTAAACTACAGCAGAGTGACTGTGAATACATGAAAAAGAACAGTAACAATTATCGTTGTATTAAATGCGATGATCAGAGGCGGCAGTCACTGCGTTCGCCACCACTCGCTCTTCAGAAAGTGAAACAAGTGCACGAAACATTTCACGGTCGCTCACCTGCGGGGGAAGTAGCCTTGTCTCCCTCTAACCCTAAAGACTCTCCTTGTGCGTCAGAGAACGCCAGTACTCCAGCTCCAATTACACTAGATAGTGTTTTTGAGGTGATTTCTGCCCTAAAAGCTGATGTTTTCAAGGAGATCTCTGCACTAAAAGAAATCAACCTTAATGCGATGCAAAGTATTCAATCCCTACAAGAGGAAAATAAACTGTTAACAAATAAAGTTAATAATCTACAACACACAGTGAACTTTTTCCACCAGAAGTCTCTAAATAAATGTGTGGATGTCATCGTGGTTCCCAACATCGTAAACAACAACGCTCTGGATGCAGCTGTCAACTTATTCAACAAGGGACTTGAAGTCAACATTAGTGCCGATGACATAAAAAATTGCTTTGCCAAAAACATCGCACGTAAGCCTAACACAACATCTACACGAGCCGATCATAAGAGTATTTTAAGAATTAAATTTAAGACACTTGAACTAAAACAAAAAGTTATACAAAAGAAGAAGAAATGTAAACTTAGCACAAGTGATATACATAGGTTTTAAATCACCATACAACCCAATTTATATTATATAACTTATTATAACAGAGTTGTTTACAACAAAGCTAAAACTTTTAAAACTGAACACAACTTCTCTTTTCTGTGGGTTAAGAACAGTGTAATATTTTTGAAAAAACAAGAAGGCGATAAGACTTTTAAAATTAACTCTCTGGAAGATATTTAGAAAATTACCTCCTAGATAATCATTGCAAGCTTAATTTTTTATGATATTATAATTCTTTATAGGCAATGTCTGATACTATTTCCAATATTTTAAACATAGAAAATGAGACTGAAGACGATAGTGAATTCTGTACCTTTGATAAAGACATTTTCTCTAGTTACTATTACTCGGAAATACCGTCGAAAGCATTTTTTATTATACATCAAAATATTCGCAGTATTCGTAAAAACTTTGATTTATTTTTGTTACACCTAGAGTCATTTAGTAATAAGCCGGATTTGATTTTTCTATCTTAAATATGGATATACACATATGATACTGAATCTAATCTCTATACCATACCGGGCTATAAATTCTATTCTGCGTGCAACAACTCTTGTGCGGCTGGTGGAGTGGCGGTTTTTGTTAATGATGAGTTGCAATGTGATTGTTGTGCATCAGTTTGTTAAGCGCAGATATGGTTAAAGTTTCTGGTGCCATTGAAGCCAGGAAATTTACTTTTATTTGTTTATATAGATTACAGGATAAAGATATAAATCTATTTATTGAGGAATTGAGCATCTTGTTATCTGAAGTAAGTTCTTTATTTATATTGGGAGACATCAACATAGATATCCTATCTGAGTCCTCAAAAGCCTTTAACTATATTTCTCTCCTAGCTAGTTATGGCTTAGAATCATGTTATTTTGAACCTACAAGACTTACTTCCTCTAAACAAACCTGTATTGATCATATCTTCGGTAGGCTTAATCGCAGTTCTAGATTTGCTATCACTAGTTCTATCTCGGATTTTAAGATTTCTGATCATTGTATGACTGGTTTATTTTTTTAAGGTGACTATGTGAAATCAACTAAGAAGTCTTTAACAGATCAGACCATTAAATCCCTCAATTTTAAACGGCTGAATGACATTTTGCTACATGAATACTGGAGCGAGGTTTATCTGTAAAATGATCCATCGAATGCTTTTAATATCTTTTGTTATAAACTGAAAAGCCATATATATTCCTCCCTTGCTACAATTAAAAGGCGATCTTATTGCAAAAAACTTAAACCATGGATGTCTACATCTCTGTTAAGAAAAATTAAAATAAAAAATTCACTAAGCCTTTAAATGTAAAAAGAACCCGAGTAATTCAAACCTTAAACTTTGTTTGGATAGACTTTGCAAAGTGATTGCCATTGAAATTACTGAAAGTTATTATACTAATAAACTGCAATTAGCTAGAAATAACTTGAAAAAAGAATGGTCTATTGTGAATGAGCTTATTAATAAAAAGACCCGATCCTCTGTTAGATTGAATTGTACTCCTATATACGACCAGAATAATAAAATAGTTGCTCCATCTGAAATACCTAATGTGTTTAACCAGTACCTCATTGATACTGCCCAAAGGACTCACTTTAATGCTGGTTTCTCTAATACATCATACTATTGTATGAAGGAATGTTTTAATAGAGAGTTATTTCAAAGCAACCGTTTTTTTATGTTCCAATTTCATCATATGAAGTTTATCATACCATAAAAAAGATTGCATTTAATCTAGCTGATGTTCTAGTCCACATCTTTAACAAAAGCGTATATAGTGGAATATTTCCAGATGCTCTCAAAACAGCTGATGTTATACCTATTCTAAAAAAAGGTGATAGTTCTAATCTAAACAATTATAGGCCTATTTCAATTCTTCTAATGTTTTCCAAATTTTTGAAAAAGTAATGAAAACCAGATAGTGTGCTTCCTTGAAAATTCTTAATTTTTCAGTGATGATTAATTTTGGTTTTATGGCTTGAAAGTCTACTGAAGATGCGCTCCTGAGTTTCTGTAGCTTCAACTATCTGAGTCTTAATAATAAAAAATGCACAGCTGCTCTTTTTATTGACATCACAAAGGCGTTTGACACTGTTGACCATGTTATCTTGGCTTCTAAACTAGAGAAAGCTGGCTTCAGAGGTTTTATGCTTAAATGGTTTCTTCCTTACCTCAATAATCGCAGGCAGTTTGTAAAGATTGAAGATCATTTCAGCCAACCCTTAGACATCAAAACTGGCGTTCCAAAGGGTTCCGTACTCGGTGTATGTGTTCCGTACTTTGGTGTACATAAACTCAATTTTTAATATAACTTTTAGAGTACAGGGTTTGCTGATGCTATAGCATGCTCTTATTCTGCGAGCTATATACCACGATTTAGAACAACTTAGGCATTGGTTTCTTATGCACAAATTGGTGATAAGTGATAAAACTAGAATTATATTCTTTAATCTGTCGAGTAACTCTGTTAACTATCCTTCTTTGGTTTTTCATAGTGTTGGTTGGAAACTATATACTTTGGACTAGTACAATCAAAACTACAGTATGGTATAGTTTGTTGGGGTGGTACTCATTTGAATAAAGTTCAACCCTTACTTGTTGTACAAAAACACATACTCAGATTAATATAGAGAAAAAGTCGATTCTCTTAAACATCTGTACTTTTACAAAGTTCTTAAAGCATTTTTTGTGAGGAGTGGCTACACTATTAACAGACGCCCGACCTGTCCTTCCCTTCGTAGTTGTAGTATGCAATTAGCCGTAGTTCCCTCATTAAAAACTCATCATTATTCAAACTTCTACTCAACAATTGCCCCCTGACTGTACAATAAGTTGCCGTCTGAGATTAGATGTATCAATAGCGTTTTTATTTACTGTAGAAAGGTTAAAACTTTGGCTTTTTAACTTTGACTTAAATGAAATAAACTTCCTTGCTAGTCGCACAGTTTAAATTTAATTACTTTCTTGGTTTTTGATGTATATACTTTAAAATTTGCTTTATTTGTCCACTCGGTTTTAACATCTCTCCGTAACCGAAATATTTTTACACTAAATTGTCTATATACTACATTCGTCACTAGTTCTCTAACTACAGAATGTATCTTTCATTTTCATTTTAATAACTGTTATATATTTTACTTTACTTGTTACTGAATTTTGTACTATAGAATTTTAAATTGTACTAGATTTAAGCTATCTAACATAATATTGTAAATTGTGAAAATGAATAACAAATACAAATACAATACAAATACTGCTAGACGTAGAAAATTCTTTTGACTCTGTTTGGCACAACACTTTAATTTACAAACTAATAAGAATCAGTTGGCCGCAATAAAAGTTATCCAACACTTTCTAAGCAACGGAACCTTCCTTGTTTGACTTAATAGCGCGGTTTCTTCCGAGAAAGTTGTGCCTGCTGGTGTTCTACAAGGCTCGGTTCTGGCACCAACTTTATTTAATATATTTATCTGTGATTTTCCTGATATTCCAAACTGTCACATAGCACTATATGCTGAAGACACGGCTTTGTATACATCTCATACAAGTGGAACTGTCAATACAAATCACTTACAAAATGCTTAAATATTTTCTATGAATATTTTACGCCGTAGAAAGTTAAAAATAATGCTGTAAAATGTCAATCAAACTTATTCACCAGAAAAAGATCGCCTTGCTATTTTCCCCCACACAATTTAACTTTAAATAACTGTGACATACCATGGGCTAGTTCCGTCAAGTACCTCCGGGTGTACCTAGACACACATAAAAATACCATAAAAATACATAAAAAAATACCTTAAATAAATTAAAAGTAGCCACAAAAATCTTGTATTCGCTGATTAATCGAAAATCAATGCTAAGTCGTCAAAACAAGCTGATATTGTTTAAAGTGGTTTTTCATGCAATAATTACTTATGGGGAAATTGCGCAAAAACACACGTTAAAAAGTTACAAATAGCACAAAATAAAGTTCTCAAAATGATGTTAAATCTTCCTGGGATTTTTCAACACGGATCTTACACGCATAAGCTGGCTTAATCCAAGTTGACAGAACAATTTAATTCTCAATGAGAAGTTTTTTTTTCCAAATGTCTAACTGTCGATAACACACTATTGCTGAACTTACTCCACTCTACGAGTAATTACTTAGTCCTTTACTTATCTATATTAATTTTCTCTTTTATGATTTATCACTGTGATTTATTGCTTTTTATTCCTCTATCCTATTCCTAATTTATTATTCCTTATTTGCTATTTATTACTTATCACTTATTTATTATTTATCCATAATTTATTATTCGTTGCTCTTCACTTATTATATATTTATTAATTCTCATATTATAAATGCATACTTTAATTTTTACTATGTATAAATATATATTTTTATTTATATACACATTATTATTATTTAATATCTTTATTTATTTACTTATTTATTTTATTTATTTACTTATTTACTTTATTTATTTACTTATTTACTTTATTTATTTACTTATTTATTTACTTATACATATATATAAATAAGTAAATTTATTTTTATTATTATTAATTTATCTACTTATTAATCAATGATTTATTTGTTTATATATATATATAAAACTATTTGTATCTTTTTATTTAAAGCTTCATTGTCCTAAATTATGTGAAATGAAAAATAATGTAAAAATGTAATTTATTTCACTTATTAAGAAAAATTAAATTTATAAAAATAATCCGATTTTTTTTTTCGAACATAAGTAAACTTTGCATTTTTCACACACAACTGTACTAAGAAGTTTGCATCCTGATATGCACCGCATCCGGTTGCTCTGATGTAATTGCTTATGATCTATACCATCACGTATTATATCGTTTGGAACTGGTTCCTCGGAAAAAGTACTGCTGCTGCTGGGTCGACCTCTTGTTGGTTGAATATACAGTTGCGAACAAAAAAATAGCAGTGGGCAATGAAGTTTTGCAAAAATTTATATTTTTCTTAGAGTACTTATTTTTTTATAAATTCATAAAGCTCAGTCGTTAACGTACTTTGTTATTTTTAGGATAAGTGGTAAAAATTTCAATATTACGCTCAAAAAATTAAAAAAACACGAATTGTGTCGCAATTGTAGTAAAAAATAGTGAACAAAAAAATAGCAGTGGTGCAAAGGTTTCAATTTTTACATGTATTTACAGGAACAATGGAAATAGAAATTAATCAAAACTTTATAAGTGAACAGAACTATATTAATATTTAGTAGAATTGCCAGAGTTTTTAATGACAGCCTTACAACGTCGCGACATCGAATCGACCAACCGTTGACAGCGTTCTTTGGGTATTGCGTACCCAGCACTTCTTACAATTTCCCAAAGTTGTAAGTTATTTGTCGGTTTTGCACTATACACAGCCTTCTTTATATCAACCCACAAATTTTCTATGGGATTTAGGTCAGTCCATGACCTGAATCCGGTTAACCCGAAACCATTCCCTTGCTTTCCGACTCGTATGCTTCGGGTCATTGTCTTGCTGGCATGACGTTTTCCAATATATCCACATAAACATGCTGGTCCATAATGCCGTCAATCTTGTGGATAGGACCAACGCCGTTGTAGGAGAAACATCCCCACACCATGATCTTCGAACCACCGTGCTTCACCGTTTTTGTGGTATATCTTGGCTGTTGTTCTGTATTGGGCGGACGTCTTACAGAAAGATTCATTTCCTTTCTTATTTGGACAGCTGATTTTGATGGATCCAACTTAGACATCCGAACTATTTGGCGATCATCCTGAATGCGTGTTTTCCTTTTTCGACCTCTATTTTCGGGTTTGTTGACAAATTTGATGGCATTTGATATCATTTTTGCAGAACACGACACAATTTTCTGTATTTCTTTGTATGAGTGTCCTTCATCCCTCAGTTTTATGATCTGCTTACGTTGTTCATCACTACAATGTTTTGCCCGACCCACTTATGATCGTGGAAAAGAAAAAAATAGTTCATATTTGTTTTATTCGCTTGCTATTATTGTAAACTTACTATTAGTAACACTACGAGAGTATGTGTTGATAATTTTATTATTTTTATAACGAAAAACCTACGCACTGCTATTTTTATGTTCGGTCAAATTATGACGTTGAATAACAAAATGTACCGCTATTTGTCAGAGTAGGGGTAGATCGATCACTTATCCTTCTCATTTGCTCCTTGCTGTTACTTACTGTATGATTCCATCCATTTGACAAATGGGTGAGTTCAGCATTTAAAGTGAGAAGGATTTACAATTTATATCCTTAGGTACTGCTATTTTTTTGTTCACAGCTGTATGTATTATAGTTATAAAGTGTATCAGCAAGTTCGCTTCTAAAATCAGCTATTACGTACGACCCTCTTTCAACCGACTTTTCCATCACCTGCTGTTTTTTCGGGAGCTTACGAGACGGTTTCTTTGAACTGTTCCTAAGCAGAAAATTCCTTCCTCATGTAATACATGAGTGACAATGAGCTATAAAAGCTGCCAAATGATTCGATTTCCGAGAAAGCTTTATCACTACATTACCAACCGTTCCAACATCCGTCTCATTATCCATCACAGGATCGTTATCCTTCCCTGTATAGATAACGAACTTGTAAGGATATCCTATCAGTGAGCACAGCATAAACAATTTGAAACCCCACTTATGTGGTTTCAAGGGAAAATATTGTTTCATAAAATTCTCAATTTTTGTCTCTGATCCATCGGACGCTAGCAAATCCTTTATTTAGGTGATCTATTATTGGATGAAGTTTATGGAGCCTGTCATGATTGGGATCTTCTACCGGCCGGTGCATATCGTTATCATTGAATTGAATAATTCGCCTTAACTTTTCAAATCGGTTGACTGGCATCGAATCTTTTATGACATGAAAGCCAAGTTTGGCATTCCAATATGACCGAATGTTTGGGTAGTGATATACTGACATAAATATCAATATTCCCATGTACTTATGCAATTCACAATCAGTCGCACAATCGGGATGATCAGGGGCCTATACCACGAAACAACAATTTAACAATTTAACCGACACTTGTTAAAAAAGTAGATTTAACAAGTAAAGTTAATTACTGTACCACAAAAAAACATCCGTTGTACTTGTTAAAACGAAAATTTCCCTAGATTTGTTAAGTCAGTTTAACAAGTGATTGTGTCGCAGCTTCACCTGCACAATGCGGAGGAAAATAAGTGCCACAGGCAAAATATCAGTGTTAATAAAAATTCGTGACAACAAAATAATTCTTTTCGGTGCTTTAGCCAACAACATCACAAAAGAAAGTAAAATTGAAATTTGGACAGATATTCTAAAAGTTGCGCAAAGTTTAGGTGTAGTACCAGAAAAGAATATCAAGAAGAGTACCAAGAATTGGACATACATGAGAGACGTTTTCTGGCAAAATTGCCGGAAATATGCTTTGGTAAGAGGTTGAGTAGGTGGCAAAAATGCGTCCATAGGGTACTGTTTCTGAACTGTTTTGTTCGTTTTCTGATACAAAATGTTGAAAGTTCGTATTGAAGCGAGCAATATTGCACAGTGTTGCACAGCATTTGAAAATATTGGCTGCATAGACAGGCTTAACGCGTAAATAATTCAAACATGGAAACTTTTCTTTGAGTAATCCATGAATAAAACCATAAAACCATGCGAATTCTATTACACGTCTTGTTCGCTTATGAGCTCTGTTGTACCGGTCAATAGATGCACTATTTGACGATAAGGCTGCCGGAGGCATAACCCATGTTTTCAAAGGATATGCGCTGTCCCCCAATCATCATCAGCATCAGGAAAAGGCCTCCATCCACTTTCCATTTTCTCGAAAAGAGCGCTGTTGCGCAACACTCTCGCATCGTGCACACTTCCGGGCCAGACTCCGCTATGAGTTTAACGTGGACTCCTGCCTTGACGGCTTAATTCCACGGCGGGCCTCCCCGCAAGGGGTTGATTTTATGGACGACAACCAACGTCCTTATTTGCATAGTTCATGTTCATAAGTACCAATTCGGAGCCATGCGCAGGGACATGGCTTCCCTCTTGGTATGGGGCGAGGCCTAACTAAAACCTCTTACCGATATTAAGGGTATCGGCACCCTTCGAACAACTGAGTAAAATTACAAGTAAAATTACTGTTGTTCGTTATTGCGTTCAAAATTTCCCGCATTTGGGATAACCACAGCCCCCACGATACTCCCACAAGGGGGCCTACCGCAAGACAGGCCAGGTCTGTCATTCCAATATCTGACATTACTGCCATTTATCAGTCTGACATTATTGTCCTGGGGGCACCTGCCTCCCGTGGTTCCAGAATTAGGCTTCTGGTCAAGCCGTTACTCCCAGAAGGGTTACCCTACACCCAACTGGGAGCCTTATATTTGCTAATATGGCCGAATGGCAAGCCAAAATAGCAAATGTCTGCCTTTCCAATCGATTATCTGTCACAACGACAGCATAACCAATTAGTTATCGGCATTTTGCATTCAAATTAGCTAAATAACTATATAGCTAAAAATAGCCATACAGCTAAATAGCTATGTAGGCCATGCACCACTTGGCCCTTTAATGTTGCCCCCCAGGTACATGAATCGCATATTGAGGATGCGACCCGTTGTTATCCAGAGGGCGTAGACTTTCGGGCCAGTTCGCACTTATGTAATAGAATTTAAGATCTGGCCCACATACTGCCATGCAATTTAACGAATGATTTCCGTGGCGATCCAAGAACGCCGGTTCATTGTTTGACGGAGCATCGATATTAATAAGTATACCGTCTACAGCACCACATACTCCCGGCATTCCTCCTTTTTCAAAAAATTCCTGAATTACTTCACCGACATTGCCCGGCCAACACACTTGAACTCGAAATTCTACATCATTAATAGCGGATGTCACCTCGGCAACACTTCGACATACAGCCATTTTACTAACCCCGTGCATGTCACCTATTGTGTAGTACTGAGCACCAGAGCCGAACCAATGCAGGGCTATAAGAATTTTTTGTTTCACACTCAATGCTTGGCTTCTGTTTGTAGGTGCCTTCAATTTATAATTTAGTTTGCCAGTGAGATAGTCTACTGAATCACTAGGAACACGAAACCTTTCTATAAATAAATGTCCTTCGACTTCGAAATTAATTCGAGGTTTAAAAATTCGCGAGTTATTTGATTCCTCACTATCACTATCACTTTCATCTGAATCGAAAAAAAAACATTTTGGTTATTTTTATTTTGTTAAGATATGTACGTGGACCGATATATTGCGACCGTTGGCTACGACTGACAAGTGCAACAATAACTTTTGACATGCATATACATATGTATATAGTATTTGTCGCTCTCTAAAATCCGAGTGGATTTACATGTGAAAGCCTAGCTTGATTTTGAAAAAGTATTTGTGCAAATATCTGTTCCTAGAAATTTATCTAATCATTTATGAAGTTTCTCTCTAAGATAACACAGCATAATAGGAAATTCGAAAGCAATATATTGTACGTGATATGATGATATATCCTTCAAAAGCAATATTATTTCATTTAACAATTTTAAATTCATTGGTTCTATTTAGCCAACAATTTAACAATTATTAATAACAATTGTTGTTCTGAGTTACAGAAACAGGGAAATTCACAAATTTCCCATTTGTTAAAGACAGTTTTAACAATTGTTATATTTCATTATTAACTTGTTGTTTTGAGGTACGGAAACCCTAGTTATAAGTTAAAAATTATTTCTTGTACAATGCTTGTTGTTTTGTGGTACAGGGCCCAGGTTGTTTTCGCACAGAGTATCTATTTATTTGTTCAGTTATTTCATTGATAAAGTCAGGAGTAAAAAAAAATATGAGAAGAACTGAAACGGAGTTTCGAGTCGCACTATTTCGGAAGGAAATTCTTTGGAACTTTGAAACTGCATTTTTTCATCATTAAATTCAAGTCTTATTTTCACGTTAGCCGTTGAATGCGTAAGGGCTTATAAGATCGACGGCAGTGTTTGCTCTGTGTTTTCAATAGCAGGCTACGGTTTCGATATCAGACCCAATCTCTTTATTTTTATGCTCATCATATTCAAGAAGTTCCTCCAGCTGCTCACCGAGTCAATAATTCCCCAAAATCGTCTTCATCTACCTCACCACCATCTTCATTTTATAGTTTTCAATATAATTATCATTGTCAAAAATATTTCTTCGAGCCATTCTATAACAGAAAAAAGCAAAAGGTTTAAACCCGCAACCCAGTTACAGTCTGTCATAATTTTTTGCAAAAGGAAAAACTGTTTGCAATTTCAACTAGAACGTTAAAATTTATGGAAACGCATTGCTTTTGTAATTTTTTCTTTTAATAATTTTATTAACAAGGTTATTCTTAACAACTTCAAAAAAAAAATAAAAATAATAAAATTCAAACAAGAATGGAGGAAAATAACAAAAATAAAAACATCTTCATATTTTAAGCTATCAATTAATTGTTTGCAAAATGCAAGCAGAAACTAAAAGGAAACGAAAAAAAAAACGATTTTTCGATATGTTACGGTATTAATTTTAAGCACAATGACAAATTCAACTTTCGTTGTGTAATTAGAGGCTATTTGTACCGTTTTTACCGACTAATAAGCAATTTAGAAAATGCCTGAAAATCGAACTGATAGCAAAGTAATAGAGTTGGTTTATTTCAGTTATTATAAGGGAACATCTCCTAAAGAAATAACCGAAATGTTATCAGTTAAATTGAAGACTGTTGACAACATTATAACACCAGCAGAAAAGGAAAATCGGTTGGAGTTGATAAATTCTGGAGACCGACCAACGAAGCTGTCCTGATGAGATGAATCTAAAATCGTTAGAGCTGTGATCAAAAAGCGCCAAATCAGATTAAGGAATTTAGTGGCGAGAGTAAAAACCGATTGCATGGAGATGAGACTAGTCAGCGTGTACACAAAAATAAATGCACGTCGAAAATAGCCCGCGAAAAGCCGTTACTCTCCGTGACAAATATGCATAAAAGGCTGACTTTTGCACTACATCAGATTCCGCAGCCGTCAGAGTTTCGGAATTACGTAATTTTTTGTGATGAGATAAAAATACAGCTTTGAAAAACAAAAATATTATCCTCACAATAAAGTTTGGCAAATTGTCGGTCATGTTTTGGGGACGCATTTCATCCAAGGGCGTCGGAGAAGTGAGGTTTTTCACTAATACAATGACAAGAAATATTACTTGGACATAGTCCAAAATGAACTGTCCAAAATTGCTGCAAGTTTCGAATTTTTTAATCCCAAAAATTGCCAAAAGTCGCAATACAAGTTATACCAGGATAATGACCCGAAGCACAAGTCACTCTTGTGGAGGACATGGTTGCTTTACAATTGCAGCAAAGTGTTCGATGTACCTGCGCAAGGTCCTGATATAAGCCCCATTGAAAATATGTGGCCATTTTTAAAGAAGAAGGTGGCAAAATGGGCTTCCACATTACAAAGTGTACTTGTTAGGATAATCCCGGAAGAGTAGAAAAAGATACCGCACTACTACGATATGGAGCACCTAATTGGATCAATACCAAGATGGCTACAAGCCTTTATTGATAGAATAGATCTTCTGCCAATCAGCCAATCGAGTTTTCTCAGCTTCATATTAAGCTCTTCTCTTTTCTTTTTTATACGTTCTTTCCATCGTAATTTAGCGTTCAGGTTCATTCCTAAGTACTTTGCTGTATTGGAATAAGGAATTTGTATCCCATTAACAATGATTGGAATATGTTGAATCTTTTTGTTAGTGAAATTAACATGTATGGATTTCATGCTACATATTTAGTTTTAAACCCCATTTTTTGGACCAATCAGTTATAGTATTTACAGCATTCTGTAGGGTTTGAGTTGATTCTACTTCATTTTTTCCAACTGAGAGAATGGCAGTGTCATCAGCAAACGTAGCAAGTGTGGCAATTCGAAAAGGTTGGCATGTCATTTGTGAATAGTATATACATCGTTGGGCCTAGTATGCTTCCTTTGGGAACACCGGCTTTGATCGCTTTCAACGCAGAATAGGCGTCTTCTTGTTTTATTCGGAAGTATCTATCAGTGAGATAAGATTCTAGAATTGTTGAATATTCTCTAGGAAAAAGAGTTTTGAGCTTACAGAGTAGGCCTTCATGCCATACTTTATCGAACGCTTGAGCGACGTTCAGGAATATTGCAGACCATATCGTTTTATTTTCAACGGCTTCTTCGACAATGTTGGTGATTCTATGTACCTGCCCAGTAGTAGAATGTCGGTCTCTAAAGCCAAATTGATGAGATGGAATCATATTCTCGCTGTTTATAAATGGCTTAAGCCTCGTCAGCAGGATCTTTTCGAATATTTTTGACAAAATGGGCAGTAAGGAGATTGGCCTGTAGGACGACATTTCGTGCGAATCTTTACCTGGCTTGGGAATCATTATAACCTCTGAAACTTTCCAATAGCAGGGAACATGCTTCAGGCGCAAACAAGCATTTAGAAGTATTGTTAATTTAATCTTAGCTCTAGGTGGTAGGTGTTGTAATAGCTCAGCAGTAATAAGATCATAGCCAGGGGACTTTGTCTTCTTGAGATCTTTTTGTATAATAGTTTATACCTCCAAAGGTGTAACTGAAGGAATTTCCATGGATTGTTGCTCGATTTCCGGCCATATTACTAGATGTTGTCTCTCATTGGGTTGAAATACATTCGTCAGATACTCGGCGAATGCTTCTGCTTTCTCAAGGTTGCTTTTGGCCCATGAATTATTTAATTTAATTGGTGGGTTGTGTTGAATAGGACGTTTAAGATTTTTGGTTATTTTCCACAATGAGTATTCGGTCGATTTGTCGGCTGTTAGTTGGCGTAATTTTTGGTTAACTGCTTTATTTTTAAGCTCATTTAATTGAGAGCGAATCATTTCTGTAAGCTTATTTAATTGTGACTTGTACAACGGGTATCTTGATTGTTGCCATTTTTTCCTTAATTTTCTCTTCTCGGATATTAAGTTAAGTATTGGTTTCGGATAACTATACCCGATTTCTTTCTTTTTTACCTGAGGAGTACTTTTCCATGCAGCTTTTTGTATTTGTTCCGTAAAATCCAATACTTCATCTTCTAGTTGATTTTTATTACAAAGCACTGTGTTAAAGTTTAAATTCTGATCTAATATTGCTTGGAAGTAATTCCAATCTAAATTTATTTACAAGGTAAGAGTTTGTATTTTTCATGTTTACCCTGTCATTATTAATTAAGTATGTATATTGGTGAATGATCAGAATTTAAATCTTTTCCTTCTTTGATATGAAGTGCATTTCTGGAGACTTGTTCTGTAATAAAAAAGTTGATCAGGTCTGGAATTTTCTTTCTATCCGTTGGCCAGTACGTTGGCTTACCAGTTGACATGGTAAAATTATGAAAAGAAAAAATTACAAAAGCAATGCGTTTTCATAAATCTTAACATTCCAGCTGAAATTGCAAACATTTTTTTCCTTTTGCAAACAATTATGTGACAGACTGTATATAGAGTTATTGCATGGAGTATAATTTTTGATACAGATAAAAAAACACTTATTTATGAGGACAATAATCAAAAATTAAAAAAAAATGCAATGTATTTATATGGAGAAAATTCTAACCTTTTTCGATTTTATTTTTTGAACACAATTTTCTCAAAATATTATTTTATAGCAAAAAAGAAAACTTTCGATTTCACTTTATTGCAAACTTGTCGGCTATAAATCAACGAAATCAAAGACACTGCTGATACTGATCCATCATGATGTTTGTTTACTTTGTTTTGATTAAGAAACTATTGTTCTATCGTATAAAAAATAAGGTTTGTTTCTTATCAAAGTAAAAACATTTTTAGAGCGAATAAAAAAATGTATCATTTTTGATACAAGATGCATTTAAGGGCTTAGAAGGAGGAATAAAGTTTTCGCGTCTTTGAAAACAATAACTTAAGGAGAATCTATGGTGGTAAATAGGAAGAAAAAACAGTTGAACGGAGAAAAACAACACAATCAAGAATTCGAGAAATTCTGCTCAGTCCCAACCCTTGGCCGGGTAATTAAATCGTAAAGACTAAGATGGCAGGACACGTTGAACGAATGGAAAATGGACGAACAGTCAAAAAGAATGAGTAGAAAACCTGTTGGAAAGATACTGCCAGGAAGGCGGCGCAGTAGATGGGAGGAGATTATATCTTTATATAAGTATAGATTTAGAAGAGACGGAACAGAACAGTGAAACATGGAAGGAACACACTCAGGACAGGGAGGCTTGGCGAAGCATGGTATCGAGGCTCTGAACTTCCGAGTTCCAAATGGTCGGTAAAATTTGTTGTACCACGAAATGATTTTATAATAAATTAAAAGTCAATATTATTTTTCCCTAAATTTTTATTCAATTAAAATAAGATCCGTTGGCATCTATGACATTCTTCCAACGTAATAAAAGGGCAAATATTCCTTTTTCGTAGAAGTGCTGACTTTCTGAGGCAATGAAATCTTCAAGGGCTTTCTACTCGGTTCCGGAAGACCTTCTGCTGGTAAAATGAATCCATGTTGAGAAAAATGTGATAGTTCATTGGAGAATTATCAGGACAGTACGGTGGATGCTTCAATGAATGAAGTTCTTCATTTAATTCATTCATTCAATTATAGTATTATTAAAACTTTCAGCTATAAGTGGGAGTGTTGTAAATGAAACAGGATGTATTATGTATTATTAAAGTTTAGATAGCATAACAGATAGCGCTCTCACAGTTTTTGTTTCTTCTGTTAAATTCTATTTTTGAATTGCTGTCAGCCGTTTTTGTGTGCTTTTCGTCGTTCTTTCTCAAATAAAGTTTTCTTTTTCGTTTATAAAGTTGACCGTTTTTCTTTTTTAAAGAATTATTTTGCGTGAAAGTGCACGAACGTAATTGAAATGTTTATTGTAGCATTTGGCGAGTCTACTCTGAGCAAGAAAAAGGTTTATACATGAAACACCCACTTATCGAATTTCTTTACCTTTCCTATGAAAGAAAAGTGTCGACTTATTGTCATAGGGGATAATTTTATGCTTTGTGCAATCTCCCGCATCGATTTAGTTGAGTCCGCAATCACCGTTGCTCTTAAAATCATCGTGCTCTTAAAATGCTCGTGAATTAACGTTTCCGGCTTCCCACGCGGTTCTTTTTCGAGGCTCAAATCTCCCGAACATAACTTTCCAGACAAACGTATAGTGCGTTCTTTACCGCTACGTCCACAAATGCGTCATTAATGTGTTTCATTGTCAATAATGCATTAAATTCACACAGGAGAAGTATACTTTGGATATGAAATTGAGGAAGAGGGGTAAGAACTTTGATAAGACACAGGAAAAAGGACGCGTACAGCATTTCATAATGCTTCCGAATTTTTGACATTGCCTTCAGCGCTTAGGGTTTGGAATTTACTCCGTTACTTTTGTCTTGTACCATCCAATATCGACTGAGAAAGGAACGAATCGAAAGCGAGAAGAAGTGCTCAGAAATTTTCGTGAACTTTTCCTTGACATTTAAAGTGTGGTGCTTAGAAAAAGTTGAGAGTCGGATGTAATTTGATTGAGACTGGGCATAATTGATCAATATTCTTGGAGCTTATGTTTTGGTAGGAAGTTGAGGAAATTCATGTCTTTTTTTTTATGTAACGAGATCATGGAGATCCGCGAAACCACATTCTTCCATCTTTTGGAAGATTGGAACTTCGGCCTTAAGGCCGTGATTATTTTTTTGAAAGTACTTACTCAAAATATATAATAGAAATATGAAGAAAATAAAATAATAAAATAAAAAAAAGAAAGAGCAAACAGGGAAAAGAGAAAAACACTGCTTTTTACCATTTTCAGTTGAAATAGCTCCCTAAGAACGACGTATACACTACGATAGTTAACCAACGACTTGATATAACGATTTTATTTTTATTTATATTACATATTAGGTTCTGTAATTTTTTATTGAATTCTTTTAAATGTTATTCCTGTTTTAATTTACAGGTGGGAATTCCGGATTTTATGGAAACACCGGTGGTGGAGGATCATACGGTGGAAGTTATAATCAAGCACATACAAATAATTCCTCAGGCCCAGACTGGTGGGCTAATTAAAACAGTTAAGAACTATTTGAATGTACTATATAAACGTAGATGCATAAAATATTTTCGAAAATTACACAGTACATAGGTTGAGTTTTTTTTATATTTAAAAATTGATGTACTAAACACATTCGAAACATACACGAACAGCATATACATATGCCAATGACAAATATATAAATACATCGATATGCATTTTATATGTTGTTGGAATTTATGTGTGCATTATGAACTCCAAATTTAATGTACTAGTTAATTTTAATTTTCTTAATTTCTTAAACGTACATTCTTGGCTTACATAAGACAAACTTATGCAAGATTTTTTCTTTCAAACTATAACAAATTGAAGTAATTAACTTTCAAAAACAAGTTTTCATAATTTTAATATAATATTAGTTAACGTGGATTTAAACAGACGATTAATTATACAGAATTCCATACAATTCAGTTAAATACAAAATTCAAAATAAAATTCCGATTTTTGTTGAATAGCTGGTATTTTTATTGCATGGGGCTGAAATGTAGCTCAACTCCAAAAGGGTCGGAGTTTATGTGTGTCACCTATGTTATCTGTTTTTTTTTTTATTGCTAGTTTTGAAAGGCAATATTTTTATAAGTATTCCCATTATATTTTTTGATAAAGTCCAATTTTTCCAACCACCTTATTGTGTAGCTAATCATCAGCAATTCATCATAGACTTAACTCATATTATTCCGAAAAATGGTTTTCGATTCGTGAAAAATAAGTTAACTTTTCATGTTTTGGATAGATTTCATACCTCTATAATTAGTAATTATTGTAGTTATGATCTGAATTTTGTAATGTTGATCATGAGTATTGAAGATTCATTTAATTTGACGTTCCTACATTATGTTAGCTGCACTTGGACCTTATTATACAAGCTTTAAAAAAAAGTAACAATCTGATTAAAATCTAAAGGTTGGAAAAAATTTCAAGTTTGATATAATATAAAAAAAAAAACTGAAAATTGTAGGTAATACTTTATTTTGGGAAAATGTAGTCATGTTGCGGGTTTTATTTGTTAAAAACAATATCTTCTAAATGACGCCCTTAACGCGTGAATAGCGAGCTGGTTCAATGGCGGCAGTTTCGCGGCGAATATCCTGATGCAGGGTAAGAGAATACCCGCATGGTGTGAGGTCCGGAGAGCGGGGTGGCCAGGTTATATTTCCATACTTGATTATTAATTTGTTCGTGAAAATAGCCCTTAGTTTTTAGGTTTGTATGGGCTCCAGTAACGCAAGTTCTCTTTATTTATGCAGCCGTCGATATGAAAATGTGCTTCATCACTAAACAATATGTGGCCAAGTGTTCATGTTGTTCACAAAGGATAGTCACTTTCCTTTAGACCGTGCACGATTTTGATTTTGTATGGGAGGAACATTAATTTGTCGTGATCCTGGGACGAGCAGCAATGCTCGGGTCAGAGCTATAGGATTTCCGGGGGATAGCAAAGTAATGCAACGGTGTAAGCCACACTTAAGAGTCGCGAGTTGGAACGTTGGAAGCATGAGTGGTCGCAGCTATGAGCTTGAAGAAATTATGGTTAGAAGGCGAGTAGACATCCTGTGCGTACAAGAGACGAAATGGCGAAACACCGGTAATCGGGCACGTTTCTTGGACGTTAAAACAAAAGCCTACAAGATGTTTTACTATGGATTGGAACAAGGAAAAAACGGAATCGCCATCATCCTTGCGGCAGAGCTACTTGGCAACGTCTTAACCATTTCAAAGTCTAGTGACCGTTTGATGGCTCTCAAATTGGTGAGGTGTGGAACATCGTAAGCGCATATGCCCCTCAAGTAGGATGTGAACAAAAAGAAAAAGATGCATTCTGGCTAGATTTCCACAACCTTGTCAAAATCATCCCAAAGGAAGAGCTTTTGTTTGTTGGGGGAGATTTAAACGGACATGTCGGGAAGACAAGCGAAGACTACCACGGAGGGCTGGGATACGGCACCAGGAACTCTTCAGGTGAAGATATCCTAAACATGTGCAAGTCGTACGGTCTTATAGTGCTAAATACCATGTTCGTCAAACAAAGCCGGCACCTGATCACTTATAGCAGCGGCGGAAATGAAAGTCAAATAGACTATCATTTGGTATCCAGTTTCATGAGGCCACGAGTTAAAGATTGCAAAGTGATCCTGGGAGACGCGAGCGCCCCTCAAACCGTCTCCTCCTGACTGAATTTTTTTTAAGGAGGCGAGTAAGAAGTCAAAGCAGCAAACGAAGGTGTCTGAGAGAATCAAGTGGTATAAGCTGGATAAAGGAAAAGGCGAAGCTTTTATTACCAACATGAAAGACTACCTCTCTTCCATTATCGATGAGGTCGGTAATGAAGAGTGCAGAGCACAAGACATGTGGGATTCCCTACAACAATCTGGCCTGGAGAAAGCCAAATCACTGCTCGGAACATCTAAAGGCCCCTGCCAACACGCAACAGAAACCTGGTGGTGGACAGACGAAGCCAAAGTAGTGATACACGAAAGAAAATGGCTTTCCAAGCTTGGTCAAAGTGCTCTTCTACTAATAGAGAGGAAAAAGCTCGTCGTTTGCTCGTTGCAAAGGTATCGCGAAGAAAAAGTGCGACGAATTCAAAGCGAAAAGCATGGAAGGCCTCTATCAGGAGTTGGAAGAAATATCGTCTTTCGCGTCTGACAGGAACCAGGCTACCCAGGAGCTTCGACAAAGCAATTTGAACAAAGGAGCAAATATCTTTAAGATAGCCGCCCAGAGAAGAAGAAATGCTCAGGAGATTCGTTTCCCAAAGTTTATTAACAATGCTGAAGGCCAACTCCTTGTGGAAGACGAAAAAATTCTCCACAGATGGCGACAGTATTGCGACGAACTTCTGAACGAACAGTTTCCCCGAGTGTACTTTCCAAGAGCCGCCCCGAATCATGCCGAAATATCCGACATCACAGTCGAAGAAGTTCGGTACGCGGTTAAAAACTCCAAGAAAAGAAAAGCTGTTGGGCCGGACGGGATACCCTCTGAGTTCTGGAAAAAGATGGGAGACATCGGGTCTAGATGGCTCATGGTTCTTATCTCCAAACTTATGAGAGGCGACACTATGCCTAATCAATAATTTTAATCGTATAATTTTGTATCGAATTTGAGCGAAATGTTCCGGCTGCTGTTCGTCGCTGCTGATGTTGCTGATCCCGTAGGAGTTCTATCTTCTTCCTTTGCACAAAGGAAAGAGTGATACGCGAAATTGTGATAACTACCGTTCTGTCAAGCTGATGTCGCACACCATGAAGATCGCTTAACGGGTATTAGAATGCCGACTGCGGAAAATAATACGACTATCTGTGATCGAAAAATGCCCCTCACATACGGTTCACAGTGCTGGACAATGCACAAAAAGTACGAGAGCAAATTAACGGCAGCCGAGATGAAGATGCTTCGCATGACAGCGGGAGTAACAAATCGTGACAGAATTAGAAGTTCAAAGATCCGAGGAAGCTTCCAAGTAAAAGAAACCATCACAAGAAAGATAGAGCGTGACCGACTCAGTTGGTATTGCCATGTTCAAAGGAGAGATCCTTTGAACCCCTTCCAAAAGGCAATATCAATCAACGTTCCAATTTCAACACGCAAAAAAGGCAGGCCGAAAAACAATTGGTGCAAACAAATGCCAAAACACCAGCATTTGATTGGCCTCAGCGATGAAATAATCCCAAACCGCAAAGCCTTCCGCTACTTTCTGAGGTCAAACCGGCGGACTCCACAAGCGGACCAGTAGGAATGCAGTTAAGTGGGAAGGTTGTTGTCCTACACTTGTGACCATAACGACGCCGGAAAAAAGGAAAAGAAGAAGATGGGAGGAACATTAATTATTAGAGACTGCAATGTTTTTTCGGTTTTCGTATAATTTTGTATCGAATTTGAGCGAAATGTTCCGGCTGCTGTTCGTCGCTGCTGATGTTGCTGATCCCGTAGGAGTTCTCTTCACAATTTTCGCTTCTTGTCTAAACCTTTGCCCCCATGACCAGATAAATTGTGTGCTCGGACCATCACTCAGTCTGTGAAAATTGACTATCTCGCCCCGTTTAGAAGGTAGGGGCAATTTTAGAAGAAAAAAACTTAAAATGAAAAAGAAAGTTTGCACCAATTTTTTTTAAAATTGTGAAATGAGGTGCTAAATTGGCTTTTTGTGGTCAATGCTTATATCAATTTTGAATCGAACACACAAAACCTAATGATTTTATGTCTTCTAGTTTTTGAGAAAATTGAAAATTATTATTATTATTTTGTTTTTTTTTTTTGGCATTTATTTGGTCTTCCTTTGAGGTAAGTGAAAAATAGATTAAATGTCTAGTAGGCGCCTATATTAACAGTACCTGGGTGGCCCCGTTTCGCGGGATTAAGGGATTTAAACTCTCTTCGCATGCGACAGGTTCCCCTCGGGGTAGATGCTCTACGTCAGGCAGGCGCCTATGTCATCCATACTCTTCATCTACAGTACTCATCTCAAAACTACAGAGTTCACATTAATGACAAAGTTTTGCTGATTCGCATTATAGAAAGTTCACATGTTCCAATATTGCAGAAAATTATTTACGTATAACATGTAACATGTAAAGAGTCATTCATGGTTTAAGTTGGTAGCACTGGCATTTGACACCTGCCAAACTCAGCTGTTATTTTAAGTGTCAGAATATTAGTTTTAATGTTTGCCATTTACAATAACGGATCGCTTAAAAAACGAAAAACGCGTTAAAATTATTAAAACTTACCACAAAAGTGGTGATTGAAACGTATAAACGCGCATTACGCGATGATTATGGTCGTCATAATCGACCGACTATGCAAGCAATTGGTAAAATTGTGAAGAGAGTGGAAGCGTTACTGATGTAAGGCCTGTAAGGCATCATCGTAATGCGCGCTCAGTCGAAAATATTGCTGCTGTAAGTTCAAGTGTTGCTGATGATCTGAATCTGAACGTGTGGTACACCTCACTTATTTTTCATTTGTATTTGCATCTCCATCCTTATAAAGTTCAACTTACGCAATAATTGAAGCCTGCTGACCATTCATAACGCCATAGATACGCTTCTTGGGTGTTGAAACAACAGACAATAAACACTGATTTTACGAACAACATTTTCTTCAGTTGTGAGGCACATTTTTCACTCGGTGGCAATGTAAACAATGGCTCAGAAAACCCATAAGTGATCGAAGAGATGCCGTTGCATCCAGACGAAGTGACTGTTTGGTGTGCTCTGTGGTCGAAAGGTGTCATTGGTACGTATTTCTTCGAAGATGCCAATGGGTTGCAGTCAATTCCGAGCGATATGGTCGAATGATAACCATTTTTTTTTTGAAGATCATGACTTGGACGATATGTGGTTCCAACAAGACGGGGCAACAAGCCACACAACACGACCAATTATGGCTTTATTGCGTGAGGAGTTTTGGCGACGTCAATTGGCCGACAAGATCATGTGATTTCACACCGTTCAATAATTATATAATCCCCGAACTCTAGACGTATAAAAAACCAACATTTCTCAAGTTATGGTCGAGATAACGCCCGAAATGTGCGAAAAAATTACCACAAAAGAATAGCATGCTGCGAATCTTCCGTATGCGGCCATTTGAATGATTATTACGAGAGTCGTTTAAATTGTTCGATTCATGTCATTTTAGGAGCAGGGCTGTATGAAATCAAGTACAAGTACCAGTATTTTAACAGGTACTTCTACTTGTACTTCAGTACCTCGTACTGGTATTTGATTTTAGGTAAGTACCAGTTTTTTCTGCTAAAATACTTAAGTATTATGTTAAAATACTTAAGAAGTACTTGGGAGTACTTCTAATTACTTGAGAGTACATACTTCAAAGTACTTGAGCAGTACTTGAGAGAACTTATAAGTACTTGAGCAGTACTTCCAAGTACTTGAGCATTACTACCAAGTACTTCGAAAAAAAAAAAACTTTTAGAATCAAAATAGCATTAATTTTATTTCTTTCTAATACTGTTATAATTTAAAATAATAAACTTATTATTTACTTTAATTAGAAAATGAATTTGCTTTCAATAACACAAGTTTCTCAAACTTGACCGTGCAGGGACGGGTTAAGAATATCCCTGCAGCGATACTTCTCGCTTCTCGTAAAAGGCGACTAAAACAAAGGTAAACTAAAATCACATCTAGGCAATCTAGAAAATACCAAGGTGAGTCTAGGGACACATATACCACCATTAAACTGCCCCACAAGTGTACATGCAAATCAGTGGGTTGACACGACTGGAGATCACCGGTGTGTAAGAGTAAGATCAAACAAAAAAAATCGGCAGCATGCCCGTGTCACAAAAAAAAAAAAAAAAAAAGGCAGGCCGAAAAACAATTGGTGCAAACAAATGCAAAAACACCAGCATTTGATTGGCCTCAGCGATGAAGTAATCCCAAACCGGGAAGCCTGCCGCTACTTTCTGAGGTCAAACCGGCGGACCCCACAAGCGGACCAGTAGGAATGCAGTTAAGTGGGAAGGTTATGGTCCTACACTTCTGACCATAACAACGCCGGAAAAAGGAAAAGAAGAAGAACACAAGTTTCTCAAAATTCTCATCCAATAAAGAGTTGCGAAGCAGAGAGAACAGTCACTGTAATGGATTTTATTGGTTTGTTTTTTATTGGCCAAACAATATAATGATAGTAATATTTGCCATTCTTGTAAAATACATTTATGTTTTTGCAAGTACTTGAATACTGGTAAGTACTTGAAAGTACTTGAGATACTTGAAAGTACTTGAGATACTTGAGAGATACTTGAAAGTACACGTAAGTATTTTTTAAATACTTATTTAAGCCATTATTGAATTCAAGTACGTACTTAAGTCTTTTTCAAGTACAAGTATCAGGTACTTAAGTCCTAAAATACTGAAGTACCTTACAGCCCTGTTTAGGAGTCACTTCATTTTGTAATCGTTTAAGTGTTGGTATTACCACAGAATAAATAGTATACAGAAGTCGCATCTCGGCCTGCGATGATTTTTCACTTTAGGTGCGGGCGGAACAACTGAAGGGAAGATCAAGCAACGAGAGAGCAAGCATGATCAGAGAGTAACAACCAGAGAGCAGCCACGATCAGAGAGAATCAACGAGAGAGCAATCTTAAAATGTTTATGTGTGTGTGTATTGTGTTGCTATCCAACGTCGTGAATGCACGTCGTGTTGACAAAATTTAGTTTCAAGTTTTAGATTTCTATATTTAGTTTTCTTCAGTTGAAAGTTGCGCTTGGTATTCGTACGCGTACTTTTTCGATGTAAACTAAAAGGGCCGGGTAACACCACTTAACGTTATTCCATTATTTGGGATTTTTGTGCAAATTTCAATCTGATATATGTATGTAGGGAAGAATAACCCAAAAACGTTAGTGCGACAGGATTTTAAGTTTGCGGGCTTTAGTAAATTTTTTTTTCTCTGAAGCCCACGAGCAATGCTTCCTCAAGAGTACTAAGATCATGAAGTCCAATATTATTTCCTTATGATCAGAACATGTGGAAAACCATTGCGGTGTGGCATTTTTGCATTTGGATTTTATCAAGTTTTTTATACCAACAGTTTGTGGTTGTGTGTCAAAAATATTGCTAAACACTGTAATATGTTTCTTGCTAATTTCCAAGAAAATTTGTGAAGGAGCAACGAGGTTACCAAAATCTTTAAGAGAATTGTAATTTTTATGAAATATGAAAAGTTCACTAGGAACTGTTAATACTTCGTCTTCTTTTCTCAATATAGAAACACAAATATCGCAGTTAATTTTCGGTATAATTTTGTAGACGATATAACCTATGAAGTATCTTAAAGACGCCAAATCGATACTAAATTCCGAACAATTCTGAAAGTCATCATTTAATACGAAATCATCAATGATTTCTATGTTAATATCTATTTCAGAGTTTTCGTTTCGACTGAGTTCTTCATTATTTGTATCAGCTAAGTCCATATTTGACAAAATATTTGAAAGCGTTTCAAATGTGGTATCACTCAGCTCTTCACAGTTACTATAAGAACTCAACTGCACTATATTTGCAGACATTAAGCGTGCTAATAAAGTGTTTATATCAGCAACTGAGGGGTTAATATTATTTCCACCCTTTTGTCTTAGAACCGAGAACATATTTTCGAGCTTATCTTGGTTTAATGCTCTTGTCATTAAAAAAAATATTTGGGATTTTTTTTTAAATAGCTCGTCTACTAATTGTAATACAGCGTTTAAAGTAAATTTCATTCCATCTAAAAAAAATACTTTTTTCTTTTTGTCCACAAATGAGATTTCATTGAGGTATTCAAGGAAGAATTTTATATATTCGTGTGATGGACTGTTAAGTTGAACTGCAGACTTATAATAATTCTTTGAAGATAGCGAACCACTATTTAGGCAGTCAAATATTTTGTTAATATTTCCTATGAAGCATGCCGTAGATAAACAAACTTCTTTTGAGCAACTTTTAAAGCCTACTGTCTCAATAACAGTTTTAATTGCTGCTTGAACAGTCCTACTAAAAATTTGGGTGGCTAGTTTTACTTTAATTTTTTCGAAAGAGTTCGGAAATATGTGCTGGCTTGTAAGTTTAAGACACATTTTTGTATTAGATTTGCACTCCATTTCCCATAGTTCCTTAACTACTTTAAAACTAGCAACTCCATTTGGTGTTGTATGGTCACATTGAAGCCAACCATTTCTTAATGATTTGATTAGATGTGGAAAATCATATACACAGAAAGTTTTACTACCATTATACATAAAATAGGGTTTTTCTAAAGTAGCTCCCAATTCCAAGAAACACTTCCTGTTAGAGGACCCTTGGTCACAAATTACAACTTTAACTATGATGCCAAAAGTGTTCAAAATTGCTAAATTTCGTAATATTATCTTTTTTAGTAAATCGGCAGAAAGTCAATTTTTTGAAACAAAGTAATTAAATGTAAGCGCCCAGTTGGAAAACATTGATTTAATCATAAAAACGCACAATTGTTTACCAATCTGGTTCGTTCTTTCAACCCCATTTTCCTCAAATCCATCCACTAAATCTAATTTGGAATTGTATCGCAATTCCCTTCTAATCGCCATTTCATCCATCAGCAGAATCATATTATTCTTTTCGTACTGGTTCAAATCTAAGCACTTCTTTTTTATTAACTCTAAACCATTATTTTTAAAACCTGGTTGTAGGGAATTTACAGGGGCCCATCTATAAACAGTAGAGATATGTGGCAAATTTAGATGCAATTTATTCTTCAAAAATTGGTACGTTGACTGTGAGACATAATAAATGTTTTGAACCAAATCTTTTACATCTTGCTTATATTCTTTAGGTCGTGGACTAAGAAGAAGTTTGCAAAATGTTTTTGACTCCTTGCTTATTTGAAAAGAGTCGATGGTTTGAAATACGCTTGATTTTGTTGCTATTTGTTTGCGGCTTTGGAGATTTTTATATTTTGCTACCATGTCGTAATATTTTTTTCTGTAAAAATTAGCTGATTTCAGATATTTTTCACAGTCATTACAACATCCATCTACGGAGTCACTTGTTCGGCTCTTTTTAGCTGGACAATCAAGCTCCAACGACTTGTAATCTTCCTCAATAACTTCTAAGTTAAATACCGGAACAGCTCCGAATTTCAACTTTTTTTTACCAATGTCAGAACTTGAGAAGTGATTGGCGCAAATCAACAATTTTTTTGTGTAATCTTTTGTTGGAATATTACATTTTTCTCGCCAAATTTGACCCATAGCTGAGTAATAGGGAGGAAACTTAAACATTCTTATCTTTTACCATATCGCCTAGATTTACCGCATGTTTTTATGCAGCATTGAATGCCGGACTTTTGGAAAATTTTACAAACAGCCGGTACAGAATCCATTTTTCCTATTCAAAATCGTATGACAACCCCTCAACAATCAATATGTAATAATAAGTCCAGAGAATAATCCAAATCGTATGCAAAGTTGTCAACAATTATAAAAGCAACAATTCAAAATCAAAAATAGAGTTAAATATCAAAATACAAAGTAAAAATGGAGTCGATATATAAGCGCAGGAAAACACAACCATTCGCATGAAAGTACAATGCCATCAAAAACATAACTTGTAAAAAAAACCAAGTCTCGCAACTCAGTTCTTCTACTGTAAAAAGTTGTGAGATCTATGTAATACCAAGTCGGTTAATTTATTCAGCCCCTACTTAAGGGACCTTCTGTCTTAAGTTATTACGTAATTAGCTAACCTAACAACATCTTATAGTGACCATATTAATATTAAAAATCTTTTATGTTTTAAATAAATAGATTGACTTGTCCATCGCATGCATCTCACAAATAATACATATTATATTAAATTAGATTGTCTAGTGCGATTGCCAAGTCAATCTATTTATTTAAAACATAAAAGATTTTTAATATTAATATGGTCACTATAAGATGTTGTTAGGTTAGCTAATTACGTAATAACTTAAGACAGAAGGTCCCTTAAGTAGGGGCTGAATAAATTAACCGACTTGGTATTACATAGATCTCACAACTTTTTACAGTAGAAGAACTGAGTTGCGAGACTTGGTTTTTTTTACAAGTTATGTTTTTGATGGCATCTCATTTCTTTTTGTAGATAGTCCTACTCTTCTTCCTTTCCGGTACCTTCTACTTTTTGAATACCAACAACAGATTTTCTTAAAGCCCACTCTGTGTCTTATGAGCTTTTCTTATTTTTGTAGGTTGTCTTCCTCTTTTTCTTTTCCGGTACTACTTCTTGAGCTTCAGCTGCAGTTTTTCTCAAAGCCCACTCCCTGTCTCTATGGGTTTTTCTCAAAGGCTTTGATGTTACAATTTTTATCAAGTCTGGACGGTAAATGCTTCTTAATCTATTGTATTCACAAATTGAGGATTCCTGCGCTTTAATATTTCCAAAGTCGACATTAATTAGATGTAAGCCGCCCAGACTTGTAAATCTCGAAAGTGCCACGTAAGCTTGACCGGATGTGAATACTGCAGAACCGATATCCATCAGCGCATTATTTAGACTTAGGCCCTGACTTTTGTGTATAGTTATAGCATAGGCTATACATATAGGAAACTGTTCGCGATGAACATAAGCTCTATTAATAATTTCAAATTTAGTTTTGACCGGACCAAGCTCGTAAACCTGTTCTTTATCAAATGTAATGTATATTTTCTTAATTATTTTTGTATTTTCCGGATCAACCTTTACTCTTTGCACTATACCGATAGAACCATTAACTAAACCAAGACTCACGTCAATATTTCGCCTTAACATGACTCTTGCTCCTATTTTTATAATTATGTTCTCTTCTAGGCCCGCAGTCATAGAAGCATCGTCTTCATAATTTTTTATGCATTCACGAGCTCTTTTTGTTATCCTCTTTTTGCAATCTATGCTATCTACAGCTGTAAGTTTTATTTCGGGATGTGGGAGAGATCTAAGCATTGCAGTATTTAATTGTTGACACATGTTTTTTGTAGGTAATAAGCAAACGGTATCATCAGGAAGTTTCGAGAGGTGTTCAATTATTTCAATCAATCTGTTTTCATTTGAATTGGTTTTTAGAGTTATTAATCTAGTCGAGAGTAAGTCGCGTTCTTTTTGTGTAGTCACACCTAATCTTATTCTATTTAGCATTTCAACAAAGTTAGAATCATTAAGCTGTCGCATGTTAATAGTAAGTTCATCGTATACGAACAGTTCAATCCACAGATTCGGCATACTGAGGGAACCTAACAACTTGTTAGCTTCAGCAGTTGAGAGTTTTTCAAAAGGTGACTTTTCTCTTACCGGCGGAAGCTGTAAAAGATCCCCGAAAAGTACAAGATGTTTTTTTTCCAAACCACCAATTCTGATCATCGCTTGTGTCAAATATCTCAGACAAGCGTAAATGAATATATGTTAAAGTAACATTGGATATCATCGACACTTCGTCTATGATAAACAACACTACTTCTTTCAAATCTGATCTCAGAACTTGGAGCACTTCATCGGAAAGTGGCTTGTACCTCGGTGTTTGCTTGTGTTCCACAGGCAGCTGCAATAGTCTGTGTATAGTCAATCCATTCACATTGAATGCAGCTATGCCTGTTGGATCACTAACTGCCACTTTTTTGTTTAAATACATCTTAACCCAAACTTTCAGAGTTTTTATTAAAAAGCACTTTCCAGTGCCACCAGTTCCACTCACAAAACAGCGTAAAACGTCAGCGTTATTATCAGTTGTGTCCATTTCATGTGTGATCATATCGAAGACTCTTTTTTGATCGGCATTAAGTTTTGCGATCATACTTTGAAGATCAGTCTGCTCTTCTTCTACCAGATTGATTCTGTGAAAGTCATCCATTGCGTTTGCAGCTTCCACAGCTTCAAAGTCTAAAGGGTTTTCAAGACCATCGTCATCATCAACAATTTCCCTTTCTTCGTTTATCTCAGCAACTTTAGATTCTATCATTTCACATGCTTTTTGTATCTTATATCTTGACTCTATCATTGAATTACCATAATCGATTCCTTCTTTTAAATCTTCTTTCGCCAAATTAAAGGCCTCCGTGTAAGTATCACACCCCATTTTGAGTTCATCTAAGGAACGTCATGGCTTGAATAAAAGAAGTAAAGAGAAGAAATATTTCTCTGGTACTTGTTCTCCGTCGTAGAAATAGTGATTGATCAAATATGGGTTATCTCTTCTTTTCAGGAACTTTTTACCGTCATTTATCTCGTAGCACTCGACTTTAGAGGAGACTGGGCGTGTTTTAACAATATCGTAATTTTGAGCGAAACTGTACAAGTTAGTAGTCTCCAACTCTGACACCGAACATACAATTTGTTTTAAAATTGATTTAATTATAAGTTCATCAAATGGTTATTAAATATATGTACATAATAAAGATATTTATTTTATATTCCGTCAAATACATGAACCACATTGACCACTAAACCCAATTCCCCAACCGCCCATTGATTGGGTTGCATTGCATATTTTTAGGGGTTAATCGCCATCTAGATAAATTGAAAAAGGATACATACAGACACTATCCTATTAGTAATAATATTTGGTGTATCTAGAAAACTGGACCAAAATTGCAAAATATTTTAGTTTTTCCTTGATTTATACACTAAACACTAATTGTATTCTAAATTTCAAGCTTCTATGTCTGCTAGAAGTGGCCTAGAGTTTTGATGATCGGTGAGTGAGTGAGTGAGTGAGTGAGTGAGTGAGTGAGTGACAGAATTAGAAATTTTGACTAGTTATAATTCTTAAACTACTGGTTCAAATTTAATGAAATTTGAAATATACCGTGTCTATGGGATGCCTGCTTGGTTACTGAAAATTCAGGCTTCTAGTTTTATCCACAACGAAGTTATAGGGGGTCGAAAATGGCCCGAACTGCTTCGAGAAAAGGATGGTACGGCCGTGCCGCTTTTTTGCTCGACTTGGCGGGGGCACTGCCGTGCCCCCAGATTCCCAAGTGATTTCGAATCCAATCCACACAATCGAAAACAAGAGAAGCAATACAACACCATGCAAGCTTACGATAGAAGAAGCTATCAATGCATACACACGCACACACACTTGCATACACATCGTAAGCTGCTTTGCTCTCGTAAAAACAAAACCACCGAAAATGCACATCTCTTTCGCTCGCACCAGCTTCTCAATTTTTTGTATACTCTCTTGCATGTTCTCATGCTTGTACTCTCTGTTCAATAGGGTGCCAATATTGGAACCCTAGAACAAAATTTGCTTTGTATGAGATGCAACTTCTGTATACTATTTATTCTGTGGTATTACGAAACTTAAACGACTCTCGTTTATATTCCACATAGATTCCACGACTACAGCTGACTGTCAAACTGAATATTTGAATTGTTTTCTGCTATATTTTCTGTCTGTCCGATTTTAAATCATTGACTTCTAATTGATTTGTGTGTTTTAAATAAAAACAAAAAAAAACATTTATAATTTATAAATATGAATACTGCGTCAATGATACTGGTAAGAAGTATCAGGACAAAATGCAACCCATTGGATTTACCAGATGCTAAGTATGGGATGAGTTTTAAGAAAAAAATTAACAATTGAATACTATTTTAAATCTTAGTCACCTCCCCCATCCAGTTTTTATTTCCGGATTTGATATTTTATCCTTAGAAAAATAAATAATTATTAAAATTTTTATTAACCTATTTGAGTTGAAAACACAAGCATAACTTACATTTTGAGACAATTTTTTGACTCAGTTGTTTGCAAAATCCTAATCGACTCTTTTTGTCATTCATTTTGTCGTTTTGTGACTCTAAAACGCAAACAGTCATTCGAAAGTCACAAAAATAAATACGTTCCACAATACATAAACTATTCAACTCATTTCATGACGTAGTGTTACAACTTATACGACTACTGTAATACCGATTTGTCGTTACGTGACTCGAACTTAAACGACTTTCATAATAGGGGTGAATAGCAAAGTCCAAACTTTATAATGAATTAAAATTTTCATCAAAAATTTATCGCTGTGTGTGTTTTATTTGGCTTTACTTTCGAAACCGGAAAAGGAATGACCCTTTATTTTTGTACTTATGTAATATGTAGTGCACTTGACAATGATGGAAAAATATAACCGAACAAACGTTTAACTTTTCTACCGTTGTATTTTTTCATACACATGTGGTAAAGCCTGTACGGCAGCTTAGATTCGGTCGTTCTCTGCTGCGTTGTCCCTTGGAGCCTGAGCTGTGTTGTCCATTCGCTCTACATGGCCTAGCCATCTTAGACATTGGATCCAGAGAAGTCGTACGCCGATGTCGCTGTACAGCGTGTACAATTTGGCGTTGTATTTTCTCCTCCACTCTCCGTTTATACAAACGGGACCATAGATCGAACGCAGAATTTTTCTCTCGAAGCGACGAACGTCATCTTCATCCGTTTTCGTTAAGATCCAGGCTTCCAGGCCGTAAAGCAGGCCGGGATGATCAGTGATATACGTAGTGGTTTTTCGAAAGAGGCTTCTACTTCTCTATTGCCTATTGAGCCCAAATAAGCAGAGGTTGGCAAGAGTAATTCTGCGCTTGATCTCAGTTGTTGTTGTCGCTGGTTACTAGTAAGCCAAGGCAGACGAAGTTCTGGGCCCTTACTCTGTATTGCTATTCTAATTTCAAATCTATGCGAAAGTGATTTGCTATTCTACTTCTAATCGGTACTCTGACTAGAATGCTACTATTGCCAACGTCTTAAATCAATAAAATAAATACAGTTCGTCAAGAAAGTGGTTGCACAAGTGAAAAAAACAACTTGTTTAATTTTTGCTTTGAAATACGAGGACTTATTTATTAATTTTTTTTTCCAATATATTATTATTCAAATCGAGAAAATGAAATAACACAAAATGCAAATCATTTAATTAAAAAACAACAAAAAAAAACATAATAAACTAAAAAGGGACAAAAACTTCAGTGTCAAGAAAGTGTTTACACATTTTTTTTCTTAATAATATAAATTCTTAATAATACTTAGTATGGCTACTTTTCGTTTCAACTACCGCCTGTAATCTTCTTTCCATAGAGTTGATTAATTTTTCGAGGTCGTAATTGGTGGACATTTTGGTCCATTCTTCTTTCACATACTGTAAAAGATGAATTTGGTTCTTGAAGCACCTTTTTGACACGCTTTTTTTTTAAATATGCACACAGATTTTCTATGAGGTTGGTATCTGAACTTTGAGCTGGTATATCTAGCACTTTGCTGCACTTGTAAAGGAACCGCGTTTTAACTGTAAGCTGTTTATGCTTCGGGTCGTTGTCCTGGTAGAACTTGAACTTTGGTTTTCTGCCTACCTCCCCATCATTGAAACCTTTTGAGCAAATATCCCCGTAAAATGTTTAAATACTTTTTAGCGTCCACATTATTTTCAATAAAAACCAAGTCGCGAACACCCTTGCGAACACCCTCATACATTTGACAAATGAAGAGAAACAAATGTGTAAATGTGAGAAACAAATTCGGTCTTTCCAGCATAATTGGTGTAGTAGATGGAACTCATCGAAATTATTAGACCAACACCTGAGAGAACTGAACACCCCTTTTTCAACAGAAAACTAAAACATAGTATAAATGCTCTGGTGGTAAGTCAAAAAGCATTAAGTTATTGGATTATTTAACCGAAGTTTAAAGTCTCACTCATTCCTTCGAATGCTTGTCTGAGATCAAGCAATTCGATAACCTTTTCTTCAGTTGAAGATAAGACGTACATATTGCTTACTATTTAGGACCACCCCCAGTTCCGGATATATTATTATAATCTCTAATTTTCAAAATTATTTACAAATATGTAACATAATTGCAACACTATTTTATAAAAAAATACTTACATTTTTTAATTAAACTCTCTTTCTCAACAACCATTCGAATACCAAAACACAATCGAACAAAAAAATGCGAAAACGAATGAGTTTAACATATAAATACGCAATACAGAGTACCGATTTCGCGAAAACAAAGGATATTTCAGTTGGCAATTCAAGGCTGTTCGATTTTTGAAAATATGTCATTGCTAATAGAAATAGAGAGTACCGATTTTGCGAATTCGAGCAATTTCATATTAGAATAGCAATACAGAGTAAGGGCCCTGGCCAAGACGTTGATTTTGTGCGTCTTTTTTGGATGCCAACATATATTTGGTTTAACCCTTGTTTACCGAAAGACCCATTAAGCCGCCTCTGCTTCAATGGTTTTGAACGTTTTATTGGCGTCTCTCTATGTTCGCCCAAATACGTCAATGTCATCCGCGTACGCAAACAATTGGCAGAATTGAAAAAAAAAATCGTACCTCCTGTTTCGACTAGTGAATCGCGTATGATATTTTCAAACACAATTTTGAAAAAGTTACATGACAGTGCGTCACCTTGTCTCAATTCTCTTTTAACATCAAATGTCGGCCAATTCGATGGTGGGTGTCGATTTAAATTAGGTATTTTTCAAGATCTGGCGCAGTGTGAAAATTTGATCTATTTTAGATTTACCTGTGTGAAGAAAAAATTTTATTTGTATTTGCTGTATATTTTGCCCCAAAAAAGCAAATAAATTTTCCTACACAATATTATTACACACCATGCTAAGTAAAAACAAAGAATAAAAAATTCAAGAAAAAAAAGAAACAGCAAAAACAATATGTAACAAAAAAAAAAAAAAAATCAAATAAAAATTTTAAAATACTTTAATAATTTATTTTATTTTAAAATGTGACCAAAGGTCAATGATACGATGACGAACAACATAGCTGGGGTCACCGTTGGTGAATTCCGCAAGCAGGGTAAATGCCAGTGGCGAAAAGTTACGTCGCCTACAAGCGAGGGACAAGTTGCGTCGCCGATCCTAGCTTAAGCTTTCGCTCGGCGAGTAAACGGTGAGTAAGGACCGATAGGACGAAAATCAATTCTCCGACCTGGGTTTTAACCCATACGAGGTTAATTAAATCCTGTTAGTATCTACTTCCGAGGCAAATACCGCGGGCTTAGCACTCCGATTTAGGTTTCAACCCAAATCTCTTATCAAGAGTTATAACCGCGCTCGTGGGCCCAATGTGTTGTTATGGAGGCTACGTTTTCCTACGATCGGCTCAAATATGTCCTCTTTTTGGGTCATAACTGGAGCATTGGGTGTACATTCGGTCCAGAAGATCATAGAAGTCATCCTTGAGTCTATTATTTTTTTCTTCCCTAAGAACATGAACGCATAAAAGGCTTATATTCCCAAGGTTTCCTTTTCTTTAATGCGGATTGTTAAGAGGCTTTCCCCTACATGTTGGAAACTTAATAGTTTTTGTTAGTGTCTTCCTCGAATAACAAATCTGCACCCGAATAGGCGTTGTTTATTTTCCTTGTAGCAGTTACCGTAATAGATATCACTGTTTTTTATCCTTTTTTTGCCTGGTGCATCCCATCGCACTTCTAGGAGTGCAGGTTTATCTGCTTTGTAGCAGTCTACGGTTTTTTCCAGTTGGTTACCTGCACCTAGTCTATCAGTTACTCGGCTAAACGTTCGTTTGTAAAGCATTGCAATTCTTGCAAATATTTAATAAATAAAATTTACAAATATTGCTTTACAACACCGAAAAATATAGTCACCGGTTCCTATGGTTCGGCAAAAGGATAAAAAACATCACAAGTCTACCATTGTATCGCCGGGGATACTTTGCAAAAATATAAAAAACTAGAAGAAAACGCACAAGTCGGATTTCTGTGTAAATTTCTTTATTTTGCTACCGTGGTCCACGGTGGTTTGGTGACAATTGATTCTTCCGTTGGAGAAATCGTCGTGACGAAGTCTCGTAACAGCTGATTTTGGTCCGTTTTTTCATTTACCAGGTCGTTGACCCACAATCTCCGTCTGGATCTGTTGCGTGCCTGTGTGTGTTGTGTGAATTCGAAATTTGGCAGTTTTCGAAAACTACACATACACATTCACGTGTGTGGGTGGAGCCAGTGCCTTCATTGCACGCCGGCATCATCACTTTGGTGTGCACGTGTTAAGCTTCTGAGCTCTCAAATCCTCGGCCGATCATTTGCCGAGAGGTGGTTTTGCCGACGGCAATTGTGTTGGTTGGTTTTACCGACGGCAATTGCGTTGGCTGGTTTTGCCGACGGCAATTCTGTTGGTTGATGCGCTCATGTTGCGCTGCAACATCCTGGCGACTCCCGGGAGAAGTGATCCTTTGGGCTGATCCTTACGCCCTATGGGTACACCGGGTCGCATCCTCAATATGCGGCTCACGTACCTGGGGGACAACAGTATAGGCCCAAGTGGTGCATGGCCTACATAGCCAAATAGCTGTATGGTTGTCAGCCATACAGCTGTTTGGCTAACATATAAGGCTCCCAGTTAGGGTATAGGGTAACCCTGCTGGGAGTAACGGCTCGACCGGAGGCCTAATTCCGGGACCACGGGAGACAGGAAGCCCCCAGGACAAGAATGTCCTGGCCTGTCTTTGCGGTAGGCCCCCTTGTGGGAGTATCGTGGGGGCTGTGGTTATCCCAAATCGCGGGAAAAGAAGACTTAATGAACAACAAGTAATTTATTACTTAGTTGTTCAGGGGGTGGCCTGTTAAGGGTAATATCGGTAAGAGGTTTTAGGTAGGCCTCGCCTCGTACCAAGGGGGAACCATGTCCCTATGCATGGATTCAATTTGGTACTTATTAACACAGGTCTGTGAATAAGGACGTTGGTTGTCGTCCAAAAAATCAACCCCTTGCGGGAAGGCCCGCCGTGGAATTAAGCCGACAAGGCAGGGGTCCACGTAAAACTGGAATTGACGGACGGGCTGATCCTATGCTGCTGTCTTCACGTAGCTGGATGTTTCCTTGGTTGAACAGGAACCTCGCTCAATGATGTATGGACATGTAAGAAAAGGGGGGAAATTCAGTGAGGGTGTGTGGCAATAGTGGGTTATATGATGTGAATTAAGGTTAAATTTATACGTAATTAGATATTATTAGTAAATTATTTCTATGTTATTTGGTTAATGTGCGTGCGTGCCTATGAACGTTTACTCTTCGTTGCTTGGTAAAGGACATATTTTGGTTATGGGACGCTGCACTGATGAAGTTGCTGTTTTGATGGTAACTACTCGGACCTTTCCATCTTTGCCTGGCTGCGTTTCGGTGATCCTACCTAGTCGCCATAGGGTAGGTGGCGTTTCGTCTGGCAAAAGAACGACCTGCCCTACCTTGATGTTTTCGGTTGGTGTAAGCCATTTCGGTCGTTGTTGTAGTCGCGTCAAGTATTCACCTTTCCATTTTTTCCAGAAGTGTTGCTGGAGGCTCTGCATCAGTTGCCATCGTTGCAGGTAGTTTGGTTTGGAGTTGGTGAGATCTTTCTCTGGTGTGGTGTTGAGTGATGTCCCGATTAAGAAGTGGCCAGGAGTTAAGTAAGATAAATTGTCCGGATCTTCTGACATAGGACAGAGTGGGCGTGAGTTGAGGCATGCTTCGATTTGCGTTAGGACAGTTGAGTATTCCTCGAACGTGAGCTTGTGGTGACCAATTATGCGCTTTAGGTGGTATTTTATGGATTTCACTCCTGCTTCCCATAGTCCGCCAAAGTGCGAAGCAGCCGGAGGATTGAAATGCCATTTGGTGCCATTCGCCTGGGTTTGTTTCACGATGTCTTCGCTCCAATGCTTCGAGAACTGGGAATTTTCGGATTTCAACTGCTTCGCGGCTCCTTTGAAATTTGTCCCACAGTCGTTGTACAGGTTGGTGCAGATTCCACGACGTGCTGTGAAACGTTTGAATGCAGCGATGAAAGCGGTTGCAGTGTAGTCGCTTACCAACTCCAGATGCACAGCCTTGGTGCAAAAACATACAAAAATGGCGATGTACGCGTTGGTTAGTTTGCTGCACCGATCCTTCCAGGCTTTTAATTGAATTGGGCCTGCATAATCTACCCCGGATGTTTGGAATGGTCGTGCCTGATTCACCCTTGGCGCTGGCAGCATTCCCATCAATTGCTGCGCCTCTTTTGCCCTAAACCTGTAGCATCTTAAACAATTATGGATGCATTTCTTGACGTTGGTCTTGAGTTTTATGATCCAGTATTGTGAGCGTAACGTTGCCATCATGAGTTGTTGACCGCCATGAAGGGAGACCAGATGGGTATGGTGGATGATAAGTGAGGTAAGGGTGTTCTGAGAGGGCAGTATTGTCGGGTGGCGTTGCGCATAAGGTAGTTCGGCGTTTTCCAAACGACCTCCAACACGTAAAATTCCATTCCCGTCCATGAATGGTGATAGCCGCGCTAATTTGCCGGTTTTTGGAATTGACTTACCAGTTGAGAGATTCGCCATTTCATCTGGGAATTCTTCGAATTGCACCAGCTTGATTAGGCGCATACGTGCTGTCAATATCTCCTCTGGCGACAGTGCCCCCGTTAGTTGAGGCGACATTCCCTTTGCTTCGCTTCGGAGATTGGCGAAGAAGCGAAGCCAGTACGACGTTGCTCGAAGTAGGCGCTGTAAAGAGGAGAACCGAGTTAACAAGCTGTTGACCTTAAGAGCAGTGGCGTGAGCGCAGAGATGAGGAATGAACGAGTGCCCGACTGCGAGAACGTCACATCCCTTAACCTTTGGTTTCCTTGTTGATTTCATCTCCAGGTCCGTCATGAAGGCTTCCTGTGGCGGTTGTTGCTGTTCCTCAACAGTTTGTAGAAATGCCGGTCCGTACCACCATAGGTTGCTCTGACGAAGAGCTCGTGGTGACATTCCTCGTGATGCTATGTCCGCAGGGTTCTCTTTCGAAGGAACGTACCTCCAACAGTTGAAATTTGTAAGCTCCTGGATCTCTGACACCCGATTGGCGACGAATGCTGTTCTGGTGTGTGGTGAGGACCTTATCCATGCCAAAGTTATCTGCGAATCACACCATGCGAATGTTGTTGCGGACTCCATCTTCAAGGTTCGTTTTATGTAGACCAACAGTCGAGATAACAATTGTGCTCCACACAATTCTAATCGAGCCAGCGACTTGGTCTGGTTTGGCGCCACTCTGGTTTTCGAGATTACAAGGTTCGTGGTCACTCGGCCGTGTTGAAGAACTCGCAGAAATATTGTGGCGGCGTACGCTTTCTCCGATGCGTCGCAAAACCCGTGTACTTCCACTGATCCGCCCTTGTGCATCTGATCCAACGCGGTATTTCGATTGTGTTAAGATCCTTTAGCTCCGCCTTCAGGATGTGCCAGGATTGTACAATCGGCTTCGGAAGTGGCTCGTCCCATGATTGGTTTTCCTTCCATATTTGTTGCATCAACATTTTTCCCAAGATGATGCAGGGCGAAATCCAACCCATGGGGTCGTAGAGACGGGCAACGTCTGATAAGATTGTACGTTTCGTGGTACGTTCGCTGTTTCGTATATCGATTCTGAAGGTGAACTTATCGGTTGCTGGGTGCCATTGGATGCCTAATGTTTTCACCGTGTTGCCCTCATCGAAAGCAAGAGGTAGGTTGACTTCTCTGTCATCCTTTGGAATGGACTCTAATAGTCTGGGAGAGTTGCTTATCCATTTTCTAAATGGCAGGCCTGCCCGTTTTAACATGCTCGTGAGCTGGGTTTGCATCTCCATTGCTTCTGATTCAGAATCTGCCCCGTGAATCAGATCATCCACATAGAAATTGTTTCTGGCGATGTCCGAGGCGATTGGGTACTCCGCTTGCTCGTCGATTGCCACTTGTTGCAGTGTTCGGACCGCTAAATATGGGGCTGAAGCAGTGCCGAACGTTACGGTGTTCAGCCGATACGTTGTTATTTCGCCTCCTGGGAAATCTCTCCATAAAATCAGCTGGAACTCTGCGTCTGCTGGCGTGACCCAAATTTGCCGGTACATCGTCTCGATGTCGGCAGCGATCGCGATGCGATGTTTTCGAAATCGAGCTATATGGTCGACTATGTCATCTTGCAGTCGGGGTCCTACACATAAATGGTCGTTGAGCGAGGTGCCGTCGGAAGATTTGCAGGATGCGTCGAAGTCAATTCGCAACTTCCTTGTTCAGCTGCCTTCTTTGAAAACGGCATGATGAGGCATGTAATAGTGAGCTTCCGAGAGCGTGTTTGGATCTATCTCGGTCATGTGCCCTAGGTGTTTGTATTCCTCAAACACTCGCTTGTACTCCTCATAGAACGACGGATTGCGTTGGAACCTTCTTTCCAATTGGAGGAACCTTGAAAATGCTGATCCTTGCGAGAGTCCAATCACTGGGCGCGATGCTTCTTTGAATGGAAGTTCAAGCATGTATCTTCCATCTGTCTGGCGACGATGAGTCCCTTTGAAGTGCATCTCGCATCGTTCTTCTTCCTCGGATAACGCTCTCTTGGTCTGGATCTCTTCAAGTTCCCAGAACCTCTGAAGCAATTTGTCCAGGGTTTGAGTTTCGGTGCTGAGATGGAGAGATGTTATCTTCCGTGCTGAATCCGATGCAATGCTTCCCGATAGAACCCATTCTAACTCCGTCCGTTGAGCCATGGGAGTTCCCGTTTCGCCCTTAGCTATGCCGTCCAAGACGATGTTTGGATAGACGTCGCTACCGAGAATAATGTCGACCTTGTTCGCCTTGCTAAATAATGGATCCGCAAGCTTCAGTCCTCGTATGTGACTCCAATCGGTTCGCTGCAGAGCGCGAGGAGGTAACATGGCAGTGAGCTTAGGTAATACCCACGCCCTTACATCTAACTTGAAACCAGACCCTACATTGGACATTATGGTGAACGAAACTCTGTGTTTAGCTACGCTTGCGCTACTTCCACCTATGCCGAGAATCTCTACCCTACTCCTTCCCCGTTTTAATCCTAATGCCTCAACTGCGGAATTGCAAATAAACGACGCTTCTGATCCCGGATCTTACAACGCCCTTAGCACTATTGGTTGCCCGCTAGTAGTCAATGCTTTGACCAGGGCCGTAGCTAAAAGTACCGACTTGGCATCGACTACCGACGCGTTATGCGCTGAGGCCCTTCTGTAAGTGGAGGCAGGAGTTCCTGTTTCGTAACGGTGAGAAGAGGATGGGGATGGATTGAGATCTGACTGATCGAGTTCTTGGTCTTGCGCTACCTTGGTTGGCTCAGCTGCATGTAGCAATGAATGGTGTCTTTGTTGACACGTGGATCATGTAAACTTGCTGGTACAGCTTGTAGTGAAGTGTGCGTTCGATAGGCAATTGAAGCACAGCTTCTTGGTTTTTACCAATTCTTGCCGTTTTTTTGTGTCAAGAGCCTTAAACTTGAAGCAGTTTCGAATGGCGTGCGAACCTTGGCACATTGTACACCTAGATGTTGTTGTGTAATCTTACCTTGGGACATGGTCTGCTGCTGCGGCTCCATTACCTCCAGCGTCCATGCTCTCATTAGGATGAAATCTTCCAGGACGTTATATGTTGGATAATCGGAGTGCGATGCGATGTGGGCTTCCCAATACCCTCGAGTCGCTGCGGGAAGCTTTTGAACCGTGTGAAAGATGAGGACGTCTTCCCTTTCGGCTGATCAAAGAGCAACTTGAATTGGCTCTCCTTTAGTAGTCGAACATTTTGGTACCGCTTGACTAGCTGCTTCAAAACTGGCATCCGTATTTCTTAGTAAACGCGCCGCTTCTCCTGTTAAATTCCCCTTGAGGTATTGCAACTTCTGTGCGTCTGAGATGGATGTGTTTCGGTTGATTAAACCCTCAAACTATTCCTTAAACTCTTGCCACCGTTGCAATGAACCGTCAAAGGTGGGAATCTTCATGGGAGGAAGTTTCAAATCGACTGACGGACCTAACGCTAAACAACCTGAATTATTCGTCTCCACGGAAGGTAGCTTTTCCTTTAATTCGCACGAATATTGGAAAAACTGTTCTTTCAATTTGTGGAATGTTAGCAACTCTAGGTAATTATTCTTTATTTCCTCCATGGAGGATTCAGTTATTTTTTGGTGGAGCGCCTTAGCTTCATTGAACAATGTTTCAACATTCCCTAACCGCGCCTCGACCATATGTATTGAAACCTTTGCTTCCCCTAACCGTAAATATGCCTTATAGTCGGCATCTAATTCTTGAGCAATTGCCTGAACTGCATCTATCCAATTAGCCAATTTACCCTTACTCATGGTTTTTTTTTTTGGTTTTGAACCGACGAGTTCACCGAGTCACCACGCAACACAATACACCGTTTAATATTATATGTATGTATAATTAAATTAAGTGCTATGCTTATACATATTATAATAAAATGAATGCCACACACCTGGAATAAGCGTTGCTCCTATGATGTGATCGTCTCAACTTGACGAACTGCGGTGATGTTGATTGCTGCTGCGTTGATGGTTGATTGCCGGTCACCTTTGTTTGTCGTGCGGAAATTACACAAACCGACCCTTTTTTCCTTTGACGCGAACACACGAACACTGTTCTACGCGTAAAGATTGCCGGAACGAATGCTTTCAACCTGTCGAAAGTGGTTTATCAAAAAACGCGAACCAACGGCGGATGAACTATCCGGCTCGAAGGACCAAACTGTATCGCCGGGGATACTTTGCAAAAATATAAAAAACTAGAAGAAAACGCACAAGTCGGATTTCTGTGTAAATTTCTTTATTTTGCTACCGTGGTCCACGGTGGTTTGGTGACAATTGATTCTTCCGTTGGAGAAATCGTCGTGACGAAGTCTCGTAACAGCTGATTTTGGTCCGTTTTTTCATTTACCAGGTCGTTGACCCACAATCTCCGTCTGGATCTGTTGCGTGCCTGTGTGTGTTGTGTGAATTTGAAGTTTGGCAGTTTTCGAAAACTACACATACACATTCACGTGGGTGGGTGGAGCCAGTGCCTTCATTGCACGCCGTCATCATCACTTTGGTGTGCACGTGTTAAGCTTCTGAGCTCTCAAATCCTCGGCCATTATGATCATTTGCCGAGAGGTGGTTTTGCCGACGGCAATTGTGATGGTTGGTTTTGCCGACGGCAATTGCGTTGGGTGGTTTTGCCGACGGCAATTCTGTTGGTTGATGTGCTCATGTTGCGCTGCAACAACCAAAAATAACATTCTTGACATATGGCGTTGCTCGCAATCCATACAGGAACTGATTGAAGAGGCTGAGCCACAGTATGAAAAACGAAAAGATCATAATCGTTTACGAAGAGGAGGCACCAAGACGTTTATCAACAAGACAGTTTAATATTTAACAACGCTTCAATGAAGCTTGGCAAGTGGAATTCGAACAGCGCTACTATTCGACGAAAGTTTGCCACTGATGGTGGAGTTTTGCAATACTTGGCCTACGATGGATTGCAGCAACGGACAAACTGGAGTTACTATAAGGTATTTGGATTGTATGTTTTAACGAGATCAACGACCTTAACGACATAGGATTATCTGGATATACATATTAAGCCAAATGGCGGCAAATTGCAAGCGCCGCACATCCATGGAACAGAAAAGCTTTGGCAACATTATGTTTGAAACCGTGTGAGAGAAATACGACAACCACGTCTGATTCCTGGTGACATTGCCCTGGTGCTAAAAATCCTACGGACCTGCTTAAGTGGGGGATTGGTGTATCTCGTCTCTTTTAAAATCATTCGTTTTTGTTTACCACCATGTTGTGACCACGCACGTGCACGTCAGCAATGCATCATAATTACTGCATCTGTGACACCGGTAGCGCTACCCAACACTTCGCAGGTGCGCCCATTCTATGATTACCGATAAGATGTTGGGTTCCTGCTGTGTTATAATTCATGTACTTGTGTAGCGAGAAGCCGGTCAACTTCTCTAAAAACACCAATATGTGAATGAATCGCGTAAACGGGGAAAACAACTTAAAATAGGTCAAATGCAATGCGGGTGCGGTGCATATAAAAGAAGACACACGGCAAAGTATGAGGAATTAAAATAAGGAAGGGAAACCATATGGACTGTTTTTCTGATTGACCAGGCATAAAGAAGTAAAATAAGTAAGTCTGAGATTTAAATGAAATAGAAATAAAACAACAAACGTTTTTTGACTTTCCATCTGGCACTCTGCATCTCTCGACGCCCCTCCGTCACTAGTGACTAGGCGGCTAGTGAAGACTTTCGGCATGCGCCTCTAACATTTCTCTTCTTACTGGTGAGGATCAACTTCCCAGTTGGGAGTGCGACACCATAAGGTGTCGAAAAAAGCAAGTTCCTTACAAAGAGGAAGATATCTTCTCTGAAAAGGTCAGGATTGGTAAAACTGGCAATGACAGTAGAATGACCAGCACAGATTGCAAACACTGCAAGGATCGTCTACTGAGCTAGCTTGAGCCACAGGCTTCTGTATACAGGGCGAGAGGTCTGCTCTGATGGATGGCAGCTTCATAGTGAGCTGTTCCTCACAGCTTCATAGTGAGCTGTTCCTCTGCCTGGATCAGAGGCATGGTACCAAAAATCACACCTTTGGCGAATGACTGCTAAATAAAATGAAAATTTTTCTTTTAAACATTGTGAATGCATCTAATTCTTTCGTTATTCGAATTCGAACATCATATACTGTCTCTTTCTGAGAATTCAAATTGGCTTGTTCCCACGAATGGTTAAATGCATTTTTGTCGCGTCCTTACATGTACTATAAAGTTCATTAAAACTCTTTACGTAACTCTGTAGGGTTCTTTTATTTATTTAACACTGACTACCTATCAGGTATCTGGTATAAACGCGCGCCTTCTACTGGATTCCGGGAAAAACAAGCTGAATGTATTGTGGCGATTATATGCACAGAACCCGGGACTTGACACGAGGGCCTGGAATGTCTATAAAGAGAGTAAGGGTCTTTGAACAAAGAGTGTTACATGTGATGCAACATGCTTTTGTCCTGAAATGAAGACTGTACATACAACATTCAAAAGCTCTACAAGTAATCCACCAAGGGATAAATTCCGTCGGCAAACCAATTTCCAACCGAAATATAATTTGCCGTCAACACAACGGCAATTAAACATCTCCCGACATCTGTCGCATCAACACTAACGAAGAGGACACCTCCCACATGATGGCTGCAGAGTTTTTCTTCAGGGGGCTAATAGCTAAATGTGCAGTGCTCACATATATGGGTATAAACACCCATAGTATCGAGGGAATGTATTTTTTTGTATAAAACCCACGATCGACTGTCCTATCTTTGCTAGTCAAAATAAAACCATCAGCTTACTGATTAGCTGTTACATTGCACAAACCGCGTTTTTTCTTATTTCTTTTCTAGTTCACAGGTCGTTGAATTCTTCGGCAGTTGTTAACTAACTGGACTCAACGGAATCCAAGTTGTTTTCGCTGTGTATGTATGCTACACAAAATGGTCCTTGGAGCCGGATTGTGAAGTGAATAGTGAAAATCTTTCAGTGGGCAAGATCTATTATTGTGAAAAAGAAAAAAAGACATTTTATTTTCCTGTTGCTGTAGCAACTATACAGTGGGCGATACAGGGTGAAGTACATTCGTAGTGCGCGAATCGATCTTCATACATATAGAACATTGTTCAGTGAGCAAACATTCGCAGTGTGCGAGTCGAACGTTGCAGTGGGCATAGTCGAACCTCAGTGTGCGAATTCAACATTGCAGCGTGCAATCATACTGAGTCGAATTCAATGCGCGAACCCAAGGTTGCAGTGTACATTCAATCATAATCGAACCTCAATGCGTGAACACAACATTGCAGTGTGCAATCAAACTGAGTCGACACACACTTTATGTCTTCACATGTTTTGAGGCTTGAGGAGAATTCTGCTGATTCAACGCAGTCTACCAACTGTTTTAGATCGGAAGTCGTCAAGTTCGTTGAGAACCTGAGCCGATCACGACTCAGCCAGATGAACGAAAACAACTCAGTGTGGGAAGCATCCTCATTGAATTTAGGTACAAGTTTAGGCCATTGGGTGGAAGAAAGACTGAGTCAGGACAGTCCATTCCACGAAATTTCGTTTTCTGCTAGCTGACGAGGTGAGAGTCCTCGCGATGTGTGATCTGCTGGATTGTCTTCGCCAGGGAGATGATGCCATTGCCATTGCGCTTCTGGAAGAATATCTTGGATTTGAAAAACTCGATTACGAATGAAATCTTTCCGTCTTGACGGTTGACCTTGAATCCAGTAGAGCACTGTACTGGAGTCTATCCATAGATGAACGGGGATGGAATCAAGTTTTAGTACCTTCCTTATATGGTAAACAAGTTTAGTTAGGAGCAGTGCAGCTGATAATTCTTGGCGGAGTATAGTAATGCGAGCAGTTCTTGACCTTTTCGATGGGGTAGATTCCTTTCTGATTGGTGTTACTTTCGATTTCGATGATCTGATAGTAACTCGGCTGATATTATTTTCTTGCAGCACACGAAGTTACACTACTGCTCCACTTGCAGCTTGGGATGCGTCTGCAAATCCGTGTAACTCAATGGAAAGCGACGAAGGAGAAAGTCCAATCCATCTAGGGACAGATATTTTCGATAAATCAGCGGGCTGATTGATATAGCTTCTCCAGCGAGCATCCAATTGAGCAGGGATAGGTTCATCCCAATCCAGGTTGGATTGCCACAGTTCTTGGATGAAAATTGTATATCGAATGATAACAGGAGATATCCAGCCAAGGGGATCAAATAGTTGCGTTATTTGTGAAAGAACTATAATCTTAGTATACTTTAAAACCTCTGTGGATTCAAGGGGAATAAAAACAAATTTATCTGAATTCGGTTGTCAATTTAAACCAAGTGTCCGGTGAATAGGATGACCGTCTTTAGTATGTGATGTGGAATGGGCTGATTTTTCGCTTGCCGGAACTTCTTCAAACAGCGCTTCATTGTTTGCGGTCCACTTTTGCAGAGGAAAGCAACCTGCCTTGAAGAAATTTATAATTTGGTTAACTTTCATTTTACCTTCTTCAATGGTGGAAGTGCCGGTATAGATGTCATCTACATAGATGCTTTCATGTACTAAGTCTTTGGCGATTGGAAAATGTTGTCCCTCATCTTCTGCAAGTTGCCGTATGACACGATTAGCCAGGAAGGGAGCGGATGTGGTGCCATATGTCACTGTTGTGAGAAGAAATTCGACTAGCCACAATATATGTACGTTTATAGGTCCAATCTTCAGGATGAACTTCGATCGAAACATCTTCACTACATCTGATGAAAAGGTAAACTTGAATTGCCGCCAACGAGTCATTACGTCTGGTAGATCGACTTGTAATTTAGTGCCTTGGTGCAACTGATTATTGAGGGAAGTGCCTCGATTGGCTTTCAACGATCCATTGAAAATATCGCGAAGTATCGTCGTTGTACTCGACTCACGAACAACGCCATGATGAGGCAGATAGAATACATTGTTTGATTGATTGTCTGATGATGTTCTGCGCATATGTCCAAGATCTTCATACTCTTGGATAAATTTAGTGTATTGGTCGAAAAGTTTTGGATTTAGCTTGAAACGATTCTGCATACGATAAAGCATCTTGAGGGCAGGAGAACGAGAATCTCCAAATGCCGGGGGGTGTAATTTGAAAGGCAGTCGTCCAATATAACGACCTTCCGCATTTCGGAAATGGGTTGATTTGAAGATTTTCTCGCACTCTGCTTCGTCTGGTGTCATCTGATTTGTTTCAGTGGTTTGCAAGGATTCCTCTTGCATCCAAAATCGCGTTAATAACTCGTTGAGTCCAGATGGCAATGATAGATATGCGCTCCGGCAGATGGCGAAGTCGACGATACAACGCCTGATAAGATCCAGCCCAACGGATAACGTCTACAGTTCCAGGTTTATGGTATTGAGGATCTGCTAAAGTTATTCCTTGCAGATGAGCCCACATCTTTGGCGAGACATTGGTTGTTGGAAGATGACCAGTCAATTTCGGTAGAATATGTGCGTTGACTTTGCAGCTGAAATTAGAAACGAGTGACGACAGGTTAAAAGACTCTACCTTTTGATTGATGCGTCGATGAGGAGTCTGCACCGATACCGGTTATTGAAAGGGTTGAGTGATGTCTCGGAAGTTGAAGAACTTATTTTAAGCGTTCTGCCACCAGATTGATTTCAGATCCTTGGTCTAAAAATGCTCGTACGGTGTAAAGTAGAATTCTCTTGTACTTGATTGAATTGATACAGGTAACATGAGAAGCTGCAACATTGTTGTATGATTCTTTGTCAGACGATGATAGTGGTAAAGCAGTCTCCATTACTGCTCTTGATGTGGATTGATGAATTGGATGAATGGAGGTATGATTACGTTCATTACAAAACTGGCATCTCTTCTTAGAAAAGCACTTGGCTAAGTGATGATATCCCAGACAATTAAAACACAATTTTAATTGCTTAAGTGTTTCAAGGCGCTGCTCGACGTTTTTTGACTTGTACGTGGGGCAAAAGGATATATAATGATGACCCTTGCAGTTAGAACATGTTGCGCTCGAAGATTTCGTCGTTACATGATGACTTTTAGCCTTATTTCCTATGGATTTATTAGATGATATTAAAGATGACTTACTTTGCAAATTTGGGATAGGTGAAGCGCGCTCGTAAGCTTGAAGTGAACGAATGCTAGTAACGAGAAACTCCTTGAGTGATACCCACGATGGGGATTCCGTCGAAGAACCTAGTGTTTTCTCCCATTCTTTGATTGAAGTTGCGTCAAGCTTTCGCGAAACTATGGACAAGAATATCACCCCATTTGTCTACATCCCGACCGAGTCCCTCAAGAGATGCTAGAGCTTGATTAGTTTCATTAAAGATAGTTTCTAGTTGTGAAGATGACTCGTAAGTAACAGGCTTTGTTGAAAATAATGATGTTAGGGCTGCATCTACCAAAACACGTTTGTTATCGTCACATGATACCAATTCCTCCCAAGCTATTTGATAGTTAGCTTCGGTCAGAGATATGTTCTGAATGTGTTGAGATGCTTTGTCGGTTCGGCATCAATTTAAATATTGCAACTTTTCCACACATGTGAGGGAGGGATTATTACCAATCACAACTGTAAATGAGTCTTTAAATGGCACCCATTGATAGTATTCTCCGTTGAACGTTGGTAGTCCCACCACAGGTAAGCGTACCAAATGTGATGTGAGCGCGCTGTCCACATTTTTGATTGGCAACGAATTTGATGAGGATTTTGATATCGCACTGTCCAAAATGGTTGTCATCTCTTCTATGGCTTCGAGATAATTCTCTTCACATTCACTATACATATTGTTCTTAAAATAATTTTCCTCCGTGTATTCTAATTTGACATCTGGTTTTAGAGTTGCTTTTATAGTTCCTAGTGCATTGTGATTTTCTTTAAATTTCAACCAGTTTTCGATAAGTGCAGCTTTCCTTGTTTCCACTCTTTGCACACTAACTTTCGGTGCTGATTTCAATTTATCAATGCTCCTTGCGTGATTTGAAAGAGTTCGTATTGTTGTTCTAAATGAAATTGCAATTGATTTGGTTTTGACATATGTATTGTTAAATGAGTTTCACTGATTTATTTGATTAAATATTAGTAGGAAGCAAATATCACGATTTTAAAATGCTAAACCCAGGTTTTTTGGAAATTCTGTTCTCACGCTTGAACGAGCTTGAAACCTTGAACTTCTTAGGGGTCGGTGAAGAAGGTCTTTTCCAGGCCATAGACTGTTGTTTAGTCTCGGGGTTGAAGTGGTGTACCCAGGTTTCGTCCATCGTTACAAAACGAGTGCAAAAAGCCGCCGGATCCTTTGGATATTTTTCAGGATTCGCTCTTGAAATGCGAAGTCGCTTCTCTTATTGTTCATCGGTCAACGTTCTTGGGACCCACCTTGCGGAGACCTTCATGTTCAAATCATCTGTCAGGATACTTTGAATGCTTCCAAATGAGAGCCCTGTGATCTTAACTAAATGTTGGATGGTCACTCGTCGGTCATCTAGCACGATGTCTTCGATTTTTTTTGATATTATCCTCGGCGCGGGATGTGGATGGACGCCCGGAGCGATGTTCGTCTTAAGTCGACGTTCTGCCCAGTTTGAACTCCTTACTCCACCTTGTAACTGTGGAATATGAAGGAGCAGAGTCCCCGAATGTTTCCATTAAGTCAGCGTGAATTTCTTTCGTAGACATTTTTTTCAGGCAGAGGTACTTAATGACGGCTCTTACTTCATTTTTCTCCATTTTGATGTGATCTCTTCGACTGCTCGTGTTTGAATGAATGTATCTTCCAGAAAAGATGAACTATTTATTTATATGAGTTTTTGCTCGCTACTAGTGAGGGTATACGTGAGTGAAAACAATATATTTCACGTAATTAGACCCTGCAATAATACCCGTTTATCATTACTTTTTGATTGCCCCTCGTAGTGCATTGATTGAGCACGATTTCTTAAAAATGATTCCCACTCGATAATTAATTTGATGAGCTCAGATTACTATCAGGCTCTCGAAGGACTAGAATGTTAACACATCAATAGCTTTATTCAAACTGCCAGAATTTTTTGACATAATATCATTAGCTTAGGTTTAGTACATAAAGTTTAGTAGTAAGAATGTAGTTTTAGTACAAAAGGTTATATTTTTAAGGTTTAAAAAAATTATTCAGTAATAGGAAAAATAGTAGTTATGGCTTATACATTTGGGTTTAATTTGTGAAAATATGAATGTGTGGGTGATAAATTTTCTGAACAATAACATAAGTTAAGTGTAAAAACTGATATTAATTAACATAATTTGATTCGCGCAATGTTATATGCATACTCATGAGTTTAATGTGATAGAAAATTGATTTTTTTTTTATTAATTTAAGAGATAACTCATTACGTTCATTAGTTCATAATTCCTGCCATCCGTTTCAGCCTGTTAAGTTTTTTGAGTTTAGATGGCAAGCCTTTCTTCTCACTGATATTCCGAAGTCGTTCGAATGAAGGAGGGACGATCCAGAAACGGATGAAGAATCGGGACCTAGAAAACACTACATAAGCCAAGCCTAATGAATGTTCAGTTTTACCAAGGTCCACCACGCCGGAGTCGAAAGTTCAACTTTGAGAACCGTGAATGCTGATTGCGTAAGCTAATTGAAGAGGAAACTGTTTTCGTGTGTAACTTGTTCCATGATCTTTAAAGTATACGGTACTCGGAGGAATGAAAACCGTTCGACCAGAGTGAAATTTCACCATTACGCATATTGGGAATTTGTCATTATATCTATTGTCTGATGGTAAATTATATCTACAACAGTACCAAGTGATCCATTGCACAAACCACCTGCTGTAAGCAAATTTGGCTTTAATATTACTGGTGCACCAATGCAAAGAAGTCTTGGAGATAAGTCCTGCACAGAGTCTGAAGAGATCGAAGCAGCTCTGGGATCGTTATGGATTGCATTTATCATTGCGACAGGATGGTTTGCATTCTTTGAACTTTCTGTATTGTAGGTTCGGATTTCTTCGTTTGTCGGCATTAATTTGATTGATTTGTTTATTGTGAGCTCATCAAAGTTGTTAGTAGTAAAACGCTCTGAATATAATTTATAATCTTCTTCAGTAAAGTGTCCAACCGCCAAATGTTCTAGTGTATTTTTGAATGCCTGTTGCTTGACACCTAATTGGCGCATAATTGGCTGCAGGAAAAATATTTGTTGAACTGTAGAAAGATAAATTTTCCTTCCAGGAACATCTTCAGTCCAAAGTGGTCGGTCTAGTACCGGTGGCAATTGATTGAAACCTCCAAACATAATGACTATGTAGCCACCTCGCTTGTTGAGGTTTAATCGTTTAACCGTTCGTCTATGCGCATCAGCATCTTTAGACCTAGCATGGAAAACTCATCTATGATGATTACTTTTACTGATTCCATATCATTTTGAAATGTTAGGAACGTCTCTAAGACAGGCCTCCATTTGGCCTAGACCGCGATATATATAGTGCGCTGTGATATGTTTGACCACCTATGTTATTTGCCGCTACTCCAGTTGCTGCTAACAGCAGCACTTGTTTCCTGCCATGTTTACGTACGATTTCATTGATCACACATGATTTCCCTGTTCCCGCTTTACCAATGACTAAAGATAATTTGAGGTGTATTCTGTTGTTTAAAGCATCGTCAACAAAATCAATAACTTCTTGTTGAAAATTATATCATCACAAATATTGGTAGGAAAAGTGGTGAAAATCTCTTTAGAAGTAATAACGTTATTATTGCTTTCAATATTTGGATATGACGTTATTCCCTGTCCCCAATCATGTTGGCGGTCAATGTCTCTATGTTCTAGTGGAACTTCCTCGCCATTTTGACCGGGTGCCGTTTAGGCCAGAGTTATTCATTCTTGAGGATCAATTTAAGCTGGAGAATCGTCCTCAATTTCTTCCGGATCAATCTGAGGCAATTCCAATACATCAAGCAGCGCAGCATAACTCTCACTCCATGTGGACTGAGTCTTCAAATCATTCATATTACGCCATGGTATGCGAGTTACCAGACGCTGTTTGTAGTAAATTTCATCAGTAGCGGCGCATTTACCTAGAGCGACTTTTGGGATGATGCGTGCTACACTTTCGCTTCTGTTGCAACTTAAACGGTAAGGTGCTTCTTTATTTTATTTTATTTCCTTACAAATTCCAACAACGTCATCATTTCGTAGACTGGAGAACGTGTTTGATATGTGCCTAATATTTTGTTTTTACCTGATGTTGCAGGTTGGCTAATTTGTTTTGGGCGATTCAAAATTCTATACTCGTCATTTGATACAAACAAATTATCGAAATGACTTGAGGAATAATAGAGACTGTCTTGGTTCATGTTGAAAATTGACGAATGTTAAGTCAGTTGCTTGTTGACCCTCTCAGCGTGAGGACCAACAATTGTTTTGAATAATAAATCCATTTGAATTTGAGCGGTCTTATTTGCTTTTATTTTTATCATTTGGTGCCGAAACCCGGGAAGAAATAAATAAATAAATATGAATATGAAAAAAAAAAATAAATAAATATGAACCTCCTTAACAAAAACCAGTAAAGCGGCATCAGAATTCCTTGACACCGAGTGTAAGTTGAGTGAGGAAAATTCTAATCGGTTTGAAGAGTTCGAGGAAGCCCTTGTAACTTTCATTGAGCGGCTAACGGCGGTCCATGGGAAGCTTCTGGAAGCGGACAGGCAAGTGATAGAAAAGTGCCTAATTAAAGATGAGGAGCAAGAGAAGGAGTTGGCGAAAATGGAGGAATATGACGACACGGCAGTAGCAGTTTTAGCGAAATTGAAGCTACGCTTACAAAAATTGCGAAGTAAGCTGACTTCCCCGAGTACTCCACTGGGTAACAACCCAGTAAATATATCTAACGCTTCAGTTGCGCATCCTACGGAAAGTCACATTCGTCTACCCAAACTAGAGTTAAAGAAGTTCGACGGAAATATGCGTGACTGGATGCCATTCTGGGAACAATTTAGTAATGCTGTCCACCAAAATGAACAACTGTCAGCGGTGGAAAAGTTTATTTACCTGGAGGGCGCATTGAGCGGAGCGGCAAGGAAGGTCATAGCGGGATTTACACCTACTTCATCATCATACGATGCTGCAATAGCCTTGTTGCTAGAGCAGTACGGAGATAAAGAGAAGCTCATCGACGATCATGTGCAAAAATTGATATCGCTCAGTCCAGTAACAGTCAAATCTGATGTGGTAGCTTTGCGGAATTTGTACAACAGCATTTCTACCTCCATACGTTCTCTTACAGCGTTGCAAGTTTCTTCGCAGAGGTATGATGTGATGTTGAAATCCGTTCTCTTACGCTGCCTACCACCAGACTTGCGGGTCGATTATCATCGGAGAAAGAATATAAAGAACGAAAGCAATGAAGTAGCAGTAGACAACGACAAAGAGAGTGACAGTTCGACAGAAACACAAACTTCGCTTTATGGTATGCACGATCACGGCGTTACCAGCATTTTGCGTATCCTTAAAGAAGAGGTGGAGGCACTAGAGAGAAGCAGAATCACACCATTTCGCAGTATCACCAAGCCAGCACCAACAACAGCGGCAAGTCTTATCGGGGTCAAAACGGAGCGAAACGAAAAGTGTTTATTTTGTGACTCTTCTACACATGGTGCAAACAATTGTGAAGAGATTTCTGTATCACAGAAAAGAGATCGCCTTCGGAAGGAAAACAGATGCTTTCGCTGCGCAAAAAAGGGACACATATCAAAAAAGTGCCGTAGTGTGCGTTTCCTCAGCTGTATGAAATGTGGTGGCAAACATTTGTCATCGTTGTGCGAGCGAAAGAAAGCAGAAAGAGAGGATAACAATGAAGCGAAAAATGACAACGGCAATTGTGTTATGTGTGTGCGAAATTCCTTTGACTGTGTTTTTCTGAAAACTGCACGTTGCATTGCGACTGGGAAAAACGGACAAAAAAGAGTGTTGCGGGTTGTGATTGACGGCGGCAGTCAGCTAAGTTTCCTGAAAGAGAGTGTCGCTAAAAAATTAAATGTATTGGAAAACTGCGAAACTGTTCAGATGTCAGTGATTCCGTTTGGACACCAACAAAAAACACAAGCTAAATCATTTAAGAGGGTTAAACTGTGCGTGAAAGGTCAGTTCACAGACAAAGCGATTGAGATTCAAGTCATTGTGGTACCTGAAATATGTGCAGATGTGCTTAGCGTTCCAGAGCGATCTTGTGAAACTTTTTGCGGCTTAAATTTGGCTGACAGTGTTGCGGTAGATCTCGACTTAGAGGAAGGCATTAGTATGTTGATCGGTGCCGATTTTTACTGGTCGGTGGTGACAGGGGAACAACGGCGACTATCCAACCGTTTGAGAGCAGTAGACACCATATTTGGCTGGACACTCCAAGGACTACATCTTAAGCAATCTAATGCAGGAGGCAAGAACATCATCCAACCGTTACTTGTGAACAACATCTACAACGCCAGTGACCGAGATCTTTCTGCAATGTGGACGTTGGAATCCATTGGAATTCGAGGGGAAGAGTCCGAAAAGCAGCGTGTAACTCAAGAGATGACGAATCAATATATCAGGCGCGTGGGAGGTCGCTATGAAGCCAGTTTGCCTTGGAAGGAGTCTAGTGCTTTTATTCCCATCAAAAAAGATCTTCCGGTAAGTCGACTAAATTGTCTGTTTCGTCGCCTTTCTAGGGACCCTGGGAAGCTCAAGGAGTACGATAACAACATTCGTCAAATGGTCATGGACGGAATAGCCGAACCAGTGCAATCACTGTCATCACCAGGTCGAATATTCTATTTGCCGCATCGTCCTGTGTACAAAGAGGATAGCACGACTACAAAGATGCGAATTGTTTTCGACGCGTCCATGCAGGCGGATGACGCTCCTTCACTAAATAGTCAGCTTCTAACAGGCGCAAATTTGTTACCCGACGTTTTGAAGGTGTTCCTAAATTTCCGATTGGGACGAGTGGGGCTTGTGGCCGATATAGAAAAAGCATTTCTACAGATATCATTGAGCGAGGTCGACCGAGATGCTCATCGATTTGTCTGGTATTCAGCGCTTCCGACTTCTTTATCGTCACCGTCATACAAAGAATATCGGATGACCCGAGTTACATTCGGTGTTTGTAGCAGTCCCTTCCTCTTAACCGCCACTATCCGTCTTCATTTAACAAACGAAAAAGAAAGGTTTCCACTTACATGTAAAATTTTGGAAAAAAGCTTCTATAAGGATGATCTAGTTCTCAGTGTGGATTCTGATGCTGAAGGAGAACGCGTTTGGAGGGAGGCTACTGAGGTGATGAGCACAGCTTCCATGAAGCTTCGGAAATGGCATTCCAACAGCCCCAGTATACGAGCAGCGGTCGCGTCTGAGGACCTACCTGTGCAGCAGAAAGTTTTGGGCCTTACTTGGATGGTCTTCAGCGATGAACTTTCTGTGCCGTTAAGATCGGTACAGAATTTCCTTGAGCTCCATGCATCTCGAGGTAGTAAGCGTAACATCTTATCAGCCCTGGCTCGAATATATGACCCCTTGGGCATAATTAGCCCAACTGTTATCAAGCTGAAGATATTGTTCCAGACGACATGGAAGAAGAAATTGGAGTGGGACGAAACTTTGCCATCTGAGCTGCAGCCGGAGTGGGAAACCTGCCTCAAGAACATATTGCTCTTAAGAGATATGGCTATTCCAAGAGCAGTTCGAACATTTTCATCTAACAGCGAGGTCCAAGGTCACATTTTTGCCGATGCTAGTCTCAAAGCCTATGGAGCAGTCGCCTATATAAGAGTGGTCGATTCGGCTGGAAATATTGCAGTCTCGTTCTTATGCTCCAAGAACCGAGTATCTCCTATCAAAATTAATGGAACTGAGGAGCTTACTCTTCCGAAGTTGGAATTGACCGCCGCATTGATCGCTGCCAGATTGTGCGCCTATCTGAAGAATACTCTAAAAATAAACATAAAAGAGTATTTGTTATGGACTGACTCGAAAATTGCGTTAAATTGGATCTACGGAGAATCACAAAAATGGAAGCCGTACGTGCAGAGCAGGGTGGAAGAAATTCGTCGTCACACATCTGTCGTCAATTGGGGTCATTGTTCGAGCAAAGACAACCCAGCTGATCTTATTACCAGGGGGATCGCTGGAGATAAGTTGCAGTCGTCGTCGTTGTGGGGTACTGGACCAAATTGGCTTCATGTGGCTGCTTTCGAGCGTATCGACGAGGTGAGGAGTCAAACAAGTCTGTTGATAGAAATTCCCGAGATGAGTGTTCGAGACAAAAGGCAGAACAGTTCGAGAGAGGGTATCTTGAGGTGTGAAGACTTCAGCAGCTGGCTCAAGTTATTGAGGGTTACTAGCTGGGTTTTGCGATTTATCGATAGCTGCAAAGGCAAACGAAAGTCTGAAGAATTCTTGACTAAGAACGAACTGGATAACGCTGAGCTCTATTGGTTGAGGTATGTGCTTCATACAAATTTTAATAATGAATATGTTTCTTTAAAGAAAAATGGTGTTTTGGAATCATCGTCCAAAATACTAAAACTGAGCCCCTTCTTGGATGATGAGAGTCTGATCAGAGTAGGTGGGAGACTCCAGTTGCTCGAAGAGGATTACGAACTTAAGCACCCCATCATTTTGCCGTCCAGTCATCACATAACGACGCTTATTGTCGATTACTATCACCAGTTACTATCACCAGACCCGTGCAGGGACGGGTTAAGAATATCCCTGCAGTGATACCTCTCGCTTGTCGTAAAAGGCGACTAAAACAAAGGTAAACAAAAATCACATCTAGGCAATTTAGAAAACACCAAGGTGAGCCTAGGGACACATATACCACCATTAAACTGCCCCACAAGTGTACATGCAAATCAGTGGGTTGACACGACTGGAGATCACCGGTGTTGTAAGAGTAAGAAAAAAAAAAAAAAGCAGGCCGAAAAACAATTGGTGTAAACAAATGCAAAAACGCCAGCATTTGATTGGCCTCAGCGATGAAGTAATCCCAAACCGGGAAACCTGCCGCTACTTTCTGAGGTCAAACCGGCGGACCCCACAAGCGGACCAGTAGGAATGCAGTTAGGTGGGAAGGTTATGGTCCTACACTTCTGACCATAACAACGCCGGAAAAAGGAAAAGAAGAAGACTATCACCAGTTAACCCTACACGGAGGAGTCAACATCGTGTTGAGCAAGATGAGGGAGCGTTTTTGGGTCATCAAAGGACGCCAGGTCGTAAAAAGGCGGATTAGCAGGTGCATCGTTTGCGCTAAGTTATTTGGCCGACCCGCTTCCCAACCGTTCGCCCCTCTGCCGCTCCATCGAATTACCTCGAATAGACCGTTTGATCATGTCGGCATCGATTTCGCTGGGCCTCTGTTCTATCAAACCGATGATGGACTAACAATGCGAAAGGCCTATTTGCTGCTTTTCACCTGCTCTGCGATCCGAGCTGTCCACCTTGAGCTCACTACAAGCATTTCAACGGACAGTTGTATCCGGGCTATAAAGCGCTTTATAGCAAGGCGAGGTACACCATCTACTATATACTCCGATAACGCTAAATCTTTTCGCAGAGCGTCATGGGAGCTGAGGGACGTGACGAAGATCTTCGAAGAAGAGGACCTGTCTGGTTTTTTAAGTAAGAACCGAATAAAGTGGAGTTTCATCATCGAAAGAGCACCCTGGTGGGGGGGCTTTTGGGAGCGTTTGATCAGAACAATTAAAAATGTCCTCAAAACTGTTATTGGTAAGGCCAAGCTAAATTTTGAACAACTTAACACGTTGCTGATTGAGACGGAAGCTCTGGTGAACCAAAGGCCCCTAACTTACGTTTCTGAGGATCCACTGGAGTTAATGCCGCTTACCCCAGCAACATTTTTACGATTGTGTCCCCAATCTGTTAGTCAGCCTTCAGCTCCTGAGATGAATAGTTCGGAATTGCGAGAACTGTGGCAACATCGGTTAAAATATTTCGCTATGATAACCAAAAGATGGCGGGTTGAATATATGCAGCAGCTTAGATCCTTTCATTCATCGGATCCGAAGCATTCAGTAAAGCTTAAAGTTGGAGATGTGGCTCTATTATTTGACAACTCTAAACCGCGGGTGCACTGGAAGATGGTGATGGTGGAGAAGGCATTCGATGGCCGAGACGGTAAGGTACGATTACCAGACAGAAGTTTGCTTCGACGACCAGTGCAGCTCCTCTACCCATTGGAGCTACAGCATCATCCCGCCGCAGGATGTTGAAAATTGACGAATGTTAAGTCAGTTGCTTGTTGACCCTCTCAGCGTGAGGACCAACAATCGTTTTGAATAATAAATCCATTTGAATTTGAGCGGTATTATTTGCTTTTATTTTTATCAGTTCAAGACAGCATGACTTCACATGCTGAGCAGTCTGTCTGGGCTATAATTTTCATCAATAAGCCATTGACAGCTCTTGTGAAAGGCATTTCACCTTTAAGGCGGTCAGCTAACTCACGGAATATTTGTTTGAGATTCTCGGATCGTGGTTCTCTTTTTGATGCATATTTAGTAATATAATTGACTGGGAGGCTATGATTTGGAACTCAGTATTTGCGCGCCACAGAGAGGGACGAGCTTATTGTAAGGGTTGCACAAGGGATCGTTGCGCCTTGGAGTGAATTCAAAAATGCCGTGTTCATTTGATGCTAATATAGATTCAGTGTGAGTTAATTTTGGATAACCAAATCTACATTTACGTGCAGCAGCGGTTCCTCTTAGACAATAAGATGTTGAACAGACTGTGTGTCGCTGTACCCTCTTTAGTAACTGAGCAAGATGCTTGTCGTCATCCATTTTAATTTCATCACCGAACAATCTTGAAGGATGAATCTCTGCTATTTCGGCATTCATGTCAGGGTTCCATGCCAATACTAACTTGTCGTAATAATCGACGCAAGATTCCAACTCTTCTTGAGAGATCTCACTAAACTTATTCACATCAGGCGCTCCCTCAAGCCAGAATATGCCATAGATATGCGGACTTCCTCTATGCTGATATTCAAATCTATACCAATGGTCTGTGATTTTTAATAAATGCTTCAAAATAGAAATAAAGATCTCAACTCTTTTCGTGAAATACTCATCAACTATCTTTGGATTTTCAGACAGTAACTTCTGCATTTCTCTCGAAATTCTACTTTCCGGCTTATTCCTTGGTTCATACCCAAAATGTTTGACTAAACATTTCCACCACAAATCAGCAGAACTTAATGTAATGAACACCGTAGGAACACCTTGTTGAGTGACCATGGCCTCAAGTTCTGAGCGCCTCTGATATCAATATGGATTAGTACCTAAAATCCACGAACCGATATGTATCAGGCTATTCATTGATGTCTCATTATGTTCAACGCTATTGACCAATCGTTGGACTGTTGTTGTTGAAACAAAGCATGTTGAGTTTATACCGACGTACTCTGAAGTCATTGAATGAATTCAATCCTGCTCTCCTAATGAGTAGAATATTCAGTTCTCTGAGGAGAATCGGCAAAGTGTGTGCAACCGGCTGCACGTCCTGTACAACGTGTGTAAAACTGCTTTTATAATGATACCGTCCATTGACACCACAATCTTTTACTTAATAAATTCGTAAAATTGGATGTATTTCAATATCTGTTCAATGGGAGTGAGGTCTTTAAGTTCTTCAGGCTGTGTGCCTTGTTCCATGTTGTTTGCAGTCGTAAACTTTGTTGGATGCTTCATGCAAGTCTTACAAATTTCATGTTCAATCAATTTGCCCATATCTTTTCTTCTACAATTTGAACATGTGTTGTATGTCAGGTCTTCTAACTTTCCGGTTAAATCGTTACGCGTATTGTTATTGTGCGCTTCAAATGTATCATCTCTGTCCGACTCCGGGTGAAGTGCGCGGCTTCGAATGTTTGCATTGTATGCTGCTGTCTAACGTCCAATTCTTGCAACTGGCCTCTGTGACGGCTTTCTCGCCGGTCGGCCGCGCCATCTACGTACTTGCACCTGAGGTTCTTCGATATGGTAAGACATAATATTGATATCTTATGAATTAAATAAACGAAATGAAGCTGAATGAAGAGTTGAAAGAGTTCAATTAGTTTCAAATAGAGGAATTCAGATAGAAATCCAGTGTTATGTACGTGTATATACAATACAGCAAAAACTTTATTGCTTAACCAGACAAAAACAAAAACAGACACAAACAACATGGCAACATTTAATATTGAAACCGCAGCCAAAACTATCCCAACCTTCACCGGGAACTATCGAGAATTAGACTCATTCATAAAAATAATAGAAATAATAGACAAGACCCTACAGTCCAATTCAAAGCAAGATTTGATAGAATTCGCTTATCACATAAAACTGAGCCCAAATGTAAAGACAGCCTTAAATTCTGTTGAAGAACATAAAACATTGAAAGATTTACGGACATTACTTGAAGCATGGTTCAAAACAAATAAAACAATACCGCAATTACACACAGAATTGTCTTACCTTACACAGAGAGGAAACATAACAAACTACAAGGACAAAATACTGACTAGATATCAGAACTAAACAATTTACATATAAAAGACCTAGGCACAGAATGTACAACAGAACAGAAAACGACCATAACTAAAATAAACGACACTTACGCACTTACAGTTTTCAAGAACGGCGTCAACGAAGTATTAGACAGATTAGGCAGAGCAAAATATTTTTCAACTTTAGACATGACAAGTTCGTTTCATCAAATTAAATTAGACCCAAAATCAAAACCTTTAACTGCATTTTCCACTATGGATGGACACTATCACTTTAAAAGACTACCATTTGGCCTAAAAATTTCTTCAAACAGTTTTCAAAGAATGCTTACAATAGCCTTAACTGGACTAGGATCAGACGCTTTTCTATACGTAGATGACATCATAGTATTTGGTTGCACTTTGCGACATCACAATCAAATTTTAATAAAAAAATTTCAACGACTACAATATATAATCTTAAATTAAATGCTTCAAAATGCTGTTTCCTTAGACCGAAAGTAGTATATTTGGGACATTTAATTACAGCAGAAGGTATTAGAACGGATCCCTCGAAATACAAAGTAATTCAAGAGTATCCGGTACCGAAAAACGCTGACGAAGTAAGAAGATTCGTAGCTTTTTGTAATTATTACCGTCGATTCATAGAAAATTTTGCATCAACCGCTAAATGTCTTAATACTGTACTTAAAAAGAATCAACCTTTTATTTGGTCTGATGAACGCCAAAAATCTTTCGAAATTTTGAAAAATAAACTAATAAATCCACCGATACTACAATATCCACGGTTTGACAAACCATTCATACTTATAACAGACGCCTCAGATTTCGCTCTAGGAGCAGTTCTTTCGCAAGGCAAAATAGGTCATGACTTGCCAATCTCATATGCAAGTAAATCACTTTCGAAACACGACATAAATAAAGCAGTAATAGAAAAAGAATTACTAGCAATTCGTTGGGGAATCAACTTCTTCAAACCATATCTCTTTGGAAGAAAATTTATAGCAGTAACAGATCATAGACCTTTAGTTTCTCTATTTACACATAGAAATACTTCGTCAAAAATGACAAGAATTAGAATGGATTTAGCGGACTAAGATTTTGAAATTGTATATAAAGCAGGTTCGATAAATACAAATGCTGACGCTTTATCTCGAATAAAAGTAGATTCAGACGCACTAAAAAGAATGATTCCTAACAGAATAGAAACGAAAGAAAACATTAAGATAGTAACAAGGGGTATGAAAAGAAAAGAAAAAATTGTAGTAACAAAGAAGAAAGTAGAAATAGGGCAACATCAAAGGAGAAATGTATATCTCATTCGAAGACTGATCACCTTCACATATGGGAATGCACGTCCTTAACTGACGTAAATAAAATTAAGAAATTAGAATTTAAATTTGAGGCAACTAATAAATCCATGGTAAAAGTAGAAATAAATGATGAAGTGATTGTTAGATGCAGTGATAGTCCTCCGAATTACGATTCGATTATGGAGAAACTGGCATTTGTGTTGGAAAAGAAAAATATATTACAAGTAGGCCTACAAAAAGAAGATGAAATATTTAAGAGAATAGAAGAAAAAGAATTTAGAAAAATATTCAATGAGTGGCAACAGAAGAAAATGAATAAAAAGACCTCTATATTGAAGATAATACTTTACAAAGCCCCTAGAAGAGTTACAGACGATTTAGAGAAATATAAATTGATAGATGAATACCATAATACACCACAGGGAGGTGGAATCAGGAATCAGAAAAACACTCTTAAAACTCAAACAACGATATTATTGGAAAAATATGAACAAGATGATTAAGAAATTCATAAACAATTGTGATTCATGCGCCAGAAATAAACATACTAGACACATAAGAGAAAATCAGATAATTACAGATACTCCAAGCACGAGTTTTGAAACTATAGTAATCGACACACTAGGACCTTTAAGACTATCCAACGGATACAGATACATTTTGACAATGCAATGCGAATTAACAAAATACATCATTGCACACCCAATACCCACTAAAGACGCTTTAACAGTAGCAAAAACAATTGTAGAGCAGTTAATCTTAAAATTTGGACATTTCAAGAACTTAAAATCTGACAGAGGTACAGAGTTCACCAACGACTTATTAAAAAACATATGCGACACATTAAAAATAAGACAGACTTTTTCAACTCCTTACCATCATCAAACATTAGGTTCAGTAGAAAGAAACCACCGAGTATTAAACGAATTTCTATTAAATCTAGCAGAAAACTATGAATGGGACGTATGGTTACCATATTACATGTTTGCCTATAACACAACACCTCATGTCACAACACACTACTCGCCACACGAACTGATATTCGGAAAATTACTCCAATTACCAACTGACACATTTAAAAACACAACGATGAACATTGACAACTACGCGAACGAACTGAAGATCAGGTTACGAACCTCGATCGAGACAGCAAAAAAATACATAAAAGGAGAAAAACAAAACCGATATTCCAAAGAAACGAATAAAAATGTGAACCCATTAAACTTACAAGTAGGAGACTTAGTATTAATTAAAGTAGAAAATAGAAAAAAATACATTAGTCCATAAAAAGGCCCATATAAAATCATAGAAAGAAAGGGCATAAATTCAATTATAGATATAGATGGCACGAATAAGGAATTGCACAACAACTTACTAAAACCATATATATTAAGAGAATCATAAATTTTACTAGATTAACATTAAATAAGAATATATTAAGAAAAATATAATAATAATATAACAATAATATGAATATACTAAGAAAAAAAATAGCTACCTGTAAACTTCACTTTTCAATTTCGCACGCTCTGAAAAATTCTATTTTCAATATAATTTTTCTCTTAAGGATGAGGGTGTTATGTGACCGCACATTATCCTATTATGTGACTGCACATTACCCGCGATCCGCTACTGCACTCAACAGCAAGTGCCTTTGAATATGTCATAAACACTTCCTGCTGAGCATGCACTTATGAGTGCATTTGCCTGGTGACCTACATACGCCAGCGCAAGCAGCTAAAGTAAAACGAAAATAAAAACAACAAAAACGACAAACGTTTCACATGGGATAAGTCACGCCCAATCGAATAGAACTTACTCCAATTGGCCAAGGCCAAATTCGTAACATTGAGTGGAAATCGAGTTGAAGAGAAATTGGAAGGAGAAAAGAAGTATTGTAGATTTTAGGATAAGTTAGAATGGTAATAATATATTTTTCAAATATTTATTGTCACTATCCTTACACTTAAAAAGTTAATGGACTACTCGGGATATAAAAACCCATGCAGTCCACAATAAAAATCAGAATTAATCAGACAGCCAAACATAAATCGGCAGTTTTAATTCTCTTGCCTGAAAACGGCAAGCGTGAAAGAAAGGAAAACCCTTCTAAAGGAGTGCCATATAAATAGGCACCCTGTCCGTCCAATGGCGGTCCACGCCGGATACATATTTTGAGGTCGACCCTTCTCTCTGGGAAGTTTTTCCTTTAGTACGTATGAAATAATAATACATACATAACACCAGCTTACTGTCTTTGTTATTACAATATATTTGAGACTTAAATGTGGATTTGTCTTTATTCAAGAATAATTGCTAAAATGTATTCTAGTGTAGTGAATTTTGCAGTCGATAATATGGTTTTGCTGTTAAAGAGGGCCGGAATGTATTATACAACAATACACAAAGCTTCAATATTTTGTACTCGTGATTTCTTTATTAAAACACAGATTATGTTTGCTCTTTGTAGCTTTAAACGTTCGAAAAGAAAGAATCTTCAAAAAAGACAAAAAATAGCGTGTGCGAAAAGTTTGCACTTTCAATTTAAATTTTTTTGATGAATTGAATTTTTTAAATTAGGACCAACATTAAAATTCTTTTTCGACAATAACTTAGATATTGTAAAATATTTTCTGATTTTATATTATTATGATATTATCTTCCCTCAATAAAGAACAAATAGTATAAACGAATTTTTTTTGTGTTTTTATTGTTGATGCTCCGAAGAGGATCAACGTCGAATTAAGTGACGCAGTCGGCAATTTTATTTTTTAAAGAATAATAAAATAGTGATCAGAACCCAAAGTGAGCGAACTCCGTATGAGAAAAACTAAAGTAAATAATATTCGATTCAAATCGTAATTTAAACATCAATAGTGACAGTAACCGTGGTAGTAGTGATAATAATAGTGATACGATGGTAACATCAGATTTAGCACTATTAATGCGGTCAATGCAACAGCAGCAAGACTAGATTGCTCAGTTGCAATTGCAATTAAACCAAAAATTATAAGAATGTGCAAATGAGGAAGTTGAAAACAACGTCTTCTGATTGTCACAGGAACAGAACCTCAACCACTTCCGCAACATAAAACCTTGCCGTTGCAAGGACGATTTTATGTTAATGGAATTTATCATATCTTACAGTTTTCAAGAACGGCGTCAACGAAGTATTAGACAGATTAGGCAGAGCAAAATATTTTTCAACTTTAGACATGACAAGTTCGTTTCATCAAATTAAATTAGACCCAAAATCAAAACCTTTAACTGCATTTTCCACTATGGATGGACACTATCACTTTAAAAGACTACCATTTGGCCTAAAAATTTCTTCAAACAGTTTTCAAAGAATGCTTACAATAGCCTTAACTGGACTAGGATCAGACGCTTTTCTATACGTAGATGACATCATAGTATTTGGTTGCACTTTGCGACATCACAATCAAATTTTAATAAAAAAATTTCAACGACTACAAGATATAATCTTAAATTAAATGCTTCAAAATGCTGTTTCCTTAGACCGAAAGTAGTATATTTGGGACATTTAATTACAGCAGAAGGTATTAGAACGGATCCCTCGAAATACAAAGTAATTCAAGAGTATCCGGTACCGAAAAACGCTGACGAAGTAAGAAGATTCGTAGCTTTTTGTAATTATTACCGTCGATTCATAGAAAATTTTGCATCAACCGCTAAATGTCTTAATACTGTACTTAAAAAGAATCAACCTTTTATTTGGTCTGATGAACGCCAAAAATCTTTCGAAATTTTGAAAAATAAACTAATAAATCCACCGATACTACAATATCCACGGTTTGACAAACCATTCATACTTATAACAGACGCCTCAGATTTCGCTCTAGGAGCAGTTCTTTCGCAAGGCAAAATAGGTCATGACTTGCCAATCTCATATGCAAGTAAATCACTTTCGAAACACGACATAAATAAAGCAGTAATAGAAAAAGAATTACTAGCAATTCGTTGGGGAATCAACTTCTTCAAACCATATCTCTTTGGAAGAAAATTTATAGCAGTAACAGATCATAGACCTTTAGTTTCTCTATTTACACATAGAAATACTCGTCAAAAATGACAAGAATTAGAATGGATTTAGCGGACTAAGATTTTGAAATTGTATATAAAGCAGGTTCGATAAATACAAATGCTGACGCTTTATCTCGAATAAAAGTAGATTCAGACGCACTAAAAAGAATGATTCCTAACAGAATAGAAACGAAAGAAAACATTAAGATAGTAACAAGGGGTATGAAAAGAAAAGAAAAAATTGTAGTAACAAAGAAGAAAGTAGAAATAGGGCAACATCAAAGGAGAAATGTATATCTCATTCGAAGACTGATCACCTTCACATATGGGAATGCACGTCCTTAACTGACGTAAATAAAATTAAGAAATTAGAATTTAAATTTGAGGCAACTAATAAATCCATGGTAAAAGTAGAAATAAATGATGAAGTGATTGTTAGATGCAGTGATAGTCCTCCGAATTACGATTCGATTATGGAGAAACTGGCATTTGTGTTGGAAAAGAAAAATATATTACAAGTAGGCCTACAAAAAGAAGATGAAATATTTAAGAGAATAGAAGAAAAAGAATTTAGAAAAATATTCAATGAGTGGCAACAGAAGAAAATGAATAAAAAGACCTCTATATTGAAGATAATACTTTACAAAGCCCCTAGAAGAGTTACAGACGATTTAGAGAAATATAAATTGATAGATGAATACCATAATACACCACAGGGAGGTGGAATCAGGAATCAGAAAAACACTCTTAAAACTCAAACAACGATATTATTGGAAAAATATGAACAAGATGATTAAGAAATTCATAAACAATTGTGATTCATGCGCCAGAAATAAACATACTAGACACATAAGAGAAAATCAGATAATTACAGATACTCCAAGCACGAGTTTTGAAACTATAGTAATCGACACACTAGGACCTTTAAGACTATCCAACGGATACAGATACATTTTGACAATGCAATGCGAATTAACAAAATACATCATTGCACACCCAATACCCACTAAAGACGCTTTAACAGTAGCAAAAACAATTGTAGAGCAGTTAATCTTAAAATTTGGACATTTCAAGAACTTAAAATCTGACAGAGGTACAGAGTTCACCAACGACTTATTAAAAAACATATGCGACACATTAAAAATAAGACAGACTTTTTCAACTCCTTACCATCATCAAACATTAGGTTCAGTAGAAAGAAACCACCGAGTATTAAACGAATTTCTATTAAATCTAGCAGAAAACTATGAATGGGACGTATGGTTACCATATTACATGTTTGCCTATAACACAACACCTCATGTCACAACACACTACTCGCCACACGAACTGATATTCGGAAAATTACTCCAATTACCAACTGACACATTTAAAAACACAACGATGAACATTGACAACTACGCGAACGAACTGAAGATCAGGTTACGAACCTCGATCGAGACAGCAAAAAAATACATAAAAGGAGAAAAACAAAACCGATATTCCAAAGAAACGAATAAAAATGTGAACCCATTAAACTTACAAGTAGGAGACTTAGTATTAATTAAAGTAGAAAATAGAAAAAAATACATTAGTCCATAAAAAGGCCCATATAAAATCATAGAAAGAAAGGGCATAAATTCAATTATAGATATAGATGGCACGAATAAGGAATTGCACAACAACTTACTAAAACCATATATATTAAGAGAATCATAAATTTTACTAGATTAACATTAAATAAGAATATATTAAGAAAAATATAATAATAATATAACAATAATATGAATATACTAAGAAAAAAAATAGCTACCTGTAAACTTCACTTTTCAATTTCGCACGCTCTGAAAAATTCTATTTTCAATATAATTTTTCTCTTAAGGATGAGGGTGTTATGTGACCGCACATTATCCTATTATGTGACTGCACATTACCCGCGATCCGCTACTGCACTCAACAGCAAGTGCCTTTGAATATGTCATAAACACTTCCTGCTGAGCATGCACTTATGAGTGCATTTGCCTGGTGACCTACATACGCCAGCGCAAGCAGCTAAAGTAAAACGAAAATAAAAACAACAAAAACGACAAACGTTTCACATGGGATAAGTCACGCCCAATCGAATAGAACTTACTCCAATTGGCCAAGGCCAAATTCGTAACATTAGCTGTGTTCAATGAAGAAAAGATCAGATCAGAACAGGACAGGACAGCACAGATTCGTGAAAACTGTCAGATCAAGTTAGAACAGAAAAAAACAGCCGTATGTTAGTTGTCAAAAAGCGGAACACATCTTATATGTCATATTGTAATAAACATGTGTTAGAATGAAATAATAAACAAAAGTGAATTCACATAAAAATGCTTTGGAAGAGTTGTGGTGGGCACTGATAGTGAAATTAGTGTGATTAGTGACTCGTCAACAACATTTTTCAGTGATGATATGTATGTTTAAGCGAGGACTTTAGTGTTTTTTCAATGACAGCTGCTTTTGACACTTTTCACGAATCTGTTCTGACTCCAGAGTAGGTGCAGAAAATCGTGTTCTGAAGTGTCCGAAACACCGTCACTGAACACCAAGCAGAACACTTTCGGACAGAAATTTTTGTCATTGAACAGCAAAAGGTGTACTTTTCTGTCCGGAACAGTCCGGAACAGCGTCACTGAACAGACTAATTGAGTGGAAATCGAGTTGAAGAGAAATTGGAAGGAGAAAAGAAGTATTGTAGATTTTAGGATAAGTTAGAATGGTAATAATATATTTTTCAAATATTTATTGTCACTATCCTTACACTTAAAAAGTTAATGGACTACTCGGGATATAAAAACCCATGCAGTCCACAATAAAAATCAGAATTAATCAGACAGCCAAACATAAATCGGCAGTTTTAATTCTCTTGCCTGAAAACGGCAAGCGTGAAAGAAAGGAAAACCCTTCTAAAGGAGTGCCATATAAATAGGCACCCTGTCCGTCCAATGGCGGTCCACGCCGGATACATATTTTGAGGTCGACCCTTCTCTCTGGGAAGTTTTTCCTTTAGTACGTATGAAATAATAATACATACATAACACCAGCTTACTGTCTTTGTTATTACAATATATTTGAGACTTAAATGTGGATTTGTCTTTATTCAAGAATAATTGCTAAAATGTATTCTAGTGTAGTGAATTTTGCAGTCGATAATATGGTTTTGCTGTTAAAGAGGGCCGGAATGTATTATACAACAATACACAAAGCTTCAATATTTTGTACTCGTGATTTCTTTATTAAAACACAGATTATGTTTGCTCTTTGTAGCTTTAAACGTTCGAAAAGAAAGAATCTTCAAAAAAGACAAAAAATAGCGTGTGCGAAAAGTTTGCACTTTCAATTTAAATTTTTTTGATGAATTGAATTTTTTAAATTAGGACCAACATTAAAATTCTTTTTCGACAATAACTTAGATATTGTAAAATATTTTCTGATTTTATATTATTATGATATTATCTTCCCTCAATAAAGAACAAATAGTATAAACGAATTTTTTTTGTGTTTTTATTGTTGATGCTCCGAAGAGGATCAACGTCGAATTAAGTGACGCAGTCGGCAATTTTATTTTTTAAAGAATAATAAAATAGTGATCAGAACCCAAAGTGAGCGAACTCCGTATGAGAAAAACTAAAGTAAATAATATTCGATTCAAATCGTAATTTAAACATCAATAGTGACAGTAACCGTGGTAGTAGTGATAATAATAGTGATACGATGGTAACATCAGATTTAGCACTATTAATGCGGTCAATGCAACAGCAGCAAGACTAGATTGCTCAGTTGCAATTGCAATTAAACCAAAAATTATAAGAATGTGCAAATGAGGAAGTTGAAAACAACGTCTTCTGATTGTCACAGGAACAGAACCTCAACCACTTCCGCAACATAAAACCTTGCAACGGCAAGGACGATTTTATGTTAATGGAATTTATCATATCAGTGAACAATGCCATAGCACTTTGCAACCACGAACCACTGAAACAGTACGCCATCACAATAATACTGACCGAAAAAATCCAGGGTGAGGCTAAACGGTGTATTCAACAATTTGGAGATGACCTTATTTGGGAAGCAGCACAAAACGAATTAAAACTACACTTCAGACCTTGGAAGGACTATGCCGAAATTATAAACGAATGTCGCTACTTTAAGGTAATAAATCTTAGAGAATTATTTGATAAGGTTAGATAAGTTAATTATGAGTTAAATTAATTATATAACTTTGAAGACGAAGGTAATAAACCTATTATATATTCACCTGATAATTATGATAAGTATCTTGTAAATATTGTTAAAGAAAAATTAGATAATTAAGTCCGTGGAAATATAGGCAGAAATAATTCGCTTATTAAAATTTACAATAGGTTTGCTGAGTTGAAATTATTGGATGACGAAAGAGCAATTGATATTGCTCACCAAAGAAGAACCCAAATCTAGAAAACACAATCTTACTAATGTACATGAAAATAATATAAAACGCCAATTTAAATTCACAGGTCAGGACACTTCTTATGTATACTCTCATTCTGCTGATAACCCCGGTGACCCAAACAGCCTTGGCTATTGACAAAATTACTAAAATCGGTTACGTAAGAATTAAAATCGTTGAAGTGGAGATAGTAAATAGGTTTGGTATAATATTACACATAGCTAACATAACAGAAATAATAAATATTACAGATAGTTTATAAATTAATATTGAAAATTCAGACGCAGGAAGAAAAAAATTTAAAAGAAGAAATAACTTCACTTAAATAAGCTACAAACGCTTTTGCCTCACAGAAATAAGAGAGGATTAATAAACATTGTTGGGAAAGTGGCTTTTTGGCACTCTAGACGAAGATGACAAGACCGTCATAGAAAAACATCTCATAACCTACGACAACACAAATTACGAAGTTACTAGTACCCCTAACCAGCAAGTAAAAAATTAATGAACATTTTAATAATACGCTAATATTACTAAAGAACATATTGGAATCAGATAAAAACAAAATTTTGGAAAGATCTAGTGTAAATAAAAATTTCGGTAGGAAAAGAATATTTCAAGAGGAATTTTTAGAACAGCAAATGCGAATAAACTTACTTAGAGAAAAAGTGAATCAAACTTTTAGCAAGGTTAGGAGTCATACATCAAAGTATTTTGAGTAATCAGGAAATAATAATTGAATACCAAATTGATCTCAATAAACTTAGCAACATGAAAATAGGAATAGCGAAGTTATACTCTTCTCGAAAGAGTAGTTAAACTGCTAAATCTTAAAAGAGAAAGGTGTTTGGTAAATATTCAAGGGGTGGAGAGTCCAGGACATGCGCATCCAAGCATAAGGCATCACTTACGCTTTGCTCAACCACAAACCAAACTTCAAATTGCACTTGAATACATTAGTGTTGCCAAAACTAACGGTCTTCTTCCCCCTCGAAACATTAGTACTATCAACTGAAGTCACATAAAACATCAAGAACTCGCAGATCTAACTTTTAACAATGGCGGCAGAATAGATATTCTGTTAAGGAGTGATACTTACTCACGTCGATCAATTCCTTACAAATTGTAATAGAATTTCTAGGTCTAGAGAAAATACTGATGAAATTTTGGGAATTGGAAGAAATTCCAAGGAAGAAGTTGCGATCAACGGATGAAGAACAGTGTGAAGTGCACTTTGCTCAGACTCACTAAAGAGTACTTAATGGGAAATATATTGTTAAACTCCCATTTAAGAAAGGACCCCTCCGGATCTAGGGTCTTCTTATAACTGCGCCCAGTCACGATATCTGCAGCTGGAAGGAAGGTTTAGATTGAATCCCAAGTTCTAAAAGGAATATAAAGTGCAATTTTAGAGTATCGGGAGCTTGGGCACATGTCTGAAGTGAGTGGCGAAGAGCACACTACCGGTCACTATTATATTCCGCATCATGCGGTGATGAAGAAAACAAGCACGACCACCAAGCTATGTATTGTGTTTGACGCTTTATGCTTCAAACGGAACTTTATTAGACGATCATCTGTTAATCGGTCCACGCCTGCAGGACGATATAATAAATCATATTGCTCGATTCTGGAGACATCAGTTTGTCTTTGTAGCAGACATTTCCAAAATGTACAGGCAAATTTGGGTCTCTGAGGCTAGGTATCAATTAATATTATGGAGAGATAAATCGCATGAATAGATTAAGATCTATCGTTTGAACACCGTCCCAACCGGCTGCATTTCACCATGTGTCGTCAGTGGGAAAATACTACTACAGGAGATTTGGAAGCAGTGGGACGATGATCTTCCGGCATAAATAACAACAGTGTGGCACAAGCTAAGATTATAACTCACTGCACTGAACAATATTGAGATTCCAAGATGGATATCACTCAAAAAACGTTTTCAAGTTGAACTGCATGGGTTCTGTGATGCATCTGAAAGAGCATACGCAGCGGTAGTCTTCGTCCGCTCATACCATAAAAACAGATGGATGACTCATATTTTGGTAGCTAAAACCAGAGTGGCACCATTAAAGAAGAAATCGCTCGCGCGCTTAGAATTATGCGGAGCATTATTACTAGCTCAACTTCTAACGCACATATTCGAAACTATGGAGTATCACGAGGCAAAGGTATATGCTTAGTATGATTCTCATATCACACTTGCCTGGATCAAGACGCCTCCATACGTGAGAAGAACGTTTGTTCCAATCGAGTAGCCGAAATACACGAACCCAAATCATTCCACTGATTCCACGTCGCATCGAATGATAATCCAGCCGACTTGGCATCACGAGGTACGTCTCCTTGCGACTTAGCTACGCACCGACATTGGTGGTACGGTCCAGAATTCATGCGATCATTTGATGAACAAAATTTCAATTATCATCCGATCAAGCCCACCGAATTAGTACTAAGGGCATCGGAAGCCTCCAGGGCAAACACAAAAATTATTGCACCTGACGTCCCTTTTTTTATGTTGCACGTTACAGCTCTCTACGACTTAAACAACCTATTAAGGAGGTATTCATCCAATGCTTACTGCGCATAACAGCCCTTTGCCTTCGTTTTTGCTACAACGTCCAAAGGCATAAGGGCCGTTAGAGACGACTAGGAGCTTAAACGAAAACCGAACATGCCGCAGCTCGCACTCAGTTAATCATTGTGGTTCAACAAAGGACTCTCGGTGAAGAATATTTAAGGGTATCTAATGGGGAATCAGTTCTAAATGGCAGCAAGATCATACGGCTATCACCAATGATGGATGCGGAAGGCGTGCTACGAGTGGGTGGCATGTTAGAGAACTCTAATATACCTTACTCGCAGCGATACCCAATTATACTCCCATCAGGTGACAATTTAACTCAACTATTAATTCAAGACACGCATAATCGAACGCTGCATGGAATTCAACAGCTGATGATAGCAATCCTAAAACAACAGTTTTGGGTTTTAAACATCAAATCACAGGTAAAGCGTTGCATCAGTAAATGTTTAAAATGTTTCCGACATCGAGCGAAACAGATGCAAGAAAGAATCGCTGATTTACCAGTGCAACGGGTTAATCCAGCCCGTCCATTTTATTGGTCCGGTGTTGATTATGCTGGACCAGTACAATTGAAGGCGTGAAGCGGTCGCTGCAACAAGATGACAAAGGCATACATTGCAATTTTCGTCTGCACAAAGGCAGTTCATCTGGAGCTGGTGAGCGACTATAGTACTTCTGCATTCGTAGCCGCTTTCAAACGCTTTACGGCTCGACGTGGCATCTGCCACACATTGTATAGTGATTGCGGAACCAATTTCCCAGGAGCAGCAAGACAGTTTGATTCGGAAGCGAATCGCATGTCAACACACTGGTATGCAGACATTGCATCCCAACTGCAACGAGATGGAACCGTATGGAAATTCAATCCGCCAGCTGCATCGCACTTTGGTGAATTGTGGGAGGCCGGGGTCAAATCCATAAAATACTATCTTCGTTGAGTCATCGGAAACTACACTCTTACATTTGAGGAATATGCGACGGTGTTGGCTCAAGTAGAAGCTTCTCTCAACAGTCGACCACTTTGTCCAATCACCGGTGATGTGGATGAATTTTCATGCCTAACACCTGGACACTTTCTCATCGGTTCAGCGCTAAATAACTTGCCTGAAGGAGATTTATCCGAGCTAAAAGTCAATTATCTAGACAGATGGCAGTTAATGCAAAGGATTCAGCAAGACTTTTGGAAACGTGGGAAGGCGAAATACTTGAGTCGATTCCAACAACGACCAAAATGGCTTTCAACAAACCAAGAGTTAAGGGTAGGACAACTAGTATTTACTTCTTCTTCCATGTGCGATGAGACGTAGAAAAAGATTTTGTCCATCCATCATTCCGAAATAAAAACTTTCAGATTTCTCTAAGTCAGCAGCAATCGCAATAATCTCAGGATCTTCATTTTAAGTTGCTGCTGGTATGAACTTAAATGATTCACTATCGATTCACTACTTCTACATATGTTCTAGGCTTGAGAACTGTTTTGTTTAACGTCAACGCAAGAGCTTGACAATCTGTTACAATCTTAAAGGCAATTCCTAATAGGTAAATTCTAAACCTTTTCAAGGCATAGAAGATTGACAGTGTTTCTAATTCATAAATATGATATTTACTCTGTCTTCCTTAACACAGCTCCAAAACTTACAGTCTTGTGCAAATTAATTTGAACAAACAGCCCTTTTTTTTCAAAAACTAGCATTATTTATTTAAAAAGTAAAAATAAGTAATAAATTATTAATAATAATATTTAATGTGTCCACCCTTGGCATTTTTTGAGAGTTGTCAACGATTTTCGTGCCACACTTGAATAACTGACTCAATCAGCTTCGTTTTGGTCATACAATAAATTTTTCTCGGACTGACTTTGTATATAACTCATACATTTTCAATGGTATTAATGTCTGGCGAGTTGCCAGGCCAATCCAAAGACGTAATACCAAGCTCAGCGAAAAATTGTTTGACTTGATTGTTTTGACGTAACCGTGTCTTACGTCCAAATATTGCTTAAACAAATTGGGATTTCTGCATTCAATTTCAGTGTATGATCCATTTGCTTAACAGCTTGTTTCACTGTCTGTTGAAAGTGGCTCATCATTGGACCATCGAGCATATTGATGTTTCGTTCCCTGTACTAAAAAATTTAATTCTTGTTTACACAAATTGCAAAGCCTTCTTTGCATTTTCAAAAATTTAAATTCAAATTCAATTAAATTTTTGGGAAACTGGGCAAACTGTATTTTTTTTAAGGATATTATAATCTAGTTTAAGAATATGCGCAATTTGAGAAAATATAAAATCGCTGTGACAATAAATTAACTTATGCCCGTATTACCGTTCTCGAGTCGAACGAAAAATGAGTCGAACCACACAAATTCGTATTACCGTTCGCGAATCGCGCAGATGGCATTCGACTCAAATGTCGCAATTTCGGCGAACTACGATTTTTCCGTATTACGGTTGGTGAACGTTCGACTGAATTTCTGTTTCTGGAGGCGAACGTTCGTTGCATTTAAAAAAAAAAATTAATGATGGGCAACCGAAAATGTAAGAAATAAAATGCATGGATTTTAAAGTCATTGGCGTTTTATTTTTTCTTTTTCAAGTTTGAAGAAAACTAACAGTTGATGGAGGCAAATCCAGACATTGCCAAGGGCATAGGCGCGTTTGGATCTTCAAAAAAACAAATCAATCGACACATATTCCCCGTATTGTTTTCATTCCAATCATTTGAAAAAAATAAAACGTTGCTATCATTTTCCTGCCTTTCATTTTTAAAATTTGAATTGCATTTTTCAAACACACAATTGCTTTTGACGTTTGTCACGAACAGTGAATTGACAGTGAGTTCATTGTCAGCGAGTGAATTTGGGTGAATTTCAGGCGAATTAATAGGTTCGCAAACCGTAATACCTCGTTCAGCTTAGTTCGCCTGGGAGATCGACTCGCGAACGGTAATACGGGCATTATTTACCATTGAACTCAAGGAAATTATAATATATTCAAGTTAATTTGCACAAGACTGTAGTGTGCAACAAAGACAATACAACTACTGTTGTGTTTTACACAGAAAAAAAAGACGTGCGTTGTTCGGTGGTTGACACAAGAGTGAGTTTTATTTAAAATCCTTACAAGCTAGAGATAGTATACGTTTTGATCGTAAGAATTGATCAATTGAGTAAGCTGAATGTAATTATGATTTTGCCAAAGCACCAATATGGTCTTTGATATTTAACATAGAATAAATGAGCTGGCAAATAACTTCTAATTTATTATACATATTCAATATACTCAGCATGAGCTTTTTATCCACAAGTACATAATTATATATATAATTATAATTTTAACGAAATTAAATAATATAATGAGAACAATATTATAATATAATAATTGTATTTCTTCTCTCCTGTGCTTCCTCTAATGCCGAGCATTAGGGGCATCCTCCTTTCCGAAAGTGCGCCATCTAAGGACCATCTAAGGGTGTTTTTTCTTGACAGAGAACAGGAATTAAAAGGGAGCCATTTTTGGTTTCCTTTTCACTTTCTGAAAGGAGAAGACACGAGGAGGATCCTAAAAACATTGTGAAATAGTAAAAGTAATAAAATTAATCTTATGACAGCATCAAGTGTGGGGTGTTAACCGGTAATTTCAAGAGTACATGAAGGAACCAACACGCCACGTGTGACACGGCAAGGTATTATCGAGGAACTTCAAGAGGCAAATGTTGAATTCCCAATAAATGCCTCCGTATCAAAACTCCGTCCACTTTATAACGAGTATGTTGTACCTGGTTATCCTGGAGCTGCATACCTCGAGGTTGCACAACAAGAAGATGTTATTGCTCTTGCGATACTCGTTAATAATAATATCGAATCTCCCGCTGTCGTCCATGCTGCTACCACCACCGCTTAAATAATCAGTGCGGTTGAAGTTCCTGCTGTTGATTCCATCGCTGCCATTGCTACTGCTGCTGTTATCACTGCGGTCCCTGTTGCTGTTATATAGGTAGTAACAAGTGTAGAAGTTCCTGCTGTTGATGCTACCGCGGCCGTCCCCGCTGCCATTTCTGTTGTCTTTTTTGCTGCCGTTCCCGTTGCTGTCTCCACCGCTGTCTCCACCGCTGTCTCCACCGCTGTCCCCACCGCCGTCCCCACCGCCGTCACCACTGCTGTCCCCGGTGGTGGCGTGGTCACTGCTGGAGCAACTGTTGATCATGCTGCTGAGGTTCCCGCTGCTAGTATCATCCATGCCGTCATTGCTACTTAGAGATCGCTATTAATGTGCTTTAACCATCTACTGAAAATGCTGTCCGTGAACCAGGTATGAAAAGTGTTCGACAACCCACCTATGTACCATCTGAACCACAAATGGGTTGTGCCAAGGTCCGTCAATTAGAACAGCAGTTGAAAATACTGCGAATGAGTCAGCAAATGCTTCAATTGCAGAAACAGATTCAAGAATTAGAAACTGCCGGAGGGTCCGTTCGCAGTCGACGGGTTAATTACGATAAATTAGTTGTTGCTATCCCAAAGTTTAGTGGAGATAACCATTATGATATCATAAAGGAAAGGTGTCAAGCGGTTCGTTGGTGTCGCCAACTTTGGACTGGTCCACTATAATGAATTGAAGGCCGTACACATCAGATGGTTAAAAGAACAGTTTGGCGTCAGGAGATTTACCTTCAACTTAGAGCCCGAACTCTGAGAACTAATGAATCGTACTTGAGTTATGTGGTATCCATGTCGCCCATTGGAGAACAGGAGTTGGTGGATATAATTGTCGATGGTATTCCCCATAATAGCAACAACGTCATCCTGTTATACGGAGCAGTATCCTTAATTGATCTCATCCGCCGTATGGATCGTTATGAACATCGTCCATCCACCAGTTAGTCAAAAGCTGCGATTGCTCTTGTTCCACTGAATAAAGAACAAATCGGATGTTTTAATTGTTCAAAATTTGGATATTACCAGAGTCTTTTGGACATTACCAGAGATTTTTTTTTAGTTTTTAGTTTTTAATTCATTTTTATTATGTTCTAGTTAGAACTATCTTACGCTAGAAAAAAATGATAAAAACTAGTTAATCATGTTAAATCTCTTAAAATACCTTACTGGCCCCGTGCGGACACTCTAAGATAAACAGTACAGCTACATATTTGCCTTTCGACTATTAATATCTATACTTATGGGCTAACAACTTAATTATGGTTATTAAAATATCATGTCGATTATGGAAAACGGGGGAATATTTTCGCATCCGCTTGTTTTCCTATTATTGAAAACGCAATTGGATGTCGCCAAAGTAGTGTAAAAAAATGGTATTATAGAAAACGCAACTCATCCGCGCTGCATACATTTTGTGACGTTTTTAATCCGAATCAATTTGGTTGCGGATTTCAAGCAATAAATGTGAGTTGATGCAATAAAAAGTAAGTTTCAGATTTTAAATGAACGTAATAAAGTTTACTTTTATTGTTAGAAAACAAACAACACGGTTGCAGTTCGAGGCAATGTTCATGAAAAAAATGTGCCATGAAAAGAAATCCCGACATTGCCAAGAATTGTACTAAAAAAGACCCTGAATCTGTACAAAGGTTTTGGGAAAAATTGAAAGGGCAGCTTAATAGTTTGGGCATTCCGGTTAAGGAAATGGCCGAATGGAATAAGGTGCTTACATTCTTTAAATTAAATAAATTCTTAAAATATCGGTATGAATCCGGACTATTTTAAATTTACGTTTGATTAGATGATAAATCGGCTTTGTGGAAAAAACTGACTCACAACAATCGCGAAAGAAGAGCGACAGGTGGCGGAAAAATATCGACATTTTTTTTACCCCTTTGGAGGAGGAAATAATTGAGCTCTTGTGCGTAAAAGACTGTGCTGTGGGAGTTCCTGGAACAAAATCATTTTCTTCTCCTTCCAAGTCCATATAGAAGCCAATTGTATCCATAATAAACTGTATTTTACACTTCAGATAACTATTTGTCACAACATTGAAACATGGAAATTAAAATTTGATAGACCTGATTAAAAAAAGGATCGGTAAAGAAGTTTTGCGGATCGATAATGTGGTTTACTCGTCGGTTTCTGTAATAGGGTTGAACTGCGGAGACGGATTCGACGAACTCCCTCCGCAGTCGATCCGCCGTTTTCCATAATCAACATGATTTAACAAAAACTTAGCATACGATGGCAATTGTGTTGGTTAAGAAAAAGAATGGCGAAGTTCAGGACTTTAAACAAAAAGACGGTTTGTGATAACTTTAATCGAGGATTCTATTGAATATACAGCAGGAAAATGTTGGTATACTTTGCTCGATCTGAAAGACGGAGTTAATCAAATCAAAATGTACGAAGATTTAATCAACATTATATTTTGAGGGACACCTCATGGTCAATTTGAATATTTGCAGATATCTTTCGGGTTAAAGAACACGCCAACAAAATTTCAGAGATTCGTCTGTAACATTTTTCGTGACTTAATAGGTTCAGGCAAAATATTTATATAGATGCCTTTTTATTTGCCTCGTTTGATTTTGAATCTCATTTGGAAATACTCGTAGTTAACAAAGTTTTGGGCAGAATTTATGAAATGGGTTTAGAAATGAAACTATCTAAATTCCGATTTGCTTACGATGAAATAGAATATCTCGGTTACTTAGTAAATTCATCCGGTGCCATTAAAAATTATCCAGTACCAAGCAATAAACAAGAGCTAAACAAGAGCAGTCGTGCATTGGCTTACTTTCGTATTTCCGTAAGCTCGTACCATCGTTCTCAGTTATTGCTAGACCATTGTTAGATCTTTTACGCAAAGATAACATCTTCGATTTCTCTAATGATGCTTTCTATGAATTACGTGACAGGCTCATTGATACGTAAGAGTTAGCCATTTACAATCCATTTACATAGCTATAATATCGAACTTCATTGTGATGCAAGTATACGAGGCTTTGGTTCAGTGAACCCTGGGGTTCCGTGCAAGAGTTTTCAGGGTTCCGCGACTTTCTTGAATTAAGAATAGTAAAACACAAAAATAATTTTTGTAAGTATACAGTTACACACATTTTTGCCCAAAAAAAATGTTTAACGTTTACATTGTCTTTTTGTAGAAGTGTGAGCTTCCCATAATTACAAAAAAAGCAAACGAAAATGGTACGACAACATCCACTTTCCAAAGAAAATTATGATCAAAAAGTCATGAAGTATGCATGCGTGTGAGTATAGTTCGTGCATAGCTATTGTTTAGTATTATTTAATTACTCAATGTTTATTAATATGAACACTTTAAAACAGCATTTTTTCAACATAACACCATAGAGTCAATTTCTCGAACGAATAATTGGTCAGAGATGCATCATAAGAAAAGCAATGGAGCTGTGCAAATAAGTGCACTAATTAGTCTTCAAAAAAGAGATAAAAAAGGACCAAAAAAACAAGCATATTGTTTATCAGCGGTTTTCCCTATTATTTTGAACAGCTATGTATATTATCTCGCTGCCCAACAGCACACCATAATTGTGCAGTTGCAGTCCATGGTCTCCTCATCACTACGATTTTGGACGTAGCCGAGAATAGTTGCAGCAACATAAGTAAATGAAGTTCTTTTCTCGTGTTTCTTGGATGTTACAATCTTACAAAGAATGAAAATATAGTCGGAAAGAAATTGGAATAAACTTTAAATTTTGCGTCTTATGTGAAAGTGAATAGTGAAAGTGAAATATTTTTGATTGATATATGTTACATACATAAATGTAAGTGCATTGTGTTTGTCGAATACAATATTAAAACTAAAATAATTAACTGTACACTTGTTAATTCTGTTTTCGTTTTGTCAGACTCCTAAAACTTAAAATACATATTATGGATAACTGGCTTAGGACAGGACGCCTTTAGCAACAACCAAAAACAGTGCCTGATGACAGAGGAGCAGCAAGGTTTCCAGAAAATAGAGAAAACATTGTTGCTGGTTGTTCGCGGAGTAAAAAATCTATATGAATATTGACGATTATGACTTATTTAGTAGCATTATGGGAGATTAATCCATATGTAACAAGCTATGTTTAAGCCATGTTATTTTTACTTTTTCTTAGTTTTCTTTGTGTTGTTGTAATTTATTTTGAATTTTCAATTTGATTTTTCATTCAAGCCTTGTTATTCTTGAAGCGTCTTCTATCGATGCTTCACCCGTATCATCCTATGTTAGCTACTTTAATTTCAAATCAATTTAACTTTAAAAATCCATACCAGAAAATAAGCACCGACTCCACCACAACTGGGCAAACATTGGGAATATTGGTACAATTTTTTCCCGGAAGCGGAGAAGGGGTAGCATGTTATAACAATGTTGTCCCTGTTTCCTTATAATTTTCTATAATTCTTTAAAAAAAAAAACTTTCATAATATTATTTTGCGTTCAATAGCCAATATGTACATACGTATATCATTGGAAATAATTATTAAACCAAATTTTTTCATCATTATTAAATTTTAGGATGTAAAAAACGCAGCATCATGTTCAACAAAAGATGAACAAGTAAATGAAGGAAAACTTCACTCAAAAAAACGGCAATACGATGACTCTTATTTGTCTTTTGGATTTATACCTGTTGAAAGTTCTAATGAACATGATGCATTATGCCTTATTTGCAAACAATTTTTGGTTACTAGCTCTCTCGCACCAGCTAAACTAAAACGACATTTCGATACAGTTCACGAAAATTTAAAGGAGAAAAACATCAGCTTTTTTCAGAAACAAAAAGACCTGCATGAATCCACAGTGTCCAGTTTGACTACATTTGCAAAAAGTGACAACGAAATTGCAATTGAAGCATCTTTCCTCCTAAGCTACGGGATAGTTCGATCGGGAAACCCACCCACTATTGCAGAGTCCTTAATTAAACCGTGTAAGCTAGAAACAATCCGTTGCGTACTTAGAGAAGTCGCGGCAAAAAAAGTTGAAGAACTTCAAGGTTTAAACAACACTGTGTCTGATCGGATTCACAAAATATCTGACCATATTGAAGATGAACTCGTTCGCAGATTGAATGCTTGTGATATGTTTGCAATGCAACTCGATGAAAGCACGGATGTTGCCGGCTTTCAATAATTCTTGTATTCGTTAGGTATCCCTTCGACACATCTATTCAAGAAAATTTGCTCATCTGTACACCTTTGGAAACCAATACAACTGGTGAAGAAATAGCCATAAATTGTTTTATGAGTAAACACAACATTATTTGGGGAAAATGTATTGATATTTGTATGTACCGACGGAGCCGCAGCAATGGTAGGAAAAGTTAAAGGCGTCGTGTCAAAAATTGGAAACATTGCGCCAGAAAGTAATAGCAATCATTGTATTTTTCATCGATGTGCACTTGTGGTAAGGATGCCAGCTGATTTGAAAAAAGTTCTTGATGAAGCTGTGGAGATTGTAAATTTCGTAAAAAGTTCTCCTCTCCAGTCGAGATTGTACTAAAAAAAGTGTGCCAAGATATGGGAAGTCAGTAGGAATCACTTCTTTTGCACACGGAAATAATATGATCGCTGGACATTTGTTAAGTCTAGAAAGATCTTTATTAGATTACTTTCCAGATACGAAAACTGACATCGAGTGGGTACAGAATCCGTTCTTTATAAAAACCCAGCCTACGACATTAAGTATTCTGGAAAACGAGTCTCTTATAGATCTTCAGAGTTCTTCTTCATCAAAACAAGTATTTGATTCTGTATCGTTGAAAGAATTTTGGGTTTAGGAGTGAATACCCTGAACTTGCCAAAAAGGCTATATTACATTTGCTCCCTTTGTCACAACGTATCCCTGTGAAGCAGGCTTTTCAGCGTATACTTATGCAAAGACTAAATACAGATCGAGATCGGACGCTGACTAAGATATGCGAATACAGCTTTCGGAGATAGAAGTCAATTTTTAAAAAATGATAAACCAAACAATGAAACAGTGTCATTCTTCACACTGACCTTGAAAAAAATATCTTACCATAAATAAAAAAACTGGTTTTGAAATGTGTTGTTTTTCTTTTTTATATCGATAAGAGTTGGGGTTTCGAAATATATTTGGCCTTTGTTTAGAGTTTATTAACTAAAGAACAAAGTGAAGTAGAAGCCCAAATTGATATAAAACATATGTGTCCCCAACTTGCAGTCGTTAATGGTGACGATTTAGATCTTTAAATTCAAGTTATGCAGCGTCGTGATAAGTGGATAGAAGAGATAAGAACGAGACTTGAAACTGGTATAGTTGATAAATTTTAAGTTGCCTGACATGCTTAATTCTCCACAAGGACAGTTTCGGCCACTTACTCTTATGCGTACCAGGTGAAATGGAGGATAATGTTATTAGGTTGGTTAAGGGGAAAATATGCCATTTGATATTACCAAATTTGTTCGACTCTATCCAATCAAATCAACCAGCATTAAGAAGGTTTGTTGTGCATTGGATAAATATTTTAACTATTACAGTCGTCCTAAACGAATACTTCCAGATCGGGGCACTTTTTTACATTCCGTTAGTTCAAAAATTCCAATGTTGATCATGTAAAAGTAGCAGTGTCCTCGTCCCAAGCAAATGGTCAGGTTGGGCGCATGAACCGAGTACTGAATGCAATGCTAGCCATGTTGTCAGAATCATTCCTGCATGCAGATTGGTCATCAAAGTTGTCCCAAGTTGAATACGCGATTAATAATATGATGCACAGTATCACTAAGGTAACACCCAGTAAATTATTATTCGAAGTAAATCAACGGGGTGTAGTTACATAGGTCTGCAATGCTTTTCCTTTCTGGGATCTAAGTAACGTTTTTTATAGTTTCTGATGTGCTGATGACGAGAAAAATAATAAAAAAAATCCATCACGTCAGGATTTTTTGATATTGAATATTTAGTTTAAGAGGACATAGAAATTAATGAAAACCAGTAATTTGTTAATTACTACATAACAAGTATAAGTAATTCGCATTAACCATATCGAATTTAACAGTGATACACGACGGTTAGCTGATATTGCCTAATTGTTGTAAATATTGTTAGAAAAGGGTATAATGAAGATAAACAAAAGGTTTTTTATATACCGACACTGAATTAGAAAATTAACAGTTGAACTGCGCATCTTGCAACATAAACTTTAAAATGTTGTCGGGAAGTTGTTTAAATTCTCCGAAATGTTTTTGTTATATTTGCGGAAAATTATGGTGATAAAACAACGAAACAACACTACAGCCTTTTTGAAAAATATTTACAAAAGTTATTTAGGACATGCTATAAGTAACCAAGGCAAAACTTGGACACCTCGAAAAGTTTGTTTGACTTGTTTACTAGAACTACGCAAGTGGTCAATAGAACGGAAAAGTAGCGTCAAAATCGTTTCGCCTATGCTATGGAGAGAGCCTAACGACCATGTTCAAGATTGCTACTTTTGTTGTTGTGACATAACTGGATACAATTCTAAAAATAAAAGTGACATAAGCTATCGAAATGTGTCATCAGTTACGCCTGCAGTTTTCGGAGATTCAGAAATGGTGCAGCCCCCGTATCCAGCTATACAAATTGAAGATTCTGCCAGTGATACAAATGAACAGAATGTATCCCAATCTGAACCTGTATTTCAAGTAGATTCTGACGGGTGATATCTCTTTTCACAGTCAGATTTAAACGAATTGAATCTCCCCAAAGATGCAGTTGAACTCCTCAGATCACGATTAAAAAAAAGAAATGTGCTTGCACCTGGTACTTCATTTTCATGGTACCGTCACAAAAAAAAAGATTTTCTTCCATTCTTCGCTGAAGATCAAGGTTTGATGTACTGTAAAGATATTCCTGGCTTGACGAAAATGTTTGACATTGAATACGATCCTAACGAGTGGAGATTGTATATTGACTCCTCAAAAAGAAGTTTGAAAGCAGTCCTTCCACATAATGGTAATACATATATCTCACTTCCTGTTGCACATTCTGACCATTTAAAGGAATGTTATTAAAATTTGGAAAAACTTTTATCTACTATAGCTTAGGAACATTACGGCTGAATGGTGTGTGGAGATTTGAAAACCATGAAGATGCTACTGGGCCAACAAGGTGGTTATACAAAATACCCGTGCTTTCTTTGCGAATGGGATAGCCGGGATAAACAACACCATTGGACCAGAAAAGAATGGCCTCCAAGGACTGAACTAACCCCAGGAATCAAAAACGTGCTTCCCAGTTTGCTTTGTTGTGAAATCCTTAAATAAAGATGGGGAAGGCTACAAATATCTGCATTCAGTTTTTCCATCTTTACCAGAGGCTAAGTTAAAAGAAGAAATTTTCGTCAGCCCTGATAAAAGAAAATTGATATCGGAGTAAAAATTTTATGAAAAACTCAATGATGTCGAGTTACAAGCGTGGAAATCATTTTAGAAAGTGGTAAAACATTTTTGGGGAACAATAAAAGCTCCGACTATAAAGAAATAGTGGCCAAAACAAATACAAATTTTGGTGTAAGTGTTGTAATATGAGCATTAAACTTGATTTTCTGAATTCGCACATTGATTACTTCCCTGAAAATCTAGGAGCCGTTAGCGAAGAACAAGGCGAAAGATTTCACCAAGATTTAAAAGAGCTCGAAGTCCGGTATCAAGGAAGATGGAATGCTGGCATGATGGTTATTGTTGGTTATTGAAGCGCGATCATCAAAACCGGAAATTTAAACGAAAATTGCACAGCCGAAGCTTCCAGGAAAAAGGACCAGGTTCCACAAATAAAATTTACATGTAGTGTAGCCCAGTAATAAGTTGTTACTATGTTTTAATAGTTTTTAAGTTAAAAATAATGTACTTTTTTTAAATACATATATGTTTTTTTATATGAAAACTAGCCCTCTTTCGCAATTTTATATCTGTAGCTTTTTTGAAAAATCAGGAGGTGATGGAGAAAAACTAAGTACATATTCGTAATCAGCGCATCAAAATACTCCAGAATCAGCTAGCGAATTTCAGAGAGAAAGTTATGACTTTCATTTTACAGGCCTGTGTTATTTACGAGTTGACTGAACATTTAGTAAACAAGTTTAGCGGGAATGATAATCATGAAAAAATGATTCAATGCAGACAGAATTGGATCTCGTCTCCTCTCAATTGCGAAACGTTTGAAATTAATATATGTATAGTGAATTTTCTTTTTCAATGAAATTAAATTGAAATTAAAAAAATCGCAGAATCTACTAAAGAATTTAAATGGAAATACGTGATAAATTATTATCAGTTTCATTCAAATTTTCTTTAATGTATTGAATCGCATAATTGAATCCTGACAGAATGAATGTTCACCTTTGAATTCGTCCTGCTGCCATAATCGGAAGGGTTGTGTTTTGATTAATTTCGCTTCCAATCGTATGATTTTGGATTGTATGACGCAGTCCGGAGTGATGGAAATGATTCCCGTATTATTTACAGACACTTGTTCTCGAATAGGTCCACAGTTTACAAAGACAGTAGTTGCTTCGGGAGTAATGAAAATCCAGGTGTTGCGTGTCCACAATTCTTTCCATACAGACGCTGTTCATCTTAGCGTCCTAGATGAACATCGCTTGAAAGCTACTTTCTTATACAGTTGCTGGACAATACAATCCTCACTCTGCTCAATACTGTGAAATATTGATGGCCGGAGGATGTATGTTGTTTCATTGAGAGTTGGTGCCTTGCTTATATCTTCCAGTGGTATTTCGAAATACGTTTGTAGATTATAGTTGACTCCAAGCACCGACTGCTGTAGTTGTACTTCTCGAAATGTCTGCTCCTCGATCTTTTCAGGAACAGTGTTAGGTTTAATCAGGTCATATTCATTGGCGTCGCTGATCATGAAGTATCCAGCTACTAAAATCTCTGTTGAAGTTGAGGACATCTCTAGTTTGTCCATTGGATCTGGTAACAATCTGGCTACTTTTTATCAAGGCCTTCTGGTTGTTGTCTAGGTCCTCGATGTCATGGTATACTTCATCGCTTACTCCGAATATTGAGGTGAGAATGGTTCCTTGTAATCCTCGTTTTTGCCATCGCAAAGTTGTTACTTGAAGTCTGTTGAAAATTGAAAGTACGTTCTTCCATTCTTCTTCCATGTGATGAATCAATTCATCGCATTGACACTCCTTTGTTAATGATTTTGCCTTGTTGCACAACTCAGCCATTTGATCTCTCGTCTTGTTCATGTTATGGCTTGAGATGGGCTATATTTCCATTTACTGTAAAGCCTGTTCCTTTTTTAATGGCATTAACCATTTCAACCGTATACCAAGGGCATGCTTGATTATAGATCTTGACTGTTTTTGTAGGTACATAATGATCGAACAATTGCATCAGGATTTTCTGAAATGTAACGATTTTGTTATTGGAATCGCTCTTAGTGCGGTATTGCATCCAAGGGGCGGAAGTAGCGGCAGTTTGAAGGTATTTCAAGTCAATAGACTTAAAATCTTTGAATGAAAAGATATCAGGGACAGCAGTTTTTGACAGCTTCAGATCGTAAGTACAGAAAAGAAGAACATGATCGGTGAAACCAGACGATAATTTGTCAAATAGTAAGACAAGTGACGGAGAAGTGACGAATAATAGATCGAGAAGGCTCGGTATGCAATTATTAGCGAATCGTGTAGGATAGCTGGTATTAATTATTTCCATTCCAGCGGATGCAACTAAGTCCTTCATTTGAAAGGCCAGTGAATCTGATTTCCTTTGGTCTATATTAAAGTCTCCACAGATGATTATATGTTGGTATTGCACACAATAATCAGATAGGGTTGTGAAAAGAAGGAGTAGGTGAGCATCTTCTATTATTGTTATACGCACATACTACCAAGCATTTCGTATTGCAGTCGGATATTTGGACCATAAGATATTCAATTCTACTACCACTGGACTTAGAAATAATTTTGTAGCTTATTCCGGATTTGCAGTAAATTGCTACTCTACTACCCGTAGTATCGTTCAATCGATCATTCCTGAATAATTCATATTTAGGTATACTATAGGGTCCGCCAAATAACTTTTTTTTTTTTTGAAAATGCTATAAAAAAAACTACTGAATATTTTCTCAAATTTCTTTTTTTATTTGAAAGTACAATCCTTCCGGTTAATAATGGAAAATAATTTCATTCAAATGGCTGCCTCGGCTGGCCATGCAGTAGCCTACACGATCGGTCCAATTTTTAAGCACATTATCGATTGTGTGCAGCTGTATTTCACCAATGGCTTCACGAAAATTGTCCTTTAAAGCGTCAATTGTCTCTGGCTTGTCGGCGTAACACTTGCCTTTGACGGCACCCCACAAATAATAGTCCAACGGTGTCAAATCGCAGCTCCGAGGTGGCCAAACGACATCAGCTCTGCGGCTGATAATGCGATCTTCAAAAACAGTGCGCAAAACATCGAGTGTAGCTTCGGCTGTGTGGCACGTAGCGCCGTCCTGTTGAAACCAAATGTTGCCAATATCCTCCTCTTTAATTTTTGTGAACAAAAATTCGTTCAACATGGCCCGATAACGATCGCCATTGACTGTAACGGCCACTCCTTGCTCATTTTCGAAGAAAAATGGCCCAATTATGCCTCTGGACCAAAATCCGCACCAAGCAGTGGCTCGTTTTGGGTGCACCGGCTTTTCAATGTATGCGTGCGGGTTTTCTGTGCCCCAAATGCGACAATTTTGCTTGTTTACATACCCGCCAAGATCAAAATGAGCTTCATCTGAAAAGATGATTTTTTTGGCAAAATCGGCATCTTCTGTAAGTCGATCGCAGGCCCACTTAGCGAAGCGAAAACGCATTGGATGGTCAGTTGGCTTCAACTCCTGAACCAATTGGACTTTGTATGGCGTCATACCAAGGTCTTTATGCAAAATTCGTCTCAATGATGTCTCCGAAATGTTCAATTGTTGAGAACGACGATGAATTGATGTTGATTGCGCTTCACGCACACTTTCTGCCGCAGCAGCAATATTCTCGGGTGTACGCACTGTTTTTGGCTTTTCACGCTTTGGTTTATCGATGAGGATGGCAGTTTCTTTCACTTTTTTCACAAGATAACGAACATACGGAGCTGACGGTGCTTCTCTTCTTCCAAAATCCGTACGCAATTTTCGCACACATTCTGCAACATTACCATGATTTTCAAAGTAATGTCGCAATATTTCCCAGCGTTGTTCAAGCGTATATACATACAACCATATTCGTTCAGCGGAAGGATAAAACTAATTATCTGTCAAATCAGACATGAGCTAAGTGTTACCATTCACGAAATAAGCACTACTTGAAAAAAAAACGTTAGATGGCGGACCCTTTATATTTCAAATCATGCAAGTACGGCTTAAACCACGTTTCACTGACACAGATTTCATCAACAGAGGATTTAGGGAATAGATATTTCAGATAATCCAATTTACAGTCGTTTAATCTACGCGCATTAAGATAACAAACTTTAAGACCCTCATAGCGTTTACATTCATGATAGTGACGTTGATTTTTCATTCAAACTGTGTCTTATGTCATCCATTAAAGAGAGAAATAAAAATAAAAGTTATTTGTATAAAAAGTGCAATCACAACAGAAAGAAAGAAAGAGTAATTTGGTAGTTTATTAGAGAGGAAGGAAGTAAAAGAGAAAGGATGTATATGAAAACTAAAGGCTCCGGCCCCTAGAATCCGTTGATCCGTCACTCCGTTGATTTCAACTGAGTGCAAACATGTTAGCGGATAGAGCAGGCAAGCATCGGGTCCTATGGGCTGTCAGTCCGTTGACAGTTGTCGATGACATTTATTAATTGGTGGAGTGCGTTCATCTGAGTTACGCATGGCACGCATGGCCTCTGATCGCCTCAATCAGTTTTTCCTCGAACATTTTATCATCTTTTTTTCCGAAAATAATGCTCACTTTTCGCACACTAAACGACCTTCACCAACCGAACGTACTTTGAAACACATTCCTATACATTCTCTCAATGCATCGACCAATGAACGTGCTTACTCTCAATTCGTGAATGCGTGAACCTCAAAATGTAAATGTATAAGGATCAATATTTTATTATTTATTTATTTATTTATTATTTATTAAAACAAGTAGTCTGGAATCAGTAGTTCAAATGGAACTAGAATTGAGAGCAGATTAATACAATGAAGATGAACAAACAAGTTACAGAATACAAGTAATGGGGTCATTAATATACGAGTACATATGTAGCAAATTATAAAATGTAATAATATAAAATATAATAATATAAAGAAAAAAATATATAAATATAATATAATATAAAGCCGCTCAATTAGGTCAATACACAAAGTAAATTACGAATACACCTTATATTACGAATATACCTTATGTTATGAGGTAACTTGTTAAAAAGTCTTGGTGCAGCAACAGTAAAAAATTGGTAAAATATGTGCAAATGGTGGTGAGGTACTTGGGCAAGATTTTGTGTATTAATTCGTAATTGATAGGTGGAAGAACTTCTGCTTAATAAATAACCCGATCTTTCGAAAAATATTTTTAAAACTTTGTGACAATAAAATGTTTCAAAGGTAGAATATTAAGGTTTCTAAAAAGTATTAAGCTTCTGAGACAAACGTAGAGGATATATTTTATTGTAGTAAGTGCAGCCCCACGAAGCTAAGCCATACTCAAGTTGGCTTGAACTCAAGTTGGAATGAACTAATCCATTGTAAATGTATTTAAGAAGCTTCCGTGGGCAGTATGATTTTAAAGGTAAATTTGCCTAATAGCTGCCATGCAATACTTCTTAAGAGCATTTTTATGGATGATCTGGAACCCTGCCAAGTTAAAGTGAAGTGTTTTTACACCGGTGCTAGCAAAAAAATTAAAAAGACAGTAAAATCTCGCGAGTAAAATCGCACGTCTATTCTTAAAGGCCTGCGCTCCACTTGGCGCATCGTTGTCAACTGAAGTTTCATCGGACACATCACAGCGAAAAGTAAAACCTTGTTTTTTCTTTTTCCTTTCTTCACCTTCCGGAGACCTAACAGCTGACAGCTACGTTCGAGCGCTAGCGCTCCTGTGGACATTGTGAAACCCAAGCCCACAACCCAACCAAAGCTTGCAACAACTAAAGCTTCTGGCAAAGACAAATTGTTGTTTCGTAGACATAAACCAAACGATATACATACTTTTTCTTTTGGTGTAAAAGTATGCTCTTTTGCTAAGGATTAAAACGAGTATACAAATAGGAATCCAAAAACAAAACAACGACGAAACACCGACGACAATCCGTTCAAAAGAAGCAATAGGCTGCAAAGGTCGCCTGTTGGCCAAGTAGCAAATTTTTATCCAGGAGTAGACCCACGGGATGAGCCCAGCGTGATAATCTCAGTCGGTGAAACACCGTCGGCCTTCCACAAACTAGGAGAGCAAATCAAAGCCCTCGTGGAAATGCTTGAAGATGTCAAGAGACGCTCTATTCACCAGCATATGAGAGATACCATAGAGAGTATCAAGGCACTATATGAGCAAACCGCAACCGAGCGGCTCGATGATATGGCGAAAGAGGTGATACGAAGAAATAATGCTTCCCAAACCTCCCCGTGGTTTAAACCTTCGGTAGAATCGAAAAGAAAATCGAAGCCAAAAAATGATACCCCACCACCAAAAAATTATACCCCACCACAGACGATGCGAAACGGGCCAGTATTGGAGACGATGAATGGCGGCTGGACTAAAGGTGCCAGTAATCAAATAAACCAAACAACAAAGCCGAGAGGGAAACAGAGGCCTGACACAATAGTTGTGCAGGCAAAAGGGGAACTTTCTTACGCCGAAATACTCCGACGAGTCAAAGCGGACCCAAAACTTTCCGATCTAGGAGAATCTGTCTCCAAGATAAGAAGAACCCAGAAGGAAGCACTGCTCTTCCAATTCAAAGCGTCTGGTCAAAAGACCACTCAATACAAGGACATCATCGGCGAAAATCTTGGAGACGGGGTAGAGGTATGAGCACTATCACAGAGAGTAACAGTCGAGATTAAAGACATTGATGAGGTCGCCATAAGGAGCGACATCTGTAAGGCGATCAACACCCAATTCGGCATGGAAACCACCGAAGCCAACGTAGTTAGCCGGAGGAAAGCCTACGGATGTACCCAGGTTGCAACCCTAGTCCTCCCAGTAGAGAGTGGAAACAAGATCCTTTAATCAGGCTAGGTGAAAATAGGCTGGGTGAACTGCCGCATACGTATACGGGGGAATCTGACCAAATACTTCAGATGCCTCGATTTTGGCCACACGGCTCGCGAGTGTAAATGCGAGCTAGATCGCTGAAAACTATTTAGAAAATACGGAGAAGAAGGCCACATAGCTAAGCTATGCATTAAAGAAGCTATGTGTTTCTTTTGCAAAGTCTCTAGGCCGAAAAATGCAGACCACGTAGCCGGCAGCAGCAAGTGTCCAGTATTCCGGAAAGCGCTGTCCCAAAAACTACAATGAAAATGATGCAAATAAATCTCAATCACTGCGCAGCCGCACAAGACTTATTGGCACAGACGACTCACGAAGGGTAGCAGTTATAAGTGAACCATACAAATCCCTGGACTGTAGCAGCTGGATAAACGACAATACAAATTCAGCTGCTATATGGGCATGTGGAGGTCAATCAACCGACTACTTTGTAACCGCGAGGATAAATGGAACTCATTTTTATAGCTGTTACGCTCCTCCTAGACTATCACTGGAAGAATTTGAAAGCCTATTAACCAATATTGCAACTGAAGCAAGAGGTAAACACCCCGTTATAATTGCAGGAGACTTCAACGCTTGATCCACAGAATGGGGCAGCGGACACATGGATGCACGGGGAAGAGTCCTTTTGGAAACGTTTGCGGTTCTATGTGTGAACCTGGTTAATACAGGTACTACAAGTACTTGCCGCAAGGCCGGTAGATCATCAATAGTTGACATAACCTTTGTGTGGTATTCCCTTGCCAGTAAAACAACATGGACTACACGCATAGCGATCATCAAGCTATTATAATGAAGATCGGCCATAGGAAACGCAGGCAGCGCCCAATTCAAACTGGACCAAAGTGGAATAATATCTCCTTTGACTCCGATGCCTTTGAAGAAGTCCTGAAAGAGGTGACTGTGGATAGCGATGCACCTGCAGAGGTAACTTCCAAGCAACTGACACAGGCGCTAACTGCAGCATGTGACACCGCGAGGAAACCCAGCAAAAGGGGGTCCCCGTCTCGGAGAGCGGAGAAAATCCAAGGATCAAGAAATAGGATAGACTACAAAGAGCGGCTTCGTCAATTCAAGTTAGCGAGACGTCTACTGGAAAAAGCCATCAAGTAAGTCAAGATGCTTCAAAAAACTTTGCGAGGAGGCCGACATAGACCCTTGGGGTAAGGCATACAGAGTGGTCACTAAAAAGATAAAAAACAATAGAAGTCCGCAGATATCAAATCCCGAAATGCTCACCCGTATTGTGGAACATCTTTTCCCACAGGGACAGCCGCTTAATAGTAGCAGTAAGGCGGGGATTAACACAGTAGAAATTCCTGTTATTACCCTAGAGGAGCTAAATAAAGCAGTCTCGAGGGTCAAAAACAATAAAACACCCGGACCGGATGGAATCCCAAGCAAGGCACTCAAAGCGGCCATTACGGCTAGACCAGATACTTTCCAACACACTTTGTGGAAATGCTTGCAGGATGGGATCTTTCCCACACAGTGGAAGCTGCAGCACTTGGTACTACTGCCAAAAGGAAGGAAACAAGATCCTGGAGAACCGTCCTCGTATCGGCCAACCTGTCTTTTGGATACACTAGGCAAGATACTAGAACGAATTATCTACGATAGGTTACTGGCGGTGACGGAAGCGAACGGTGCATTGTCAGCCCACCAATACGACTTCAGAAAAGGACGATCAACGGTCGACGCCATAGAAACAGTGGTAAACCTGGCTGCGAACGCCATCCAAGGAAAAAGACGGAGATGGGGAGTGAAGAAGTATTGTGCAGTAATTACGCTATACAAAAAAAATGCTTTCAACTCGGCTAACTGGACGCACATACAAAAGTCCTTAATTGACATGGGTACCCTCCACTATTTATTAAAGACCTATTAAAGACCGTCATCGACTACTTCAACAACAGGAGGCTAATGTACAATACCGATGAAGGCGTACAATTCTACAAAATAACGACAGGTGTTCCTCAAGGATCAGTCCTTGGACCTCTCCTTTGGAACATCGTGTACGATGGCGTTCTACGATTAGCGCTTCCCGAAGGAGTACGAATCATCGGCTTCGCCGACGACATTGCCGTCGTCACAGTGGCTAAGCATATAGATTAAGTGGAGGCCACGACGAACGCAGCTATCTCTAAAGTGAAAGATTGGCTTTCAAATGCCGGTCTAGAACTAGCAGCCCAAAAAACGAAGGCTGTGTTCATAACCAGCCGTAAAAAGGTGGAATATGCGAGCTTCTTAGTCGGAGACCAGACGATAAGGTCCAAGAAAGCAGTCAAGTATCTAGGGGTCATACTAGACAACAGGCTTTCCTTCAGAGAACACATAATGTATGCCAGCGAGAAGGCATCACACGCGCAACGAGCTCTTTCACGAATGCTTTCGAATATAGGCGGATATGCATGCACGCAGAGTCCTACTCCCACGGGTAGTCAGCTAAGTCCTACTGTACGCTGCTCCAATTTGGGCGGAAGCCCTTACAGTAAAAGGACTAAAAGGAAAAAATGGATTTAGTCTATCGACTTTGCGCAATAAGAGTAATCTACGGATTCAGGACCATCTCCGACGATGCAGCGTTAGTCATAGCATCAATATATTGGCAGACGAGCTCAAAAGGGTATATCGCAGGCGCACGCCAGACCGGCAACAGACCAGGCTTATAAAAGCAGAAGAACGGGCAGAATCCATGGCAATGTGGCAAGCCAGATGGGACATCTCCACAAAAGGAAGATGAACGCACAGGCTCATTCACATCAAGAACGACGGGAGACTGCAATTACCATCTTTCGAAGTTTATGTCTGGACATGGTGGCTATCGAAAGTATCTGCATAGAAAAGTATCTGTTCAGAATACACAGTCTTTTACTGCAGTCGCTTTATGCAGGACAAACAAAGGCTAAATGTACCAAGCCTTGAAAACCTGATCTCCTATATGATGGACTCGGTGGAAAATTGGAACGAAATATACTCGTACATTGCATCAGTACAAACAAAGCTACGGCAAGTCGAAGGAGAGAGAAGAACCCATGTGGCCTCTACCCGAAATACAGCGTGAACCGCTAACCAGTGCCGCGAAGTAATACCTAACGGCAGCCCCTCGGGGAGAGTGGTTGAAGTGTGCAGAGGTGTGGTTTAGTACGTAGGCGCGTGGAAAAAGTAGAATGCTGGCAACACAGGTTACCAGTATCTTTTGAAGATTCCACCTCCATGGGCGCAACCAAAAAAAAAAAAAAAAGAGCATTTGTATCTTCAGACCAGCTCATCTTCCAATCGAGCAGAACACCGAGATATTTAAATTTCAACGCAAAAGCATTTATCAGAACATTTATATGTCTGGAAACAAGATGCTGAAATACAAGTGCTCTTACTATGCTTGAATATTTTACGGTTGCCACAGAAAGAGAAAAGGTCCATAGTCTAATACCATACCACAAGGATTAAAAAACATGATTTTGGTTTTATCACCTATAACCAATTTGTGCACTTTAAACCAGTGACTTAAGACTGTCATGTCAGTGACTTAAGAGGTCATGATTGATCTTGGTAGAAAGATTTAAAGCAGAGTCAGAGTCTGCAATAAAGGCACAGGCCATATCGTCCGCAAATGCTGTAATTTTGCTGCTATATTTTTGTAGAAAAAGAGAGTAAACAAATGTTAAGAAAAGTAAGGGACCAAGCACGGAGCCCTGAGGAACGCCTATAGACATAATGCGCATTGAACTTAACCTACCATCTACTTTTACTCCTGAACTCGATTGGATAAATATGACCTGAACCAAGAGGTACACCACCTCTAAAGCCACATTTATACAATTTACTCAAAAATATTTCGTGATCGACAGTGTCAAAGGCTTTGGTTACGTCGACGAAAAGAGCTGCAGTCAGGTCCCTATTATCAAAGCCTTTATAAATATGCGAACAGAAATTTAGAAGAGCATTCTCAGTAGACCGACCCGAACGAAAACCAAATTGACACTCACTAAAAGAACTGTTTTTTTCTAAAAATCGGATCATTCTTATCTTCAATGCCTTTTCGAAGATTTTGAGAGATGGGTCTGTAATTATTAATTGAAGTTTCAGCACCCTTTTTAAACAAAGGTACCACCTCAGCATGTTTTAAATATTCAGGAAAGATACCACTTCAACGCTTTAATTATAAAAATAACATAAAATATCAGAAATATTTAAAGCAATTTTTTTAAGGAAGTTATTTGAGAAACCGTCCGATGTTTTAGAGCTAGAGTTCTTAAGGGACATGATAATTTTGAACAATTCACAAGAAGATATGGGATCGAAGAAAAAACTCTGGGAACCTGATACTTCATTGGCTAGACATAAACAATCGCAGTACGAATGACAATTGTCGGAGACTACCTTAGTACCTATAGTGGGAAAGAAAGAATTAAACATATCTGCTAAGACCTTACTATCGGATATTAAAGTCTCATTATCCTTTAGACAAGAAATTTCCGTTTTCTGTGTTGACTTGTTAAGTTCTAACTAGTTCCCATTCTTTTTTAGGGGTACCTTTGGCCTCAACGAACTTGTTCCCATAATTGTTTTTGCATTCAGAAAGTTCCTTAGCGATTTCTTTGCATAATTGTTTGTACGCCCTAGAGATATTTATTATTTTTTTATAAAGTTTATTCTTAAGGTTGATTTTCTTTACGAAAGCAAAATATATCCAAGGTTTGAGTTTTTTCAAGTTTCTTTTATTTCTAGTACCATAATTAATGCTCTGTAGAACGTAGTCGTTAAGAACTATAATAAATTTAGAAAACGCTAGGGAAAACGAAAAGGATCACTTTCATTAAGTACGCTTTCCCAACATTCAAAACGAAGGTAATTATTAATTCGAGCAAAATCAGTTTTGACAAAAGAGGAAGATTGTAGTTTATTAATCCTCGAAGTACGAGAACATTTTACACTTAAACAAGTCATACAGTGGTCAAATATTTGCAGGTCAACAACAGAGCTACAGAATTTCGTTACATTGGTTTTGGAAAAGCGTATAGTCGATGCAAGTACTAGTGGTATCGGTAATACGAGTCGGTTTATTAATGCATGACTCAAAGCCAAGTGATGATAACATAAACAAATAATTATCTACCAAGTTAGAGTTCTGCAAAATATCTATGTTGATATCACTCACAATTATAACGTCCTTCGATTCACTTGACAACAAAAGACCTAACTCTTCAAAGAATACTTTATCAGACAAAGATGGCTTATTCAATTTATAGACACAGAAAAACCTAAGTTTTAACTCACAAATTATAAGTTTCAAGACATCACAACTGGCCAGATTGAAAGCATGATATTCAGTGCGAAACGTATCTTTAATGAACGCAGCAACACCACCAGATGCATAGCTGTTGTTGCAACAAGATTTAAATTCATAACCATGAATATGGAAGCCTTGTTCAAAAATGAATTTAAGTGAACAGCTAAGTTATCAAAATTCCTACGTAAACTTCGTATATTTTGGTGAGTGATTAGTAAGCCTGGAGAAAATGTTGGGTTAGTGAAGATATCAAGAGCGTTAATGTCGATGCAGTTGACAGAGAACAAATAAAGAATATTATTTAGGGGATCTTCCATATTATTTTAGAACAAGAAGATCTTCATTCGAATTAATAGAAATTATGTGGTCGTTATCCCCTTTTCGCATGAACACTGCCGTTTCTTATGCTCGTACTTTTTTGATTTTTTGACCTTTTGAGCAGCTTTCAACAATTATTAAGTTTTTGCTCTTAACGATTCATTTATAAAAATTTTATTATTTTTATCACAGTTAAAGATTCCTGTTGTTAAGTTTTTTTTGTGAATAATCTTATTTTTCATTATTATATCTTTTTTTAATTTTAGACACAAATTTAACAACTAATATAGCGTTTTTATCATTTAGATATTGGACGCATTAACGTTTTTAACATAACACTTGTCGATTTCTTGTTCAGTCACATTAGTATACACAACCTGTGAAATACTTGTAAATACACAGTTGAGAGCATTGTTATTGTTTACACCTGGAACGCCCACAATTTCCACATAATTTTCTCTTCTGCCTTGTTGTAAAAGCTCGATTTCTCTCTGTAGATCACGAACAGTTTTCATAAGGTTATTTTTCTCCTCTTGCAGTGAATGCAAGAGAATGCATATGCATTTTCTTTACGGAGAGCAACGATTTCATTGTACATACCAAATGTTAAGTGTACATTTTATATTACGATGTTCCAAATGAAATCTATCAAATGAAATAAACACTCACTCTTGTTTTAGTACGCCACAGAGGTCGGACCTTTAATTTTGACAGAATGTCTATTGCATTAGCGATTTTGTACAATTTAACTAAAGCGTATAATTGTTTTCCTTGCGGTAACTTTTTAATTTAATATAATTTTCAGCAGTTAATTTAATATAATTTTCGTGGGGCAAACACTAAAACTAAACTTAAAGCTAAACCCTGAAGCCAAACTTAATCTAACTTAATAACTAATGAGAAGGGGTGAGGGGGGCGCGATCATTTTTGTTAATTTCAGACCGGTCTTTGTCGGAAGAGAAAATTTTCTTTGACTTTTTGTTTTTTTTTTATTACTTTACTTCTTATATTCGGAATAATGAAAAAAATATATTTTAACTTCCCAACGCAATATTTTAGTAAATTTTCGATTTTTATTTTTTCATTGACTTAGAATAATTTCTTTGAATTTCAATAGAGACTCAAAATGCCCATTTTCATATAAAATTATTTATGTTTTTTTTTTTTTTATTACTTTACTTCTTATATTTGGAATAATGAAAAAATTATATTTTCGTTCTTATTTAGTATATAGTATTTATATATACTGGAAGGAGGGAAGGCTATTGAGAAGACGGAGTTTTAGGCATGGAGTGCTGAGGTTGAAATCGAAGTTAATATTCGAATTAACACTTGCCAGCATTGGAGTCGTATGAAGTGCGGGGGGGTGGGTAGATAGAAGAGGCGAGGATTGCGTATGTTTCGAGGGTTAGTATTAAGAGATATGGAGTTATAAAGGGTGGCGCAGTCAATGGTACCTGTAAGAAGTCTATGAATGAAGATGATGCCAGATACTCTTCTTCTTTCCTCCAAAGTACTCATGCTAATTAGTTTAAGACGGTCTCGTAGGGCGGTAAGAAAAAAGGATTGTTCCAGGGCAGACCTCGAAGAGTGAAACGTAGGAACCGACGTTGGATACTTTTGATTCTAGATATGTGGGTTTGTTGAAAAGGGGACTACACTTGAGATGCGTATTCGAGAAGGGGGCGAACAAAGGGAATATAGAGGGATCGAGTCACGCTTCATGACACCGAGTGCAGAGTTGGCTTTAAGAATTATATCGTCGATTGGTGCGCGAAAATTGCGAAAATTGAGTTCCTGGTCACATAGTATGCCAAGATCACAGATAACCTGAACGGTGGAGATAGGCTGATTATTGAGGAAGTAGAGACGAGGGGGAGGTTTGATTCGTTTACGTGACAAGGTAATTGATTGACATTTGGAAATACTCAATTTTTGGAGCATCAAACGGAAAAGCTATATCCGATTGAACAAGGGAAGAATCTTGTTGCGAGGAAATAGTCTAGAGGAACTTGATGTCGTCGGCGTACAGCTAGAGGTGGGATTGTTTGAACACAAACTCAATGTCGTTCTTCTTCATTTCCTTTTTTCCGGCGTCGCTATGGTCAGAAGTGTAGGACCTTAACCTAACCACTTAACTGGTCCGCCGGTTTGACCTCAGAAAGTAGCGGCAGGCTTCCCGGTTTGGGATTACTTCATCGCTGAGGCCAATCAAATGCTGGTGTTTTTGCATTTGTTTGCACCAATTGTTTTTCGGCCTGCCTTTTTTGCGTGTTGAAATTGGAACGCTGATTGATATCGCCTTTTGGACGGGGTTCAAAGGATCTCTCCTTTGAACATGGCAATACCAACTGAGTCGGTCGAGCTCTATCTTTCTGTGTTGCTCTCTTGTACATGTCCATGATCAGTCGCACGTAGGTTTCTGGAACTCCTTTTTGTCTTAGCGCTACCCATAAAAGATCTCTTGGTTGCCGGTCAAAGGCCTTCTCGAAATCAACCAACACCATATGCAAGTCCTTTGAAGAATCACGATGCTTTTCCATCATGACCCTTATACTTTGGATTGCATCTGTCGTTGATTTACCCGAGCCAAACCCGCACTGGTCATCAGATAGTCGTATTATTTTCCGCAATCGGCTATCTAATACCCGTTCAACGATCTTCATGGTGTGCGACATCAGCTTGACAGAACGATAGTTATCACAATTTCGCGTATCACCCTTTCCCTTGTGCAAAGGAAGAAGATAACTTTCCCTCCATTGATTAGGCATAGTGTCGCCTCTCATAAGTTTGGAGATAAGAACCATGAGCCATCTAGACCCGATGTCTCCCATCTTTTTCCAGAACTCAGAGGGTATCCCGTCCGGCCCAACAGCTTTTGTTTTCTTGGAGTTTTTAACCGCGTACCGAACTCATTCGACTGTGATGTCGGATATTTCGGCATGATTCGGGGCGGCTCTTGGAAGGTACACTTCCACAAGGAGTTGGCCTTCAGCATTGTTAATAAACTTTGGGAAACGAATCTCCTGAGCATTTCTTCTTCTCTGGGCGGCTATCTTAAATATATTTGCTCCTATGTTCAAATTGCTTTGTCGAAGCTCCTGGGTAGCCTGGTTCCTGTCAGACGCGGAAGACGATATTTCTTCCAACTCCTGATAGAGGCCTTCCATGCTTTTCGCTTTGAATTCGGCGCACTTTTTCTTCGCGATACCTTTGCAATATCTATATACCTTTTCACGACGAGCTTTTTACTCTCTATTAGTAGATCACTGCTTTGGCTTCGTCTGTCCACCACCAGGTTTCTTTTGCGTGTTGGCAGGGGCCTTTAGATGTTCCGAGCAGTGATTTGGCTTTCTCCAGGCCAGATTGTTGTAGGGAATCCCACATGTCTTGTGCTCTGCACTCCTCATTACCGACCTCATCGATAATGGTAGTTTTTCATGTTGGTAATAAAAGCTTCGCCTTTTCCTTTATCCAGCTTATACCACATGATTCTCTCAGACACCTTCGTTTGCTGCTTTGACTTCTTACTCGCCTCCATAAAAAATTCAGTCAGGAGGAGACAAACTCAATGTCGTTAATGGTAAGAATAAAAAGAAGTGGACCTAGGTGGCTGCCTTGAGGAACGCCGGAAGAAGCTAAGAAGGAGTTGGTGTTAAAAGGCACCGACGATGATAGAAAAAACAAACCAGCGAGATCAGCTTCCGAACATGAAATGAGTGCAAAAGAATTTTATTGTACACAATAAGAATAATAAGATGACAAGCAACAGAGAGAGTGTGCAAACATGAACAAAATGCTCTATTATATATTAATGAATACATATGTGTATATTATTATACTATTACACTCAACACTCCCACTTTCATTAATATAGAAATCAAAATATAAGGAGTAATTCAAAGTACAATATCTGATTCAATTCAATTTCGAAAGTTAGTTCAATTCATTATAATTTTTTTATCAAAGACAAAGAAAATTAAAAGCTACATGATAAATCAAAAGGAATTCAAAAACTATTTGTAATCGACACAACACCAATACATGTTCGCATTGCTTCAAATGACTCCTTTGATAGCGGCTTTGTTAAAATGTCAGCCAATTGATTGCCGGATTCAATGTACTCTATTTCAAACATCCCCTCGAGAAACTTCTCTCGTATAAAATTGTACCGGACATCAATATGCTTCGTAGCTTCGTACGTTGGTGAAATTCGGGGTTCTTAATAAGACGTATAGCATTCTGATTATCCAAGAAAAGATTTGGCTTGGGAACCCAGACATTCAGTTCCTGTAGTAACTGCTTTATCCACACTAATTCCTTGACAGCTTCAGATGCAGCTATGTATTCGGACTCAGTAGTAGAGAGTGCTACACAGCGTTGTCGCTTGGAACCCCATGAAATTGGACTTCCACCAAATAAAAAAAGGTGACCACTTGTTGATCGCCTTGTATTCTTGTCGCCGGCATAATCAGCATCGCTGAAACAATCAAATGTAAATTTAGTATGTGATTTAAAAGCAATACCATATTTCGTCGTGCCCTTGACATATCGAAGGTTACGCTTCAGTGCCTTTAAATGACCCTCGTTGGGGTTTTCCATATGGCGGCTAACTAGACCTAATGCGAAAGAGATATCCGGCCTCGTTCCTAACGCAAGGTACATTAAACTGCCTACTGCTTCGCGATATGGGAAGTTGCCTCCAATATTTCCTCCGGCTTTAAATACTTCATACACTGATGTTTCTGCAGGTGTAGATGTAAAATATGCTTCTTCCATCCCGAACTTGGAGACTAATTTGTTAGCAAAAAGGGATTGACTGATGTAAATTGTCCCATCAGGCTCTTGAAGAATTTCCATCCCAAGGAAATGTTTGGCTTCGAAAACTTTAACTTCAAATTCTTGTTTAAGGTAATCGATAAGAACAGAAATGCATGATTCACTTTTTGCTGCAATAATCCCATCGTCTATGTAAATAGCAAGCATAACATTTTTTCCTACGAAAACACATGGATCCGCTTGTGATGCCTTCAAATTGAATGACCGGAGAAACGATGTAAACTTTTCGTTCCAGCAGCGTGAGGCTTGCTTAAGACCATATAAGCTTTTATTAAGCCTGCATACGCGTCCACTTTTGTCGTCGAAGCCTTTTGGTTGCCTCATGAAAATTTCTTCCCGGAGGTAACCGTTCAAAAAGGCTGTTTTTATGTCAAATTGTTTTATCTTATACGAATTCATGGCTGCTAATCGTAGTATTAGACGAATAGATACAAATTTTGCTACAGGGCTGAACGTTTCTTCGTAATCTATCCCTTTTTCCTGTGAAAATCCTTTGACCACGAGTCTGGCTTTATACCGGTCAGGTTCATTACTACTTGCATTCTTTATTTTAAATACCCATTTATTGTCTATTATTTTACGGTCTTTTGGTGGTTCAATAAGCTCCCACGTATTGTTGTTCCGAAGAGCTTCAATTTCTGCTTTCACAGCTTGCTCCCACTTGTTGGAGTCGTTGGATTGCAAAGCTTCTTCGACTGATGCAGGCTCACTATGTTCAGCAACAAATGCACAGCCTTCCAAAATTGCCATCGCCTCGTGGTATCGAGTTTTCGCAGCACTCCGTATGCGGTTTTTAAGGGGTTCTTCTTCATTGCTGTATACAATATCGCGGTCTTTACTGATCTCTGGACTAATTTTGGCACTAGCAACACCCTGTGAATCGTTCTTGCTGTCAGCAGCATTAAATGATGTGGGCTGTACCAGATCCTCAATCTCAATATCTGGAACTGCAATTACAGCTTCGTTATTCAAATCCGGGTTAACATTAACTGCCCCAACTTCCTTAAATATAACATCACGGCTAATTTCAACTTGGTTGTTACCAGGTATCCATACCCGATAGCCCTTAACTCCTTCTGAATATCCAACAAAGAGACCTTTTTTGACTTCGCATCCCACTTCTGTCGCTTTTGCTTTGGCACGTGAACAAAGCATTTCGGATCCAAAAACTTTGCAGTCAAACCGATCGAAGGAAAAATCTTCTCTGCTCCATAACTCAAAAGCTGTTTTTTTTCCTGCTTCTAACATTGTTCGATTGATTATGAATGCGGCTAAATTAATAGCCTCTGCCCATAGCTTCAGAGGCAGATTTCCGGCATGTATCATGGTCCTAGCTGCTTCAACCAACGTTCTTATCTCACATTCAGCTTTGCCATTCTGTTGCGGACAATATGGGACGGTAGTCTGATGTCGAATATGATACCTCTGCAGGAGCATTTTAACCTCTTTGTTTAGAAATTCAGTACCCTTATCACTTCTAATTATTTTAAGTTTAAAACCAGTTTCCGTTTTTGTTTTAAAGATGAAATGTTTGAGCAATTCTGGAACTTCAGATTTAGTTTTTTAAAAAATACACAGTGCGATAACGTGAGAAATCATCTTTTAATAGTAAAAAATACCTTGATCCTGCTATGGATGATTCTTGCATTGGACCACACAAATCCATATGTACTAACTCACCTGGATTGTTTGCTTTGGATTCACTGGAATGAAATGACTGTCTATGTTGTTTACCAAAGGTACAAGCTTCGCAAAAAAAACTTTTATTATCATGGAAAGAGACTTTATTTTTATTCAACACCTCCCGCACACGCACTACATTTTGATGGGCAAGTTTTTCGTGCCAAATGTCAATTGAGTTTTCTTTTATTGCTGCATGAGCCGCCATCGGTTTTTGCATTTGGAACATCATTTCAAAACAAGAATGTTTCCTAACTCCCACTGCCACAGTAACCCCCCCATCCAATAGTTCACATTTCTCACTATTTGATATTAGTTCCAATCCTTTATCTAACGCTGAATTTGATGAGAACAGATTTATATGTATTTCAGGGACATATAGCACATCTTTTAGGTATGTAGGCAACCAAGCACTATTATTATAGGATAGTATGTGTATATTTCCACGACCGACGGCTTTTATGAAATCACCATTTCCAATTCTAATATTTTGTGGTTGTTCAAATTCTTGGAAGGTGTAAAACAGACTTCGGTTATGTGTCATGTTTTCACTGGCTCCCGATTCTAAAAACCAGCTATCGGCACTTGCTTTTTTTAATTTGTATCGATTCGAATCCGTTAGGAGAAGAGTGCATGTAAAGGCATCACTATGAGCGAAGTTAGCGTTTGCAAAGTGTGTTTTGGCCGTTTTCCTTTTTGGACAATTTCTTTTCCAATGACCTGCTTGCTTGCAAAGAAAACATTTTCCGTTTACTTTTGTTTGGTTTCCGTTAGTATTATGTGACGTTTGCTGATGGTGATGCTGTCCTTGTTTGACTATTTGATGTTGATGGTACTGTCCTCTTTTAGCTAAAAAAGCACTTTGAACTTCAATGGGCTGTAAACCCATACGGGATTCTTCCATTATCAACCGACTGGTGAGCATTTTCATGGTTTTATCAGCAACCGCTGTTGACTCCCACGCTGTATAAAAATGGCGATAACTGTCCGGTAGAGTCATGAGGATTTTGGTCATTACCATTGTGTCGGATACAGTTTCACCCAAATCCTTGAGCTGTTGAACCAAAGACTCTAGTTTAGAGATGTGAGTTGCCATATCGTCATTGGGGTCTTTGCAGAAACTGTAAAATTTTTGTTGCAACATGTGTATACTAGTTTGTGACTTTTGCTCATACACTGATTCAAGCTTCCTCCACATGGCATGAGATGTGGTACAGTTCATTATATAAACTAGCGGCTGTTGTCCAACAGTGGTTGCGATTACCTTTTGCGCTTTTCTATCCATTTTAAGCCATGCACTTAGCTTTGATTCCGACCCTTCGCCCACCGGCCTAACACTTTCTCCTCTTACCACCTCAAATAAATCACTCGCGTTTAGGATGATTTTGACCTGAAATTTCCACATCATCCACTGTTCCTGACCTAGTAATTTGTCTATCTTGGATATTTCACTTTCCATCATGTATTCACGCGAAACTGCACTTTTAATCGCCAACCGCGATTTTTTTTTTTTTTTTTATTACCACGATATGAAATCCCTGTTTTTCACGATTTCCGCAAAAAAAAAAAAAATCCACGTAATGATTAATAATCTTATGCACACGTATTACTAAGCAACACGACTGGGCCCATAACCTATTAAAAGGCACCGACGATGATAGCAAAAACAAACCAGCGAGATCAGCTTCCGAACATGAAGTGAGTGCAAAAGAATTTTATTGTACACAATAAGAATAATAAGATGACAAGCAACAGAGAGAGTGACAAGACATGAACAAAATGCTCTATTATATATATTTTTTTTTTGTTGGGGGCTTCTGCTATCTGTTGGAGCACTCAGACACCAATACTGGTCCATTGTACTGCCCGACAGACACCTTAGATGGCATTAGAGCTAATGTGGAGCCAAAGCCAAGCTTCTTTTTATTCACTTATGCTATTATATATTAATGAATACATATGTGTATATTATTATACTATTACACTCAACAGTTGGAAAAGGCAGATATAAAACGAACACAGTAGTAACGGTTTTTTTTAACCTTCCTACGGTCCTCGGGTCATTTTTGACCCATTTTGGGAAAGAAATATTTTTTTCTCTACGACTACGTTTTTTAAGGACTTGATGTTTCTTGACTTTTTCTGAAGTATTGAACTGAATATAATTAGCATAAAATTTTAAATATTTAAATTATTAAACTACAAAACCTCGCAGCAAAAAAATATCAAATATCTAAAATAAACCATGAAAATAGAACACTGGGTCAAATTTGACCCGAAGCCCGTCCGCGTCAATAAATTTGAGGACCGTAGGAAGGTTAAATAAGAAGATTTCCACTTTAACGCAGTGGGTTCAAAGCCAAGGGAAAACAGTTTGAAGAGTATTAGCACAGAATAAATAGTATACAGAAGTCGCATCTCGGCCTGCGATGATTTTTCACTTTAGGTGCGGGCGGAACAACTGAAGGGAAGATCAAGCAACGAGAGAGCAAGCATGATCAGAGAGTAACAACCAGAGAGCAGCCACGATCAGAGAGAATCAACGAGAGAGCAATCTTAAAATGTTTATGTGTGTGTGTGTATTGTGTTGCTATCCAACGTGTTGAATGCACGTGGTGTTGACAAAATTTTGTTTCAAGTTTTAGATTTCTATATTTAGTTTTCTTCAGTTGAAAGTTGCGCTTGGTATTCGTACGCGTACTTTTTCGATGTAAACTACAAGGGCCGGGTAACACCAATTAACGTTATTCCATTATTTGGGAATTTTGTGCAAATTTCAATCTGATATATGTAGGGAAGAATAACCCAAAAACTTTAGTGCGACAGGATTTTAAGTTTGCGGGCTTTAGTAAAATTTTTTTTCTCTGAAGCCCACGAGCAATGCTTCCTCAAGAGTACTAAGATCATGAAGTCCAATATTATTTCCTTATGATCAGAACATGTGGAAAACCATTGCGGTGTGGCATTTTTGCATTTGGATTTTAACAAGTTTTTTATACCAACAGTTTGTGGTTGTGTGTCAAAAATATTGCTAAACACTGTAATATGTTTCTTGCTAATTTCCAAGAAAATTTGTGAAGGAGCAACGAGGTTACCAAAATCTTTAAGAGAATTGTAATTTTTATGAAATATGAAAAGTTCACTAGGAACTGTTAATACTTCGTCTTCTTTTCTCAATATAGAAACACAAATATCGCAGTTAATTTTCGGTATCATTTTGTAGACGATATAACCTATGAAGTATCTTAAAGACGCCAAATCGATACTAAATTCCGAACAATTCTGAAAGTCATCATTTAATACGAAATCATCAATGATTTCTATGTTAATATCTATTTCAGAGTTTTCGTTTCGACTGAGTTCTTCATTATTTGTATCAGCTAAGTCCATATTTGACAAAATATTTGAAAGCGTTTCAAATGTGGTATCACTCAGCTCTTCACAGTTACTATAAGAACTCAACTGCACTATATTTGCAGACATTAAGCGTGCTAATAAAGTGTTTATATCAGCAACTGAGGGTTAATATTATTTCCACCCTTTTGTCTTAGAACCGAGAACATATTTTCGAGCTTATCTTGGTTTAATGCTCTTGTTATTAAAAAAAATATTTGGGATTTTTTTTGAAATAGCTCGTCTACTAATTGTAATACAGCGTTTAAAGTAAATTTCATTCTATCTAAAAAAAATACTTTTTTCTTTTTGTCAACAAATGAGATTTCATTGAGGTATTCAAGGAAGAATTTTATATATTCGTGTGATGGACTGTTAAGTTGAACTGCAGACTTATAACAATTCTTTGAAGATAGCGAACCACTATTTAGGCAGTCAAATATTTTGGCAATATTTCCTATGAAGCATGCCGTAGATAAACAAACTTCTTTTGAGCAATTTTTAAAGCTTACTGTCTCAATAACAGTTTTAATTGGTGCTTGAACAGTCCTACTAAAAATTTGGGTGGCTAGTTTTACTTTCATTTTTTCGAAAGAGTTCGGAAATATGTGCTGGCTTGTAAGTTTAAGACACATTTTTGTATTAGATTTGCACTCCATTTCCCATAGTTCCTTAACTACTTTAGAACTAGCAACTCCATTTGGTGTTGTAAGGTCACATTGAAGCCAACCATTTCTTAATGATTTGATTAGATGTGGAAAATCATATACACAGAAAGTTTTACTACCATTATACATAAAATAGGGTTTTTCTAAAGTAGCTCCCAATTCCAAGAAACACTTCCTGTTAGAGGACCCTTGGTCACAAATTACAACTTTAACTATGATGCCAAAACTGTTCAAAATTGCTAAATTTCGTAATATTATCTTTTTTAGTAAATCGGCAGAAAGTCCATTTTTTGAAACAAAGTAATTAAATGTAAGCGCCCAGTTGGAAAACATTGATTTAATCATAAAAACGCACAATTGTTTACCAATCTGGTTCGTTCTTTCAACCCCATTTTCCTCAGATCCATCCACTAAATCTAATTTGGAATTGTATCGCAATTCCCTTCTAATCGCCATTTCATCCATCAGCAGAATCATATTATTCTTTTCGTACTGGTTCAAATCTAAGCACTTCTTTTTTATTAACTCTAAACCGTTATTTTTAAAACCTGGTTGTAGGGAATTTACAGGGGCCCATCGATAAACAGTAGAGATATGTGGCAAATTTAGATGCAATATATTCTTCAAAAATTGGTACGTTGACTGTGAGACATAATAAATGTTTTGAACCAAATCTTTTACATCTTGCTTATATTCTTTAGGTTGTGGACTAAGAAGAAGTTTGCAAAATGTTTTTGACTCCTTGCTTATTTGAAAAGAGTCGATGGTTTGAAATACGCTTGATTTTGTTGCTATTTGTTTGCGGCTTTGGAGATTTTTATATTTTGCTACCATGTCGTAATATTTTTTTCTGTAAAAATTAGCTGATTTCAGATATTTTTCACAGTCATTACAACATCCATCTACGGAGTCACTTGTTCGGCTCTTTTTAGCTGGACAATCAAGCTCCAACGACTTGTAATCTTCCTCAATAACTTCTAAGTTAAATACCGGAACAGCTCCGAATTTCAACTTTTTTTTACCAATGTCAGAACTTGAGAAGTGATTGGCGCAAATCAACAATTTTTTTGTGTAATCTTTTGTTGGAATATTACATTTTTCTCGCCAAATTTGACCCATAGCTGAGTCATAGGGAGGAAACTTAAACATTCTTATCTTTTCACCATATCGCCTAGATTTACCGCATGTTTTTATGCAGCATCGAATGCCGGACTTTTGGAAAATTTTACCAACAGCCGGTACAGAATCCATTTTACCTATTCAAAATCGTATAACAACCCCTCAACAATCAATATATAATAATAAGTCCAAAGAATAATCCAAATCGTATGCAAAGTTGTCAACAATTATAAAAGCAACAATTCAAAATCAAAAATAGAGTTAAATATCAAAATACAAAGTAAAAATGGAGTCGATATATAAGCGCAGGAAAACACAACCATTCGCATGAAAGTACAATTCCCAAGTGATTTCGAATCCAATCCACACAATCGAAAACAAGAGAAGCAATACCATGCAAGCTTACGATAGAAGAAGCTATCAATGCATACACACGCACACACACTTGCATACACATCGTAAGCTGCTTTGCTCTCGTAAAAACAAAACCACCGAAAACGCACATGCTACTCTCTTTCGCTCGCACCAGCTTCTCAATTTTTTGTATACTCTCTTGCATGTTCTCATGCTTGTACTCTCTGTTCAATAGGGTGCCAATATTGGAACCCTAGAACAAAATTTGCTTTGTATGAGATGCAACTTCTGTATACTATTTATTCTGTGGTATTAGTTTTTTGGGGATTTTGTCGAAGGCTTTACTGAAATCAGTTGAAATGACGTCGACCTCATTTCCGTTCTCTAATGCTGAGAGTGTGACGGACACAAATTCGACAAAATTTGTGGTTGTAGACCTGCATTTGAGGAAGCCATGTTGCTTAGAAGAGATTAGAGATTTGCAATGGAAACTTGGAGTGTCATACAAAATACTTTCGAAAAGTTTGAGTATGTGTGACAGTTTGGCAATGGAGCGGTAGTTGTTAACATCATTCTTCGGACCTTTTTTGTGAATATGAGATATAAAAGCGGTTCTCCATACAGTTGATCACAGATCAGTGTAGTGATAAGAAGTGTTTCGGCTGGTTTAAAAAGAAAAAGAAAACAAAACAGACAAAAAAGTGTATAAGTGCGCGTTTGGACGAAGGAATCGCAGAATCAAATTTGGCGTAGTGGGTAGCGTGCCGAGCTCGTAATCCGAAGGTCGGCAGTTCAAGTCCCAAGTCGGGAAAAATCTATTTTTCTCGTTTTTTTTTCGTGCTACTTCTGCGACTAACAGCAGTAGCACCAGTTGCGTGAAGACACGTCGGGAGACGGCGGGGGAAGACCCGTTCGTCAGACGGAATCCGAATCGGATGATTTATCATCCGATTTCGCAACACCGTCCGCCGTCATCAAAAGGCGCAGAAGGGTCAACCCAAGGCACAATTTAATTAAGCGCCCCTCCCTCACTACTTCGACTGAAAAGCTGCAGGTCGAGGCGAGGAAAGGGGCGCCATCACCAACACCATCAACATCAACGTCCACAGCAGCTGGACAACAACAAGAACAACCTAAATCAGTGGTCCCCGTAGAGGATATTTCCTACCTCTCCGATGGTAGGGAAGGCCGTTAGACGGGCTACAACAACCCCTTCGCCGCCCTTTCAAGTTCGGCTACGGAGGAAGAGCGTAGCGAACTTGAAAAGAAAGAACGCTCCCTACGCGCCCAGCTGCAGGCCGTAATCGAAAAGATGAAAGAGCTAAAAAAGAAGGAGCAGGCAACAGCCGCCCTCCAGCAAAAGCAGCAACAACAACAGCAGCCGGAGAAGAAGCAGCAGCAACAACAACAGCCACAACAGCAGAAACAGAAGCAACAACAACAACCACAGCAACAGAAACAGCAGCAACAAAAGCTGAAGCTACAGAAGCAGCAACAACAACCGCAGTAGCAGAAACAGCAGAAACAACAACCGCAGCAGCAGAAGCAACAGCAACAACAACAGCCGCAGCAGAAACAGCAGCAGCAACAACAACCGCAGAAGCAGAAGCAGCAGCAACAACAACAGCCGCAACAACAGAAGCAGCAACAGCGCCCTAAAAAGGAGAAGGTACCACCAATCTTTACCTATACCACAGCCCTGCGAGAGACCATCGATCTCTGTAAGTATGCTATTGGTGTAGGTAATTTTCAAATTAAATGTTAAGGCCAAAAACGCTATGCAAGACACTGGAACAGCATAAGCGGATTAAAAGTCTATTGAAAGAGTCAACGACGGAGTTTTTCTCCTTCACTCCAAAGGCCGAGAGGTTGCAGACGATGCTCCTCAAAGGCGTGGAGTCAATCACAGATCCCGAGGAAATGCTCTCAGAGCTCAAAGAGTTCGAGAGTGACGACGTGGGGGTTAAGCCATTCTCCACGGTAAGCTCCCGAAGGGAGAAGCGAGTAATACCCTTCTTCTTGGTACAGCTCACACCCAGCAGCAAGCTGGAGAGGCTAAGGACTATTACTTCCTTAGCATCCCAGACTGTCACATGGGAAAAATTAAAGAGGAGCGGAAACATTTTGCAATGTATCCGCTGCCAAAGGTTCGGGCACGCCGCGTCGAACTGCGAAATGCAGCCTCGATGCGTTAAGTGCGCAAAGAACCACAGAAACGAGGAATGCGACCTTGGGAAAGACAAGGTAGCGGACAGAGAACAGCTCGAGTGTGTCTTGTGTCGGAAGCGAGGACACCCTGCAAACTATCGGGGATGTCCTAAGTTCCAGGACATCAAGAAAGAAAACCTGGCCCGTAAGCAGAAGGTCGAGGAAAAGCGTCCCTCGGGTCGCTTCCAAACACCAGCCGTCACACCCAAGTTGACCTACGCCCAAATGGCGGCAGGTTCGGGAAAGACGGTACAAAAGCCCATGGCTGTTCCTAAAGCCCCAGTGCCTGCCTCTAAGGCACCGGTGGCCGAGGTGGATGTCTGTTCGATCTTGCTCGCAATCCAAGGGCAGATTGGGCAGCTCCAACAACAGATCCTGGAGACGGCGACCCGAGTAGATAGTATCTGCTCGCTAATGCCGGGCCTAGCGCACCTAAGGTCATGATGGGTACGCTGGTAGAGAGGCCCTTGAAGATCCTGTCGGTGAATGTAAATTCACTGATAAGGATCGAGCGACGAGCCGAACTCTTTAACCTGCTGCAGGACGAAAACCCCGATGTACTCCTGGTTAGCGAAACAAAGCTAAACAAAGGAGAAAGTGGCGACAGTGGGAGCTGTCTTCCAGGAAGTGTACAAGGTGAATGATAGTATTCGCCCGAACCATGACCTGGAGAACAGATTCCTGCTTCATCACTTCTACCTTAGAAATGATTTCGATCATTGGCGATCCGAGAATCTTGGTTATACCAGGTTCAGTGAAGATCTCATGGCTAACAATGCCATCGCCAGTGAGGGGGCTAATACCCTGTTCATTTCGACGGAAGATCTCCAGATGATCTTTCAGTCATTGAAAAAGAAAAAATCCGCTCGTATTGACGGTATATCCAATGTTGTGCTTAGGTACCTTCCACCAGTAGCTGTAGAGGTACACCATCCTGTTCAACAATGCACTGAATAATGCATATTATCCAGTACACTGGAAGACAGCGGTGGTGCAACCAATCCCCAAGAGGGGTAAAGACACGTCTAACCCCGCAAATCGCCGGTCGATAAGTCTTCTTCCGAGTATCAGCAAGGTCTTCGAGAAGGTGGTCCATAGAGCCCTGTCTAAATGGGTTGAGGACAATAAAATCATCCCGGATAACCAATTCCGTTTCAGAGCGGGGCATGACACTATTCATGCCGCGTCGAAACTTGTATCGGATATCCAATGGAATAAATGCAAGAACCAATGCACGGGTGCCTGTCTGATTGACTTGGAAAAAGCCCTCGACACCGTATGGCTAGAAGGTCTTTATTACAAGCTCAGTCGGCTGGGCATAAGCAAACCACTGCTATATATGATTTTTGACATGTTAACAGATAGAAAGTTCGTTGTGAAAATTGCCAACGTAACTTCTACTCAAACATTTGAAATCAAAAACGGACTGCAACAGGGTACGGTGAATTCGCCGATCCTTTTTAGCATTTATCTGAGTGATCTACTTGTTTCTCTTCACCACTCAATAGCGTATGCGGACGACCTTATAGCGTACAGATCAGGTCCAACGATCGACGTCATTGTTACTCTTTTGCAGCGTGACTTCGAAAAAATTCAGAAGTATTGTGATGACTGGAAGTTGAAAATCAACTTCCAGAAATCAGAATCTATATTGTTCAGAACACCTTTGTCTAGGGCCTCTCGGGACACTAGAAAAAATTGGCGCAGGTTCTCTATCTTTGGGCCGGACGGGTTTCCACTGGCGAGACAAAGTGTAGTCAGATACCGTGGGATCGTGCTGGATCAGTATGTATATTTTGACAAACATGTAGATGCTGCTCTGGAAAGGGCCCGGGGCGCTTTCGCTCTGACAAGATGGCTGTTTCATAGCAGCCAACTTGATTCCAGGGTGAAGGTAATCTGCTACATGGCCTTAATCAGGCCCATGGTTGCCTATGGATGTCCCGTCTGGTTCAATGTGAGAGCCAGCTTAATGGAAAGGATTCGGGTGTTTGAGAGACAATGTCTCAGGACTTGTCTCGGGTTACATAGGACTCCCGAATCTGAGTACACAAAATTTTATCCGAACGAGGTCCTATACAATAGGGCTAGGATTGTACGGGTGGATAACTTTCTGATCAAACTGATTCGGAGCCACGCCGCAAGAGCAATGACTTCGGTCAATAACCTGATCTCCGGGGCTTACTACCCCAATGAATTATTCCATGAGAGAGTGCGTCTTAACGGCTTTGTCCCGCCAGAAGCATTCCTGTACTTAGATACATGTGGTCTGATCCAGGATAGATAGGCGGTACCGCTAATATTCCACGTGGGTCGCAATTCCGTGGAACGGCGATTCCTCTACGGACCCGATGTCGCGCTCCGTGAGCCCGAGCGCCTCAGGTTCTGTAGATCGGTCTCACGCCGGGATCGAGGAGACGTAGTCCGCCAGCATCAACGCTTTTGGTGGCTGGAGAGGACTCCGTCAACGGACACTTCACTAGGTGGAGCCTCTTCAAGGCAAAGCCTGCCAAACACCGATAGCAGGCTTACATAGGCTAGGGTAGGGTAAGCTAGGGTAGGGTAGGTAGGTAGAGTAGGATAGGGCAAAAACGAAAGAAAAAAAAAAAAAAAACTAAAAAAAAATACAAAATGAAAAAATCACAAAAAAAAGAATAAAACTGTAAACAAAAAAAAAGATATATATATAAAATATATATAATGTATATATTTGTGTATATATATTTTAGTTAAGTTAGAATAAGATAGGTTTAGTTAGGTTTAATTAGTTTAAGGTAGGGTTAAGTTTTATATAAAATATTTCAAAAAGAATGATTATATGCTCAGTTTTTTAATAAAAAAATACATTTTCTTAGCTTAGTTACGAGTAGTTATAATGTTAATAGTAAATTTATGTAATCGTCGAAAGACATATGTTTTAATTGTACTGTTTGTTTTAGAGTGTCCGCCTAGGGCCAGTAAGATAGTTACATTTGTTAAGATAGTTAAGCTAGTTTTAAGCATTTTTGACTAGGGTAAGATAGATATAAGATAATATGAAATAAAAATGAATTTAAAACTAAAAAAAAAAAAAAAAACTAGCGGTTCTCCATATCTGGGGAAATTCTCCAAGGGACAGGAATGATTTGAATATTTTTGAGAGCGGGACAGAAATAATGGCGTAACATTTTTTTAGTAATATGGCAGGGAGACCATCGGGCCCAGGAGTAAATTCATCATGAAGTTAATTCAATTTATTTTCAATGATATGGGGGTCAATAGTCCATGGGAGAAATGTTCCAAGGGAGAAATTTGGTAAGTAGTCGAAGTAAGTAGTGTCCGGTACAAAGGAGTCATCGGCGAAAAATTGTTTGAAAAAGTTGGCAAAAAAGTTGGCTATAGTTTTGAGATCATTCGAGGTTATGCCATTGAAGGAGAGTGAAGTTGGTTAGCCATTAGATTTCCTTTTGTAGGTGACAAACTGAAAGAAACTTAAAATCGTTAATAAGATTGGCTTGCGTTTTGATCAAATGGCGTTCATAGAGAGAGTTATGCAGCACGGTGAATTGTAGATAAGTACCAATGTATTTATGTATTGAGTAGGAAGTTTGTTTCTTGCGTTTCTTAGTGAACGGAGTCTGCGATTATATCAATTTGGATCAGGAAAGGGGAACGTGAAGAGAACTAGAATTGAATATTTCTCTATTTTTAATATTTCTATTATTGTAAGACTGTCAAAATTGTAGGAGGCGTTATTGAGGTATTCATTGATTGAGTTGAAATTTGCTACGTTAAAGTTGTAGGACTTAAGCAGAGGGGAAGTATTCAGTGCTGGAGAGTCGCGAAAAAATGAGAGAAGAAGGGGAGGATGGTAGTTGTCGATGGTTTATTAGGAAGGGGGACAAAGTGAAACAGAGGAACTACGGGGGTCTGTTGTGCAAATCAAGTCTAGCAGTCTACCCTGCAGTGTACTGTGTTGTACAGTGAAACGCACGCTTTGAGTTTCAAATGTAGACTAACTTTATTTCTAATTTTTGAAAGAGTAGAATGTAATACAGACAATTATATAAGTATACATTAAATGTGGATGTATTGCATGTATATACAGTACGTACATACAATACATCTCCTCCCTAGCGTTAGTAATAACACGAAAATAATATAAATTTGAATTCATTTGATGATATTATAGAGATAATAGAAATTCAATAAAGATTTTTACAATTTCATTCGGATGCATATTTATCTGGAAACTTCACAAGTCGACCAGATCTTGCTGTTGTCACATATAGCTCAGGAATAGTTTGGAATTTGGTGGAGCTTACTTTTTCATGTTGCAATTCGTTCCCGGTATCGGCTTCTTTATTTTGCATATTTCTTCCTTCTGCTGTATTTGTGGCAAACGATGTTGGTGGTTTCACATCTGTTGAATCCGTTGTCAGTTTAACTTCGACTGGAACGTACGGAACATCTTTGCGATTTGCTGGAATTAAATGAAAAGAGTTACGTTGGAAAGTACCCCTGTGAGTTTTAATGATATAAGATCTTGGGGTACCGCCAAATTTTTCAGCTCTCCCCCATTCGCTGATGTCATGAAACCAAACCACATCACCTATTTCGAATTCTGCTCTAGCTATCACCCCATGATGTCTATTATAGTCCCTTGCTTGCTTTTATTTAAGTATTCGATCTTTTTTCTTAGCTTCTTGTTGATCAGATCTGGGATAAAGTTGGTTTTCAAGAAGAGGTAATGTTGTACAAATCTTCCTTCCAATTAGTAGTTCTGCCGGAGAAAAACCATTTGCTAGTGGTGTTGCCCGATATTCCAGCAATGCCAGGTATGGATCGGTGTTTTTCTTTAGAAGTGATATAGTTTTAACGTAGCTCTCGATAAATCAATTTGATTGCGGATACCGTGGTGAGGAAGTCCCTTGATGGAGTCCCCCGTCTTTTGCAAATTTGGTGAAAGATGAGAAATTAAGCGTCTGGAATTGAGGGCCATTGTCTGACCTTAGGACATCCGGGATACCATGCCTGGAGAAGATAAATTTCATTCATAGAAGTTCTATTTCTGGGTAACGAGAGAAATAATCACTTATTAGTAAATAATTTTTTGAATTAAAATAAAACAGATCTATGCCCACTATTTGCCAAGGCCGTTCAAGAGATTCGCTGCTAATTAATTTTTCGTGTCTTGGGATCACTTGCTGGATGCAAATTGATTGTATATAATTTTCGATGTCTTTAGTGTATCCCGGCCACCAAACCGATTGCCCGGCCCTAGCCTTACACTTCCCAATACCCAAGTGACCAGCATGTATTTTTTCTAAAATATCCACTCGTAATGAAGGTGGTATGACTAGCTGGCTACCATGCATGAGGAGCTTGTTATTAACTGAAAGATTGAAACGTTCATTATAATACTGTTACTTTTATTTCTGTTATTAATATATATTTCGTTACATGTAAGTATATGTAATTGTATTTTGTACATAGGAAAGTTTACGAAGACTGAAGCCAGCTGTTGCTTACAATTCCCTAACGGCTTTCAGTTTGTGCTGACATTCCCCCACAGTATCTCCTCCACTGATAATGTCATCGACATAGGAAATCTTTCCGTCTCAACCTCTGAAAGCTGTAAGAGAACTCGTATTGCCAAATACGGTGCTGATGCAGTTCCAAAGGTAACAGTCTCAAGTCGATAAGTTCTTAGCTCTTGGCTTGGGTCTTCTCGCCATAGGTTGGTAATGAGAATCCGGATGGTCGACCCAGATCTGACGATACATTTTTTCTATGTCACCAATGAAGGTAAACTTATACATCTTCCATCTTAAAATTATGTTGGTGATGTTAACCTGCGATTTTGGGGCCAACTATCAGCTTATCATTCAAAGAAGAGCAAATGATATTTTTGAAGGTCGCGTCAAAAACAACTCTCAATCGAGTGGTGGTACTGGAATCTTTGATGACTGCATGATGGGGAATGAAAAAATGAAACGGTGTGCTTAGCTACTAGCGACATGTGTCCCAGTTCAAGATAAAAACATTTCGAATAAGCATCCCGCTGACTAGGGCTGCTCTGTAATCTTCTTTCCAACTGCTCGAATTTTCTGATAGCGCCATGACGAGTTGGGCCCATATGGGGATAGTCTCCATACTTAAATGGTAGACGGACTTGATAGCGTCCATCAGGTAAGCGCATGGTATTGTTTTTAAAATGTTCTTCACATTTCTTTTCCTACTCAGATTTGGCTCACAAAGCTTTGTACGGATGCTCGAACTTCTGCAGGTACTCGTCCAAACAGTAGTCATCCCAACTGTGTTTTCTGGGCTATAGGTCCTAGTTCATCATCTGCTCTGATTACATCACCGACTATTATTTCACCGTAAACATCACTTCCCAGGAGAAACTCTACTTTGGTGGGCATGCGAAACATCGGATCAGCCAGCTGCAATCCATCCAAGTGAGTCCATTTAGTAACAATAAGTTGTCGGGCCGGAAGAAGCCCAGTCAGGGACCTTAAAACGAGTGCTTTCAAGCTCCTATTAAAGCTCGATCTAATTGATCGCATTTTCAGATCGACGATTTTACTAGCTGTGCCACTGCCGACCTTCCCCAACCCCTTAATTTCGACCAAAGCTCTTTTTGTTTTCAACTGCAGTCGTTGCACCGCTGCCTCCGTGATGAATGACGCTTCTGATCCCGGATCCACTAAGGCTCTCAACCTGTGGCGCGATCCATTGCTTGCTTCTACTTCCACCAAAGCCGTCGCTAACAACACTTGTGTGTTCGTGTTGAGGTGGAATGTATTTACTTGGTTGCCACCTGGTTGGAACTTACGGGCGTTGGGATTCACCGTTGACGTCTGTTGCATATGCGTGAGCATTTCTGTGTTGTGAAGTGATGCAGTCGGTGTGTTGGATGTACTTATAGCTTCCGAGGCCCGGAATCTACATTGCAAAAAGTCAAAAAATTGCTTTAGGTTCGGCAGGTCCTTAGTGTCACCCAACCTCTCCTCCCAAATACTTTGTGTTGCGATGGGCAATTTTTGGCTAATTACATGTATTAAAATTGTGGCCCAATAGGAGACAGGCAATCCCAAATTTTCTAACGCATGTACAACTTCTTGTGACGTGTCAAGGACCCGCTTTATAGCGGCTGCAGATTCAGTGCTGACAGATGTTCAGCTGTGTGGTCACAAGGACTCTCTTATGGTCATACTGTTCTTTCAAAATCTCCCATTATTTGTCGTAATTACCCTCATTGATTGCTAGATGTTGAAGTAATTTTTCAGCTTCGTCGCTGATGCTCAACTTCAAGTATGGAGTTTTCGCACCTGTGAAAGCGCCTTGTTGGTATGGATGAGAGATACAAACATGTCGTGGAACGACCTCCAATTCGCATATCCTCCTGAGAACACTGGAATGTTGATCTTTGGTAACCGTAGATCCCTGCTTCTGTCACTACCATCGACTATGTCCTTATGTGAACCTGAGTCCGGTGTCGCTTTCTTTTTTGGAAGCTTAGCAATTGCATCCATTACATCTGCTTTGTACTCAGCGTATATTTCAAGAAACTGGTCAAACACTGCTCTCAAATTAGAATCCATCAGCTCAGCTTCGACCTTCCTGCCGCCCACTATCTCCTCATGATACCGTTGGGCGGTTTTTAATGAAGTGTTCATCATGGACAGTCTTGTCCGGAGGTAATTCAGACGTCTCAGTCGTTGACTATCAGCCTTCTGGAAGTTCTCGTAGTCCTTCTTAAAGCGGGTGAGTAACGAAATTTGAAGGTTTCCGAACATATTGAAATCAAATATTTTTTTTTATAATTTTAGCTCGCAGACAAAGCAAGGAAGTTTAGACAAGTAAAACACGGATTACAAAATAAAATGGAACATACTCACTGCGTACTTCCCTGGTTCCACCGAATGGTTGAGAATCTCAAAATCCAAACCAGTGTGATTTCTTTGCCCTTTTTATTTTTTTTTTGTTGATCATTTTAATGTTAGTTATTTGTATGTATGAAATTTTTTTTTTATAATATAGTTTTAATCTCGCTTGGCTTTGCCTTTCCCGGTTAAATAAAATAAAGAAAACCACGAACAAGGACGGAATGTCTGATTGCCGTTTATGGTTTATTTAAGTAAATCTATTAACAGACACTTAATGATTAGCGTTGAATTTGTTTTTGAATCGTAACGTCCCCGAAATTGTGTTCTAACACAAAAAATACGTATACAGTATAAGTAATTTCGCGGTTCGAAGGACCAAAAAATGTTAACTGAACTTAATTCCAAAGTTAACCGGTGTTGCAGAAAGAAACTAAAAGGCGGTTGTTTTCACTTTACGTTACAATTCTGAACTGTGTTGTTTCTTTTATTTCTGTTATTAATATATATTTCGTTACATGTAAGTATATGTAATTGTATTTTGTACATTAGGGTTATGTTTTTGACATCTTAATAACTTCCATATAACCTTTCTCTTAGATGGGTGGATCGGCCTTGTTTTATTTCATGAAATCTCGAACACTGTCTAAGTTCTGGGCTTACTTTGTATCGATCGGGCCATCCTTTTAAGCAGTATTCAATTACTGAAGTTAGTGTTTTGTCGTTGAATTGGGCATCGGCTATTGTATTTATATAGTTTTGTTTGGGAAGCTGGAAGATTTGAAACAATGTGATTAATAAATCATTATTTTCGCCTTCTTGTAAGGGGTTTCGCGATAGTGCATCCGCAGCAACCAAAAATTTCCCAGCTGTGTAGTAGATTTCATAAGCGAATTTCATCATTTTCATCCTAAATTTTTGTAGTCTAGGTGTTACGTCATCCAAATGCTTAGTTGAAAAGATAGACACTAAAGGTTTATGGTCCGTTTCAATACTAAATGTTATTCCGGTCAGTAGGTCCGGAAATTTTTCTATTGCTGCCCAAGTGAGAGCGAGGCAGCTCTCTATTCAGTTTCTGAAAGTGTCCTTGATGCATACACAACAGGGCGCAGATTACCATCATCATCTACCTGTAGCAAACTGATCCCAATCCATAAGATGACGCATCAGATGACAGTATTGTTTTGTGTTCTGGGCTGTATAGCTTGAGAACTGATGCATTGGCAAGCATTTTTTTCACTTCTTCAAATGCATAGATTTAAGTTTTACTTGCCAGAATACTGAGTTGGCATCCAGTTTTGTAAAAATCTTCGCTCACGAAATTTGGGCCAAAGTATGGTCTACAATCGGCATTGGCTGGATCTCTTTCTCAACAGCTTAATTCAATTTTGTTAAATCCACGCAAAGCCGAATAGCCTTCGGTACTATTACCAAAGGGGAACACCAATTTATGGGCTCGTCAACTTTTCTTATAACCCCCTGTGCTACCATTTCATCGAGTTTTTCTTTCAGTTTATCCTTCAGTGCTATTGGGAACCATTCTTCTGGCGCAAACCATTTGGTAGGTCTGTACACGATTTTTTATTTTTATTTCATATTCAAAGTTTTTTATCAGACCAAGTCCTTTAAATATTGCTGGGAATTCTTCTTCTACTCGTACTGTTGATTTTAAATGTCCACTTTCATGTTTCATATGACCCAAAATAACCTTTGTGATCAGTTTTAATCTCTCATTAGTATTAAGACTAGCTAGTGGCATTTTCAGTTTGTCTATAACGTGAACAAAAGTTTCTACACTTTGGGAACTGCTCTGAGTTTTAGCACTAAATATGCCTCTGTCATTCAATTTCACACCATCGGAACCACATATCACTTTGTTAGGAGATTTTAGTTTAGTTTCATTAAATATTTTTTTATAAATTTCTTCCGAAATAACATCAACTGGCGAGCCCGTGTCGATTATGAACGTTACACTTTTGTTATTTACTAAAATGCTAACTGTCCAAGGTGAAGTAGTTACGTTGTTTATTGTGAGCATTCCCAAAAATTTTTCGCTGTTAGAGAAAGCGGTTCTTCAAGTTGGTTTATATTACGTCGTTTGCTGTTGTTTGTTAAACACACATTAGCGAAGTGATTCATTTTGCCACATTTGTTGCATTTTTTTCCCTCTGCGGGGCAATTTGATTGCTTATGTTTATTATTCGACCCACACCACATACATATTTTTTGGTGGTTGTATGCATTATTCTGATAGTTCTTTTGTTGACTTTGTATTTTATATGTGCTAGTAGCTGTTGTAGTAGATAAAAGAGGTGGTTAATTCTTGTTGCTGTTTTCGTACAGCATGATGTTGTCTCACTTCTTGAATCGCCTTGTCTAGCGTTAACTCACTTTCTAACTGTAGCTTTTCCGAAAGCCTACGCTCATGGACACCAACAACAATTCGGTCACGTATCATCTCATCTCTAAGACTACCATAGCAACAGTTTTCTGATAGCAAATAGAGATTGGTTATAAAATCTTCTACCAATTCACCATCAAGCTGACTACGCAAGTTGAATTTGGCTCGTTCGTAGATTACATTGGTCTTCATCACAAAATGCTTCTCAAATGCGCCTATTACTTTATTGTAACATTTCTTTTCCTCGTTTATTATAGTGAAAGACAAAAAAATGTTATCAGCTTGATCCCCCATTAGATAGATAGACCTGCTCCTCCTCAGAGCTTTTATTTAATTTAGACGCTGTTCGAAACCTTTCAAAGCGCCTTCTCCACTTGGGCGATTCACTTGGATTAGAAAAGGTGAACGGGTCTGGTGACTTAACTATAAAGTTGCTACTGCGTTCCGAAGAAGATTCTGTCGGTGCCCTCGAATCTGGCATGGTGTTTTACCTACTTTTTTTTCTTTCTAGGCCGAAATTCACAATTGTTAAAATGGTATATTACAAACTTTTAAACGAAAAAAACCCGTGTTGTTGTACTGTGTTGTACAATGAAACGCACTCTTTGAGCTTAAACTGTAGACTAACTTTATTTCTATTTCTACTGAAAGAGTGGAATGTAATTATGTAATGTAATACAGATAATTATATAAGTATACATTAAATGTGGATGTATTGCATGTATATACAGTACGTGCATACAATACATACCCATGTAATTTGTGAAGGCACTAACTTGTATAAGGTTTGAATCAGCTAGCCGATTGAAGAAGAGACATTCTTTGGTAGCAGAGGGATTAGTGGTAATGTAAAATGATTGATAGTCCTATGGAGCCTTTTTAAGAGAAGGAAGATTGAAATCACCAAAGAGAAGAATTTCATCATGGGGATCCCGTAAATCATTTATGCTATCAATCGCATTAATGGCGAGTTCGTAGGCTTCAATAGGCAAGATATAAAAGCAGATGACATAGAGCGCTTTACGGGGCAGTACAATCTTGATTGAGACGAAATCAATATACGGGGAATAGGATATTGCAATAAGGGATGAGTCGATTGAGTTAAGGACGGCTATTAAAACGCCACGACAAGGCAGTTGTCGTTAAAATTTGATGGGAACAATTCTTGGTTATTTATGCTAGGGATCAAATTGGTTTCAGTCAGAGAGAAGATTTGAAATGGTAAAACATGAGACTGTTGAAAGAGTGCTTGGGTTTTTGAGTGAAGACCTCTTACATTCTCATTGTTAGTGAGAGGAAAGTTAGCATGAGGGGCAGGAAGAAAATTAAAATTAGGATCGGAAAAATCTGTCGTGGTCGGCTCTGCTACGGTGGAGGTGGGATATCCGCTTTGAGTGGATATATTGACGAAAGGTATCTAGATCGCTTGAAGAACTCGTGATATTTAATAAAGAGGTTTTGAGGCTGGCAAAGTAAGTAGGGAGACCTTCCTGTTGGATGGAGACCATTCCACTAGTATTATTTTAACTTACTTTGCGTAGGCCTTCGCATTTTGGAAATGGAGGGCGATTTAATTAAAATTTATAAGCTGTTGAGTACAGACCAGTATACATGGAAGTGTTAGATTCGATTGGAGTCATTGGAGTCAAGTGCCAGCGATATGTATGATGTTGTCAATGGGAAAATAGATATGCCGGAGGTAAAGAAAGTTTCAAAGTTGCGGGAATGGGAAAAGCTAGAGAGGGGAGCACAAAAAATGATTGTGATGAGCGTAGGTCCACAAACACTTGTTCATATTGTTTCATCACTTGTTCTGCCACGTCACATGGCATGTGGAAGAAATTTGAATCGGTGTATCAACAAAAGGCAAAAAATAATAAACATCTGATACAACAAAGATTTTATAGTTTCTCAAAGGATCCTTCTGATGATATTGCCATTCGTAAGTTGAAATTTGAATGAACTGCGAATCAATTAAAAGACTGTGGTGAATCGATATCGACGACAGTGCTGATTACCAAAATTCTTATGACTGCCACAGGAATATAAACATTTCTTTACTGCAAGCGAATCAACAGCTTCAGGTGACAAATGGGAACCTTACGTCTCGTTTAATAATGGAAGAGTCACGCCTAAAACCACTGGTGCATGTTGAAATAGAGGCGACAACGAGTGCATTAGTGGCTAAAAGAGGAACACCTTTTTCAAAGTGCCATAATAAATGCAATTGTAAGTCGTGCCATTGGAAAAGGGATTGTGCATCAAGCTACGAACGCGGACATGTTGCTCAAAATGATTCTCATGGAAACGCTTTTGTGTGCACATGCACAATGATTGATTCTGCTGAAGGGAAATGGAATGAATGGATTCTTGACTCTGGAGCAAGCGACCACATGGCGTTTCGTATGGATGGGATTTTTTTTTGTTTTTTTTTTGGAGGCTTCTGCTATCTGTTGGGGCACTCACATACAAATACTGGTCCATTGTACTGGCAAACAGATACTTTAGATAGCGTTACAGCTCGTGAAGAATCAAAGCCGCCAAGATTCGCGACGACGTACTGTGGCAGTGGGAATACGTGAGTCTACATTATTTAAGATGAAGTTGAAGATTTATAAACCAGCGATTGCAACCGTTCGTGATAAACTTGAAGACATTAAGACTGGCGATTTGGGCGGCAGCATGTAAATTATGTGCGGTACTTCCGAAGCAGCGTTGTATAGATTTCCATGACACAGACAACCTCTTTTGCGATACATGTGCATTACGGAAGCTGCATCGATTACCATTTAAGAATAATGGGAGCAGAGCATGCATGGTGGATAATGATTTGTATGGCCCAATGCAAAACAATTCAGTTGGGGGTTCCAAATATTTCCTTTTATTTAAGGACGATTTTTCCAGATAAAGAGCTGTATATTTTATAAATGGGAAAAAAGTATTAAAACAATTTGGTCTGGAATTTGTGAACTCAGGTGTTAGAGTGCATTCGGCATCAAACATCTGTACCTTACTCTCCTCAGCTCGATCAATCAATCTTCTACTGAAAGAAAGTGATTAATAATTGTTGGGTGCTTAAAATAATTGTAAGAGGATTCTTACAAGAACACCGGGTTGATTATAAAGAAACTTTTAGCCCTGTAGCTCGATTTGGTTCAATTAGAGCAATTCTTGTTGTTGCGGCCAGTAAAAATATGCCTTTAAAACAATTCGAAATTAAAACCGCTTTTCTTAATAGCAATTTACATGCGACAACTGATTGGGTTTAAAGACAAGACGAGTAGTGTGTGTAAGCTAAGGAAAATTCTTTAGGGCTTAAAACAAGCTTGTAGATGTCAGAACATAAAATTTTCGAATTTTCTCCGTTCGTTTCAACTTAAAACTACAGAAGCTGATCTGTGTGTTTTCGTGGGGAAAAAACATCATAATGGTAATTTGCACTTATGGCGGTCTGATTACAGGAAATGAAGTAGACATCAGTAAACGGCTAGATGATCTGAAAAAGGGGTTCGAAGTCAAGGTTTATGAGGTGCGGTTTTTTTTGGGTTTGAAGGTTGACCGGCAAGCAGATGGATCGATTTTTCTCCAGCAATCTACTTATGCTGACAGAATTCTGGTGAACTTTAAAAGAATGATGCTAATCCTGTTGCTACACCGGCTGATGGCGTTACTTACAAGAAATTCAAATGAAGTGGTGCGAGATTTTCCGTACAGAGAGGCTATCGTCTTTGTAGGCGTCTGTCCTTTTTGTAGTTGTCTATGATTCTTGCCATTTCTTCGACGTGGACTTCTTTTTGTTTCGCCCACTTGTTGATATCCATGAAGTATGTATGTTCTTCGCTCCTTTTAAGACCGGATTGCTGCGCAGCTCTTGACGGTGTTGGTGCCTAGTACACGCTTTTGTTGACGAAGGTTTTAATCCCGCCGCGTCGCTGATTTTCTAGTGTTTGACCCTTGTTACGCTTCTAAAAAAGTTGTGAATTAATATTTGCTCCTTGAGACTGATGAAGAAATCACGTCGGGGTCGTTTTTGTTAACAAATGTTAATTAGTCCCAAATTTGCCCAACGAGGATAGCCAATGTTAACTTTAACCTTAACATTTGGTGACCCCGAAGTGGTGTATGTATATATATATGTATATCTGTTCGTGAACACCCTGTTACTTTTTGTTTCGTACATTGTAAAACATAATTTTCAAGTGTTTTATTGAATTTAATTTCCTTCCACTACAACAAATAACTTCAATAGGTGCGAAGTATACGCAAACAAATCCCGCTCTCACATGTATAAAATTATATCTTTACCAACAGCACACCCAATAATCAAATCGTAAACAGATTTCTTCTTGACTTACTACTGTCAAAACTTCAAGATGATTCACACAAACGTATTCGAAAAGAAACAGATTCAATTAACATCAACTTTCATATTATCCTACATAAGAGGATTTATTGTATTTTCCAGAACGCCGCTGCAAGACTCTCAATATGATTAGCATAAAAACAAATATCAAAAAATCATTAAGATCTGAAATCACGGCAAACCACCATCAATAGTTCATTCGTCGCAACAGAACCATCAAGGACGCGGCATGTTCATAGTTCATGTATTAAAACTCCTTTTCCCTCTTTAGAAGCCAATACAAAATCGAATTTGGCATCAGTAAGAGAGGTTAGCTCATCTCTTCAAACCAATTATAAAAATAGCCAAGTCATCCTCGCAACAGGATTAATTCAACTGAAGAACGAAACTGGGATATCGATTGTGGCTAGACTCAGTATCGCAATTCAATTTCATAACGGAACTTATCTATCAATCTAAAAAAAAAAAAGTCGATCTTAGCATTAACGGTGTCGGAGCCGTTTCCACCAAAGTTCGTCATCAATGCAACGTCAATTCGCAATCAAAACACATCAGCTTCACCATTACGTTAAACGTCGTAATTCTTCCCGAAATCACTTCATACCAGCCACATCGACACAACTCCACTTGCCATTGGAAAGTACCTACAAATCTTCGTCTCGCTAATCCTCAATTCAATCAACCAAGTGCTATATATGTTCTCATCGGTGCGGGTGCATTAACCAATCACTAAGAGCGGCGGATTAATCAATTCACCTCTCAATTGTCGCTAGCTAGCCAACCACCGTTTATCGGGGAACATGTACATGTTACTCTATCGATGCCCTTACAAGAAAGGGAGTGTGAGGAATTCTTTGCGAAAACTACAACTTGATGTCCAATAACCAAGAAGTTCATTTTGCGATTGCCTTTCAATTCAAACCCCAACTGCTTGAGAGATTCCTATAAAACTGGTCTAAAACGTCTGGTATCACTAGAAAATAAGTTCACTAAGGACACTTGCTTAAAGGAGGAATAACGCAAATTTATCTCAGAATATGAAGATCTCGGGCATATGAAGAAAGTAGAGGATATATAGGGTCCGCCAAATAACTTTTTTTTTTTTGAAAATGCTATAAAAAAAACTACTGAATATTTTCTCAAATTTCTTTTTTTATTTGAAAGTACAATCCTTCCGGTTAATAATGGAAAATAATTTCATTCAAATGGCTGCCTCGGCTGGCCATGCAGTAGCCTACACGATCGGTCCAATTTTTAAGCACATTATCGATTGTGTGCAGCTGTATTTCACCAATGGCTTCACGAATATTGTCCTTTAAAGCGTCAATTGTCTCTGGCTTGTCGGCGTAACACTTATCTTTGACGGCACCCCACAAATAATAGTCCAACGGTGTCAAATCGTAGCTCCGAGGTGGCCAAACGACATCAGCTCTGGGGCTGATAATGCGATCTTCAAAAACAGGGCGCAAAACATCGAGTGTAGCTTCGGCTGTGTGGCACGTAGCGCCTTCCTGTTGAAACCAAATGTTGGCAATATCCTCCTCTTCAATTTTTGTGAACAAAAATTCGTTCAACATGGCCCGATAACGATCGCCATTGACTGTAACGGCCACTCCTTGCTCATTTTCGAAGATAAATGGCCCAATTATGCCTCTAGACCAAAATCCGCACCAAACAGTGGCTCGTTTTGGGTGCACCGGCTTTTCAATGTATGCGTGCGGGTTTTCTGTGCCCCAAATGTGACAATTTTGCTTGTTTACATACCCGCCAAGATCAAAATGAGCTTCATTTGAAAAGATGATTTTTTTGGCAAAATCGGCATCTTCTGTAAGTCGATCGCAGGCCCACTTAGCGAAGCGTTGTTCAAGCGTATACACAACCATATTCGTTCAGCGGAAGGATAAAACTAATTATCTGTCAAATCAGACATGAGCTAAGTGTTACCATTCACGAAATAAGCACTACTTGAAAAAAAAAAACGTTAGATGGCGGACCCTTTAGATGATAGAGGAGCAAACGGTCGTCCTTACATTCCAAACCACAGCGTTCAACACTTGAATAGTTAATCTACAAAACTACGGGTGGTGTTTGACGTGTCCTGTACGACATCAACAGGTAGAGTCTTGAATAACATTCTCAAGGTTGGTCCAATGTTACATTATTGAGCAAAGCTTCTACGCCTTTACGTAAGTTTGCATCGAATGAGGAACAAATAGTTATAGATATAGCTACAAAGGATAGAGAACAATTTATCAACATCAGAGACAACGATATCATTGGGAGTAGGTTCGAACCCTTTCGAAGACAGTTTCTGTTTTTGGGCAAGATTCCGAGGGCAACTTTAGTACCTAACGTAGAAATACATGGCTTTTCAGAGCAGCTATTTATGTTCGAACACAGGATAACAGAACACACAGTCTCAGTACACACTTGCTTTGTGCAAAATCGAAGGTCGCACTAATCAAGGAAATGTCTTTACCACGGTTGGAATTATGTGCGGCTGTAGTCCTTACTTGAATTGATGAACCGGATCTCAACTATTTTCGAATCTAATGGCCAAATAAAAACATATTGCTGGTTGATTCCAAGATCGTGCTGGCATGAACCATGCCGCTGAACAACATTCACTTCAAACCGAGTCTCCAAAATACGAAAATTGTCGCACTCAACCATTTGGCAACACGTTCCTGTTGATCATAACCCAGCCGATTTTGTGTCAAGAGGTGTCTACCCAAACGAGCTCGTTAATAACGAATTGTGATTCCATGGACCTATTTACTTTCTTGTCATTTTCCAAAGGCGCTTGGCCAAATTCATCACCATCTATAGATACGGAACTGCCGGAACAATGTAAACAGAAGGTCACACTCGTCATTTCCATAAGAAGAGATTATCTAATTGCAATTTTCACAATAATTACTGATTCGGGCTAGATGGCTCCCGAAGCAAATGATGTAGTGGGCTAGTTGAGTCTTTGTACCTACTGCGAACAATTGCTCACAGAATGAAATAATAATAAAAAGTGAAAACTCAAAGTTAATTAATTGATTGTTTTTTATTTAGTTCTTATGACCGCACTCCTTGGTTTGTTCTTCTTGAATGATCTTGAATGGTTTAAAATTGTTGATTGCACCCACTCAGCTGGGAATGTTGCATTTGCGCCTACCGGCTGATCTCCGTACTCCAATGTACTATGTATCCCGACTGTGTTTAGGTCGTTGACCTGTGCATAATGTTGCGTAAATGTTGATTGCACCCGCTCAGCTGGGCATGTTGCATTTGCGCCTACCGGCTGATCTCCGTACTCCAATGTACTAATCAGCTGTGCATATTGCATATGCATCCGGACTGTGCCTAGGTCGTTAACTTCATGTGCATATATTTACAGTAGTGTGTAGTATATTTTCGGGATGGACGCCGTTGACTGCACAATATGGTATAGTTTTGGGGTGTTCTTCTTCCTTCATGGAGCTGTGCGAATGGGATCGCTGACGTACTATGGCTCTATTAGTCTTTTTATTTGTCTTCCTTCATCGAGGGGAAGCTGTGCGACTGGGATCGCTGATGTGCTCTGTTCCTCTGTTGCTTGTTTTCGGTGGATGTTGGGGAACCAACATGCTCCCGGGCTCCGGAATTCCCGATGGTTTTGTTTGCTCCCGGGCTCCGGAATTCGTGATATTTTGTTAATGTCCTTTCGGGAAACGTGTATCGTGTTCAGCAACTCTTTTCATTGGACTGTGAGTTGGTGTTTGATGTTCGAGTGCGGCTTCCTGTCGGTTGCGATGAGGTGGGAAAGTGAAAGTTGTTAGGCTTATGCCAATGAATCTGAATTTTGCTTGAAGGTACGCCAATGATTGTTGATATTGGGGCCCCTGGTATGTCCACTGCCGTTCGTCAGAGGGTCCTTCCTCGAGTTGTGCGAGATTGAACATGAAATAGAGATAAATGTGAGTGTTTATATGTATATGAGTGTATTTGGGGTTATGTGATAATGGGAAAAGGGGGCAGGAACTTTGTGATTGTTTTGTTTTTAATGTGTTTTTTTTTGTTTGAGATAAGGATTGTTGATGATTTTGGGATCATTTCGTGGTTTGTGACGGTAATACGCGTCGGGGTTTCGTGGCGGAATTACGCGACGGAATTACGCGACGGGATTACGCGACGGGATTACGCGCCGTGTGCGAAGTCCGATATCGGCAAGGGAGATAGCTTCGCAATCGGGCGTTTAAGTGTCGACGACGCTGTCCGTAAGGTCACCATGCGCATGTGACTATCTGAACCCGGGTGTAGTTCCTGTACTCGAGCAAGTAGCCATGATGAAGGTGGTAGGTTGTCCTCCTTGATTATGACAATGTCTCCGACTTTGATGTTTTCTTGTCTTTGTAGCCATTTTGGACGATGTTGTAGCTGATGAATGTATGTTGTACTCCACTGCTTCCAAAATTCATGGGTTGTATATATCTCCACCTGTTTATGTTCTTTTCCAACAGGTTCCTGTCTGGTACTGTGCGGAGAGCTGCCCCGATTAAGAAGTGCCCTGGAGTTAGGACTGCTAGGTCGTGTGGATCGTGGGACATAGGGCATAGTGGTCTGGAGTTTAGACAAGCTTCGATCTGGGTGAGTAACGTATTAAATTCTTCGAATGTTAGTTTGGAAGCGCCAATCGTTCGTCTAAGATGGTATTTGATGGATTTTACACCAGCCTCCCAAAGACCTCCGAAGTGTGGTGCTGCTGGCGGGTTAAAATGCCATTTTGTCTGTAATGTGGCTAGATCCTTGGCGACTTCGACTGACCATTCCGAGGAGATGAATTTGTTGTCCCTTTTGATTTCGTTGCTAGCTCCTTTAAAGTTAGTGCCACAGTCGCTGTACAAATTGGTGCATATGCCACGTCGTGCAATAAATCTCCGATATGCTGCTATGAACGCTGCTGAGCTGAGGTCACTCACCAATTCAATGTGGATGGCCTTGGTGGATAAGCATACGAAGACGGCGATGTATCCCTTGGAGACCTTGTTGCATCGACCCTTCCACAGTTTTACTTCTACAGGACCGGCGTAGTCGACTCCGGTGTTCGTGAGCGGTTTTGATACGGTCACTCGTTCTGTAGGCAGGCTTCCCATGAGTTGTAATTGCATCTTAGCGTTGTATCGGTGGCAGCGAACACATCTATGAATAGTTGATTTTACCATTCTTTTAAGATTCGTGATCCAAAATGTGTTGCGGATCTCTGCCATCATCAATTGTTGACCCCCGTGAAGAGTGCTGAAATGGATATCGCTTACGAGTAACCTTGTGAAGTGATGCGAGTGTTTGAGGATGATTGGATGTTTTTGGTTGAAGGTGAGCGATGAATTCGACAATCTTCCTCCCACGCGAAGAATGTTAGAGGAATCGAGAAAGGGATTCAAGTTCCGAATTGTGCTTTCCTTAGGAAGTGACATTTTTGAGCTGAGCACCTTAATTTCGTTTGGAAATAGCTCTGCCTGGGTTAGCTTGATAAGCTGATGTTGTGCTGCTTCCAATTCATCTGCTGTGAGTGGAAACAAATTCAAGGGTAATTTCGTGTCTGCTCGTAAGTTGTAGAAATATCTCCTCCATAACGCTACGGTGCGGATGAGCCGTTTGATGTTGGAAAACTTGTGAAAGAATTCGTTGTCGATGGCTGTGCAATGGGATATTATATGGGGAATCTCGGTAAGTTCGTTAGCTACACATTTCGACAGTAATTTTGAATGATTTTTTTTCCTCAGCCCCTTCATTTCAAGGTTGGTTTCGATGGATTTTTCTGCTGGCCCGCGCCACCATATCTCGTTGCTGAGGAGCTCTTCAGGGGATTGTCCTCGTGATCCGATGTCAGCTGGGTTGTCCCTTGATGTTACATGCCGCCATATGTTCGAGCCGTCAGATTTTGTATTTCTGTCACTCGGTTGGCGACGAACGTGGTCCATGTTGATGGGATTCCACGTATCCAAGCCAAGCAGATGGTTGAATCGGACCATGCATACATTTCAATGTCGTTGAACTGCATGGACTTCGCAATTCGATGGAGCAATTTTGCCAAGAGATGTGCTGTGCAAAGTTCCAAGCGAGGAAGACAAATTGGCTTAATTGGAGCAACCTTGGTTTTAGAGGTAATTATATTGATGTGTTCACTTCCGTTCGTTATTACACGTGCATAAATGACTGCTGCATATGCCTTCTCGGAAGCGTCGCTGAAACCGTGCAGTTGTACTAGTGCTGAGCTCTTATATCCAATCCAACGAGGTATTTCACATGTCTGCAGCAGTTCGAGGCCTTTGCGGAGTTTTAACCACTCCTCTTCGATATCCGGTGGAAGAGCAGAGTCCCGGGTCGATTCGTTGCGCTAAAGTCGTTGGAGTATGATCTTCGCCTTTACAACACATGGTGAAATCCATCCCAGTGGATCAAAGATTCGAGCGATGTCTGCTAATACGGAGCGTTTGGTGTGTGTCTTGACGTCTGGTAAGTTGATTTTAAATTTGAATGTATCATTTGCTGGGTGCCATTGGATACCCAATGTCTTAATGCCTTCCGGGGACTCAAAGTTGAGTGGTAAGTTAATCTCTCTTTCATTTTCAGTTACTTGCTCCAGAATTTTCGACGAATTGCTTGCCCATTTGCGTAGAAGGAATCCAGCAGCCTTCAATGTCGAGATGACGTCCTGTTGTATCAGGATAGCCTCATCTTCATTATCGGCGCCATAGATAAGGTCATCGACGTAGAATCCATCGGTGAGTACGTGTGTTACGTGAGGTTTCGTGTGTGCGACGTCAGCTGCTAGCTGATGTAGAGTTCGTACCGCTAGGTATGGTGCTGATGCCGTGCCGAAAGTTACTGTCTGTAATTTGTATGTTTTGATTGGTTCCCTTGGTGATGATCTCCAGAGAATTAGTTGGTATTCAGTATCTTCCGGAGCCATCCAAATTTGTCGGTACATCATGCTTATGTCCGCTGAAAAAGCTATGTTGAACTTTCTCCATTTGGCAACTAAGTCGATGATGTCGGGTTGTAGTCGCGGTCCTATCAGTAGATAATCGTTGAGGGATTTGCCGCCTGCGGTTTTGCACGAGGCATCGAATACGACGCGAAGTTTCGTGGCAGTACTCGACTCCTTGAATACCGCGTGGTGCGGGAGAAAGTAATGTTTCCCAGTCATCAGTTGTGTGTCTGGGATGACTTCTTCCATATGTCTCAATTTCGCATATTCATTTAAGCAATCGATGTATGCTTCCCTTAAATTGCTGTTAGTTTGGAATTTCCTTTCAAGTTGGAAAAAATCTAGCCAAAGCAGCCCGTTTAGATTCACCCAGGGTTGGATGAGCCCCGTCCTTGAATGGAAGTCGGACCTCGTATCTGCCATCCTGTCGGCGTTTGTATGTGTGTTGATAGTGTTGTTGACACTGCTCTTCATCCGATGTTAATTTTCTCTCGTCTAGGTTTTCTTCAATTTCCCAAAACTGTTTGAGTTGCATGTGTTGTGGTGGTTCAGCATAGTTATTGTGTTGGACTTTGGTGTCAGGGAAGTGCTTCCACTCAGGATCCATCCTAATTCAGTTTGTTGCGCAACTGGTGAACTTCTTGGCTCCTTACGAGTCCTTCTAGAATGATGGATGAGTAAACGTCGGCACCTAATAGTAAGTCTATCTTCCCTGGTAAGTTGTAAGAGGGATCCGCTAAAGGCAGGTTGGAGATGTGGCTCCACTTACGTTTTGGCAGCTGTTGCTTTGGCAGAAGAGAGGTGAGTTGAGAAAAGACAAATGCTCTGACCCTAAGAGAGAATGTCGACTTTGTTTGTGATTTTATGGTAAGTTGTGTTTGGTATTTTGATGTTCCAGTCAGTGTCTGTCGCTGTCAATCTATTCTTTTTCAATTTCAGTAGTTGTGTGGCCCGTTCTGTAATGAATGTGGCTTCCAAACCTGGGTCCACTAATGCTCGCAGTAGATAATAAGTGCCGTCGGAAGCTTCAGCTCTGACTAACGCGGTTGCAAGTAAGACGTTGTGATTTAGTTGATTGAAATTTGTATTTATCGCATTTGATGTTGACGGGCCATTGTTGTGGCTCTGGTCTACATGCAGTAAGGTGTGATGCTTTAGACCGCATTTGAAGCATCGGTTAGTGCTGATTGAATTTTTCTAATTGTTTCAGCGCGACCCTTAGAATCCATGTTGAGAAATCGTTTGCATCGTCGAATGCTATGGGATCCTTTGCAAAGACGACAGAGGTATTACTTTGTTGTCGAATTTAGATGAAAGACGTTAGCCCTTCGAGAAGAATTTGTCGACGGATGCGGATTTGCTTCGATATTATTCTCTAAGGAGTTGAAGCGACCTTCAATGAAAGCGAAGAACGATTTAATTTCTGGTAGTATCTTTGAATTGCCTAATATACCGTCCCAATCCTTCTGGGTTTGTGGAGGCAATTTACGGTACAAGATGTAAATAAGGATACTGTCCCAAGTCTCGACTCCCATCCCTAAGTTGGAGAGAGCATGGATGCACTCGATGCTCGTATCATGCAAGGCCTTTAACGACGCAGCGGATTCGTGGGTGAGTTTACCTTGTTCCAATAAATTGCCAAGTTGTGTATTAACTAGCTTTCTTTTATTTTCATATCTATCAGACAGAATTTCCCATGCTGAGGAATATTTTTTTCCATCGATGGGGAGATGCTGGATTAGCCGCGCTGTTTCACCTGTTACCGTGCTTTTTAAGTATTGCAATTTCAACATCAAAAAAGACACCAAGATCTTTTTTCTCCAATACACTTTCAAGAACAAAGTCACCAATTTTGTATTCGAAGAAAATTTATGGAAAGTTACGGTAATAAGTAAAGTGTTGACATTTAGTGATCTTCAGAAAAAGTTGGTTAACTCTACATCATTCTGATAACTTTTGAAGATCATCTTGTAAAAGAAGGCAATTATCTATAGATTTAATGCATCTGAAGAACTTTAAATAATCTGCAAATAAAAGTGGACTAGAGTTCAAGAAAATATCGGACATGTCGTTAATAAAAAATAAGAAAAAGAAGGGGCCCAAGTGGCTTTCTTGGAGGACGCCCGAGGTTACTTCAATTGGTCTCGAAAGTCTAGATCAATGCACACAAATTGTTAACGATCTTTAAGGTAAGATACCAACCATTTCAACATATTTGAGTGAAAGCCAAATAATTTTAATTTTTTAATTAAAATGGTGTAACTAACTCTATCGAAGGCTTTCGCAAAATTAGCATAAATGACATCAATTTGATATCCTTCCTCGAGTTTATAAAGAACGTAATTGGAAAAAATAGAGAGATTGGTGGTTATGGATGTCCCTGCAACAAAGCCATGTTGAAATGGTGAAATATGCTCTTTTAGAATAAACGTTAACTTGTATATAATTTTCTCAATGAGTTTTAGTATACACGAAAGTTTGCAAATCGGACGATATTTAGATATTTCCTGTTTTGGGCCAGTTTTATGAATTGGAGATAAAAATGATTTTTTCCACACAGATAAAAATTCACCACTCTCGAGAGATCTATTGAAAATGCAAAAAATCGAGTCAGATTTTCAAATACTGGAATTTCATAAGGGTTGCTGTCGCTATTTAAATTCAAAAGACCTGCACCGATTTCGGAAATATTTAGCTTTAACTGACCAATGTCAACTTTGGGAGAATAATTCGGATTCTCCTGACATGACTTCATTAGATTTTGTGTAATTGGATTCGAAATAGTGAGCAAATGAGTTACAAATATTCGAAAGATCCGAGAATGTTGAACCAAGGTAATTCATACTGCTAGGAATATCATTGGTCAATTTTTAACTTTTAATAAATGACCAGAAACCCTTGCAATTTGTCTTAAGGTTGGATTCAATTGACAGAATGTTGAAATTTGTTGAAAACATCGAATTCTCGCTCTAACCGACTAAAAGACATACTGTTGCCGCAAATGCCTGATCGTTTCTAAGCCCTGTTTTTTTTTTATTACTTAAGTTACAGGGCCTCTTGTTAAACCAAGGAGGCTTTGAATTAGATTTAATCCTGACTCTAGGTACATGCATATCAATTGCCTCTTTCAGATTATCGCTTTCGAGTAGCTGAACTTAAAATTATTACATTTTCTGGATCTAAGGTAATTATGAAAAGCAACACTAACATGAAGAGCATACTGGTGAACAGAATTTGGGAAAATTGGATAAGGTGATTTATCAGCCGATATTGTTAATTCTCTGTCAACAAATATAAGATCAAGTATACGACTGAAATTATTCTTGTAACAATTAATTTGAATTAAGTCAAAACTTGTAAAAGAATCAATTAATTCACATTCAAAATCAGTATTTACATTAAATGAAGCTCTACTGAATCGAAAACCCATTTTATATTAGTAAGATTGAAATCTTCTAGAATGAACTAGTTTAGATAAATAGGATTTGCAATTGTTTACATGAATTTTACATACATCTACCGGGCTTCTTGGCGGAATATAACTCACAATAATTGATACGTGCTTATTTTTAAATTTGATCTTAACTATGTATAATTTGATCAATGTCATATGGACAAGAAGAAGCAGATGGCAACTCCAAATTCATGTATGTGTATGAGGAGCGAACTGCAAGCTTCACCCCTCTTTCCTGTCCACTGGTTTGAGAGCACCGATCTTTGCGAAGGAGAACATAAAAATTGTTGTTGCAAATTTCTGCATTGAGATGATTACTTGTTAACCAAGTTTCGGTGAGTGCAATGAAATCATATTGAATGGAGGACAAAGACAAGAACATTTGTTGTAGTTTTGTACGCATTCTTCCGACGCTCTGGTAATAGCCGATGAGCTGGTTACCATAAGATAAGAGTTTGAAGGGGATGAATATACAGAAGTTAGTGTTAGTTGTCAATTGAAAGGCGGCTGTGGTAAAAGCTGTTGCGTTGATGGGTGTGGAGGCAGTGAGGTAGGTGGCTGCGGTGGATGTAAAGACGAAGATGAAGACGATGATATGTTCGTAAGCTGAGATCAGGGGTTTGTTGTTTGAGTATGAATGTTATTATTGTTGTATACTCCCGAAACTATTTTTTTTACTTGAACTAAACATGGCCATGCAGAAGAGTCCATGATAGTCGAATATTTAGAAGTTAATTTAAATGTAACGAACTCCAGTTTTGACAAATCAGATTGTTTTTTGACTAGCGCATGGCATTTAAATTGATTGTATCTTCCTTAAACTTAGATAGGTGAATCCATTAATGTTCCGGTAAATCACACAGGGAAGATGAAGAGTCCGAGCCAATAATTTTTTTTTGATTTTTGTGGCCTTTCACTGCTTTTCATTCAGAGTTACTTACTATTATTGATAAAAAGGGGTTGGAAGTCGATGTTAGCTGATTTAGGTATGTAAATCAGAATCAAATTGAGTTGATGAAGATGAGTCTTTTGATAAATTAATATTAGTGGCGGAAGATGGTAGATCGCGATTTTTATTACGATTAACTAGAGATTTATAGTTTTTGTCGGATAATTCCATACAACTTTTGTGAAAGTAATGACAGAGAAAACCACACTCGACGGATTCAGCACTTTTAGATCGTTTTATGGCCAGATTGCACAAATCTTAGACATTTTAGGAAATAATTTACAACCGACTCGGAGAGAGGACGATGAAGAACTTAAATTGAATAAAACAACACCCGCGAGAGGCATCGGGAAACCGGTAAAGGTAAGTGATGATAGAGTGATTTTAAATTTTCCATAAATACATATATATAAGATTTTTAATTTAGATTTTACACAAATCTTCAGAACAAAACTTACCAAGACTTGTTTAAGTTTTAGAGTGTATGTGAAAACAAGACACTATAGTAGTTTAATAATTAACTTACGCTATTTCTTTTTAGAATCGACGTTGCAATCGGAGAAAAATTGCCACCGAACCGCCGCCGTTCAGGACACTTCTCAATACTCAAAATAATAAGAAGTGCGACTCCCTAAACCAGACCAATTAGCTGCGTCAACGGTACCAACAAGTAAAAATGGTTTGATATTGACTGTAAGCGATCTAGAGACGTATCTTTTGCGTTTCTCAGGCTAGTAAGAACGAACAGCAGCAATTCAAAATTCTATAAGATGAAGGATTTAAGAAAATTTGCCAAAGAAAAAATAGCATTTAACGAACAAAGTACTTCTTCACTTCAAAGTACCACTTCTCTAATCTGCTCAATGTACCACAAACCTCTCAACCGTTTCAATACGCAGCGCTGTGGATTGTCGACGAATTCCTGGACAAGGCGATAACTATTGACGAGGCACAAAATATAAATGAGAAGGCGAAAAATAAGAAAGCTCCCGGAGACGACCGTATTACATATGAGTCTTAAAAGAATTGTACACCTGAATTTCTATCAGCACTAGTGTTGGAGTTCAATCGAATTTTTGAAAGTGCAGACACACCAAGTAGCTTTCGGAAATCAATCATATTTCCAATGTAATTTTTAAAAAACTTATTCAGTGGGCCAACAACAAAAAAAATCATCTATAAAGTCCAAGGGGACTTCAGGCAGAACTATATTTACGCTAGCGAACATTGCTGAAATCTATAAGAACAACCAAAAAAAAACTTTATACGATTTTCCCGAGGAGCACTTTTCTACAAGCTGTATAAATATGGAATATCTACTAAAATAATGAACATTTTACGAGCAATGTATTCAAATAATACAACTTCCGTTTGGGATGGAAACTACCTGTTCGTTACTACCTTACAGTTACTATTTACGCCATAACAGACACTGTTAAAGGTGGATTTGAGTTATATTGAACAAACATTCCAGTTCTCATGTTTGCAGATGACATTGTCTTTAAGGATAAACCTAGTAAAGTCGAAGATGATGATGACTTAGAGAAGGTGGTGGGAGGTACTCTCAAAGTGAACGGACGTTTCAAGGGGAAGCTATAAAAAAAATAGCGAGGGTATAGATACCAAGAGTATAAATAGCAATTCTGATCACTCCAAACTTAAACATGAATAAGCACCTTCAAAACAAATTGTCTGAAAATAACCACGCCATTTCTTCAATCTGGGGCAAATGCATCAATAATAAACAAGTAAACCACAGTGCCAAGCAAAAGGTATTTCGTTCAACTGCAGCCGCAATTCTTCTATATGGAGCTCAAGTGTGGGATTTTTGTTCTTATATGTACAGTTGTCGAGAAGTTTCTGAGGCACTTCCTTAAGCGGATATTTAGATTGCAAAGTTCTACCGCCAACTATATGCTACATCTTGAAACGGGTACTCCCCCTATGTTTCTCAACACATAAAAAATGCATTTTAATTATATAGCAAAAGTGTTTACGATGGAGGACGAAAGGCTACCTAAAAAAGTACTCATGCACGCCATAAGAATAATAGAAAGGCTGGTGCAAGAATAGGAGAGTCTTGGATAAGGATGTGGGGTAGTACTTAACATTACACCAAGCTTAATGGCTGATTCTTTAAGAAGGCAATTTGACACCTCATTAAATAACTTTGGAAATATTTTATACCAGAAATATGTCAAAATGTCAGTTTTCTCTGTTCCTCTATTTCAGGAGATTTGATCCAATTGAACCTCACCGCCCAGAACTACCAACCTTATGCAATATCTGTAATATGATGTAAGTTAAGATATATTACACTTTCTAGTAATATGTCCAATTTTAAGAGATTTCCGGAGACGAATCTTCGGTTTGCATGTTCTGGAAGAGAATGTTGCAATGGGTATCTTAAATGGAGAACAAGGCTGGGATTTGTTATACGACTACACCGTGAATGTGCTTCGGTAGAGAAAATGCATAACCGAGGTGACTTCTGAACCATCCGTACAATATAGTTAATGTATGTATATGTATATCTATATCATAGTCGAAATTATAAACAACCAAATGCCAATCTGGTAGACGGCTGTATGCCAGACCAAAATAGACTTAGAAATACTTTTTTGTAATATTTTTAATGAAATAACGTCATTTATTACTTATTGTTACTCACTTTTTTACTTGTGAGGGTCGTTTTTAGTTGGGGGTCGCAAAACAGCTTACAGTAGTAATATCAAATGCTCAGGCCCAGTATATTGCACTCTCAGATCCAACTAAGGAAAAGTATCCGCTCCGTTTTTTGCTCAATGAGTTGAATGTTGACTGCAAAGGACCGACTACAATATATTGCTACAGTCAAAGTGAGTAACACACAGCCAATTACCGTGTTAAGCATTCCCGAATAAAGCCAATTCACTATAAATACGATTTTATAATAGAAGCTATCGAAACAAGGGAGTACAAGTAGATATCTTCAAACCAATTAAATGCCAGCTGATGCTCTAATTAAAGCCGTTCCTAACGAAAAACATCGAATTTGATTCAACGATCAAATTGCAAGAGCGCAATTTTTAAGCTTATTTGCTCCAAAATTGAGGAGTGATAAGAGATACATTAACTTATTGCATACGTATAACCCTTCGTGTTCGGGTCAGAATATACCCGAGGTAAGGCATGCCTGTCGTAGAGGCGACTTAAATCCATCGTTAGTTCTACTAACATATGCCACCAAAGACAAGGCGTTGAGTGCCAATGTCTGCAGGGCCGGCTTTTGGTTAAATTGGCTAGGTCTCCCACGACGCCCAGACGAGTTCATATTCGTGGGAACAAAACACGAACACAATTAACAAAGTAAAAACCTAAATAAAAATGAAAATAATAAAAAAAATCAAAGAAAAATAAATAAGCAGGACTCTAGGACATCCACGGACGTGGGAGGAACATCCGAGGACGAACTGTTGGCCTCAGTATGTTAGGTTAGGGGGGAGTGTAATTGTTGAACATCACTATCACTCGGAGGCCAAAGGGTCCATTGTGAATCCCTACATTTGTGGAGTACACATTCTTTAAACCCGTCCTATCACGTGGTGGCTGAAACCACTCCGTGCTCTTTATGTATTTTAGCAGATTTGATATATCTGCATTTGCTACATCTACAGTCTCTGTGAAGAATCTACGTCCCAGCGAAGCTAGGCGCCCATTCTGGAGAGCAGGGCATTGGCAAAGCAGTTGTTGGATCTTCTCGGTTTCTTCCTCGTCGCCTCAGCTCCGGCAAAGATCGCTGGATCCCGAGTTCCATTTCCGGAGCATTGCAGACGGGCATACGGATCGAGTTTCGGTCCAGCGCCAAGAACTTCTTTGTTTTGCCAATATTAAGCCTTGGTCACGATGATCTTGTCATGTGACTGTCGTTTCTTGCAAGCCAAGACGAATTGGCTTCTCTTATTATTGTGTCGTTTATGATCCGGTGTAATGCATTGATCGGTGGTTGCAGTGACGTGTCCGCTTCGCTGATGTTCATTTCAGACCCTTGTCTGGCCAATTCGTCCGCTCTTTCGTTCCCTGCAATGGCTGCGGCTCGGGACTCAGCAGAGTTTGACCTTGTGGTAACTGATGGACTTCAGTGAGTCGTGACATTTCATGACAGCCTTCGATTTCGTTGTTCAGGATCCTATTGACTTCAGTGTGGTCTACTGTCTACAAAGGTAGTGATATCCGATTGTGGGATATCGGTTGCGTGTAAGTGTTTGGCTGCTTTCTCTATTGCCAGGATCTCTGCTTGAAAGACGCTGTACAAATCAGGGAGTCTAAATGATTCTTGTTTGTGCAGGGGGTCAGAGTAAAACCCGGCTCCAGTGCCTGTGTTCATTTTCGATTCGTCGGTGAAGAGGGTCGTGGTCGTTGATAACGGCGTTCGATAGCCACTCGTCTCTGTCGGCGAATAGGATTGGTATTTTGAGAGAGAAGTCATTGTGGGGAGATATATAGTCGGTCGTAGCGAGGCCCCTAGAACCATGTTTTTTTTCCCAGGTCATCTATTATTTCTGAATAGAGTTGGATACAGCAAGACCAAGTTTATTCTGAGCAACATTTCGAGGAATGAAGCGGCCGGGATCTCCAATGAAAAAGGTCTTGAAGACAAAATAAAATACCAAGCTGTCATTGAGGAATACGAAAGACATGTCGAAAACTAGAACCCACTACAATCAATAAGCGTAACAAGTCTTAGAAACAGTCTGCACAAGCCGCTAAGAAGAACAAAGTGAACACAGCATTAAAGCAAGACTGTCGGAGATGGTGGACCATATTTTAAAAAACAAAGCTGAGAAACCGCAGAAAAATAGCACTTTCTTATTGCTCTCTATCAATGAGGAATGCCTGACAGCCCTCGAAGAAGCAAAGAGCAAAATGCGATTTATCATCAGGTTTTCCATACTAATAATCAACCAATTCATGGTTCCCGACAGTGATACAAACGATATCGATCCTGCCGGCAAATACCGATAGCTACCGACGTCCCACAAATACAACAATCATATCGTCAATAATATTCGACGTCGTACAGATAAATCTCCAGCACTCGAAGTGTGCTTCGGAGAATCTGCTTGTTTTCTTAAGGGAGGAAAATATCGACATCGGCATCATTCAGGAATTCCGGGTTAAAGTACCGAACATCCTTGGCCTCAAAGACGACCAGTACAACCTTTTCTACAACCAAGAAAATGATAAAGCAAGAACCTGCATCCTTGTTAAAAAACATATCGACTCTTTCTTTTGTCCCGATTTTAGCACGGACGATCTCACGGTTATCAAGCGAGAAGATACGGTTGAACATATTCATCATCTCGCCGTAATTGGCTCGAAGCGGCACCTTCAGATGAAGTCATACGTCTGGTGATGCGGACCCAAGCAAGGAACAACATCCAACTTCTGACCGCCGCTTAAAGTCGCAAGGCATCCAAGTAAGATATAGATAAACTCGTTATAGTCGAGATGAGGTAGCAGCGACAGGTGAGTCCCGTAAACTAGAGCCACTCTACCGTGGACCTTACATCGTCCGAAGCGTACTGATGAATGATCCTTACGTTGTTTCAGACATACCCGGAGAGTAGCAGAATCAGCGTAAGTTTAACACCGTGATGAGCTCCGACAAACTTAAACCGTGGTGCAAGCTGGCGGAGGAGGGGCTTGTCGACGTAGTAGCTGAGGCAATTTCGGATGAAGACGAGGATACCGATGACGCTGGGTTAACGGAGGACGTAGTCATAGATGAGGAGGCTGGCACAATCGACCCTGAGAACGCTGATCGTGAGGATAGGATGGTCGAACTGTCGCATCGCAATGGGAGCGGTATATAATAAAGTACCAATCAGGTAAACGGTGTTGTCTTTTTACACCTTTGCTTTCGATTTGGTTGTGGCTCCACTCGGTCTTACATTAGTGACTAAAACTAGCGACTGCAAGATACAAGTTAAGCAATTAGTGGGTCTCCAGCTTTCGATCTTTTTTAGACCACAGCCGTATACTCTTCGAAATCAATGTCGAAGTAAAATCATCGACCCTTTTCAGAAACCCTAAACGCATTAACTGGAAAAGATTCGACAAAATCCTTCCCGCAAAACTCTTAGATACTTTAGATAGGCATATAAACACGAGTACAGACATGGATTCTAGAGTAGGAACATAAGAGGAAGCTCTAGGTACAGCTTTTAAAAATGTATGTCCTATTAGATACAGTAAAAAAATTCTTCCACCCTGGTGGAATGATGATTTATCAAAAATCAGAAATATGACCAGGGCCATTTTCAATATTTCAATATTTGCTACATCAGAGAGGCAGATTGGACAGAATACTGTCAGTCCAAAAAGATATCGCCTGATTGAGTAAGATTATGTCCAAAGGACATTCCTCCCCATCGTTTATCAAACTGAGCTACGTTCCCGTCTCGTGGAGAAAGGTTCATATAGTCTTCATTCCAAAAGTTGGAAGAAAAGGCCACGAATCAGCCAAGGATTTCCGCCCCATCAGTCCATCATCTTTTCTCCTAAAAACGCAAGAGCGTAAAAACAAACCTCAAACCCTCAACATGTCTATTTCAAAACAGACTGCGGAGCATGAGGTCGTGCGAACTGTTGAGAGATCCATAAATTTTTATTGATTTCGAAATCGAAATTGATTTCACCAAATCAATTTAAAGATCCCTAATGGCCAGTGGAGTAGAAGGTTTCATCCGTAAGTGGATAGTCTTAATGCCTGAAACCAGATTCATACAATCGCAATTAGGTAAAAGATTCCTTACAAAATCCGTCAATAGAGATACTCCACAAGGTATCTCACCTCTTTTTTTGCTGTTAACCATCAGCGGTATCCCAGTTGAGCTAGGACTTTCTACCCCTACAGCAAAACCTTCAGTTAAAGTTAGGGACTCAGATATTAGCTGACCTATGGCTCCCTAGTGTGGTGGCCAACCCTAAGCAAAGCTTATATAGATACGAGTATATATCAAAGTTGTTCCACTCGTAATTAATACGGTCTCACCTCGATCACTTGAATGAAATTTGAAACCATACGATATATATATGAAACCCATGATATTGACTTCTCTTGGTTAATATTATCGCCAGATGCTGTCAGCCTTAGTTGCCACAAGTCGCCGCACGTTACTTCCAATTGAAGGGACCTTAATGAATTTGCTTGTAGTGGTCGAGTCCAGGACTAGCCTTGAGTATGGAATAAACCGAGACATATCTGGTTGCCATTGTACAAATATGTCCATTGGGCTGTTTCCGGAAACTCTTATCTAAGGTTTACTTCACACCACGTGGTGCAAAGGTAATTATTAATTATTAATTGTTTCACACATATGCTAATGCAGCATAAAAAAGCCTTTATACACTATCCCAACTTAAGTAACAAGTGGATTTTAATGATGTCGGCGCTATATTCATGGAATTCGCCGATGTGAACATATCTCTGTTTATTTAGGGGACTCGCTTGTTTGCAGCTTGCAGCACTGCGAGAGGTGATCCAAAAATAATAATAACGGAAATAAAACGCGATTATTATATTATAGTTAAAAAAATTATTTGTTGTTCTACAGATTCTCCTGACCAGTTAATATATTTACTGCATTTTTTTTACTAAATACAGGATTTCCTTAGATAAAAATTCTCTATCTTGACCGTCCGAAAAAGCCTCAACAGCGGTTCAAATTTCTTACCCCGGCTGTTGTCCTTGACGCGCGGAAAGAAGTAGAACTCATTGGGAGCTAGATCTAGAGAATAGAATGAGTGTTTGAGCAGTACGAATCCCGTTTCTAGAATGGCAGCGATCGCAATTGCGTCTTTGTAAGCCAGTGCGTTGCCTGGGTAAAACAGCATTTCAGCTCGCATTTTATCGCGTCTTTTCTCTTATCGCTCGCAGGTTTAGTTTTTTTTAGTTTTAAATCCATTTTTATTCATCGTTTCTTAGATCGACCTTATCCCAGACAAAAATGCTTAAAACTAGCTTAACTTACAAATTTAAAATCCTTCTGGCCCCTGGATAATATGCATTATTCAGTGCATTGTTGAACTAAATGGTGGACCTCGCTACAGCCACTAGCGGAAGGTGCATCAGCACATCATTGGATACACCGTCGATTCCCGCGGACTTTTTCTTTTTCAATGACTCGAAGATCACCGTCGAAATGAACAAGGTATTAGCCCCCTCATTGGCGGTGGCATTGTTTGCCATGAACTCTTCATTGAATCTGATAAAGCCAAGGTTCTCTGATTGCCCATGATCGTTATTATTTCGAAGATAGAAGTGATGAAACACGGCTCGGTTCTCTAGGTCGTGGTTCGGGCGAATACTATCATATACCTTGTACACTTCCTGGAACACAGCTCCTACTGTCGCCACCTTCTCCTGAGGATCCTCGATCACGAAAAAGTCGTCATCCAGGATGGCGCTCTTTGGATCGATGCTAATCGATGCTGTTAGTAGCAAGCCTTCATTGTCAGACGTTCTCGGAAGCTTCAGATCCTGAATGTCATTTTGATTGTTTTTCCTTGTTTTATTTATTTGCATAAACATTTATTTACATTTATTTGCGGGAATATACTTGGGCTGTTGGAATTTACAGCACGGATTCTGTTGTTCCAATGCAAACTTACAGGTATTCTGTAATTTTCCTTGATTAACTGTTGGAGATTTTTAATCAATGACTGCAGTGTCCTGACCTCCGAGTTTTGTCTGTTGGTAAGCCGCTTGTGCAAGAGTTTGAGTTTTGCCAGGAGTCTACTTTTTTGTCGATTGTTGTGCTTTGGTACACGTTTGTGATATTGTTATTTCGTTGGTATTGTATTGTCCATCGTCTGCTTAATTATATCGTCCATTTGTTTGAGGTACCTGTCAATCTCGTAGTTTGATAGGTTCCTATTGGACGGTAGGAAGGAGGCGCTCGAAGTGAGTGCTATCATTACGGAATTGGCAAAGCGTGACCAGCGCGCCCTACTATAATCGTAGGGGTGCGTTTGAACATACTCTGCCATTTCCGCGAACTCGTCAGGTACTGTGATCACGGCAGCTAGTCGGCAATGGTCACTGTGATATACAATGGTCCGTAGACGGTTAATAGACCATTCGTTCGTGTCTGCCTGTCTCAGTCGATAGTCTATCAGCATGAGATCCAGAAAGGAGCCACGAAGAACCTACCAATGACTTAGTAGACTTCCTCTAGTGTTGGGAAAGTTATTTCCCCCATCACTATGTATAATAAAAGTTATGTACCGAGTTCAAGCGTAGAGGTCGAAAGAGTGTCTCGAGCATTGCGATAAAAATAATGGGTACCAGTGTACCCATTGCAACCGTAGGTGCCTAAGGCCGGCAGCAGGGAGCTGGTACTATCTACTCGGATCGCCAGCTCACCAATCTGTTTGAGCTGCCTAATCTGCCCTCAGAGTGCGTGCAAGACCGAACAGACATCCACCTCGGCCTCCGGTGTCTTAGAGATAGGCACTGGTGCTTTAAGTACAGCTATGGCCTTTTGTACCGTCTTTCCCGAACCTGCCTCCATTTGGGCGCAGATGAACTTGGGTGTGCTGGTGTTTGGAATTGGAAGCGACCTGTGGGCCGCTTCTCTTTGACCTGGCTCTTACGGGCCAGGTTTTCTTTCCTGATGTCCTGTAACTTAGGACATCCCCGATAATTAGCAGGGTGTCCTCGGTTCCTAAATGTTAGGAATATAAAACAGCCAGTTTCGTCCGTTTCCTTAAATAATTCAAAAGAGACTAAAGACTAAGGATTTAAACAATATACTAAATATAATAGTTCATATGTATAAGTCATATTGTTTTGATTCATTGTTTATATATTCATAAGTAACAGAGATGCCAATGTCAGTGATGCGTTGCTTACTAAATACGTATTCAACACTACACCAGACACACTCGAGTTGCTCGTTGTCCGCCATTTTCTTTTCCACGGTCGCATTCCTCGTTTTTGTGGTTTTTTGCGCACTTAACGCTGCATTTCACAGTTCGACGCGGCGTGCCCGAGCCTTTGACTGCGGATACATTGTAAAATGTTCCCGCTCCTCTTAAATTTTTCCCATGTGACAGTCTGGGACGCTAAGGAAGTGATAGTCCTTAGCACCTCCAATTTGTTGAAGGGTGTGAGCTGCACCAAGAAGAAGGGTATTACTCGCTTCTCCCATCGGGAGCTCATGGCTTAACCCCCTTGAATTTGAGGTCATCGCTCTCGAACTCCTTGAGCTGTAAGAGAATTTCCTCGGGTCTGTAATCGGTTTCGACTTTTAAGGGGCATCGTCTGCAACTTCTCGGCCTTCGGTGTGAAGAAGAAAAACTCCGTTGTGGATTCCTTCAATAAGGTTTAGCGTTTTAGGCCTAAACTTTTGAATTTAAAATTACCTACACCAATAGCAATAGCGTTGTTGCTGCTTCTGCTGTTGCGGCTGTTGTTGTTGATGCTGTTTCTGCTGCTACGGTTGTTGTTGTTGCTGCTGCTTCTGTTGTTGGTGCTTTTGTTGTTGCTGCTGCTTCTGTTGCTGGTGCTTTTGTTGTTGCTGCTTCTGATGCTGTGGCTGTTATTGTTGCTGCTGCTGTTTCTGCTGCTGTGGTTGTTGTTGTTGTGTTTATTTCTGCTGCTGTGGCTATTGTTGTTGCTGCTGCTTCTTATGCAGCTGCTGCTTCTGCTATAGGGCAGCTGTTACCGGTTTTTTTCCCTTCTTTTATATCTCCTTGAGCTTGTCGACTACAGCCTGCAGCTGGTCGTGGGGGATGCGTTCTTCCTGATCATCCTCCGTAGCCTAATTTCAAAGGGCGGCGAAGGGGTTGTTGTACCCCGTGTACTGGCCTTCCCTATCTTCGAAGAGGTAGGCAATGGTCTGTCATAGGGCCGTGGTATATGTGATGGTCGAAGTAGTGAGGGGGGAAGTAAATTCAATTAACTGGCCAATAGTTACTGAGTCGAATTGATTATATACGCAATGAGCATACATGCACTATTATGTACAATTTATAATTTTGTGATGGCTCAAGTCGAGCTGCAGTAACGGTTTTTTTTATATTAGTTTACGTCAGTTGCTGTGCTGTTTTGTCATATTCAGTAGTACAATTACTTTCAATCTCTATGCAATTTAGATTGATTATCGTCTACAAAGCAGGTGAAGCTTTTTATAGGTTTGTTTCAGGATTCTTCATGCGTTCTATGTAGAGCATTACATAAACGTGATAAGCCTCCAATAAAAATACTGATCGCTCGACAATTTTTTTTTTATCCCGAAACGAATTACACTCTCAGCGACTAACTACATGTTCAATAGATTCCTACAAGGATACTTGCTTAAAATAAACAAAATTCAATTGGCGGTTCAAATATATACGAGTACTTATGTTGATTTCATATTAATCTTTAAGTTGGAACCATATTCGAGTATTTTATTTTAGTTTTATTTCTACAGTTGACATAAATATAGCTTTCTTCATAATATAATTCTACTGGAATATTTGTTTAACCATTTGTTAAACCATAATACTTCGGCATTGGTAGGATTCTATTCCATTTTGATGTCAAATAGTCGAAGGATGGAACGTACTTTGCAGTGTAAATCTTTTACTCAGATTAATCTCAGATCAAATTCTCTGTAGCAGAATATAGAATATCATGCAATAGTACAAATCATCACATTGTATCCATTCAGGAATCATGGGGGTAGAATAAACACCTGTACGGTGTTGTTGGTATACGTAATGCTCTTTATGATGAGCGGTCAGAAAGGCATATGGCTTGCCTCATCATATCGAACTCACTATCGGCAACCAAACTTGGACAATTCTGTGGACCAGATTTGGTGGCTTCCAGAGCAAGCTACAAAGCGCCCGGAGAAATTGAACACTTCGTCGTAACGCCTGCCTACCTCCCCTACGACTCGGTACTACCTCCGCCACCGAAGGCAATTTCTGAACTCGTAGAGTGCTGTCAGAAAGATTGGTCTCATCACTTGTTGCGATGTTAATGCTCAAAACACCGCAGGGGAGAGCGTTTACATTTTTTAAACTGCCCTCTTTCGTTCGTCTGACCTTATCATTATTAATGTTGGCTCTCAATCAATCTTTGTCATGGCAAGGCGACACGAGCCGATTGACCTAGCCCTATCTAACGGGTATTAGAAGACCATCATTAACTGGAGAGTCTTATCAAATGCTACGTTGTCAGACCAAAGGTATATCGAATTCCAATTGAACCGTGAAATCTTCTCCTCGCAGTCCAAGCGAAATCCGAGAAAGACTGACTGGATATGGCTTAGAGAGGAGCTTGAGAAATCCACTTAAGCCCTACCTAAACCCAGAACAAGGCATTTGGTGGAGGATGCCGTTCATAACCAGAGTAGCGCCGTCACCAACTGTTTTGAACTCGCATGTCCTGTCAAAAAACCTCCCTGCAGGGAATTGGTTTCCTGGTGGAACGCTGAGCTCCAATGTCTTGGCAGGGAGGGCAGAATTCTTCTAGATAGATCGCTCAAATCGAATTGGGAAGATAACTGGCATATGTAGCGATCGAAGCAGAAGGAATACAAGAAGCTTATTCAGCTGCTTCCTATTTTGAAAAGAATTATCACTGCTAGCTTAACACTTGCCTACATCACTATTCCTGGGCGCCCGGTGAATGAGGTTCTTATTCCCAAGATAGGGAAAGTTAACTACTCACTCGCCAAGAGTTTTAGACCAATCAGTCTAACATCCTTCTTGTTGAAAAGAATGTAGAGACTAGTAGAGTTGGACGTGCGTAAAGTTGCCCTTCGAATGCATCTTCTTTCGGAGATGTAACATATATACATACATAACATATCAGTACGGGAAATATTGCGAGACTGCGCTTCAAAACCTGGTTGCAGAATTGAATGCGCAATTGAAAGAAAAGAGCATAAGCTGGGCATTTTCGTTGACATTGAGGAGGCTTTTGATATCGCAACTTTGATATCACGAGAACGAGAAGAAATACTGGCATGACTCAGCTGGTGCTAAAAACATTCCTTTTCCGATATCCAAAGAAGCTAATTACCTGGGAGTCATCTTAGATAGCAAGATACTTTGGTCAAAGCATGTTAAGTCAAAAATCACCAGAGCGCTGTCAGCTTTTTGGCAATGCAAAGCTGCTTTGGCAAAACCGATAAAGATCCTCTGGATCTACACGCAATGATAAGAACGATAACCTCATATACATCGGTTGTCTGGACGAACAGGGTTACATGCAAACACATCGTAGATCTTTCACCAAACTCCAAAGAGCGATTTGTATCGGCTGAACGAAAGCCATGTTTCGCTTCAGGAGTAATGGTTTTTCGTACAACTCGCATTGGAGTGACAGTGTACTTGTGTGAGAAATATCCTACGACCCCTATTTCATGGATATGCTTTCCGATGCAATGACACCTGTCATCCTATTGCGCTTTAGTTTGACAGTCAAATATCCCTGGCGTCAGGATTGGCTCCGGCCAGATACTGAACATAGAAAGAATTGTTTTCGCGTTTTAAAGATTGCTCCAGGTCTGAACGGGCGTCCGGCGCTGGGAATTTCTTTAAGTGCGACTAACTTAATCTTACTTAATCCGACTGCCACTTTCGTTAGAAAAATATGCGTTTGTCTTTGAATCAGCGGTATACGCAATCCAAATGGCCATGCACTATGTTGTAAGACACAAGTGGAAGGGAAAAAGCTTATGCATATAAGCATATGTCGGGAATGATAGCCAAGCTGCAGTCAAAGCTATGTCCAACCCTTGTTCCAAATTTGTTTCATGTACTAATACGCTCATTAGGTCTTTCTTACATACTACGTCCATTACGTTCTGCACAACTTTGTTGCTGATGAAGAATCTTGTCCCAAGAGTGTGAGTATCCGTACCGTCACAAATGAAAGTATATCCATCTTTAACGGTTGTTCTGTTTGTAAATCGAACTTTTTATATCGCTGCAATGTCCAATTTATACTTACTAATTTATTTCATTGAGTGCTGTTCGGAAAGCACCCGGTCTGTGCAAGCTTCGTACGTTCCACGACCCTTCGCATAATTTTTGTGAGTTTCTTTCCATGGGTAACATGGATAATCTTCCTTGGTAGGTAAGGATGAGGTAGGTTAAGATAGGTTAGGAGATGGTGGGTAGCTAAAGTGTGTAGTTTAGTTTGATTTTTATTAAAAAAAAAAACACGAAATAAAGAAAAAAAAAGAATATATTATGCATATAATGAACATAATGTGTACATATTATTATATGTATTTTAGTTAATATATATTTATTTAGTCTTAATTAGTCGTAAGTTTTATATAATTAAAAAAAAACACGATCTGTTGTTGAAGTTTTTGTAAAAAAAAATCTTAGCTTTAATTATTTCTTTTGTATAATTAATATAAATTAATCAAAAGCATAGTTTAAGTCATTCTGTATACTTTAGATTGTCCTTACAGGGCCAGGAAGGTATTTTAAGTTTAGGTATTTTAGTTATTTAAGCTAGCTTTACGCATTTTTATCTAGCATAAGATAGTTCTAAGATGAAATAAAAATAAATTTGAAAAAAAAAAAAAAAAATAAAAAAAAATATCTTCCTTGGATAGTTTCCACCCGGATATCCGAAGGAGGTAAACTAGCTCGGGGGAATGTTAAAAGGGAAGGCCAGCCATATTTACGAGTAACACCACGGTGGATCAATCATTTTTATGTGTGTTTTTGTTTTGGTGTATGTAATGACGGAGTGTGCAGAGTCATCAGCTCTGCGTCTACCTCAGCCATTTTTTTCATTTCTCCAAAAAGAGTCATTACAAATACTTTTGATTACGACATTATATTATTAAAAAAAAAGTATATCAAATATCAAAAATGAAATGTAATAGCTAATAAAAATTATATTGATATATTTAAAAATAACAAAGCGATTCAGTTGGTACCTTTACTATTTTTTGTTCATTGACTGTTCAAATTTTGATATAATATAAAACTGCAATGGCTCATCTTTTTCCAAATTTCTATTGACTACCTTTCCAAGGAACATTTCGATGTGTTCTGCTGCCACACCAAATGGCTCGCTAACTTTAATGGCAATATTGTTTAAGGAAAGCACTTGTCCACTTTCAATTGATGATGACGTTACCAAAGATTTGCCCAGTTTCATACGGCATGGTATTTCACATTCCAATATCTTTTTGTCTTTAACTGTCTTTAATGATTTCCGAATTTCGCCATTTGATTTTAAAAATCTTAATATAAACTTCAATGATTGGGGTGCTGTTAGTAATGAACATTCCTCATAAGCCCTTGTGGTTTTTATAAAAATGTCGAACTCAATGGGATTTAAAGAGCAAACGTGATCGGATCCCCTTAAAGATTTGTCAAATGTAAAGTGTCGCTCAATTATTTTAGCCCCAAGAAGGACAGCGGCTAAGGAAGGTGTCAGTGATGTTTCGTGACCAGAGTATCCGATAACAATATGTGGAAATGCTTGTCTCAATAATTGTATAGAAAGTAAGCTGCAATTTTCTAATTTAGTAGGGTAAGAAGATACGCAGTGTAGTAAAGCATAATTTTTCTTATATGATTGCTCCATAATGTTTACAATTTTTTTAATAGTGGAAAACATTTGCATGCCAGTAGATATAATAAGTGGGCACTCCAATTTCGCTGCCTTTTCCAACATACGGAAATTGTTAGCATCCCCTGATCCTATTTTCACATAGGATAAGTTCAATAGAGAAAGTTCTTCCAAAGATACCTGCAAAGTAAAACAAGAGAGGAAAATAAGTTTGTATTCAAATAATTTTACACATAATTTGAATATTTGAAGATGACATAAACAGCTCACTTTTTATTGTTAGTAAAGTTTTATTAAAATATTTACTTCCGTCCGTCTGTACTGTTACATAAATACACCATTTCTAGCGTACCAGAAGTATTCAACGGAACAAATCACCTTATTGGTTGTTTTTATTTATTTATTTTTTGCACACAGATTTTTGAATATGGAGAATAAAAGTAGAAGTAAGAGTAAGTAAGTAAGTAAGAAGTAAGTAAGGAAGTAAGAAACACTTGCATTTTGTGGTGTTTTATTTGAATGGTTCAGATATGAGCAAAACTGTCCGGATGTTGTGCACTCTACGGTTATTTCGTCAAAATGAGTAAGCTAACAGTATTTTTTAGAAATACATACTTTTAATTTATTTCTCCAATTGATAGTTTATCCTATAAATAAAGTAACAACATTTCATAAAACATTTAATTACCAAAAAAAATTAACAAAAACTAAGATTCGTTGGAACAGTGTCTGACAGAATAGATTAGGCGACTTAAGTTAGAATCGAGCTTAGCAGCAAACATATGCGCAAATCATAGGACAGGTCTCACTTTGAGTTTGTGTGTCTCAGCATTCTCTGTGGAAGAGAAAATATTCGTCTGGATACTTTTACAGGCCTTTCGTCGATATTTCCCCTCTCCTCAAAACTATAGAGTAATTATCCTGTACACTTCCAAGATACCATTTTGTGGGAATCTCAACTGCAATCATCATGATTATACTCTACCCGCTCTTCCTTAATATGGGCGTTCCAAAAAATATGGTTACAGAATTTCTTAAATTTGATTATACGGTTTTGTTAAATGATCTCTATAACATCTCTTGGAAAAGCATTTTAAATAGGTGTTATATAAATGAACAGATTTTCTTTATTAAAGAAAATATCAAGCAGCTTATCGAAAAGCACACTGTAATTGAAACTAAAATCACAAAGAATGGCTTACTTATCTGGATGAACCATATCACTATGAAGGACAGGAACTTAGCGTATAGTCAATCAAAATGAGCTCAAACTCAAATTCAAACCCATCATTCAAAATCAAACAAATCATTCAAAAATCGTGTTAAAAGTATCTCTCCTAAACCAACAAATACGAATAACAAGAAATCAGTGCAAAATGTAAACACTACGGCAACTAATAACTATACGGTTAACGAAGAAGCCTCGATTAGTTCTGTAAATGTCACTGATCTTTTATGCAATGCTAACTCTAATAAGTGCATCGAACCTATGAGTCTACCGTGAATTAAAAACAGAATGCAAATAAAAATAAAACCCCCAACACAAAAAAAAACTCCAAAAAGTAAAAAAATAATTGTTTTTCTCTCGGCCTTTTGAGTTCATTAAAAGAACCTATTAATATTTTTAAGATGATGTCGCCGCGTCGGGGGACCGCTAAGTGAAGAAGGGTAATTAGTTATATCTACATAGGTGTAATGAAAAAACAAAAAAAAGCATATAGCTTCAAATTGTACGTATGAACTTATAATAGTTTTGTACTTCAATCTATCTGACTAGGTCTACTAAGTTCCTACAATGTTTCGATATTGTACCACTTTTGTATGAGGCGTTAGCTTGAGAGCCGCGTGCGTTGAGTGATATGTGGGCACGGGGGCGGAGCAGACATAAGGGCAGACGTCGTTGTCGGTTGTGTCTACTTCACGAATTTTTCAGATTAAATTATTAATACTGAACACTAATTAAAAAATTGGATATGGTTATTTCGGTACTTATTTACGTTGTTTACATAGGGTAGGTCTTTGTATAATCCATACTTTATCATTCTCAATGTTCTTTTTATTTGTATTCTGGTTTTATTTTATTTGCTTAGCGGATTCCCCGACGCGACAACATCATCTTAAAAATATTAATAGGTTCTTTTAATGAACTCAAAAGGCCGAGAAAAAAAAATTTTTTTTACTTTTTGGAGTTTTTTTTTGTGTCGGGGGTTACTTAAAATTTTTAATTTTATTTTTATTACGTTCTTTTTAAAGTACTCGCCATAATTCCGATAGGTACGAGTGACTAATTAAATTACATTTTTCGAAAGGCTCTACCGCAAACAAACCCATATATAATTTACCATATTCAGCATGACTTATTCCCGTTATATTACACATGTGTGTCAAGCGTGTAATCTACGACGGAACTGTGTCTATTTTTTTATAATAAAGCTATTTTTGTTATTAATATCGCGATTCCGGAATAAACTGATTGTTTTTAAAGCAAGTACAGCACCTTAACTACACTATAAACAGAACTAGTTAAGACGAATGTAATGAGCCCATACTTAATAGGTTTACTAATAGGCAATCGTCTCCTACTTTCGAGTTCCATCAGCAGAGTACCAGCTCAGCAGTACCAGCATACATGGGCGTTTCAAATGTTAGGTCGCAGATATGTTTGAAAGCAATGAAAGTACCCATTGTGTCTAAGATCTAGAGTTGCGCAAAATAGTTCCAACCCCGGAACGAACATGGAACGTTTTCTTTTCCAGTCGGAACTAGTATGGTAAGAGAGATCCATATCCGATCCTTCATACCTAATTCGTTCACGAAACACGGAACGAATTGCCTGTACGAGTATGATTGCGGACATTATTGTTTCATCACCCTTCTGCTCTTCCAGTTCCAGTGTGTTAGTGTGCATAAACCGTTCGAGCTTATCGCTACATCAATGTATACGATATTTATTCACATTTTGTTTTTGGTTGTCTACTACGTAGTATAAGAAATGTTCGATTGCATTTATCTTTCTTTTTGTATGTGATTACAACATAGTTCCTTATATAGAATAGTCCTTCGGACGTTCGGCTGGGTTGTATAATATGAACGCCGCTATTGATGAATTTCTAGGCTGAATGGAACTATGGACATGTTATCGTTCAGTTTGAGGAACGATCGGAAATGTTTCCGACTGAGGACATAGTTTCATACATGTCCTGAACTAACCAACTCTACTAAGATCCCTACCACAGCTAACAAAAAGGGGTAATAACCTTGAAACGCCTGAACAGATCTTCATGAATTGTAGCACCATCTCGATCACGGTAGCTTTCAAACAAAAAAAAATTCATCAAAATCGGTCCATTCGTTCAGGAGCTACGATGCCACAGACAGACAAACACACAAACGGACACGTCAAACACATAACACCCCTCTTTTTGCGTTGGGGGTTAAAAAGGGACGGAAAATTATTGGTAAAGATTCTGCTTATACAGAAGTTGGGATTATATCAGCAAAAAAATGGCTCCATCTCTCTCGCCTCTCTACAGCCACTAAAGCGGAGTTAATACTTGAATATGCATCAAATAAGCTGAGTGTTCCAGTCAATTTGCTCTCTTGCTATCCACTTTATAAAGGAGATGTTGATCTCCCATCATTGAAATATGTCAAATATTGACTATGCACTAAATGCTGATAACTGGTCTTTGAATGTGCATGTTAGAAATTTTCATTTCATCCCAAAAAACGAGAAAGTAGTTGCACAAACCCAAACAATTATGAATATTTTATTTTGTTCCACTTCATCTCCCTCTTCGTTATCCAATGTTATTAATGTATATTACCAAAATGTGGGTGGAATGAGAATCAAAACAAAGGATGTTTTTCTTACTGTCTTCATGAGTATGACATCATTATCATCACAGAGATATGGCTGAATGAAAATTTCTCTACAGAAATCTTTGATGACTACTATGCAGTTTATTGCTTTGACGGACCACCAAAAAGTGGCCATCTGCGAGGCGAGGGAGTTTTCATTGCTGTACGTTCATCTCTTACAACGAATGCTGTTATGTACATATGTACAAGGAGCCCGCTATGTGTGTATGAACGTCATCTTGTAAACAAAGAATTTACATTTACATGAATTTAGGTGATGTTAAATGGTCATATTCAAACAACGATAAATGTTTAACCCCTTATAATATGAGAACCGATTGTGAGTTTAGATTTATTGATTCCATGTTTGCTTTTAATATGTTTCAAGAAAACTCTTGTCATAACTCGTTGAATAGAATACTTGATCTAGTGTTTGTAAATAATGACTTATATGAGTATTCTACTTTTAGAAAATTGTAATTGAAATTGAAATGTCCTATAATGGAGAATTCTATTCATCATATTGCTCAGCGCTTAGAACTAAAATGCAGTCTTATTTCAAATAATTATTCGTATAAAAAGCATTACAATTTTTCTAAGGCGAATTATGATGCTCTATATAATTATTTTTCCTCGGTTGATGGTTGAATATTCTTTCTAGTTTGCAACTTAAAGAAGTCTGTAGATCATTTTTAAGTATAATAAATATCGGATGCTCTCAATTCGTTCCTCTTAAAAGAAATATCCGATATTTTAAATTACAAATGATAATAATTTAAGATTAAATTATTTGAAGAATGTTTTAAATTATTTAAAAGGTCTTGATCTGAATTGGACAAAAAAACCTTTCTGTCAACTACGCAGAAAATAGGAATTTTTGAACAAGTTTTTATATAACCAGTATATCCAAAAGCCTTTTGGGCATTATTAATGGAAAAAGTAAGACAAATGATATTTTCCAAAATATGGAATTCAAAGGGATTGTGTCCCATTGTGAACTTTTTTCCAAAGTCCTTTGAGTTTATGTTTATATTGATCATTCGAATGCGAGTTCGTGTTTTAACAATATACTTGATGGTAATACGTATTTAGGTTCATTGCACATTTCAATTGATGATGTATATTGATATATCTGTGGCAACAACCCAAAACCGCTTAAGTCCAAAACTATGATTATTGGGTATAGTACTGAAACAAATTTTTGAATCTGGAAAAAACTGATGCATTAAAACAACAAATCTTTTTCAAATTCCAGTTAAAGGCGTCAACCAGAATCGCATACACAATTTGTTTTTTAATTCTTATATCCTTATTCCCAAATTTATTGCAAAAAACATTTTTAACGTTGTTTTTCCAAATTATGTTTTACCCCTTATTGCTTACCTATGTCACTTAACCTGTTATTGCAAACTGAACCATTTTTCGAACTTTTCCTTAAATGAGATAAGCTGTTTTTGAAAATCAATTTTTTCACTTCAATCAATTTAAGTGATTTTTTATTGAAAAAATTAAGGTATTTTTAAGAACGAAAATTCACAGTTAAAAAAGGAAAACAAAACTTAAAAAAAACAGGCAACATAAAATTATTAAAAAAAAATAAAAACATTTCAAAGTAGAAACAAAGTCTTAAATCCCATCATTTTCATCCTCATCCACTAAGTCAGTATTTAATTCTAATTTTAGTAAATACTATTATTAATTTAGTACAATTATCATTTTAGTACTACTGGTGCTTCCCTTCAAACGTCTGGGCGTGGCAGCTAGTGCTGGAGATGAGCTGGGCTCGAACCAAGACAAGAAAGCAGAAGTGCTTGCTTTATTTTTCTCTGCAGCCATAACCGTTTGATTTTGTGGGGATGGTTGAAAAATTGATGTTTTAGCCAGTGGGGAAACTGGTTTAAACGGAACATACGGAAAGATGGACGCAGTGTTGACAAACTTAGTTGCTTTGCTATTTGTAGACAACTTTGTACCGTCTGATCCGCAAAATACCACATTCTTTGTCCGAGATCCATGACAACTCTATTTTTTTTCCAAAAAATCGTTTCCGATTAGTGTTCGGTTATCTTTGGCATTTGGTAACGCAATATATTTGATGGGCCTTAACCGATTTCCAAATATGATGGTAGTGTCAGCGACTAAAACATCTTGTTGTACTGAGTTTCCATCGGCCAGGGTTACTACAGTTTGCATGCTCTTAAATTGTGTACCATTTCGTAGTAGATGCAAGAATAGCTCTCTACCGGCAACACTTGTACGAGCTGCGGTATCCAAGTACGCAATACCCTTTTCACCATGTGAAGCTATTGAAACCGTTGGTAGATCTGTACACAAAGTTGTTCTAATGCAATTGAATGATACAGTGGCTGGTCCTTTCGGTAAGTCCTTGCAACTTGGGCAGTTCGAGCGGATAAATCCTGGTGCTTTACATTTGTAGCACTGCACTGTTGACTTTTCCGATACACTGGCAGGATTTTGTTTTTCTTTCTTGCGGCATTCAGAAGTTGTGTGGCCTAAGTGCTTACAAAAGGTACAACGTTTCTTTTCGCTCTCGTTTTTCCCCTTTTCTTCTAGGTCCATGCTCTTTTCTGCTCGAGAAATTTCTATGGCTCTTGCTGTTAACAGTAATTCTCGGAAGGTAGTAACACTTTCTCGCGGAACACCGTCTCTGATATGGATGTTAAGTAGTCCATATACGAGATCTAGCATCATCGATTCTTTGAGAAACTCAGGCAGCTTTGAGAGTAGTGCTCTTTTAGTACAAATAAATTCGTCGGTTGGCTCTTTTGGCTTTTGATTTTGTGCGAAAACCTCCATGTATATGCGGTAAGCTGGTTTGCGGGAGCAAATGCATTACGTAAGAGTGTTTGCACGTCATGCCAAGTTTTTACTTCTAGTTTCACACCTTGCCACCAAGTTATAGCATTATCCAGTAGCAGAAGTGGAAAGCCTTTAATAGCATCATCATCACTTATGCGCTCTATGGCTTTCTAGACGTTTATAGTGGCTATAAATGCTTCTACAACCACAGGGTCTCTTTCTCCCTTAAACCGGGCTGTGCAGTTGCTAAAACTGCCGATTCGCACATTCTGTGTTTGAATCGTAGCAATGAACTCCTTCAGCTGAGCGTCTGAAAATACTGCCATTTTGCTGTTTTTGTTTTTAGCTGCGGCAATGCGCTCGCTATTTCTCTGTCAGTGTTTGAGATTTTGAAGAGTCCAGGCCTCTAGTTGGGACGCCAATTGTAATGGTGAAGAGGTGGTGAGACTCTCTCGCTTTCTCTCGCTAGGTGAATAAACTAAACTAAACTGAACTAAAATGTCTGGAAATGTTTATTAATTTTTCTAAGCCCAACAATGACCACGCCCACCAGAACGCTCACTTTCTTGTACTTCGAAAAAAAATTAAAATCTAGTATATCTATTATTTTCAGTGTATCAAAATTTAGGGTCGTCACATTTGGCTATAAATACGCCTACAAACAAGTATATGTCTTGTTCTTATGGTCTCTTTTAAAAATAAGTAAAATACACATATCCTTTTTCAGTACAAACAGAATAACAAATCAAATTTTAATACAAAAAATAAAACAAAATACTGAATAGAAACCAATATTCCGCATTGCCCTCCTCAAAACATAAATACACAGGCCAACGGCCGACCCTACACCACGCATTGCAACATTGTTACACCTCACAGTAAATCAATGGTAAATAACCCAAAGCGAAATCACTCACTTGTTTGTCCAGCCCGGGCGCGATTTTAATAAGAGCAAAGGAGTACTAGTCAACGCAGATACATTTTTAAGACTAACTTGATATTTATTTGATTTCTACAAATTGATACTCGTACTCATGATATATATATATCATATCTTATAAGCGAAATTGTTAGTAGTTTACTGTCAGTTGGTGTTACAGAACACGAAAGCGGCAATACAATGCAATCCACAGAAGCGTTATCTATCAATATAGATCCTCTTAAATATTTAGGACAGCTGCCTGAATTCAAGGGTGACTACAGGGAATTACAGAACTTCCTTAATCCAGTTAAGAAGATACACCCATTACTGACTAAATATAGCCCGTTAGCACTAAAGATTTTCTCAGATATGATAAAGGTCAAACTAAAGGGCCATGTTAGAGACGTTATATATGTATATTAATAATCACAAAACCACATGGACAGGTACTCGTATAAGGTATGTTTTAATCAAGAACTTTGGCGACCGAATGAGCTTGGAGGAGCTGCTCGACGTCAGATTTAGATCAAATAGCGTAGATATCTACAACATTTTGATTTTGAGAAGATTCAACAATAAGACTGGACAAATGCTCGAAACAAATGTCGAAAAACTTCATGCCAAGTCTCCAGACCCTATAAAATCAATTCTTTACTGCCGAAAGCCGTCCTCCTTAGAAGATGCTACGAACATTTTGCATGAGGCAGGATACATTTTTCAGAACATTAACCCCTCCATATAACCAAAATGAATCCAAGTTTTCTCACACATTTTTATGAGATCAGGTCATGGACAAAAATAAACGATTCTATAACAATTGTGGAAGAAGTATATTATATTGAAAACTTAAAAGCAAGAATCCCGAATACGAACCCAACCTTCCATATAGTCAACTTTAACAGACCTTTTGAGATAACAGAAACCGAGTTAATTTGCCAGTTTAATGTCTGCGAAGTACACGAAGAAAAAGAAAGAAAATTAATAAAGTTACTCTACTCAAAAAAGTTCGACACGCAAATTATCGACACACCGGGATCATTAACTTTTACAAATGCGATCAAGCATTCTATTAGGACCTTTGACAATATACCTATAATGAGCAAAATAAAAAGATATCCATACATTCACAAACCAGAGATACAGAAACAAATCCAAGAAATGCTAAGTAACGAAATTATCCAACCTAGTAACAACCCCTACAACGATTAATGGATCAAATATAAAAGGATTATATAGATAAAGAATGCTTGGCCTATATGGACGATATTATAACATTATCTAATGGATTGGATGAACACATCAAAATCCTGAGAATGATTTTTTAATAAACTAAAGCAAGTCAGACTTAAAGTCCAGTTAGATAAAGAAACGAAGCTGAGTTCTTAGGGCACGTAGTCAAAAAAGGTATAACACCCAACCCAATGGAAACAATAAAGAATTACACATACAATATCTTAGACGCATAAGGAAAGGTGGATACTATGGGAAGTTTATAAAAAAAATTCGACAACATAGCAGCTTTTCCCAAAAATATTCTAAAATCTACATCAACAATCAAAATTATATTCAAAGCTTCAAGCTACTAAAAAATAAGCTAACCACTGCACCGATACAAGTGTATCCCGACTTAAGTAAAACTTTTGAAGTCACTACAGATGCTAGCCAATACACAATAGGAGGCGTACTGTCGCAATAAAATCAGCCAATAGCTTATGTATCCAGAACGCTCAATCAATTATAAAAAAAGAAAAAGAGCTACTTGGAATAGTTTGGTGCTTAAAACAGTTGCTGAAGGAAAATTCATCTATTAACAGATCAACAACCTTTAGTATTGCTCAACAACTTTGATATTACTCGTGCAGGGACGGGTTAAGAATATCCCTGCAGCGATACCTATCGCTTGTCGTAAAATGCGACTAAACAAAGGTAAACAAAAATCACATCTAGGCAATTTAGAAAACACCAAGGTGAGCCTAGGGACACATATACCACCATTAAACTGCCCCACAAGTGTGCATGCAAATCAGTGGGTTGACACGACTGGAGATCACCGGTGTTGTAAGAGTAAGATCAATCAAAAATAAAAATAAAAAAATCTGGAGCATGCCCGTGTCAAAAAGGAAGGGAAGAAAGAAAACGGTCAAACCGTAGCATTATGGAAAAGAACGCTAAAAGGAAAAGCACTACCCCGCCAGGCACTACTAATGGTCGTGATCCTGGGACGAGCAGCAATGCTCGGGTCAGAGCTATAGGATTTCCGGGGGATAGCAAAGTAATGCAACGGCGTAAGCCACATTTAAGAGTCGCGAGTTGGAACGTTGGAAGCATGAGTGGGCTATGAGCTTGAAGAAATGATGGTTAGAAGGCGAGTAGACATCCTGTGCGTACAAGAGACGAAATGGCGAAACACCGGTAATCGGGCACGTTTCTTGGACGTTAAAACAAAAGCCTACAAGATGTTTTACTATGGATTGGAACAAGGAAAAAACGGAATCGTCATCATCCTTGCGGCAGAGTTACTTGGCAACGTCTTAACCATTTCAAAGTCCAGTGACCGTTTGATGGCTCTCAAATTGGTGATGCATGGTGAGGTGTGGAACATCGTAAGCGCATATGCCCCTCAAGTAGGATGCGAACAAAAAGAAAAAGATGCATTCTGGCTAGATTTCCACAACCTTGTCAAAATCATCCCAAAGGAAGAGCTTTTATTTGTTGGGGGTGATTTAAACGGACATGTCGGGAAGACAAGCGAAGACTATGAAGGCTACCACGGAGGGCTGGGATACGGCACCAGGAACTCTTCAGGTGAAGATATCCTAAACATGTGCAAGTCATACGGTCTTATAGTGCTAAATACCATGTTCGTCAAACAAAGCCGGCACCTGATCACTTATAGCAGCGGCGGAAATGAAACTCAAATAGACTATCATTTGGTATCCAGTTTCATGAAGCCACGAGCTAAAGATTGCAAAGCGATCCTGGGAGACGCGATCGCCCCTCAACACCGTCTCCTCCTGACTGAATTTTTTATGGATGCGAGAAAGAAGTCAAAGCAGCAAACGAAGGTGTCTGAGAGAATCAAGTGGTATAAGCTGGATAAAGGAAAAGGCGAAGCTTTTATCACCAACATGGAAAACTACCTCTCTTTCATTATCGATGAGGTCGGTAATGAGGAGTGCAGAGCACAAGACATGTGGGATTCCCTACAACAATGTGGCCTGGAGAAAGCCAAATCACTGCTCGGAACATCTAAAGGCCCCTGCCAACACGCAAAAGAAACCTGGTGGTGGACAGACGAAGCCAAAGCAGTGATACACGAAAAGAAAATGGCTTTCCAAGCTTGGTCAAAGTGCTCTTTTACTAATAGAGAGGAAAAAGTTCGCCGTGAAAAGGTATATAGATGTTGCAAAGGTATCGCGAAGAAAAAATGCGCCGAATTCAAAGCGAAAAGCATGGAAGGCCTCTATCAGGAGTTGGAAGAAATATCGTCTTCCGCGTCTGACAGGAACCAGGCTACCCAGGAGCTTCGACAAAACAATTTGAACAAAGGAGCAAATATCTTTAAGATAGCCGCCCAGAGAAGAAGAAATGCTCAGGAGATTCGTTTCCCAAAGTTTATTAACAATGCTGAAGGCCAACTCCTTGTGGAAGACGAAAAAATTCTCCACAGATGGCGAAAGTATTGCGAGGAACTTCTGAACGAACAGTTTCCCCGAGTGTACTTTCCAAGAGCCGCCCCGAATCATGCCGAAATATCCGACATCACAGTCGAAGAAGTTCGGTACGCGGTTAAAAACTCCAAGAAAAGAAAAGCTGTTGGGCCGGACGGGATACCCTCTGAGTTCTGGAAAAAGATGGGAGACATCGGGTCTAGATGGCTCATGGTTCTTATCTCCAAACTTATGAGAGGCGACACTATGCCTAATCAATGGAGGGAAAGCTATCTTCTTCCATTGCACAAAGGAAAGGGTGATACGCGAAATTGTCATAACTACCGTTCTGTCAAGCTGATGTCGCACACCATGAAGATCGTTGAACGGGTATTAGATAGCCGACTGCGGAAAATAATACGACTATCTGATGACCAGTGCGGGTTTGTCTCGGGTAAATCAACAACAGATGCAATCCAAAGTATAAGGATCATGATGGAAAAGCATCGTGATTCTTCAAAGGACTTGCATATGGTGTTGGTTGATTTCGAGAAGGCCTTTGACCGGCAACCAAGAGATCTTTTATGGGTAGCGCTAAGACAAAAAGGAGTTCCAGAAACCTACGTGCGAGTGATTATGGACATGTACGAGAGAGCAACGACAAGAGTAAGATGCACCGCAGGAGTCACCGAAGAGTTCACAATCAAAGTCGGTGTACACCAAGGGAGCGTCCTCAGCCCACTGCTTTTTATAGCAGTGCTTGATTGCTTGCTTGAAGGAAAAGTGACGGACCCCAATGTGCACCAGCTATTCTTTGCTGACGATGGGGCCATTATAAGTGATGATCAGGCGTCCCTACAACGAGCACTTGATGTGTGGGTGGACATTTTTGAGGGACACGGGTATCGTATTAGTTCAAAGAAGACAGAGTATCTGTGCTGCCCGTTCTCTGACCCTCATCAGCCTATTCCAGACATTTACTTGAATGGAAGAGTGCTTCCCAAGTGTGAAAAGTTTAAATATCTGGGATCTATGATTAATAGAGAAGCAACTTGTGATGACGACATCAAACATCGCGTAAGCGTAGGGTGGATGAAGTGGCGGGAAAACTCCGCCATCTTCTGTGATCGAAAAATGCCCCCTAAGCTGAAAGGAAGGCTCTACACTTCAGTTGTACGTCCGGCGCTCACATACGGTTCACAATGCTGGACAATGCACAAAAAGTATGAGAGCAAATTAACGGCAACTGAGATGAAGATGCTTCGCATGACAGCGGGAGTAACAAAGCGTGACAGAATTAGAAGTTCAAAGATCCGAGGAAGCCTCCACGTAAAAGAAACCATCACAAGAAATATAGAGCGCGACCGACTCAGTTCCAAAAGGCATTATTAATCAACATTCCAATTTCAACACGCAAAAAAGGCAGGCCGAAAAACAATTGGTGCAAACAAATGCAAAAACACCAGCATTTGATTGGCCTCAGCGATGAAGTAATCCCAAACCGGGAAGCCTGCCGCTACTTTCTGAGGTCAAACCGGCGGACCCCACAAACGGACCAGTAGGAATGCAGTTAAGTGGGAAGGTTATGGTCCTACACTTCTGACCATAACGACGCCGGGATAAAAAAGGAAAAGAAGAAAAAGAAGAAGAAGCAAGATTGTAATATGGAAGCTATAACCAGAGGAATATGACTATAAAATATTTTACAAGAAGGTAATAGAAAACAAAGTTGCCAACTTCTTTACTAGGACAGAAACGAATACTAACAAACAATTAGAAAATGTAAGATTTATCACTGAAACAGTAACTCCTATTAATCTTTATAAGAATCAAATTATCATTAATAAAATGAATTCCGGATCATTGTATATAAAGAATGAAAACGTATTCAACAAACAGCAAAAAATAAAGGCATAAAGGAAGCTGACAAACAAAATATCATTAAAATCATAAGAAACCATCTTAACCCTGAATCCACAAATGCCATATAGTCAATGACGAAATATTCTCAAACCTAAACTCAATTTACCTAGAACATTTTAAAAGGTATAAGATTATAGGATGTAAAAAACTGCTAAAGGAAATAACGAAGAAGGTGGATGAAGTAAAACTAAAACATTTAGAAAACAACCATCCCGGAATTAATGAACTCTATGAAGAACTCAAACTAGAATATTATTGCCCTAACATGAAATTAGCAATCACAGAATTAATTAGCAACTGTGAGACTTACATGTTTGAGAAATACGATAGGAATCCCACGAGACCATCTCTTAAAATATCAGAAACACCAAGCAAAACTCATGAAATAATTCACCTAGAAGTTTTTTATTAAATAAACAAATCACTTTTCGTAACCATGGTATGTAAGTTTAGCAAAATAGCGATGCTCACTAAAATTAATCATAGAAACGGAACGGAATTTAGGAAAGCCATACTAAAATACATCAGCGCATATGCGAATATAGTAGGTAAAATAATAACCGACAACGAATTAGATATGAAATCAAAAGCAATTGGCAACATCCTTCAAGAAAGAAACATTCAGATCCACTTCACTTCTAATTCCAATCATAATAGCATTTCCGACGTACGAAGACTCAACAACACTATTAATGAACCCCTAAGAATTCTTAAATGTACAAAAAGACACTTATCAATTGAAGAAAAAATAATTCTAATAAACATATATTACAAATTTACAATAAAGCCATACACACCACAACAAAGCGAAAACCCATTGACTTTCTTAAAATTAAAGAAGAAGACTTTGAAATAATGTAGATACCAAGCAATGTTAGATAAAAAGGAAAGGATATCATTAAACTAAATAGAATATATGGAAAATTTGAGAAATTCGGGGAGGGAAAAACCACTCGAAGTACATATAGGAAAATAGATTCAGATCTAATCGATGATGAGCATTTAGAAGACAAAAGTCAGGATGTATATACTATAAAACTCATTTCAGAAAGAAAAAGAAACTTCAAGACGATACAAAGCCTAGATTTAAAATTTGAAACGAAATAAATTTCCAATTTCAAGTTAAATGAAGACAGTAATTCTTATACCAATCAGCATCATGTACATCGTACCCCAACGAATTTCTATTCAAAATTTAAACAACAACAATGGACATTTACTGATAAAACTGTAGGATATTCGATTAATTAGGAACTATAAAAAATTTCTTCACGTGATCAACGTAACCGAATTTGAAGTTACCAAAGAACAAATACCTACATTAAAAGAAAATATTCAAAACTTGCAATCGAAATCAGAAACAATAGGGCCAATATACAATACAATAAAACACAAGATGGGGAATTCGAAACTACACCACAAAACGAAATGAGATTTAATCAACACGTTAGGATCCGGGCTAAAGGAAATTGCAGGTATCATGGACAGCACAACTTAAGAGGAAACCACAAGAAAATTCGACTCTCTCGTACCAAATAACCAAGAACTAATCAACGAAAATAACAAGCAGGTATCAATTAATAGCAATCTCGTGGACCAAATGAAAAATATTACGACACACATAACGAAACAACAAGAGACTCTAGGGAAATCAATACATAAATATTTACGAAAACAAGATGAAAGACGAACTCAATAGGCTGAAGGTAATATTAGATTCATGTAAAACATTACCAAGCCATAAACCTTTTAGAAGATCGATAAAATGGAACAAATAATATTAACTAGTAAACTAGGCATATTAACTAGAAATATGTACATTAGTGCCCGAAAAAATAGACTTGCTACCAGACTTCCAAAGCCTAAGCGGCATTAAAACGGTTGTATCAATATATCAGAAACAAATAGTTATCATCTTACTATAATCCCCAATGTACGACAATACAATTAGAAACTAATGTAATAATTCCGGAACCATCGGCGAAGGTTCGGCAAGCGAATAATGAAACGAACAGAACTTGTCATTAATTCTTTATTTTCTGTGCTTTAATGCATTTTGCGACTTTCTTATATACACCTTAGCTTCTAAGTTGGCGCAGTCGTTTCCTCCCTTTCTTCTTGCAGATTCCGCCGTATGCGCCTTGCTGTCTGCTGAATAGACTGATCTGCCTCTAGGGTTACTGTTGACGTTTCGGTTTGTTGACAGTTTATCGTGCGGCATTTATTATTCCGGTTGCCCCTTTGTTTCCGCGTTTGATGTGCAACGGATCCTTCTTTTGTTCTTGCAACATCCTGCCGGGCCAGGGAGAGGTGGTGCTACCGACTGAAGCATTTCGTTGCAGGACGCATGGGGTGCTGGTTCTCAAGTGGATCGATCGTGCTGGGAATCAGGTATGGTGATGACGTCAAGGTTGGTGATGCTGCTGCTCCATCGGTATTCAGCTCCGAATATGAAAATAAATGATATATGGTGTAGTGTGTGGCAATATTAAGTTATAAGTGTACGTATAATTGTTATAATTGAGATATTAATTTAATGTTGTTCTAAGTTATTGTTTGAATCATGGGTGGGGACATGTAGGTAGAGGTTGTGTTGGCTTATTTAGCATTTGTTATTGGAAGGGGGCAAAGCTTTGTGATAGGACGCTTGAGGATGGTTGTGGCTGTTTTTACGGTGACGACTCGGATTTTTCCATCATTTCCTGGGTGTACTTCCTTTATTCTTCCTAGCTGCCATCGGGTTGGTGGAGATTGTTCGTCTAACAATAATACCAAATCTCCAACCTTGATGTCATAATTGGACGAGAGCCATTTGGGTCGTTGTTGAAGTCGACTTAAATACTCAATTGTCCACTTCTTCCAAAAATCCTGTTGGATTTTTTGTATGAGCGTCCATCTTTCCAAGCAACTGACCTTCACATTGGTGAGGTCCCTTTCGGGTACACTGTTTAACGGATAACCAATGAGAAAGTGTCCTGGAGTAAGACATGATAGATCATCGGGATCGTCGGTGACTGGACATAGCGGGCGGCTATTCAAGCAGGCTTCTACCTGTGCCAATATTGTCGCATATTCTTCGAACGTGAGTGTGTAGTGTCGGATAGAGGTGATGTTTCATGGATTTGACACCTGCATCCCATAATCCTTCAAAGTGAAGCGGGGGGTTCAATTTCCAAGTGGTTCCGTCTTGTTCTAATTGCTTGGAGAAGTCATCGCTCCATTGATTCGTCATGTATCCTTTCTCTGCATCTAAGCATTTAGCGGCTCCTTGAAATTTGGTTCCACAATCACTGTATAATGTGTTGCATATTCCTCGGTGGGCAGTAAAGCGTTTAAAGGCGGCGAGAAATGCGGATGTACTGTAGTCGCTCACTAGTTCCAAATGAACTGCCTTTGTGCAGAAGCAGACAAAGATGGCAATGTAAGCTTTTGTCGTTTTATTACATCGACCCTTCCATGCCTTTAATTGTACTGGACCGGCATAGTCCACCCCGGAAGTGATGAATGGGCGAACTCTGGGTGCTGGTAAATTGGCCATTTTCTCATGTATCTGTGTTGCTCTGTATCTAAAGCATATTAAACATTTATTAATGCAGCTCTTCACCTGTGACTTGAGTCTTGGTATCCAAAACGCTTGCTTAAGGGTTGCCATCATTAATTGCTGTGCTTCATGTAGTGTTCGTGTATGGCGAATAAGTAGCCTTGTAAAGATGTTTCTAGTTGGAAGTACATATAATTGGGTGTCGTTGTGAGTAAAGCAGATCGGCATTTTCCAGTCGTCCCCCCACTCGTAATGCTCCTTGGTTGTCTATTATCGGCGACGGCCTTGCTAGCCTGCTTCCCTTTGGGACCGGAAGGTTGGACAATGCTGCCGCGCGTTCTTCGCTGAAGTTTTCCTGTTGGACCAATGTGATAATCCGTGTTCGAGCTGCTGCAACTTCGTCTGCGTCAATTCGTATATTGGATTATGCCCCTTTTGCTTTCGAGTGTAGTTGTTGAAGCGCAAGCAGTAGGATGTTATCCGTAACAGCTGTCGAAGAGTGGACCGCCTCCCAAGTAAATCGTTGGTTTCTGAGGTCGTGAAATGTGAGTAACGATCATACATGGTTGCACTACGGGACCCGGAATAAACCTTTTCGTTTTGGATCTCCGATGTCTTGAGTTCCAGATTGGTGGCTTGACTTCTCGGTGGTGTAAATTGCCGTGCGTCGAATGGAACTAGAAAGTGTGGACCGTGCCACGATGAATGATGTTTGACTAGGTCTACTGGAGACATTCCTCTTGATACTAAGTCAGCTGGATTGTCCTTTGAAGGAACGTAGTTCCATTGGTTGGAGTCTGTGAGTTCTTGTATTTCAGCAACCCGATGCGAGTGTTATTTGAGAATCACACCAGGCATAGATCTTTGCCTCGTTTAGATTCAGGATTTCAATTGTATGTGTTATAAGTTGAGCCAGTAATAGTGAGCCACAAAGTTCTAGGCGTGCCAGAGATTTCGTTTCTAATGGGGCCACTCTCGTTTTAGACAGAAATAGATGAGATCTCCACGATCCATCATAATGCCCGCGAATGTGCGTAAGCTGCTGCGTAAGCTTTCTCTGATGCATCACAGAATCCATGTATCTCCGTATGTGAATTGTTAACAATGGATATCCATCGGGGAATTTCTATCTGGTTGAGATGCTTGAGTTCTGATGTTATGTTGTGACATGCTGCAACTATTGAACTAGGGAGCTCATCGTCCCAGGCTATGAACTCTCGCCAGATATCCTGCATTAGAAGTATTCCGCGCATGACGCAAGGCGCGATCCATCTAATTGGGTCGTATAATCTTGCGATGTCTGCGAGAATCATTCTCTTTGTAATGTCCGTTGAATCTTTAAGTTGGACATTGAATATGAAGGTGTCGGACCCGGGATTCCAGTGAATTCCCAGTGTTTTAATTGACTTGGTCTCGTCGAACGACAGAGGTAGCTGAACTTCCCGATCTTCTTTGGGTATTGATGCCAAGAATTTTTCGCTATTGCTGGCCCATTTTCGCAGATGAAAGCCTCCGCCTCTCAACATTTTTGTAAGCTGTCGTTGCATTTCCATTGCCTCCTCCTCAGAATCTGCGCCATGGATGACATCATCTACATAGAAATTTTGAGAGGCAATTTTTGATGCTATGGGTTAGTTGTCCCTTTCCTCAAGGGCAAGTTATTGAAGGGTACGAACAGCCAAATAAGGTGCTGCCGCCGTCCCAAATGTAACCGTGTTTAATCTGTGTGTCTTAATTTCACCGTCAGCTTCGCTTCTCCATAATACTAACTGATAGCTCGAGTCTTCACCCGGCACCCAGATTTGTCTATACATTTTGTTAATGTCGGCCACAAAGGCGACTCGGTGCTTTGTGAAGCGCGCAAGGTGGTTGAGAATAACGTCTTGCAACCTCGGACCAATAAACAGATGATCATTTAGTGACGTCCCGTCTGACGTCTTACAAGAAGCATCAAAACCCACGCGTAGCTTGGTGGTGGAGCTCGATTCTTTAGTTACTGCGTGATGCGGAAGATAGTAGTGCCCAGCTAGCCTCGACCCTTGTTTTACTTCGGACATGTGTCCCAACTCTTTGTACTCAGCAAACACTCGATTATATTCTTTCGAAACTCTGGATTCAATTGGAACCTTTTCTCTAATTCATGGCTGATTTGTGCTACTGCTAGAAGACTTCTAGAAGAATCGATGGATACACGTCACTACCTAGCAGAAGATCAATTTTACTTGCCTTGATAAATGTTGGATGAGCCAGTTTGATATTTTGAATATGAGCCCAATTGTCGAGAGGAATATTGGTGGGGGAAGAAGAGCTGTCAGTTTAGATAGTATCAATGCCCTCAGTTGGATGCTGAAGTTTGTGTTCAGATTGGATTGCACGGTGATTAATACTCTATGTGTGGCGACACTTGGCTTGCCTTCTCCAACACCGTGGATGTTGACCTGACTTCTCTCTCGCTTGATGTTCAATTGTTGGGCTGCAGACTCTGAAATAAATGATGCCTCTGATCCAGGATCGATGAGTGCTCGCAGCAGCATAGGTTGACCCATGTTGGACTGAACCTTCACGAGTGCAGTGGCTAATATGACTGTTTGATTGGCATTGTTTCCAGCGAATTGAGCGCTATGTACTGAAGCAAATCTAGGGGAGACTGTGGGTGGTTCTGTAGTCTTAGGATCCAACGCTGGAGAAGGAGGTGATGATTGCTGTTCATCAAGTGAGTTTGAAAGTTGCTGCCTTAGGTACCTCATTGTGCAGTAATGAATGATACCTTTGGTTACAGACTGAGCAAGTGTAATTACTAGTGCAATTTTTGGTTAGGTGTGTACTTGACAGACAGTTGAAACATAGCTTGTTTTTCTTGACTATTTCCTGACTTTTTGTTGTGTTTAATGCCTTGAATTTAAAGCAAGTTCGAATCGAATGTGTTCCCTGACACATCGAACATTTAGCAATGAGTGAATGGGATGAATGGGAACGCACTATTCCCTAAGAAGCCTTTCTGTTTCCTATTTGTGTCAAAGACGGCTGTTCCATTACTGCCAACGTACGGGCTCTCATCAAAAGAAAGTCTTCAAGAACCGCGTACGTTGGATAGTCTGCATACGATGCTATATGCGCCTCCAATTGGCCTCGAGACGTCCGTGGGAGTTTTTGTACTGTATGAAAAATAATTACATCTTCCCAGGAAGAAGTTTTGAAGCGATAGCTTCGCTTCATTAGTAGTGTCTAGCAGACGTGTAATTTCTTCAGATGATTCCCCTTTTATATGTGGCTGGTCGAATAATAACTTAAACTGATTATCTTTCAAAAGGCGCATATTTTGATAACGCCTTACTATTCTTTATTGGGCTCACACTAGCCATTTCGCGCACTGAGTTTTATTAAGCTGCCGAACTGATTTTCTTGTCGCTCACTGTTTTATATTTTAAGCTTTCCGCGCACTGGGATTTATTAAGTTAACACCCCGAGAGTTTTCTTTGCGCACTTTGAGGGTAGAGCTTTCCACGCACTGGAAATTGTAAACTGCGAGTGTAGGGCTTTCGCGCACTGGGATTTCTTAAGCTCACTCAGAAATTTCTTTTAAGCTTTCAGCGCACTGGGATTTTATAAGTTCACACCGAGAGTTTACGTTTGCACGCTTTGTTTCGCGCTCAGGGATTTTTTTTTGTTTTTAAGTTCACACGGAGAATTACCTTTGACAAACTGTGATTTATTTTGCCCTTAAAGCTTTCGAGCACTGGAAAATTTAAGCCTTCAGAAATTTCTCGCAGAGCACTGTATACTCGTATGTATATTTTTATTTTTTTATTTGTTTTTCACACACTCCGAATCTAAAGTTGCGCACTGCCACTCTTTTTTATTGATAAATTCACTGACTTTATTTAAAAGTCACGTTATTTATTATTAATCCATTAATTCCGGAACCATCGGCGAAGGTTCGGAAAGCGAATAATGAAACGAACAGAACTTGTCATTGATTCTTTATTTTCTGTGCTTTAATGCATTTTGCGACTTTCTTATATACACCTTAGCTTCTAAGTTGGCGAAGTCGTAATCTTAACAGATCAAAATAATGTAGCCTTCTATTCGAATGATTACAATGTTTAACAAAAGATTTATTAGAAATTACTGATAGTTTCATAAATAACATTGAAAATTTGAAAGAAGCAAGCTGTAATATGTGTTTTTATAATCAAAAGATAAAAGATATTAACACTGGTACGGTTGTCACAAAAAATATTAAACGAAGTACACTCCACCGAAATTGTAACCAGCTAAATACTCGTATAAGCATTATAGGAAACATTTTAATTAAGTATGAAAATTGTAAAATAAAAATACATGAAAGCACATTTAACAACATAAAAACAAAAATACAAGAACACTTTGTGTTCCATATTTTTTTAAACAAAAATTCAAGTTAATAAAGTAATCCCTACATAAAACTAAAAGGACTTACACCTAAACGAAATTAAAAACACAAAAACCATAGTTGAAATATCGTTGAAAAATAAGAAATATAGTTTAGTTGGAGTATCGATGCATTGATTTTCATCGTAATTCATAGTAATTTGTATCTCTATTATATATGTATTTTATGTCAAAAAAAGAAAAGTACAAGTAATCAATAATGTGAGAAATTCGAAGGAGCCTCACATTAACGAAGGAGGACTTGCATCCAAGTACGCTATAAGAAAAATAATATACATATGTAGCTTACTCACCATATTCGCTGTTTGGCGGGCAGCCGGTGACACTAAAACTGCACTTAAATGGATTCTGAAATTTAGTATAGGAATCAATAGTATTTAATCAAAAGTACAACATAGATCCGGGGTGCCAGGGTTCATCCTGGCAGAAATATTTTTTATAAATTTTTATTTTTCTAATAATCTTAAGTTATTTGCATTTCTTAAGTTATTGGGCACACGGGGCCTATGTTGTACCTACGATTAAATATTATTGATTCCTATGTTAAATTTTGGAATCCATATATGTAAGTGCAGTTTTAGTGTCACCGCTTTCCGGGCTATGTTGTTGCGGTATATCGTCAATCACACATGTCGACGTCTTCGACCACACGCTACGCATTGCAACATTGTTAACCCGCACAGTGAATCAATGACTGATTTCCGACGCGTACAAATCGTTTCGTGTTTCGTCCGCTAAACGTCAAAAAAACAAAAACAAAAAAAACAATATATACATACATACAGTGAGCGTCAAAAGTGAGTAAACAGTCATCTTTCTAAGGTTCATATTAAAATTTACCCACGTGAGCTACTGCAAATATTCCTATATCAAATTAAGGCCCACAAATCATAGATTAAAATGCATTATATTCCAATTCATAAAACATAAACATAAAATAACGAATTCAATTTATAAGAAAAGAAAAGATTAAAAACAAGCATCAAAATTAAGTAAACCACATGCAATTACTTCATGTTTAGTTACATCAGTTATGTTTAGAATTGTTCAGATTTTATTGTGGATATTGTTATACATTCAAGCCCCCTATGTGTGGCTAGCATAACTAACTATCACACTTGGCATGTTTGGTTCCGCAAACGCGCCAAGTGTGAGTTTCCGTCGCATGCGAGGATCGACCTCGTTTTGCTCCAATCTCTTCTCCTTAGAAGATGAAGTGGAGCACTCAGCCTCTTTCTTTTCGGGACCATCGAATCGGGCAGACGTTGGCAAAGCTTCCGCGGTGAAAAGCCAATCATTGTAAAATAAAGAATAGAAAAACGCATTGTTACTTAAAAATAAAATAAAGAAAAAAAAAACAAAGTGTTGTTTAACTCAGAGCGACGAAGCTCTAGAAAACTGGCGCAGTCGGCAAACGAAAAAAAAAAGAAAGAAAAAACGTGTCTTAACCGCGTGGCGTTAAAAACCAAAAAATAAATAAAAACCTCGTGTAGTGAGAAATCGTTTTTCATTGAATTCGGTATTTCATTGATGTAACAAAACAAAAACACAAAAAAAAAAAAAAAAAAAAAAAAAAAAAAAAAAAAAAAAAAAACAAAAAAAAAAACCAAAATCGAAAAACGAGAGTGAAGCAAAAAGAAAATCCCGAACACGTGCTCCAAGAAGTTGGCGGATTCCGACAGAAGAACAAAAAAAAAAGGGGAAAAGAAGACATCCAAAGAAGACATCAAAGAAGACATCAAAGAAGACCACGGAATAGCAGACAATCCGGGAAACAAGGGAGCAGTCGAAGACGAAGTTGGGTAAGCGGAATTTGAAATAAGCAAAAAAAAAAAAAAAAAAAAAAAAAAAAAAAAAAAAAAAAAAAAAAAAATTTGAATACATATGTACATACATAGATAAGTAATAAATAGAATAAGCAAAAATAAAAATCAATAAATACATAGATAATAGATAAGTAAATAGAATAAAAAAAAAAAAAAAAAAGCATTTATAAAATGGATGCTATGCAACCCATAGATAAGCTTAGGATAGTGATAGATTTAATTAGTAAAATAAGAGATTTTGACGGAGACAACTTGTATACTGTAGATTTCATTGAAAGAATTGATTCGTTAGCAGTCTTGATAGAAAGTTTCGATGAGGCTACGCGCGTCATTATTGCGGGTTATATAAAAGACAAGATAGTAGGTAGAGCAAAACGCGAACTCCTTAAACATGGCAGGATAAACTCGTGGTTGGAAATGAGGGAAATTCTAAAAAACAATTTTGGTGAAAAACTGTCCCCTACCGCGCTTATGGACAAAATTAGGACGATTAAGATTCAGACAAACATAGAGGGCTATTATAACGCGATCACCTCCTACCTGAGTCGGTTAAATAATATTTATTCTTCCGAACCTAATAGCTACAATCAGAGCTTAATCGATTCCAATAACAGGATCGCATTCGAAACATTTAAACAAAACCTACCCGAACCAGCGAAAACAATAGTTCTCAGTCGTAACCCCTCCTCTTTAACCGAAGCGTACAAAATTATCACGGAAACAGGAAGTCAAAACGTAGGGCCGAATAAAAAGCCGTACAACCCCCAGTCATATAACAGATACAGAGACACTAACAGTTTTTTCTCACATAACAATTTCCGAAATAACTTCCATAATCAAAGACAAAACAAAGACTTAAATAACGGACGTACAGAACGATACAACAATCAAGGAAGTACAAAAGTAACACAACATTTCAATAACAGGGCAAGCTCTTCAAGTAATAACACCCATAGAAATACTCAATCCAGGCAGTCAAATAGGTACCATTGTGACGAACCAATGGATATAGGACTGAATCAGGAGGCAAGTTCTCCTTCCTGTTCCACAGGACAAAATTTTTACAAAACAGGCCAAGACTATTACCCTATATAATAATAAAAAACCCTATACGAACCCTTAGATTTATTATTGACTGTGGAGCTGAGTACAGCATTATTAACAAAAACATTTGTCATCCGAAATGGAAAGTAAAATCCTTCAATCGTTCCTTGCAAGTACTCGGGCGACGCATTAATACCCATACGGAATACAAGATACCCCTATTTGCCGAATTTAATAGGAACGATTTATCTGCTAACTTTCTCGAATACCCCTTCCACACATTTTTCGACGGTCTCATTGGAAATAACATTTTATTCTATCTTAATCCTATTATCGACTACAGTAAAAAACTTCTTATAACAAAGGATGCTAAAATTCGACTCCACTTTGACAAAGAGGAAGAAGATTATGAAAGAAATTGTTATAGCGACGAAGCGATAACAATTTTGTCTAATGAAAGTTTCGAAGACAAAATCGACAGCAAAATCTTTTCTGCTCATTTACCGAAACCCGATACCAATAAATTAAAATCATTGCTTTACTCATTCAAATCTCTTTTTTATAAAAACGGTGATAATCTTACCTTCACTAATGAAGTCAGGCACCAAATTAACACCAAACACAATATCCCAATCTATAGTAAACTGTACCGTTATCCTGAGGTGCATGTCGAAGAAGTAGATCGTCAAATTGAAGAGATGCTTCAACAAGGAATTATTGTTCCGAGTAATAGTCCCTATAACTCGCCCATCTGGGTAGTTCCGAAGAAGGACGCCGAAAACGGCGATAAACAGTGGCGAATTGTAGTGGACTATAGGAAGTTAAACAACGAGACGATCGAAGATAGATTTCCAATGCCAAATATAGATGAAATGTTCGACAAGCTTGGAAAGTGTAACTTCTTTTCGACAATTGACTTGGCGAAAGGCTTCTATCAGATCGAAGTTGAGCCGCGGGATAGACCAAAGACCGCATTTTCGACAAGGAACGGTCATTACGAATTCTTCAGAATGCCGTTCGGTCTTAAGAACGCTCCCGCAACTTTTCAAAGACTGATGAATAACATCCTGAAAGATTTCATAAATAAAATTTGTGTAGTGTATATTGACGATATTCTTATCTTCTCCACAAGCTTCGAGGAACATTTGACTTCATTGAAAAAAATCTTGCAAAGGCTTAGGGAGTATAACCTGAAAATACAAATCAATAAGTGTCGATTCGCTGAGCTTTCCACAACATATTTAGGACATACTATAACTAGTAACGGTATCAAACCTGATGAAGGGAAAATAAAAGCTATCCTATCCATGAAAATCCCAACTACAACGAAAGGTATAAAACAGTTCCTAGGTATTACGGGCTACTACCGCAAGTTCATAAAGGACTATGCGAAGGTAGCCTACCCCATGATTAAATTCCTAAAGAAGTCGGAAAAAATTAACATTAGAGATCAGGAATACCTGAAGGCATTTAATACTTTGAAGATATTACTTACTAGCGACCCCATCCTTAGCAGTCCTGATTTCAGCAAGCAATTTGTCCTTACCACTGACGCGTCTAATTATGCCATAGGAGCAGTCTTGAGTCAAATAGGTCATCCCATCTGTTACGCCTCTCGAACCTTGAACAACCATGAAATGCGTTACTCCACAATCGAGAAAGAGCTTCTGGCTATCGTATGGTCAGTGAAGTACTTTCGAACTTACCTGTATGGGCGACATTTTATCATACGCACCGACCATAAACCTTTGGTTTGGCTCAATGGTATAAAGGAACCCAACATGAAACTTCAGCGTTGGAAGATTCAACTAAATGAGTATGACTTTTCTATTGAATACCTAAAAGGAAAGGAAAACTGTGTTGCCGATGGGTTAAGTCGAGTCGTTACTGAACATGAAAACGATGAAGTTGATGTTTTTAGTGACGACAAAACCATCCTAGGTGATATTTTCAATAATGAGGCCACTGTTAGCAATGTTTGCAATAATGACGACGAAGTCATAAGTGCAATCAGGAAGCAGGACAATTTTTCAACAGCCGCTACTGTACATAGCGCTCAGGAAGACGAATGTAGTTACATATATATAACCAATAAACCTATTAATCTTTACAAAAACCAGATATATCTGTCATACGCCGACAAAGAAAGGACTTGCTTGAAAATAATACATAGAAAAGTACAAAACTTCGTATATGTAAAAAAAGGTAGTAATAATCTACTTAACATAATGAAAAATATTCTAATAAATAAGGGCCTCATGTGCATATATTGCGATGATCTCTCTCTGTTTTTAAATTTCCAAGATCTATATGTCAGATATTTTTCCATGAACAGAAATCTAAAAATACTAACATCGTGCAAAAAGCTTAAAGACATCGTAGACCGAAACCAGATTATCGACTTAATAAAGAAGGAACATCTTAGCAAAAATCATAGGGGGATCAGCGAAGTCTTCGCAGAAATGCAAAATCTCTATTTCTACCCTAATCTCCAAGTAGAAATACAAAAAGTTATAAACAATTGCGAGATTTGCAATCTTTCGAAGCACGATAGACGGCCTCTGGTAATCCCATTTCAAACAACAGAAACACCTGCACAATTCAATAGCATAGTTCATATTGACATATGGTACCCAGAGAGAAACAAAATGTATCTAACAACAATAGATAAATTTTCAAAATATGCGACACTTCACAAATTGGACCATAGGAATTGGATAGCAGTATTAAGTGCGCTTAAAGAAAGAATACAATTTCTCGGTAAGCCAAATAAAATCATATTAGATGGTGATACCTGCTTCATCAATTCGGCAGTAGAAGAATTTCTTAACGAAAATGATATCGTATTCCACAAAACCACAGGGCACCGGAAGACAGGAAATGCCGACGTCGAAAGGCTTCACGGTACGCTAAACGAACACCTCAGAATAATGAACGCTGCTAAAGATAAATCTGAATTAGACGAAAAACTATTTAGAATTATTTGCCATTACAATAACACTATACATACCACCACCCACATGAGACCAATTGATTTCCTTCACAAAAATCTAACAAGAGAGAACGTAAAGTCATTAGCAGGAAAATTTCAGGAGGAAAAAGAGAATAGGATACGAAAAATAAACGCGAAACGACTTAACGGCCGTAACTCAAATCTGTGCGCGAATATCGTTCAAAACCGGACTGTTTACAAATCGAAACCGAAATATAAAAAACTCGACAACTATACGACAAGGGACAACTACGTTACAGACAACTCAAACAAACGTCGGACAAGATACTATACGGCACAATTAAAACGAAAATATACTCACCAGAACACACCGATTTTCCAATCACAGTAATTTTCGTACGTATAATAATGAAAAAAAAAAAAACTAAATTTGTACATTCAACACCCAATCGGACAAACTTCCAAATTTAAATTTCAAAGTAACTTACAGAATAAAAATGGAAAAAACCAACATATGTCAAATGATGACAATCGTACTAGATTTTAGTATAGATTTTTTGCTTGTTGAGACGGGAAGTAGAACCGCGAATTACGAAACTTTACTATCTTGGCTGACAGCGAAGAAAATTCAGTAGAGTTAGAAAGTTGTTAAATTATTCAATAAGAATTGTTAATAAAGTAGGAAATTAGGAACTAAGTTAAATAAATGTCATATTCTGAAGAAAAATAATGGTATTTCAGAAAAAAATGAATTTATAATCCAATGAATACGAAATCTGTTTATTTATGTTGTTATTTTGTCTTAAGATGTTATTTTATTCTCTAACATGTTATTAGTACTATAAGCAAATATGAAATTTGTAAGATATTAATCTAGGTCATTAGATAAATACATTTTGTAACACCCTGAAGCTTTTGCAAATTTGACGTTGAAGATTAACGATCAGTGCTGCCACTTTTATTATTTAACGGTAGCAAAGAGAAAAATTAAAATACAAAATTAAGAATTTTGGGGTCCAAAATTTTTTAAGGGGGGAGGTGTTATACATTCAAGCCCCCTATGTGTGGCTAGCATAACTAACTATCACACTTGGCATGTTTGGTTCCGCAAACGCGCCAAGTGTGAGTTTCCGTCGCATGCGAGGATCGACCTCGTTTTGCTCCAATCTCTTCTCCTTAGAAGATGAAGTGGAGCACTCAGCCTCTTTCTTTTCGGGACCATCGAATCGGGCAGACGTTGGCAAAGCTTCCGCGGTGAAAAGCCAATCATTGTAAAATAAAGAATAGAAAAACGCATTGTTACTTAAAAATAAAATAAAGAAAAAAAAAACAAAGTGTTGTTTAACTCAGAGCGACGAAGCTCTAGAAAACTATATTAAAATTTAGTGCAAAGTGCACTACGTTCAGTGTACGGTCTTCACTCCCGTTTGATATATTCACACGATATGGGCAATGACTGAGAGTGCATAACATCTGACGTAGCGGATTCAAGAATGCAAATTTGTCGGTGGACCAACGCAAATTGTTGTACGGGCATAACACCTAAGCCGATTTGCTGTTGAGAAGCTAACGCCGAATTTACATTTCTCCGTAAGTAGCTTGTTTGTGTTTTGTTTGTATGGAAAATTTTAGAGTTGATTTGGGAATGTTCGTGGGCTAAGAGCGAATCTGTTTGCGGTATATGTATGTACACCTTTCTCGTTACAAACCAGCTCTTTTGGAAGTAAGTGAAACACAGGTGGGCAAAAATACCGACTTTTCGGATTTGAACCTACCTGGATGATGGTGCCATCATAATAGACCGCGAACATGCCATTTGTATTCGTAGTGATGTAACTTACCAACTTCAACCACAATATGGCCACTCTTCCAAACCAGAATTCAATTTTACAAGTATGTGGTAAAAATTTAATGTCCATAAGCATTCAATTCACTAGGGCTTCACATATAGAAGTCCAAACCTAGACAGTAACTTGCGTTCGACATTTGGCTCAGACACCTTCACCCGTAGAAAGGTATATAGAGGTCTTTGTTGCGGTAAGGAATCTTACCCAGCTAGTAAGTAAGCCAACACGAAAACCTCACATTGCAGTTCATTCCGCCAACACCCCGGACTTATTTCTCACGTCTTATCCTGATTAGTATTCTATCGATATATTGCCACCTCTAGCCTCGTCAGATCACTGTGTCGTTTCAACTAATTTCACGTATTCAAACCACACAGCTAGAGAACGTATTCCTAAAAGGATAGTATGGCTGTACGAGAAAACTAATTGGAGCGGACTCAACAACTCCTTTGTGAATTTTAACTGGTCAATATGCTTCCTCGAGAGTGATGTGGATGCCGCGGCTGGTGCGATCACGAACATACTTCTGCTGGGTATCCTTCATTTCACATGATGTCAAATTCTCTCATGACTAATGAGACGATGCAAGATATATTTCATCCCCTTTGATCTGGCTTCAATTTACAAGGCCTACATCCGCCCCAAGCTTGAGTACAACACTCATATCTGATCTGGTGCTCCCAAGACCTCTTTGCACCTGCTAGATAGAATACAAGAATGAGCGATAAAACTCATAGGAAACAACAATATCGCGAAGTTGATCAACTCACTCGAACATCGACTCTCTCTCTCTGTTTCATCGTTATTTTAACAAACAATGCTCAAGTAAACTAACCAATTGAATTCATCCCCTTCAAGAATTTAACCGCAATACACGTCTCGCCCGGAGTGCACCAGTTCAGCCTCAAACCTGTCGCACAGTCAAATTTACGAGTAGAGACTCGTTTTTTACATTACAATCTACAAACATTTAAAACCAATGTGCACCGATACCTTCTCTCTCCCTCTATACTTTCGGCCCGTGACTTCTTGACACTTAAGGGTAGTCATAACCCCTTGTCAACGTGTCAATTATTAAAAAAATAAAAATAAAAAAAAATGGTCTACTCGTATAATCCAATGCGAAATCACTCACTTATTGTGTCTACTCCTAAATTTGGCCAGCCCGGACGGATTTAAATTTATAAATAAAGAAAGAGTTCAATAAATAAAATTATAAGAATAAAAAAAAGGAATGTTTTTCTTTTTCTTTCAATGGTGTCCTCTTTGACACATTCGGGTACACATTTTGATGCATTCGGGGGGTGGATACAATTTTTTTTTTCGCAGCTTGTAGGACTTTATATGCAGGAAATTTTTCTGGTGCACTTATTCTGATAATATTATTACCTATTGTATATACATATATTGATGCCGGGGTAGTTGCGTTTCAACTGCAAACCTAGTGTTTCTTAGCCCGACATTTTAAAACTCTTTGCTTCGAGTGACTCCCTATATGACTTCCTATATTTTTTTTGCTCGGTCGAGGATAGTTGTTGTTATATCTTTTAATACTTCAGAAATACAATATTTACCTTTCCCAATGCTCTCAGGCTCATTTGCGCAGCAAAACTCAACATAAAAATCGATGTAGACTCTCTCTTTTTTGCTGTTTTCATTCTTTTTGTATGTTCAGTACTTTCATCAAATGAAAGACTTGTGCACGATTATATGCTAACTTATTTTAAGCAAAACAAACTTTTCTTAGCTTAAGTTATCCTAAGATAATAATAATATAATAATATAAGATTATATTTGGTTGTTGAAAGACATAGTTTTAGGTTGTATTGTTTGTATTAGAGTGTCGGTCTAAGGCCAGTAGGATATTTAGATTTGTCAATATAGTTAAACTAGCTTTAAGCGTTCACCCAGGGTTGTGGAGACCAGCTCGATTGCACACAGACTGTGCGCACATACATGTGAGCGTGGGAGGAGCCAATAATTCCAGCACCATTTTGCTTCCACATGTGGAACTTGTGGGTTTTGATCCACTTCTGACCTCCCAGATTTTCGTGCCGGTGACATTTTGCGGTCGGTTTTGTTTTTGAATTTTTTTTCTTGTTGAATTTATGTTGCTTAAGCCTTTTTTCAGGGCAAGAAAGAAAAGAAACAGGTGTCTCATTTTTGAAAACATCTCGAATTTTTGAAAAGCCTTTTCTCAAAGAGAATTTTAATCAGATTTAAAGTGGGAAAGTGTTTTAGTTAAACCTTCATTATCGAAGTTTCGTGTTCCTTTTTAACACTTCTCCCAGAAAAACAAATTGCGCTTGTAAATAAATATTTTCAGTTGATCACATTATATTAACAAGCTCCCTGCGGATCATAAATCCGTAATATAAAGCAAAATATGTATATCCGTAAATTATTTTTACAGTTTCTTAAAATAGGTAAGACAAGAAACCAAAAATAACAAAAATTAAGTTTCAAACTGCTTCGGAACACAACTAAACCGATTAATATTTACATAAAGAAGCAATAAAAACAGTAATTTTTATTTTTTTATGATAATTACCGTTTTATATAATTTGAAGCACTTTCTCACAAAAAAAATTCACACATACCATACCAAAAATTTTAATATTTTATAATTTATGCATGCAATTAAAAACACTTTAAAATTTTCTTCCCAGCAGACTCCGGCTATCTGTGAACAAGAATGGCTTGCCCGGATGCATGTCATGCAAAATGTATTTATGATAATGGATCAAAACTTTTACAATATTAACAATGGGGTATTTGACTATTTAAAAAAATATAGCAAAAAAGGGGCAACTTAATTTTTGGATTTATTGCCCCCGATAGGGTCATTCTGCCCCATTGTGCGTCGTTCAACAAGAAATTATTGTAGAAAAAGCATCAGCCCCATTGTATCATAAAACCGACGTATTGGCGGCTATACAGCGGTGAAATCGAATGACGTCGGACTTTGTGGAATTAACTCATAGTTCCTAAAGCTGTCGCTATCTTTTATCCTTCGGTACAGAGCCTATATCTTCAATAGTTCTCTCACAATTTCTCTTTCTCCATCTTAACGGAAAAGGGGCGAAATCATGCCTGTTCCCACAAGAAACTACAACTTTACACAATATCAAGTCGTTCTGGAAACGCCGTAATTCCCTGCTTTATCCGACTTTCATCCAGTCGGAGCTTTAAAACTGCCTTGTTACTTGTCGTTGAAGAAATCAGGAAAGTCTTGATAAAATGGAATAAATCATTTTGAGCCTGGCCGATTTTTTCAAAAACATTTAATACAGTTAATCATTCCTTTTTTATAACAGGTGATGCTAGGCATTACCATTGCCTCATCAAGACTGGCGTGTCATAAACCTAGTTCACCTTCAGTTCCTTCTGTGCGTATCAATATCAATATCAATAAGCAATATCTTTGCGTTATGTATTCAGACTACGTGCAGCTACAAATGTCATTCTTGGTTCTTGGTTCAGCAGAACAATTCATTATCATAATGAATTAGGATTTCCAATATATACTTTACCTTTACCAAATGAACAAACTTTCACTTCAATCCCAGTAAGCAAAAGTCGTTTGTTATAAGTCGCAATACCTCTATACTTTCTGTTGTCAAACTTAGACAGTGCAGTATCTAGACTGCAGTATGCAGACTAAAGGAGACTAAAGGCTTTAGCCGCACTTAAAAGTAGGACGCCCACGTCAAGGCCCGTATGGGAAAGGTATCTTGCGATACCAATAACTCTCCGGCCACTCTAATATTTTTACCGCTGTTCAGACAATAACATGTTCAAATATCACACACAAATCTGCTTTAAGGAGATCTAGCAGACTCGACAACCTAAAAACCTGTTCAGAAAGCTTAATTTTTCACTCTCTCATCGAACTTGTACGGGTTTTGTACACTTATATATACGGGTATTTTTCGTTCATGTCATTCGCCTATAGAATTACCTCCCCGACAGTTGATCACAGACCACGACAGTGAACAGTCGTGTTTCAATTTATATATTGGGTATATAACTTAATTCGTGCGGTTTTTTTTCAAAATTTGATCGGTTATTTAAGAAAAACATGTACAATAGTATTATTCAAAGTATTACCCATCTGAAGCTTTGACTTTTTCCCATCTTTCTGGCAATTTGTGGATCCCGTCCCAAAAGAACTGCGCCGGCTTGGCAGCCAAGAATGAATAAAGCCAATTTTTGATATTCTGCTCTGATGTGAACTGTATTTCAGTGAGGGCGTTCTGCATCGACCGGAGCAAATGGTAGTCAGAAGGGGCAAGGTCTGGGCTATAAGCCGGGTGGGGTAAAACTTCCCATCCACTGTTTTCCAAATAGTTCTTAACCGGAATAGCAACGTGGGCCGAGCGTTGTCATGATGGAAAATTATTGCCTCGTGTCTGATCGCATATTCCGGGCGTTTTTCGGCTACTGCTCTCTTCAAACGGATTAATTGTGTTCGGTAGCGTTGTCCATTGATTGTTTCACCCGGTTTTAGCAGCTCATAATACAGCACACCCTTCTGATCCCACCAAATACAAAGCATTACTTTCGCGCCATGGATATTTGGCTTCGCCGTTGATTTGGCTGGTTGGTCGGGTTTCACATATGATTTTTTGCGCTTGGGGTTGTCGTAATGGATCCATTTTTCATCACCAGTAACAATCCGATGCAAAAATGTCTTCCTTTTGTGGCGTTCCAGCAGCATTTCGGACATGCAAAACATGCTTTTCGACGTCTCTCGGCCTGAGTTCATGTGGAACCCAATTTCCTTGCTTTTGTATATATCCAGCTGCTTTTAAACGTTTTGAAATGGCTGCTTGAGTGACACCCAAAGATTCTGCGAGCTCTTCTTGTGTTTGGCAACAATCTTCATAGAGTAATGCTTCCAGTTCTTCAAACTTTTTTGGCTGCCCAGGACGTTCATCGTCTTCCAAGGCAAAATCACCACTTTTAAATCGTGCAAACCACTTTTGGCACGTTCGCTCAGCTAGCGCATGTTCACCATAAACTTCCACCAAAATACGATGACTTTCGGCAGCAGTTTTCTTCATATTAAAGTAATGAAGAAGAACTCCCCGCAAAAACACTTTTTCAGGCACAAAGGTCGACATATTTGAGTGAAAAAAAAATTATTGTTGTTTACGCTTCAAATGAATGACATATACTGAAATGACGTACAATGACAGTAGCTTTCCAACGCATGTTCCAATGGAATAATACAAGTTACGCCATCTCTTAGTAAACCGCACGAATTAAGTTATAGACCCAATATAATAAAATAACTAGCTTATACTCGTGACTTTGTCCGCGTGGAAATGATCAATCTTAGATAATTACGTTGATTTGAAAGCTCATTTTGCAAAGTTTTGAATCTGATGTTAAAATTGACTTATTCGAGATTTATATTGGTTTGTTAGAAAATTAGAAAAAAGAAATAAGTTGAATAAGTCCCAATAGGTATACAGAATTTGATGAATGTTTCACATATTATTTACCTAGCGCTGGTGGGTTCATTAGAACCGCAATAGACTTCAATCCACAATCTTCTGAGTTCAAAAACATGTGAAGAAAAGAAGCACTGGGAACTACAACGCAATGAAATTTATTTTCATAGTGAACGAATCTTACATGAGAGTTTCAATGGATTGAAAACACTATTTCAATATTGCATGACTTTTTTACCGAGGATTTATTTGATGAAATTGTCAACGAGAGTATCAAAAACGCCCAGCAAGACATCGCAAGCACTTCCTTAGACCACTTTGTTAGGTCCATCGAGTTGAAGCATTATTATATTGCTGTACAGGTCCGTCTTCCGATATCCAAATACAGAAAGCTATTGGGCGAAACATGCAGTCGAAGCAATTAGAACTACGATGACGTCGAAGCTATTTTTTGAGTTTTGCAAAAACCTTAATTTCAAAGACATTCCTTTGATGAAAAATAAAAGTGAAGAAGGGTACGATCAGCAAAATATGACCCCTATTAATCATTTCAACGAGCACTTCGATTCTGCGCCGAAAACGGCACGATTATGCATTGATGGGCATTGTGTCCCACGAAAATTATGTATGCTTTACGGCAATACCTGCCAGCTAAGCCACACAAATATTGTATGAAATTGTTTGTGCAGATGACAATAATGTGTTGGAAAACACACCAAATTCGGGTGCGACATTGAATGTCGCCGTTCGTTTTTCGCAAATGATTCCTAAGTTAAAAAATCACATCCTATATTTTGATAAGTTTTATACGTCGCTCCCAGTTTTAGTATATTTGCGAAGTAAAGGAATTCATTCGCCTGGAACAATTCGTGCCAGTCTGTGCCAAGATGTTACAAAAAAAGATATAAGCTACTTGGAAGAGTTTGTGGGAACTGGTTTCGGAATAGATATTTCAATGGCATTATGGAAAGATACAAGGGCTGTGCGCTTAGCTTTGACATACACATGTGTAAAGCCATTTAGAGCCGCTGCTGTTGATGCCCCACCAAACAAAACAACCAGATATGACAGAAAGAACAAGAAGTATATTGAAATCGACTACCCCAACATCATAAAAGAATACAACCATCACATGGACGGTTTATTAGGCCGTTATCATTTTCGCATGAAAACGAAGAAGTGGACATTGCGTATATTTTATCATTTCGTGAGTATGGCTATGGTGAGCTCATAATTTGCTTTATCGGCGAATCCTTCAAAGGATCACGGATACGGTACATATTTGAAGTTGCCTGATTTTCGCGTTGGAGTAGCTGACGTGCTTTAGCAACACCCAAAAGCATCTAAAAAACAGTTGGACGACCAACTAGACAACAACAAAACAAAACAACATTCGTTACGATGGTATTGGCCATATGCCTGATATTTTGGATCGGAGAAAGAAAAGAATGTGTAAAATGCCTGGTTGTCAATCAGGAACGCCAATGTTTTGAATTCAGTGCAATCTCAATTTGTATTTATCGACAAGTAATAAATACTTTCAGCTTCTCCATACACCGTAATAAGGTGTTTATTTTGCTAACAATAAATTATAATTATAAATAAAATAAGCTTTTTTTTTTTTTTGTTGAAGTACCCTTGCTTAAACGCCAAATTTCTGTTGATAGAGTGCGACGCCAATGACCACCACACTTAATGGGGAAGCAGCAACATTAATAAAAGGGGTGAGTCTATTTTCGATTATATAGTCTTCACCAACCTCAACATATGCAAAAAAGATATTACACCAATGTTTCGTAACCGGGTTAGGGAAGAGGTAATTGACCTTAGTCTTCTAAGCGAGTCTAACTCTATTCGAGTAACCGCTAGCTATTCCTTTTCAGACCACAGCCGAATACTCTTCAACCTTAACGTAAATAAAGAAAAACCAAAACCTTTCAGAAACCTTCAGAAAACAGACTGGAATCTTTTCTCAAACCCAGTTGCCAACAGGTTAGTACCGCCGCAAGCCATCACTAACCCCGATCCAACTTACATTGAGAATTCAGTCGATAACCTTATGAGAATTCTGAAAGCGGCTTTCAATAAATCCTGTCCTTTGCAACGTGCTTGCAAGAAGACCAGCGCAGTCTACCACAGAGCTAAAGCAACTCAGCACCCGGACGCAAAGATCACTAAAAGAACAGAAGACGGGAATAACTACAAATCCAGCTTCAATGAATACAAGAGCAAAACAAGAGCAGCAAAGTGTAAATCCTGGCGGGAGTTCTGCGAATCAAAAGAAGATCTCAACGAAGTAGCAAGGCTTAGAAAGATCCTATCCAAAGACCCTGTGTCCCAGGATTCATCCTTAAACCAGAGGGCTCTTGGACAGAATCCAATCAGGAATCCTTAGAACTTCTGATTGAAACCTACTTCCCAGGTTGTAAAACCCATGAAAACACATCGCCCTTCGGGACGACAGTTCTCACGGTTTACACAACTGAAGAAGTAATAAACGAAATTATCTTAAAGGATAAAGTATCATGTGAAATAAATTCGTTCAAACTTTTTAAATCTCCGGGGCCAGACGATATTTTGCCAGCGATGTTTTCTAAAAGCACAAACCCATACAGTACCCCACCTCGTAAGCATTTTTTCCAATTGTTTACGCGCTGTACCCGTCGCAACAGAGTGGAAAGAGATAGAGGTAGTTTTCATACCTAAAGTAGGTAAACCAATTCACACTACCAAAAAGAACCATAGGCCAATTAGTCTCTCGTCGTTTCTATTAAAAACCTTGGAAAGACTCCTTGACCTATACATTAGACGAATTATCAACCCACACAACTTATGCAATACGCCTACCTTAAAGGCAGATCAGTGGAAACTGCACTATATAGTGTTGTTCGTGAAATTGAGAGCTTATTAAATAAAGGGTCCGCCAAATAATTTTTTTTTTTTGAAAATGCTATAAAAAAAACTACTGAATATTTTCTCAAATTTCTTTTTTTATTTGAAAGTACAATCCTTCCGGTTAATAATGGAAAATTATTTCATTCAAATGGCTGCCTCGGCTGGCCATGCAGTAGCCTACACGATCGGTCCAATTTTTAAGCACATTATCGATTGTGTGCAGCTGTATTTCACCAATGGCTTCACGAATATTGTTCTTTAAAGCGTCAATTGTCTCTGGCTTGTCGGCGTAACACTTATCTTTGACGGCACCCCACAAATAATAGTCCAACGGTGTCAAATCGCAGCTCCGAGGTGGCCAAACGACATCAGCTCTGCGGCTGATAATGCGATCTTCAAAAACAGGGCGCAAAACATAGAGTGTAGCTTCGGCTGTGTGGCACGTAGCGCCGTCCTGTTGAAACCAAATGTTGCCAATATCCTCCTCTTCAATTTTTGTGAACAAAAATTCGTTCAACATGGCCCGATAACGATCGCCATTGACTGTAACGGCCACTCCTTGCTCATTTTCGAAGAAAAATGGCCCAATTATGCCTCTGGACCAAAATCCGCACCAAACAGTGGCTCATTTTGAGTGCACCGGCTTTTCAATGTATGCGTGCGGGTTTTCTGTGCCCCAAATGCGACAATTTTGCTTGTTTACATACCCGCCAAGATCAAAATGAGCTTCATCTGAAAAGATGATTTTTTTGGCAAAATCGGCATCTTCTGTTTCAAAGTAATGTCGCAATATTTCCCAGCGTTGTTCAAGCGTATACACAACCATATTCGTTCAGCGGAAGGATAAAACTAATTATCTGTCAAATCAGACATGAGCTAAGTGTTACCATTCATGAAATAAGCACTACTAGAAAAAACGTTTGATGGCGGACCCTGTATAAAAGAATTTATAGTGGCAGCCTTCCTCGATATCGAGGGAGCCTTCAACAACGTAAATATTGAGGCCATAATAACAGCTCTAGAGGACATAAAAGTAGAGAAATCCATTGTAAACTGGATTGTAAAGATGTTAAACAACAGGATAATCAATGCAGACATTGGACACAGCTCTATAAGGAAAGTGACAACTCTCCCCTACTGTGGCTTCTTACAGTTAAAAAAAATACTTAAATCTTCATGTTCAAAGGCACAAAAGCCATAGCCTATGCAGATGACCTAGTTATCTTGATAAAAGGTAAATTTCTACCAACTATCAGCGAACTAATGGAATCAGCGTTGAAGGAACTCTCCTCTCCTCAGAGAGAACGGTCTGAGAATAAACCCCAGAAAATTGACCTCGTTTTGTTCACCAGGAAAAGGAAAATCGCGATATTTGCTCCCCCAAAGTAAGAGGGTACTCCACTCAAACTCAAAATGGAAGCCAAGTATCTAGGCATCATTCTTGACTCCAAACTTTCCTGAAAAAGGAACTTGGAGGAAAGGATGAAAAAGGATTGAATGCTTTTCATGCATGCAAAAAAACCTCCGGCAAAAGATGGGGCTGGCAACAATATCATTCATTGGATGTACACAGCAATCATCATTATAACTTATGGGGCCATAGTCTGGTGGACTTCTAGCAGCACGAAAAGCTGTGTGAGCATACTCAATAAAGTACAAGGCTCATCCGCTGTTTTTACAATGGGAGCTATTGGACATGATACTTCATCTCCTTCCTCTGGATTTATTCATAAGAGGCTGCGCTGAAAAAAGCGTTCTCAGTCTAAAGGAGTCCTCTTTGTGGAAATAAGCTAACTATGGACATGCAGCTATACTCAGATTAATAGATAACCTGCGAAAGAAACACGGTTCTAGTAGCCTCGTAGCTACGACCGATTATATTTCCCCCCACAATGACTTCTCTCTTAAAATACCAATCATTTTCCCCGACAGTGGCTATCGAACGCCATTATCAACGACCACGTGATTACTCTCTTCACCGACGAATCGAAATTGGACACAGGCACTGGTGCCGGGTTCTACATTGATACCCTGCACAAATAGGAATCATTTAGACTCCCTGATTTGTGCAGCGTCTTGTAAGCAGAGATCCTGGCAATAGAAAAAGCAGCCAAACACTTACAAGTAACCGAAATCCCACCATCGGATTTCACCATCCTTGTAGACAGATCAAGGGCTGTCAGGAAATTTCGTGACTCACTGAAGTCCATCAGACACCACAAGGTCAAACTCTGTTGGGACCCGGGCTCAATTGCAGGGAACAAAAGAGCGGACGAATTGGCCCGACAAGAGTCTGAAATGAACATCAGCGAAGCGGACATGTCACTGCAACCACCGATCAGCGCATTATACCGGATTGTAAATGACACAATAATAAAGACGCCAACTCGTCTTGGTTTGCAAGAAACGACAGTCACACGACAAGACTATCGTGGCCAGAGCTTAATATCGGCAAAACAAAGAAGCTCTTGGCGCTGGACTGAAATTCGATCCGTATGCTCGTCGGAATGGAACTCGGGATCCAGCGATCCTTGCCAGAGCTGCGGCGATGTGGGAAAAACCGAGGCGCCTAGCTTCGCTTGGTCATAGATTCTTCACAGAGATTGCGGACGTAGCATATGCAGATATATCGGATCTTCCAAAATTCATAAGGAGCACGGGGTGGTTTCAGCCACCACAGGACAGGTTAAAAGTATGTGTACTCCACAAATGAAGGGATTCTGAAGGGGCAGTTTGGCCTCCGAGTGGAAGTGATGTTCAACAATCACACAACAATCCTTAAGCTGACCTAACCTATTAGTAATATTGTGAATATCGTCATAAATGTTTGATATCAAAGTTTGGATATCTGCATCGACTTGATTAAGAGCAGGTGGAATTTTAATGTCGTGGTTAGAATTAATTTCTGGATATTTTGCTTCGGCAATATTATAAGCGTAGTTTACAAAATTCTGAACCACCGGATTGTTCCCTCATATTTTGTTTCAAATTGAGCTTTTCAATATTATTCCAGAGGGCTGGACGTTCGTTTAGGCTCATATCTCATAGTTGGTAACATTATTTAAGGCAAAGGAACGATTTCCGGTTGAAAAACTCGAGTCCATTAAGTAGCTGCGTGTTCCATTGTTTATAACAAACAAGAGTAATCGCCTAAGCCCATTTCTCATAGTTGGTGACATTATTTTAAGAAAAAAACTCGAATTCATCATATAGAGGGCGATTTCTATTTTGTTTATAACAAATTCAATTGTTATAAACAATTATCGTGAGCAAAAAGAGGCCTACAACGTCTAACAACCTCCTCTTAAATCTACATAGTTTCATTGCAATCGGTGCAGCCTTTTTGGAGTTTAGCGCGAACAGACAGTCACCAGAAATTGATAGCTGTAGATATTTAATCATTTGAACATTTGAAGTGCGCGTTTGGGCGAAGTGCTCCCAGTAGCTAGAATAACACAACGGTAGAGTGGCCAATCCGAGAACCGAAAGTTCAGTGAATCCACCAGTGGGGAATAAGTTTATTTCGTATTTTTTTTTCCCGACGTCATTAAAAGAAGACGGGGGCTTAACCAGGGATCGAATTTGGTTAAGCGCCCTTCCCTCCCCACTTTGATTAAAAAACTGCCAATCGAAGTGGAGGAAGGAGCGCCATCGACATCAAAAGCAGCAGCAAAAAATCAAAAACCACAACAACTCATGGATGTTGAAGTTTCTTATCTTTCCGAGGTAGGTAAGGTCGCAACATTTGGAAAAATAATCCCTTCGCTGCTTTTTCAAATTCCGAGGCAGAGGCGCAATGAACTTGAAGGCGAAGAGCGCCTATTACGTGCCAAACTGAAGGCCGAGTAGACTAAACGAGATGCGGGAAAAGGAGAAAGAAGAAGCTACAGCCAGTAGATCTCAACCGATTCAACAACAGCAACAACAACAAAAACAACGGAAACAAAAGCCGGTATAGTGACAATATCAACAGCAAAAGCAGCAGCTCAGCAATCTCAGCACCAACAGTAGCAGCAGAAAAAGCAGCAACAGAACCAGCAGCAAAAACAGTAGCAACAGCAGCAACAATAAAAGCCGCAGCCACTGAAGCAGCGGCAACAACATCAGCCTCAACAACAGAAGCAGCAACAACAACAGCAGCAGCGACAGAAGCAGCAGCAACAACAACAGTCTCAACTGAGGCAGTAACAACACAGCGGCAAGGTGCCACAAATCTACCATCTTCACCATCTCTCACCAACGCCCTACGCGAAACCATAGATTTATGTTAGTATGTCATTGGCGTAGGTAGTTTTGTATTTAAAGGTTTAGGCCAGAACCGCTATGGTAATCCAGAGTACAACTGAACCAGCATATAGCTCGCTTATCCTCTTAAAGAGAGATCATGAGGGAGTTCTTCTCCTTTACTTCCCCAAGGCCGAGAGATTGCAAACGATGCTCCTCAAGGGCTTTACTCGAAGGGAAGGAAACACAAACACATACATACACTGCCAAAGGTTCGGGCACGCCGCGTCGAACTGCGAGATGCAGCCTCGATGCGTTAAATGGGCAAAGAACCATAAAAACAAGGAGTGCCACCTGATAAAAGGCGAGGTCGGGTACAGGGAGCAACTCGAATGCGTGCTGTTGAGGAACATCCTGGACACTCTGCAAACTATTGGAGATGTCCTAAGTTCTACGACATAAAAAAATTAAATCGAGATCGTGAGCAGAAGGCTGAGGAGAAACGTATCACAGGTCGCTTACAAACACCAGCCGTCACGGCTACGAACAAGGGGTGGCAGTTAGCAAGGCACCGGAGGGCGAGGTGGACCTGCGTTTGATCCTGCTCACCATATAAGGGCAGGTCGGCCAGCTTCAATAGTAGACCCATACGCAGGCCACCTGAGTGAACAGAATATACTTGTTTTTGCCGGGTCTAGCGCATCTTCAATCGTAATGAGTAAGTCGGTAGAGAGTCCCTTAAAGATCTTGTCGGTGAATGTGAATTCACTGATTAGGGTTGAGCGAAGAGCTGTACTTTTCAACTGGTAGGACGAAAGCTCGGATTTACATTTTGTTAGCGAAACGAAGTTAAATGAAAAGCACAAAATCCGGCACAGTTCTTATAAAGTGATTCGCAAAGACCGACCCAACGTCACACGAGGCGGGGGAGTTGCGATCTTTATTAGAAATAACCTTTAACGTAAAATAATATATAGCAGTGAAGCGCGGAGGTTACAGGTGCTATTGTGTGCATTCTTCTCCGAAATCGAAAGAGAATGCACATTGTAACAGCATATGCACCTGAAGCACCCCAACCCAACGCTTTCATTGCAGAGCTCGACACCCTTTTTCGATCTCTGCGCTTAAACTCGGTAGAAAACTTCTAAATTCTGGCCGGCGATTTAAACACTAAGCATGGGGAACCTACTAAGCCATTGGTAGGTACTCATCGAGTATAGGCTCAACATACTCGCACCACATAGTCCGTCGTATGCTGCTTGACTCCCGACTGAGGCTGGCTGACCCGAACGAATTTGTTAGGAGTGGAGAAGTTTTCACCTTCCCAACCACCAAAGCCGTAAACTCTCCTTGCCACGGCGTTTTGCCAACTTTTCGTTGTCGGCTGTATGGCCTTGGTAATCCATACCTTGCTCCACAAAAAATGCTATGCTGTTCAGTGCAAGACACTGGAGCCGCATAAGCGTATAAAAAGCTTATTAAAGGAGTCCACAACGGAGTTTTTCTCCTTCACGCCGAAGGCTGAGAGGTTGCGGACAATGCTCCTTAAAGTCCACGCAGACCCCGTGGAAAGTCGATTGCAGACCCCGCGGAAATGCTCTCAGAGCTCAAAGAGTTCGAGAGTGACGACCTCAAATTCTCTACGGTGAGCTCCCGACGGAAGAAGCGAGTTATTCCCTTTTTCTTGGTACAGCTCACACCCAGCAACACGCTGGAGAGGTTAAGGACTATCACCACCTTAGCATCCCAGACTGTCACATGGGAAACATTAAAGATGAGCGGAAACATTTTGCAATGTATCCGCTGCCAAAGGTTCGGCCACGCCGCGTCGAACTGCGAAATACAGCCTCGATGCATTAAGTGCGCCAAGAACCACAAGAACGAAGAATGCGACCTTGGGAAAGACAAGGTGGCGGATAGAGAGCAGCTCGAGTGTGTCTTGTGTAGGAACCGAGGGCACCCTGCAAACTATCGGGGATGTCCTAAGTTCCAGGACATCAAGAAAGAAAACCTGGCCAGTAAGCAGAAGGTCGAGGAGAAGCGTCCCTTGGGTCGCTTCCAAACACCAGCCGTCACATCCCAGTTGACCTACGCAAACTATCGGGGATGTCCTAAGTTCCAGGACATCAAGCAGAAGGTCGAGGAGAAGCGTCCCTCGGGTCACTTCCAAACACCAATCCCAATTGACCTACGCCCAAATGGCGACAGGTTCGGGAAAGACATTACAAAAGCCCATGGCCGTTCCTAAAGCCCCGGTGCCTGTCTCTAAGGCACCGGTGGCCGAGGTTGATCTTGCTCGCAATCCAAGGGCAGATTGGGCAGCTCCAACAACAGATCCTGGAGACGGCGACCCGAGTAGATAGTATCTGCTGCCGGGCCTAGCGCACCTAAGGTCGTGATGGGTATGCTGGTAGAGAGGTCCTTGAAAATTCTGTCGGTGAATGTAAATTCACTGATAAGGATCGAGCGACGAGCCGTACTTTTTAACCTGTTGCAGGACGAAAGCCCCGATGTACTCTTGGTTAGCGAAACAAAGCTAAACCAGAAGTACAAAATCTGGCACAATTCTTACAGAATAATTAGAAGAGACCGACCCAACGCTACTCAAGGCGGGGGAGTTGCGATCTTTATTAAAAACAATTTTAAACATAAAGTCATATATAGCGGTGAAGTGCGGAGGTTCCAGGTGCTAGAGGCCTGTATTGTGTGCATTCCTCTCCGAAATGGAAAGAGAATGTACATTGTATCAGCCTATGCACCTGAAGCATCTCTACCTAATATTTTTATCGCAGAGCTCGAGACACTATTTCGATCTCTGCGCTCGGTAGAAAACCTTTCCATTCTGGCCGGCGATTTAAATGCCAAATATAGTGATTGGGGAAATAACATTCCCAACACTAGGGAGAGCCTACTAAGCCATTGGTGGGTTCTTCCCAACATTGAATATAGAGTCAAGTTGCTCGCAACGGATAGTCTGTCGTATCCTAGGAGCGGCTCTTATCTGGATCTCATGCTGATAGACTCTCGACTGAGACTGGCAGACACGAACGAATGGTCTATTAACTGTCTACGGACCATTGTATACGACAGTGACCATTGCGGAGTATGTGCCGTGATCACAGTACCTGACGATTTCGCGGAGATGGTAGAGTATATCCAAACGCACCCCTATGATTACAGTAGGGCGCGTTGGCCACGCTTTGCAAATTCCCTGACGAGAGCGCTCACTTCAAGCGCCTCCTTCCCACCGTCTAATAGGAACCTGTCAAACAACGAGATTGACAGGTACCTCAAACAAATGGACGATATCATTAAGCAGACGATGGACAGTACGATACCACGCCAACGACAGCACGATACCACAAACGTATACCGAAACGCGACAATCGACGCACTGCACTGACAAAAAAGTAGACTCCTGACAAGACTCAAACTGTTGTACAGGCGGTTTACCGACAGACAAAACTCGGAGGTCAGGACACTGAAGTCACTGATTAAAAATCTCCAACAGTTGATCAAAGAGAATTACAGAATATCTGTAAGTTTGCATTGGAACAACAGAATTCGTGCTGTAAAATCCAACAGCGCGACTATGTTTCCGCAAATAAATAAAATATTTCGGAAAAACAATCAGAATGACATTCAGGATTCAAAGCTTCCGACAACGTCAGACAATGAACGTTTGCTACGAACAGTTAGCATCGATCCAGTGAGCGCCATCCTGGATGACAATTTTTTCGTGATTGATGATTGTTACCGATCAACCCCCCCTTCCGCGCTTCGTCCACAAGGCCGCCCAACCAACTCTCCGAGAGTGGTCGTAGGTTTAGATGTTAATAGGGCGCCACGCGATTTGACTTTATGGACGATTTACCCTGGTACCGGGAATCGCGACGAGGTACTAGAGTCCGCTCCTCGGTCCGGACCCACTCCTAATTCCCAGGACCGTGACGAGAAAATAATGAAAACAACAAAAAAATATATATTCTTTCTTTCTTTTCCGTGTTTAATGCAAAAAAGGTTATTCAATGTTTAATGCTAAGTATTCTTATGCTATCTTAACTACCCTAGCTACCCTTAATCTACCCGAAACCAACTTAAACCTATGGCACACAAGTAATCTTAATATATGTATAAAAACCAAACAATAAGAGTAACAAAACTTTCAGCAAGATACAAAAAAAAAGAAATAAAACAATACTGAGTTAAACAAAGCAAAATGAAAGGAAAACAAAAAAAACAAAAACAAAACGCAAAACTGCACTCAGCTGCTTGTCTCGAACTCGGAACCTCGAACCTACCTGGACTCTGCTGTCGCCGGCTTGATCACCTCACCGTCGTCCCTCGATGAAATGCTTAATAGTTCGTTGCACAGTTACAACACTTTTTTTTTCTTTTTCTCTCTTTTCTTTTTTTTTTTTGTATTTTGATCTTATTTTGTCCTAATGTTGTTTTTTTTTTTTGTTCCAGTTAGTTTATTATGTCTCGATATTTACAGTACCACATTTGGTTTTTTGCTTTTCTTTATTTTTTTTTTGCACTTGTTTTTATTTTTTATTTTTTTATGATATACATACATATGTATGTATATAACCCCTTTGTTTTTCCGACTTTTATTCTTTAAATGAACATTCGTTCTCACTTTTCCCAACTCTATCATTACGTTGTTTTGTCAATCACGACAAGAAAAAGGGATGGTCTCAGGGGAGTCAAATTCCGTTCAAATCACGTTAGATCTCATATCGATCGATTTTCAACACACCCGCGCAGTTCCCACCGTAGCGTCCAAACAAAAAAAAAACAAAACCCAAGCACTAATACCGCGCCCAACCTAGCGCCTCGACGTCTATGCTCCAAACTCCAAAAACAAAAAGCGGCCCAAGAACCAATACCGCGCACAACCTCGCGCTTTGACGACCAAGTTCAAACTCCCCGAAAAAAGAAAATTCCAAGGAACCAATACCGCGTGCAACCTCGCACTTTGACGACCACGTTCAAACTCCCCGAAAAAAGAAAATTCCAAGGAACCAATACCGCGCACAACCTCGCGCTTTGACGACTACGTTCAAAAAACCCCTTTAGTTCCTGGCTAAACCTTCCCTCTGCCGTTCATCAAGCCGCTCCTCAAGCCTAAACCATCCACTCGCTCCGCTAGCTTCTCGATCGGACCACTTTACCGTTAGATCGAACACAAGGAAAGATAACGTAGGAGAAAAATTCTATGGTAACGCCAAAAAACCACAATAAAACAATAAAAAAACAATACATCGACAAAATATCAAAAGAATAATTCGCGCTCGCGTCAGCATAGTAAAATAATAATATAATAATAATAATAAAATTCTTTATTTCATAGAAAACACAAAGTAAAAATATATGATCAAATAATTACAAAGATTTTAAATTTCAATTGCTTCAACAAAATAAATACATATATAAATAAAAAGGTTAATATACATGTTATTCTATGAAATAGTTAGGGACATTCAAATGCCATAAAGACATGTGGCGAATGTTCCATCAGTTCACATTAAAGAGTTCAAAACAATATATTGATGTGTATAGTAGTCAACAGGAATGAAGAAAATGATTGTACATATATTCGTGAATAAAAAGCAAGTATGCGAACAACAAATTCAGAGATCCAAAAAAATTTCCTGGTTAACAAAAGTTAGATAAACTATGCACCAAGAAAGTTATCTATTATACAATGGTCATATTGAAAGAGCCAAGATTTAATATTTCTTAAAAATACAGATTTCACTCTCTCGCATCTGAGACCTTCCGGTAAGACATTAAACAAACGAGGCGCAGTGACGTAATAGAAGTGAGAAAAGTGTGATTTTTTTATTGTAGGTACTATAACATAGTTTCTATTGTTGACACGTAAGTTATATTCTTCATGGAATCTAACTGCATAATATCCAGATTTGTCAAAAAATATAGCTAGGACTTTGTAAAAATATAAGTGCCTTAATGGAAGAATTCTTAGATTCCTGAACAACTCAAAACTAGGAGTTTTTCGGCCAACCTTACACATGATGCGAATTGCATGTTTTTGTTTAATAAGTAGAGGCTCTATTTTATTGAAGTGTGTACCACCCCAACATGACAGTCCATACTGCAACTTAGACTTAAACAAACCGTTGTACACTAACCTTAAGACTGACTTATTACAATAAAGACTAAGGTGATAAAGTTGTCTCACAACTTTGTCCAGATATTTCTTCAAGTAAGTGGTGTGGTCCTTCCAATTGAGCTTAGTATCCAGACTGATACCAAGGTATTTGAAGCTAGAAACACGTTCAATATCGAAGCAACCATTTGAGCAGTTTTCATTTTCATTAAATGATTGGACACTATTTAAAGGAAATCTGGAACAACTGGCCGAGTGATATTGGAGGACCATATCATTACTTATTGAGCCTATAAGATTAAATAACATGAATTTAGTTTTGTTACTTATTACTAATTTATGCAGTTGAAACCATTTCCGCAATATATCTAAGTCATTATTCATGTCAGTATATACATTGAAGTAACACTTGTTTGAATAACTTAGAGCCGTATCATCAGCAAATGCTGTAATTTTGCCTTTGAATGATTGGAGGAATAACGAATTTACAAATATTAGAAATAATATAGGACCCAACACTGAACCCTGCGGGACACCTAAATTTATCGTATTCTCAGAGCTTAGAATATTGCTAATCTTTACCTTTTGCTTACGATTTATTAAGTAGGACGTGAACCAGTCATGTACAAAGCCTCTGAAACCAGCATTATACAACTTCTCCAGTAGCAATGAGTGATCCACCATGTCGAAAGCCTTAGTTATGTCGATGAATAAAGTAGCAGGAACTTCAGAGTTGTTTAAACTAGTGTAAATTTCGCCACATAACTTTAACAAAGCATCCTCTGTTGATCTACCACTGCGAAAACCGAACTGAAAGTCACTAAAATACTTGTACTTATTTAGGAAGGACAACATTCTAGACTTAATGCCTTTCTCCAAAACCTTTGAAAATACTGATAGAAGGGATATTGGGCGGTAGTTGTTCAAAGCTGTTGTGTCCCCCTTCTTATGCAGTGGGACTACTACAGCCGTCTTGAGTATGTCAGGAAACACCCCTTTCTGAACACTAAGATTGAAAATATGACACAAAACATCTGTAAGATAGAGCGATATCCTTTTAAGAATCCTGCTAGAAATCATGTCAAAAGATGAAGAATTAGAATTTCTTAGTGAAAGAATTATTTTATGCACTTCATAGGAAGTAAATTTATCGAAGAAAAAACTTTCACGTTGAAAATGTTCCTGTTTAATTAAATGCTCGAGATGACATGAAGAGCAAGCGTTCGCTGTCGGATCATTACCAGTTGTAATATTCGAAAAATGGTCATTAAATAAATTAGCAACCTCTAGAGGCTCCGATACAGTGGCATTATTATTATTTATAACTATATCCAAGTTGGATGTATTTCTATTTAAAATTTCATTTACAACTTGCCACTCTTTTTTAGTGTTTCCAGCACTTTCAAAAAGTCTTCTATCAAAATAAGTATCTCTACAAAGAGTAATTTCATGTTTCAGTTGACGGCATAATTTATCGTAATAACATTTTAGCCTTATATTGTCAGGATGTTTAAGAAGACGTGTGTATAATTTATGTTTCTTTTTTATTTTCCTTAAAAGGGGCAGCGTCATCCACTGCTTAAGACATTTTAATTTATTAGTGATTTTATTTAATTTCAAACTGCAATTCGATATATGGGACTGAAGTTTCCTAATAAATAAATCAAATGCGATAGAAGGCTCGCTCACACTGTAGACATCATCCCAAAACTCAAAAGCCAAGGCTGATTTAAGGCTAGTAAAATCAATTTTTTCAAATGTATTGACATCAAATAGCTTTGTTCTGTAAACATCAGAATCAAGTTGGATACTCGTTAAAAAATGATCAGATATTTTTAGATCGAGTACAGCAGTCTTGTAACGGATTGAATTGTTCCTATGAAGTCTAATGAAGATATGATCTAAAAGGGGTAAAGACACATCTAACCCGGAAAATCTCCGATCAATAAGTCTCCTTCGGAGTATCAGCAAGGTCTTCGAGATGGTGATCCATAGGGCCCTGTCTAAATGGGTTGAAGACAATAAAATCATCCCGGATAACCAATTCGGTTTCAGAGCGGGGCATGACACTATTCATGCCGCGTCGAAGTTTGTGTCGGATATCCAATGGAATAAATGCAAGAACCAATGCACGGGTGTCTGTCTGATTGACTTGGAAAAAGCCTTCGACACCGTATGGTTAGAAGGTCTTTATTACAACCTCAGTCGGCTGGGCATAAGTAAACCACTGCTATATGTATATGATTGATGATATGATCGTAGTGAAACGTGACTTCTACCCAAACATTTGAAATCAAAAATGGACTGCAACAGGGTACGGTAAATTCGCCGATCCTTTTCAGCATTTACCTAAGCGATCTGCTAGTTTCTCTTCACCATTCAATAACGTACGCAGACGACCTAATCGCGTACAGATCAGGTCCAACGATCGACGTTATTGTTAATCTTCTGCAGAGCGTGACTTCGAAAAAATTTAGCAGTATTGTGATGACTGGAAGTTGAAAATCAACTTTCAGAAATCAGAATCTATATTGTTCAGAGCGCCTTTGTCTAGGGCCTCTCGGAACACTAGAAAAAACTGGGGCAGGTTCTTAATTTTAGGACCGGACGGGCGTCCACTGGCGAGACAAAGTGTAGTCAGATACCTTGAGATCGTGCTGGATCAGTATCTATATTTTGACAAACATGTAGATGCTGCTCTGACAAGATGGCTGTTTCATAGCAGCCAACTTGATTCTAGAGTGAGGGTAATCTGCTACATGGCCTTAATCAGGCCCATGGTTATCCTATGGATGTCCCGTCTGGTTCAATGTGAGAGCCAGCTTAAGGGAAAGGATTCGGGTGTTCGAGAGACAATATCTCAGGACTTGTCTCGGGTTACATAGGACCCCCGAATCTGAGTACACGAAATTTTATCCGAACCAGGTGCTAGACAATAGGGCCAGTATTGTACGGATAGATAATTTTTTGATCAAACTGATTCGAAGCCACGTTGCGAGAGCAATGACTTCGGTCAATAGCCTGATCTTCGGGGTTTACTTCCCCAACGATTTATATCACGAGAGAGTGCGCCTTAATGGCTTTGTGCCGCCAGAAACATAATTTATAAAAAGAAAAAAAAAAAAAAAAAGATATACATATGTACATATATATTAAATATATATTATGTATATAGTTTATATACAATATATATATTTTAGTTAAGGTAGAATAAGTTAGGTAAGGTTTATATATAATACAAAAAATTATCATATGCTAAGTTTTTAATAAAAAACATTTTTCTTAGCTTAAGCTAGATAAAGTAATGTTAGTGGTAAGTTGATATAGTAGTCGAAAGACATAGATTTAAGTTGTTACGTCTATTTTAGAGTCTCCGCCTAGGGCCAGTAAGATATCTAGATTGTTAAGATAGTTAAACTACTTTTTAAGCATTTTTGTCTAGGGTAAGATAGATCTAAGAAATTATGAATAAAAATGAATTAAAAACTAAAAAAAAAATAATACCTTGCTCCAGGATTCTGAGGTCGCGGGATCGGATCCCATGGCGGTGGTTTCTTCCTTTTACCTTTTTGGCCTATTTTTCGGAGTGCTCGGTTCCGAAAGAGTTTTCGAGGTTCGAGGTCAAAAAGGACACTGGAAAGTAATCGCTGTGGCGTGGGGGCGAGGTGGTTGTACGGTCAGTTGGGAAGGCATTTGGCGAGAAGATTCCACCAAGAGCGGGTGTGTGTTTGGAAAAAGAAATATATAAAATAAAAAGGGGAAAAAAAGTGTTGTGCTCAAGAAAAAAAAAGTTATTTCATAGTGACGACTATTCGTGTAGATTAATTGCATTTAGATTTTAATTTATCGTTCGGAAGTCCTTGTGCAAGAAGGACGGAATAGCCGTGAAAATAGCCTTTTTATGCAGCGGACGGAACGAAAATCTGGGGTTTTCCTGTGGGTTTTGCCTCTGGTGCAGAAGGATTAACCACCCGAACGGACGAGAGCACGATCGACCGTAAGCCATATTGAACACCATTTTGGCAAGGCGTAAAGCAAGTGAGCGGTAGCCTGGAGCGTGGACCATGAGGTCGACGTGTAGGAGACTCGGATTCGAGTCCGAGGCTAAGTCTTTACGTGTTTCCATCTTGTTTTGTTTTTTTTATTGATTTATTTATATATTTTTTTCTTTTGGTTACTGATATTACTTTGGAATTACTTTTAAACCATTTTCTTTAATTATTATTACTTTTCTTTTTTTATTATCTTTATTATTTTATTTATTTCTGTTTTTTTAGTTGATCATTATTTTATTAGTACGTAAGTTCCCCATCATTTGTATAAGTTGCCCATTGGCCGTGCGGGCCTAAGTGTAAGCAAAATGGTGGCAACGTTGCGGCGCTTTTGGGGTGAATTGGAAACCCGAGGGGACGAGCTTAAATTCTTTGTACATTATTATTTTTCCTTTTTCTTTCCTTTTATTTTTCTCAATAAACTTCAGAATGAATTTTTTTTCCGCTTGTTAAATCGTTTTTTTTTTATATACATATGATACGCGGAACTTTTTCCGGCAGTCGCGAGTCTTTGAGGAGGGCACCTCGAAACACCAAGGTCACTCGCGTGGCGACCATTAATATCTTTTTTTCCATCATTTTGCCCACGAATTTCCATTGGTTCAGTCGGTCCTTGTTGTCTCGAGCCGCGGAGCGGGTACGTTACACTTGGTTTAAAAACTATTTGATGAATAAAAATTTTAATGTGCAGATAGAAGAGTATACAAGTGAGAAAGGAGACATGTTAGGATCGCAACTAAGTTCTCGCTGTTTTTTTTTGTTGGAAATGCAACTTTATTGCGAAAAAAAGGGTAACAAATGAATCATTCAAAGTATTGCCCATCGCTAGCCATAACTTTTTCCCATTTTCCTGGCAGAGCTCGCATACCGTCATAGTAGTAATAGTAGTAGTGTTTGTTTTTGGAGGCACGAATCAAGTAATTTTCAGATGTCTTCATATGAATGGAACTGCTGATCAGCCAGGCTACATGTGTGCCATTGAATTGAACAATTGATAATCGAACGGCGCAATATCTGGTGATACCCATTTTTCATCACCCGTAACGATGCGATGAAGAAAATGCTTCTTTTTTTGCCGTTGAAGCAGTTGTTCGGAGTTGCGGAGCGGGTAGGTAGCGAATTGTCTACTAACTGTCTATTCAAACTACGGGATTGACAGGTACCTAAAACGAATGGACGAAATAATTAAACAGACAATAAACAGTGTGATACCACGCCAACGACAGCACGCGTGGATCGATTGACAGTACCGAAACGCGACAATCGACCCACTGCACAAACAGAAAAATAGACGCCTGACAAGTCTCAAACTCTTCTACAGGCAAAAAAAAACCAAACCCTTCTACTGACAGACAAAACTCGAAGGTCAGGACACAAAGGTCACTGATTAAAAATATCTAACAGTTGATAAAGGAAAATTACAGAATTTCTGTCTGTATTGGAATAACACAATTCTTGCTGTAAAATCCAACAGCTCGAGTATGTTCCCGCAAAAAAAATAAAATATTTAGATGAAGATCAGAATGACATTCAGGATCTTAAGCTTCGAGAATCAGTCTGCATTGATCCGAAGAGCGCCGTTTTGAATGACGATTTTTTCGTGGATCGATGATCCTCAGGAGAAGATGGTGACAATGGAAGCTGTCTTCCAGGTGTATAAGGTGAATGACAGTATTCGCCCAAACCATGACCTGGAAAACAGAGTTCTACTTCGTCACTGCTACCTTAGAAATGGTATGGATGATTGGCGATCAGAAAACCGCGGTTTTACCAGATGGTTCAACGACGATTTCATGGCAAAGAATGCCGTCGCCAGGGAAGGGGCTAACACCCTGTTCATTTCGACGGAGGATCTCCAGATGATCTTCGAGTCATTGATGAGAAAAAAAAAATCCAGGAACCGACGGAGTATCCAATGTTGTGCTTAGACACATCCCATTAATGGGTGTAGAGATCTGGACCATTCTGTTCAACAACAACGGCACTTATTTTTAGAAAACAAACAAGATTTTGATTTTGAAAATCGATCACAGCACTCGCACTACATGTCTTATTAGAGCAAACGTAACGTTTCGCCAAATTTGAGTTTACTTTAAATTTATACGATTGTTTTATTGTCGGTATATTCCGTGTAGGGACGGGTTAAGAATATCCCTGCAGCGATACCTCTCGCTTGTCGTAAAAGGCGACTAAAACAAAGGTAAACAAAAATCACATCTAGGCAATTTAGAAAACACCAAGGTGAGCCAAGGGACACATATACCACCATTAAACTGCCCCACAAGTGTACATGCAAATCAGTGGGTTGACACGACTGGAGATCACCGGTGTTGTAAGAGTAAGATCAAACAAAAAAATCTGGAGCATGCCCGTGTCACAAAAAAAAAAAAAAAAAAATAAAGGCAGGCCGAAAAACAACTGGTGCAAACAAACGGGTTGGCGTTCCAGACTGTGGTTGAAACTTGACTCTGTTGTGACTTTAGACCTGCATTCGTCGAATTCTCTTTAGAAGTTCCTGTACAGTATCAAGCTGCATTGCTTTCAACACTGTTATGCCGCATACCACATGTTTGACTGGGTCTTCTCGCCCAGTTGTCCCCTCGAGGCAATCGCTCTCATCTCAAATACGAACTCTTCCGTGTCTTCATTAGGGGTTGGTTGTGGTGTATGGTAATCACCATCGATTGTTGAGCGGAAGGTCTGTAGTTCAAGTCTGTCCCTAGCCAAGAACAATTCCACAATTGTGCAAAAACATTAGTTGTGAATGAGAGATGATCAAAAAAATCGCAGCATAAGATCACTTCAAAATGCATACTCTGTGTGTGTATTTCCAATAAAACACCTTAATGACATGGAAACAAAAGAGTAACTGTGAACTACCGCCAACGCAAATTCAGTCGAATCTCTCAAATCCTATCTAGGACAAAAACACTCGGAGAGTAGTGCACGAATATCTTCGGCACAAACCATCTGCACCCCGTCCAGGTTGTGTGAACACGTACACTCTTGAAAAAAAAAAAAAGATCAGATATCCGTATAAACCAGCTACGTCACCTTCCGCTGGGAAAATGCTGACCAAATTGCCCTGAAATTGTTCTAGCCATGAATGAAGACCGCCATTGCTCCAAAGCTAACTTACTGATCGCTAGCATCATGACCAGACTTCCATCTGGTACACATCACAAATTGCTTGGATTCCTCGGACGTATGCCGTAGAAGCTAGTCCTGCTGGATTCCTGAATTGGGTTGAACTCGCAAAGCATCTCGGCCACGTTCTTCACCGTGTAGCCAGTTCTTACTCCCATTTTCTCCTCTATGCTACTTGTTGCCCAAATTTGGAGGAGGCTCCTTTTTTTTCCAGCTTCTCTCCGAAGCGATGGATTCATGGATTCGATCTCTTGTGCAAGATTTTCCAGTTTGGTTTGGTGGTCGTTGTCAGGTGTAAGTTCCTCTTCAACTTCGCCTACGTCTCGACTGGTCTAACCTGGTTCCTCACCTTCGACTAATCCCTCGTAGACTGATAACTTATGTAGCAATTGGGAGTTTTCTGGTGCCACTTTTAGACCACGCTTCTTTAGCTCACCCCGAAGCTCGTCTCTGTTATACGCACTTGTATTTTAGCTTCACTCATCTTCGCCGAAAAAAAATGTTTGCAGAAATACAGTTCTGATATATAAATTGTTTTATTATTTGTTTTTTTATTAATTTTTTTGATGTGAAACGTCTATATCCACGGCTCGGCAGTAAAATTGACTTGAATGGCATGACGGAAAACGGCATGAACCTGTCGTACCACGATGCCAACACTACGTCACCGCTGCCGACTCATTTGCGTGTGCGCCCGCGTGTATACTATACACTTTGTTACTTCTCTGGGTGAGCTGCATTTCTATGTATATACATATAATACTTGGCACGTATACCATTTGTATACACGCGTTGTATTTTGCTTTGAAATATTATTTTTATTTTTTTAAAGCGTTTAAAGATTTCGAATAAGTTAATATTATCAAATCGAAATATGAGACAGTGACGATCAAGTGACCAAAAAGAAACAAAAGGTCAATGATGATCAATGTGCAGTGTGCAGTGAAATGTTTAATACGTTTCCATTTAAAAAGCTTATATCTTCGAAACTAGATAAGTGCGATCTTAAATATATATATCATACTTTGGCTTTTTTCCAAATAATTACCAAATTATCTATTAATATATTATTGCTATTGAATTTCATTTGATCATTTGAGGTTAGAAATGTGTTTACTGATGTCAACAAACGTTTAATTTTCTGCGCAAATGTATATTTTATACCTAATTGAAAATATTTATTTGGTAATGATTACATTGTTAAAATATTATACTTATAATTTAGAGCGGACAATAAGGCTGCTGATGATCGTTCAGATTTCAGATTTGACAGGACATGTTACATAATGACAGGGTTCAAATAACAGCAGCTTTTCAGACAATAGAAGGTCAAGATTCTAATCCTTATGCCAACTTTCATTTACATAAATTTGCTCACAAATATTTATTTATTTTATTGATAACTTTAAAAATAATCAGTTCGAACACACTTGCTCAATCTGTGATAGATCATCATTATAACAGAATAACTGATATACAAGATATTTCCGCACTTAAAATTTGCTCTACGTGTAAATCGGCTCTTGATAAAAATAGAATTCCTAACTTATCAGTTTATAATGTATTTCGCTATCCTGAAAAACCGCAGCATTTACCAATTTGATTTTGTTACTGAAAGACTTCTTTCTCCTCATATTCCTTTTATGCAAATAAGAGGATTAAGGCATGTTCATGGGCAATTTGGAATATATGGACAATTAATCAACGTTCCTGTTACAGTTGATACAATGGCAACTTCTCTTCCAGGGAATATCAATGATGAGCATTGCGTTTATGTACATACATACTAGGCAGATCAGTATGCGCGGGCTTAACTCCGCTACTGAAAATTTTTGATCGAGCGAGCAAATTTGTTGTTTTATCAACCTTGCTCTCGCTCCGCATGGCACTTTTCTAAACTTTACTTCGTTATTTCTCACTATTTTTCAATCAAACAATTTCATTTGATAATTTATGGCTCATCTACAGACCTAGATCTATCGAATGACATGCTGCACACATGTGTGGTTATAGCCGATATCTACATTTAGTGCGTACAAGATTAGTCCGAAATCGTTTTCGGACCACTATATTCCCCGTACATGCACGCGCTAGGCCAAAAAGTGGGTGATTGTAAGATTATTCATAAAAGTAGTTTTTTTTCAGGGATTAGTTAACATTAAATCAATTAAATTATGGCTACAGTACTTGCTTATTACACTTTTATATCAACATCAGTCAACGAGTAATTTTTTTATTAAGATATATTACATATTCCTCAAGAAAATATTGATGATTTTAGTGAAAATATTTGATTTGATTTGATTTGACGCCCTCATAGGGGCACTTTATTAGCTTAATGCAAGCCTTAACAAAAATCTATAATTTAACTATAACTTATTAACTATGTGGCGGCGTGGAGACGATTAAGGAGAGTGAGAAGGGTTGTGGTATAGGGCAATTCTAAGGCTGGACTTATTAAGGTGAAGGTCGAAAAGATTGGTGTTAGCTTTGCGAAGCATTCTGGACATTGGTTCATGGTAGCCATAATTTGTGCGGTGAGTGCTTATACGGAAAAGGGGTGTGGACCGAAGGTTACGCGGGTTGGTGTTAAGGGGAATCATGTGCAATAATGAAGGGCTGTCAATGTTACCACTGAGAAGGTCATGGATAAATAGAATGTCTGCAACATCACGTCGTTCTTTAAGGGGTTGGAGGTTGATTAATTTTAAGCGATCCGTATAAGGTGGTAAATTAAGGGGGTCGGCCCAAGGAAGGCCACGAAGGGCAAAACGGATAAACCTGGGTTCAATACGCGTAGTATGGGATTCATAAGAGGGGGACCAGACTTGGCTAGCATATTCGAGAAGGGGCCTAACGAAAGTGATGTATAATGATTTCGTAACGTAAGGATTCGAGAATTCTTTGGACCAACGCTTCACGAAACCGAGGGCAGAGTTAGCACGTTTGATGATGTTGTCGATATGGAGGCGAAAGTTGAGTTCACGGTCACAAATAACCCCTAGGTCAACCAAGAAGTTGACAGGGGGAACGGTATCATTACGAATAATGTAGGTTCTGGGTGGTGAGGAAGAGCGCTTACGGTAGTAAGGAATGGTTTAGCATTTACTGATATTGAGCTCGAGATGGTTTTTTTGACACCAAGTAGTGAACCTGTTAAGGTCCAATTGGAGAGAGCAGGAGTCGACAGGGGAAGATATGTGTTTAAATATTTTCATATCATCAGCATATATGGAGAGCTGAGAGTTCAGAATAACGCTGTCGACGTCATTAATGGTTAGAATAAATATCAGTGGGTCGAGATGACTACCTTGCGGGACACCGGAGGTAGCGTTAATTGGATCAGAAATAGAAGATCTGAAGATAACGTTATATTGACGATCTTCGAGATAAGATTTGATCCATGAGGTAAAACCGGGGGAGAAACCGAGGGCAGTGAGCTTGAGGAGAATAATTTGTGTCAAAGGCTTTGCTGAAGTCAGTGGCGACAACGTCTACTTCTTTGCCAGCTTCGAGTGCACACAAACATTGTGAAACAAATTCGACTAGATTAGTGGTTGTCGATCAAACTTTTAGGAACCCACATTGGTTAGGAGAAAATATGGGTTTGCAGTGAAAGAATAGTGTATCATAAACGATGCTCTCGAAAAGTTTGGGTGTGCATGAGAGCTTGGCAATGGGACGATAGTTGGACACATCATTTTTCAGTCCTTTTTTGTGGACTGGAATGATATAAGTATATTTCCAAAGCTTAGGAAAGAGTCCTTGAGAGATAGAGCTTTGAAATAGAGCAGTAAGGGGTAAAATAAGATGGTTCGCGCACTTTTTTAATACTTTGGCAGGCAGACAGTCGGGACCGGGAGAGTAGTCGTCCTTTAAGTTGCGTATTTTTTCGGCGATTAGGTCGGGAGTGATGTTCAATGAAACAAGAGATGTCTGGGGGCAGTCTTTCAAATATCGAAAATAGTTGTGATCGGGTTGAAGATCTTGGTCAGTGAATGATTGGCTGAAGAAATGAGCAAAGAAATTGGCGATTACTTCGGATTCGTTGGAAGAGTTACTGAGAAAGTTAAGTGTAGTGGGGTAGCTATCGGTTTTTCTGTTTGTATTAATGAAGTGGTAGAAACACTTGGGGTCAGAGATAAGGGAGGATTGCATTCTGTTCAGGTATCGGAGGTAGAGTGATTCACATAGCTGTGCAAATTTAGTGTAGGACTGCATGTAATTAGAAAGGTCTGATGCAGAGGAGGATCTAAGATAGGCGTGCCAATTTTTGTTTCTTTTATTGCGCAAAGAGCGTAGTTCCTTGGTATACCAGGGCGGAGATGAGGTGTAGTTCTTTTTTGGTGAGTATGGGACTGAAAGAATGCAGCAGCTGAGGATTTTGGTGTAAAATAGCGCAAGGGTTTCGTTTAAGGATATATGTGAGTTAGGGTTAAGGAGGAAGTTAAAATTAACATTGTTGAGCAGATTATTTAGTTTCGCGAAGTCAGCTTTGCGGAAATTGAAACAGTACGTATTTTCGGAGGGAAGGATAGTGAGTTGGGTCTCGAGTGAAAGAGTTACCGATAGAGGTGGATGAAGGGGGTCTAAAGCAGAGAGAAAATGGTTGCTTGGGTTAACAACGCAGTTTACGGCATCAGATGAGAAAATCAGGTCGAGTTGTCTGTCCATGTTATTGGTGATATTACTGAGTCGCAAAAGGCCGGAGTCAGAGAAATGATCCGTGAAAAGGATTTCTTTACCTGTGGAGGGGTTAGCGGCGATGTAGTGGGTCTCATCATCGGAATGAACCCATTTCAGGTGCGGGAGATTGAAATCGCCACAGATGATGATGATGTCATTGGGTTCGGTGATATCAAATATGGAGTCGACGAGATCAACGACGAGTTGATAGCAGTGTGTGGGCTGTGAGGGTCTCAAGTAACAGCAGGCAAGATAAAGTTTCTGTTTAGGGAGTCTTATTGAGGCACTAGTGAAGTTCAAGTCAGCGGAATTCGACGATTTGAAGGGCAAGGGATCATAGCGACTGTGGATTGCTAAGAGAACTCCGCGACCGTCAGGATCGGCAGAGTTGTCGCGTCCATCGGCCCGAAACAGAAGCTGTCTCCAATACTGGAGCATAAATTCGTTTCAGTTAATGCAAATATATCGTAGGGTAGGTTTTGGGAGTTCAGGAGTACTGCGGAGGTTTTGGTGCGTAATCCTCTGACGTTCTGATAGTACAGGGATATGTTATTATTTGATGGGTGAGGAGATGTAAATGTATTTAGGTTAGGATTTAAAATAGTTTTTGAGATTAGAACGGGTACTTTGCAAGTGTGCAATGGCTTTGAACTGACGTGGGCTGCGAAAGTGGAGAGGTCGTTATTTACATCAATGGGAGAAATATTAAGGCTTTCGTGAAATCGTATAAAGGTCTTTTTTAACGCATGGGGGTCTGTGGGTAGGCCTTCTTGGTGGATTGAAACTAGGACGTTGGTTTTAGTTTTGCCGTCGATACAAATGGAGTCAGGTTTGTCGTGGAGGTAGGCCAGATAGATACGTACATTTTCGTAGATTCTTCTGTCTCTTAAACGTGACATAACATAGCGGTCTTCGGCGTTAAGCTCGGCAAGATGTTTGGTGAGTTTGGCCGTGGGAGGGAGATGTGGATCTAAGAAAGAGGGGGAGGTGAGAGGGTAGGTCGAGTTGTTGGAAGCTGAGGAGGTGGAGGGGCTGGAGGGGGTGTTGTTAGAAGCTGAGGAGGTGGAGGGAGTTTGGTTCAGAGTGTGAGAGTGTATAAAGTTTGGGTACTGATGATACGTGCGGCTGTTACGTGAAGCCTGGGTGTTGGGATTGGGTATTGAATTAAGAATGTTCGATGAGGGGGATGAGGGTCTGGAGCCGGGCGCAAGGTTGAAGGATACGCGGTTGTGGGTACGTGATCTGTTAGGAGAATTATTGGGTGGGGGGATGTTGAGGTTAGTTGTTGATTTGGGAGCTATTGAGGGAGGAAGAGGTCGGGAGAAATTGGGGACTATTCCAGTCTTTAATTCCCAGTTAGTTCCTAAATTGCGAGGGGTTTGAGAAAGAGGCAAGGGTCTAGGTTTGGCTTGGTTAGGGGATTTGGGAGTGTTGAGCTTAGATTTATTTTTAGGTTTAATGTTAGTGTTGTTTTTACGATCCCTAATGGTAATCCGCATCCTGTCGACTTCGATTTCCTTATTGGGAAGGCTGCGAAAAAGCCATTCATATTGCGGAGGGAAGCAGTTCTGCGATGGAATTTGGGAGGAGTGAGCTGCGTGCACTTAACGAGGTTGATTGCATATCGTTTGCGGAAGAAGTTAAAGTTAAAAGACCCAGCGGTCGTCAGCGTCGCGTGGGGTGTCCCATAAGATGTAGGTAGACAAAGGCTCCTGTATCGTCGCATAATTCTTGTGCAGCTTGTTGATTCTCTGTTTCCAGTCAGATAAGGTCCAAACAGCTCCGAAACGTTCAATGGTCGGCGCTGAGATGGGAGGAGGTGCGGTAGATGGGGACTTCAAAGAACTCATGCTGGTCTGCGTTTGGACGGAGGATGTAAGAGGTGTTGGAGTGGTACGGATGGTCGCGTTATCAAGCTCTTCCATAAGGGAGATGTTGTAGGTAGTCCTGCAATCGCAGGCGGTTACCGGGGATTTGGGTGGCGTACATTTCAGTTCCTCTATTATAGTGTTAACCGCTGACCTTGTGAGGCTGGAATCAATGTTGAGTGTGTGCAGCGTGTCTTCGATTTTATTCAGGCATTCAAGTTGGTCAGATGTTTTGTCGTCCAGGAACTTTAACTTTGCTGAATGCTCCGAGAGTGCTGACGTAAGCGTTGAGATGTCCCCCCGAATAGAATTAAGGTTCGGGGAAACGGGAGAGCAGTTCGCGTTTACAAGTTTAGTCGGTGTGGTTTCACGGTTATCCAGTTTGCAATTCAGCTGGGATATAAAGGAGAGCAGATGGTCATAGTTTTCCGCACTTTTTCTAGTTGACTCATTGTATTTTCCGAAAGCTGACTGTTGTTTTGTTGCGAGGTTGTCTATACAAAGGTTTATGGAGTCAAGGTTGTCGGTGAATAGTTGGGACATCTTTTGCGAATACGAACGTAGTTCGGATTTAAGTCCGGCCAGAGAGTCATTTACTGCACACATTTGCTCATTGTTACATTTAATGGCAAGCAGAATATGTGCAGCCGATATGGACTTACATTCCTCACAGAAGAATGTAAATATACCTTCATATTCGTGAACGTAGTTCTTCGCATTCCTACTAAGGCCAATGCAGATCGGGTGGAAGGCTTTCCCACAAATTCCCTTACAATCGATCATTTCTGATGAATGGGCAGTCACCGAACAAGTAGCGGATCCGCAGGAAGGCATTAAGCAACTGGGGTGATTGCGCGGACAGTTAAACTTAATTATTGGGTCAGTAGAGCAGCGTGAATTGCAGGTTAAGCGGAATTATTGTTATTGTTTTTTTTTTTTTTTTTTTTTTTTTATCACTTTGTATCTTCGTTTCGGTTTATTATTTTGCTGTAATTGGGTGATGGGGTGATTGCACGGACAGATAAATTGCAGGGTAGGCAAAATTATTGTTATTATTTTTATTATTATTATTATTATTTTTTTTTTTTTTTTGTCACTTTGTTTCTACGTTTGGGTTTTTTATTTTGCTGTGATTTGCAAAGGAGAACTGGGGAAACCCAAAGGCACGTCCGCACAGGTAAAGAGCTAACTGTTAACTGAAAATATTGATATTGAAGAAAGTCTTACTGCGCAGCAACAAACTTTAATGTAAAATGAAGAAAAATACTTAATACTAGCGCAGGACAACACAACATACCACAGATTTTACTATTTGACGAGCATGCTGAAGAATTGTCATTTCCTAGTATTTCGACAATTTAAAGATGAAGTCACAGTTACGCCATTTATGATGGCATCGAGTGAACTACGACGTCAAGATGGTAGAGGAGTAGATCCATACCATTTGTTATATATCGCTGTAAAAATAATGAGATTAAGAGTTCGTGATAGTTTGACTATAGCATTTAAACATGTTGGTATGGAAACTAACATAAACAAGCAAAGGTAGGGTCTGCAGAATATATTAACAATTGCATTGAGTCTAATTTAGCTTTACGATCAATACCTACATATGTATGTATTTCTGTCTGGTACTGGTCTAAGAAAAAAGAAATTAATTTGCAATGATGCGACAGATAGGAAATCCAACTGCATTCATGACACTAAGTGTTAATGAAATTGGATGGCCGGATTTATTGAAACTCTTACATTCTTTAGCCAACGGCAAAGAAGGCATTCAAAAATTCATTGCATTAAAATTAAGTTTCACCGAAAAAAGTTCATTAATTAACAAAGACGCTGTAACATGTGGTATTTATTTCAACAAATTAGTCAACGTGATTATAGCAATATTACAATCGAAAAAATTTAAATCTAAATTTTGTCTTTTTGGAAAATAGGAGTTGTTAATTATTTTAAACGAATAGAATTTCAACATCGAGGAAGCGATGCTCATATTTCGTTATGGCTTAATAATGCACCAGATGATATTCTTGGAAAAGACCAAAATCGAGCAATAGAAATTATTGATAACTTAGTATCATTATCTCCGGCGGGAGCATCGGAAAATATTAAATTAATCACTCATGATCACACCTACACATGTTACAAAAAAGTCACTGCTAATTCACGACAAAAATGCAGATTTGATGCACCATTTATGCCCTGTAAATTTACAATGATTTTGAAGCCAATGGAAAAAACAGATCCTAATTTCCAAGAATGCTCGAAACATTATGATGAAATTAGAATGAATTTAGAAAGCAACGAATGCAGCAGTTTTGATGATTACTATGAAAGTATTGTAATAATATTCGGTCAGATGAAGAATATAAAAACATAATCAGATCGGGTATTACTAGACCTCGAATTTTTTATAAACGACGTCCTTCAGAAAAATTGCATAATACATTTAATCCATTTGTTTTCAACATATTAAAATCGAACATGGATTTCCAGGTAATCACTGAAGAATATTATTGTGCTGCATATGTTGTCGAGTATGTAAATAAGACGGACAGAGGAAACAGCAATCTAGAGCATAACATTATAGAAATTATGAATGAACATCCAGGGTTCGACATTGTTGAAATAACTCGTAAAATGAGTGTTGATATGCTGAATTCTGTTGAAATGACCAGTCAAGAAGCTGCTTGGTATCTTCTTAGAGAACCAATGTCGAAAACTTCAGTGGCATACTTCAATACTTATTGGCCAATTGAGCGAAAAAGAATTAAAAATACATGAAAACAATTAAGTGAACTGGATGAGGACTTTACTGATATTTGAAAAGAGGATTGGTAAGAAAAATATCAAAATCGCTCAAACGATTTGGAAAATGTTACTTTAGCACAAATTGCTTCCAAATATAATAAAAACAATAGTGGAGTTTATGTAAAACGAAAATAGCCACGAATTATTCTTTACAGAAATTATGATATTGGTCAGGATTACTACAAGTACAGAAGGGAAATAGTGACTTTACGCTGGCCGTTTAGAAATGAGGATATGCAAATTTTAGCAGACATGAAATTCATTACTATATATGATGAAAACGAGAATACAATTTTACAAAAACGAAAAGAGTTTGAGTCTAAATGCCGTGGTTAATAAAGATTTACGTATAGCTATACTCAAAAGTTAGGGAGCAATTGCTAAAAGAAGAGAAAATATAATGAATTTTGATCACTTTTGTGCCCTCATGAGAAGTATTCACCTTAACAATAACAAAACGATTGTGGGAAAAAGAAATCACTTGCCTATGATATCCGGATGTGCTATGACTATTCATAAGTTTTAAGGAGCTATATTTGACGAAATAGTCTATGAGTATAATAAGTCTCATTCTATTCAATTATTATATGGCGCTTTATCCCGAGTTACTAGTATTGAAGGTTGTAACAAAAATGATGATTTAACATTCATTTCATTACATCGAGAAAGAAATTGACAATATTAACGTTAAACTGTCAAAGTCTTAAAAATCATGTTTCAGATATGCAGGATTCTGTTTCCAAAAAATTGACTTTTTATTATTATCAGAAACATAGCTTTCTAATGAAAAAGTTATTGAAATACCTAATTTGGATTGTATAGTCAAATTTAAACGAGAAGATGTTAGAGCTGAGGGAGTTGCAAAAGGTCACAGGAACTATAAAGTTTTTACATCGTCATTTACTCATAAACAGCTGCGAAGTTTCGAGGATTTTAGAAGATAATTTAGACGAACTCCCGATGATTTTAGCAGGCGATTTCAATGCCAATTTTGCAACTAACGATTCAATCCCTTTGACAACATTCTTTAAGCAAACATTTGATTTGAAAATCAATAATAAGCCGACTTAATCAACAACTAGATATGGACGACAATGGACGCTGTATTTCGATATCTTGATAACATGACGTCTAATACTTTTGTAACCTATTTCATTTATCACCGGCCAATCATTTCTTTAATACCGTCCAATACACGTTCAACAGTGACTATTATAGAAATCACAGAAGATGCGTCAAATAATTCATGCATATTGTACATATATATTCTGTTATTACTATTTTGAAATAATATGAAAAATGAATTGATTTTGTTAAGGAAACTCTATTGTGTCTTTATTTTATTCTATCTTTCGCTATAGATTTTTATTAATTATGAATTCTAATAATAAAATAGATGTTTCACATCTGCCGGGCGTTCGTGACGGCCAACTTTTTTTTATTTTAATTTATTGATTTTATGTTTTCTTTTTATCCCACTTCTGAAGTTGTAGAAGCACTATCAGTCCGAAACCAAAAAAAAACAACAACAACGTTCTGTGTATTCAATTTATTGGCCTTCTCGCTTTCCTAGCTACTTGCTGACTACCATTGTTGTGCCTACACAGATGCCTTTTATACGGATCAAGCGTGATGGTGTTCAGTTCATCCGCTATACCAATGCCATGGGCGGTGCAAAGGGACGCAAGGTGCCTACGTGGATCGAATCAACTAATTAGAGGATTAATTATAATTAGAGGATAAAGAAATACCACTTACATCATTTCGCTATTAGCGAAGGATACATATTCATGTTCAGGAATAAATAAAGGAGTATCGGCTCCTTGAAATCATTCAAGCGTAAGCTTTCTATAAGAATAAAGATTGGTTAAGATGATAGAAATATATTGTGTTATAAGTTGGCAAGGTTAGAGAGTATAAATGAAGAACGACTTCTTGTTGTGACATTGAATAAAGAACATTAGTACCTTGAGTTTGGATATGTGGCTAATTATTGTTATATAGCTGCGAATTTGTGCACATTTTATATTTGAATCAATGTGTTTTACTCGGCCTTTGATGCTTTACCCTTCTTCTTCTTTGGAGTTGGCTGATTATTTCCACATCATTCTCAATGATTGTTTCGGGTGCATGTCCAATGTAACATGTGTATAGCTGCATTATGTGCATTACCTTTTTGCGTCACTAATACCAAATTGATCTGTGATACAGAATGGATTTTATTTTTATTTTTTTGTTTTTTAACCTTTCCGTCCTTGGAAGGTTCACTATTTCGGAAGAATACGGCGATTGGAGTAAGATGTCCCATTGAAGTGTTTGAAAGGCATAGGTTTAAAAGACCTAAGCAGCATGTGAGTGAGCGTGGTTATTTTGCAAAATTACCTTATAGTGTATTTGCTCCTATTTCCCATTTACTTACACGTATTAGTTGTGTGTGGTACCGACCTCTTGCGGTTGTTTTATTGGCTTTCGTCAGCTCGTAATACATCAGGCACAGCCTCGATTGATGCATGTTTGGCTTGGTCACTAATTCGTTAACTCAGCAAGCAGTAAGAAATAAAATAAAGGAGAAGTAAGGACTCTTCAAAGAAATGTTAACCAACAGTGAAAAAGCAGAATTTCAGTTTGTGCAACAAAAAAGTTGTGTGAGAGAAACCACAGGGCCTCTAAGTAGCCGTCTCATAATAGCCGATACTGCAGATTCCTAACTTCATTAGGAAAAGTATAAAGAAGAGCTAACACTAAAGCACCTTAAAATATGCTGAAATAAGTTGAATTACGAGTATCAACTAAATATACGTAATTTTGAATAATTGATCTTGTGAAAACAATTTGAATATGAATAACATTAAGTTTATTATTCCTCTCATTGTTATCCCTCAAAAAACCTTTCTTAAGATCAAACGAAACAGTCACGCCCAAATATCCAGACCACCCCCATGATCCTTTTATCATTAATTAACATTCTCCTACTCCCATTATCGAAGAATCGACTGCTATCGCATTCTTCTGTTCCAGCACTTCAGTAATAACCGAAAGTAACCGTCAAAAAGTGAGGAGTACTCCTGAATCGGATGTGTTAATATCCTCTTTAATAATACGAACACTTAAAAATCAAGGACGGGAAGTTTTGCAAAAAAATTCTATACCCCAACGCCGATTATTTCGATGTTGACCAGACCGGAATCCCGGGAGAATATTACTCCTGGGAAAAATGTAGTAGAGAGCTCCAAGTGTATGAGTCATAGAAGTTTACACATACTTAGTGCGCCTTCGAAGCTTATAATGCCACACTAAATGGGAAAGTATGTCGAAATGCCTCGCCATGCATTACGCGGACAAGCGATACGTGAGTACCCCAGAAATAGGACAGTTTCCGCATTTTATCAGACCATATAGAGCCACCTATCTCTTATCCTAAACAAAATTTAGTTTATCAATATTTTCGCGGAAGCGATAGGTGCCCTGACGCAGACCTATAGGGTTAAGGCCCATGGTACTTTTATCCGTGGCTGGAGGGATAACCTCCCACGCTTATTGGGAATGAGAAAACCGGTTGATCTCCCACAGTCATGACAGCTTCAGACCTAATTACGTCAACAATCTCGAAGGATTGTTAGATAGCTACATAACAACACAGACCTACACTAAAATATATACCAATGGAACCTAGACCTTCATATCTGCGATACAACCCTTCACCACAGAACGCCCCAACACAAAATCCACAATTTTTGCATATAAATCAAGAACCTGCTGAAAGACGCAGCATGCAAACGCGTCAGAATTTTCATATAGGTACTGTTCAATCAATGTTCATTATTTTCGCATAACATTGCTCAAATAGTATAATTCTGCTTATTCTACAATATATAAAGAAATACGAATAGAAAGAGGTGGAAACAGCGTATAAAATTTTGCAGATTTATGTTATCACACCATCTGGCGTCAGGTGCCAGCAATTGTTATGGTTGAACAAAATATGCTGAGGCCCCAATTCAATTTAATTCAATTCATTTTTATTTCATATTAACTTATATCTATCTTACCCTAGTCAAAAGTGCTTAAAACTAGCTTAACTATCTTAACAAATGTAACTATCTTACTGGCCTTGGCGGACACTCTAAAATAAACAGAAAAATTAAAACATATGTCTTTCGACGTCTACATGAATTTACTATTAACATTATTATAACTAACTTAAGCTAAGAAAAATGTTTTTTTTTTTATTAAAAAACTTAGCATATGATAATTTTTTGAAACTTAAGCCTACCTTAAACTAATTAAACCTAACTAAACCCATCTTATTCTAACTTAAATAAAATATATACACACAAATATATACATTATATATATTTTATATGTATATATATCTTCTTATCTCCAAACTTATGAGAGGCGACACTATGCCTAATCAATGGAGGGAAAGCTATCTTCTTCCATTGCACAAAGGAAAGCGAAGTTGTGATAACTACCGTTCTGTCAAGCTGATGTCGCACACCATGAAGATCGTTGAACGGGTATTAGATAGCCGACTGCGGAAAATAATACGACTATCTGATGACCAGTGCGGGTTTGTCTCGGGTAAATCAACAACAGATGCAATATATGCAAGTATAAGGATCATAATGGAAAGGCATCGTGATTCTTCAAAGGACTTGCATATGGTGTTGGTTGATTTCGAGAAGGCCTTTGACCGGCAACCAAGAGATCTTTTATGGGTAGCGCTAAGACAAAAAGGAGTTCCAGAAACCTACGTGCGAGTGATTATGGACATGTACGAGAGAGCAACGACAAGAGTAAGATGCACCGCAGGAGTCACCGAAGAGTTCACAATCAAAGTCGGTGTACACCAAGGGAGCGTCCTCAGCCCACTGCTTTTTATAGCAGTCCTTGATTGCTTGCTTGAAGGAAAAGTGACGGACCCCAATGTGCACCAGCTATTCTTTGCTGACGATGGGGCCATTATAAGTGATGATCAGGCGTCCCTACAACGAGCACTTGATGTGTGGGTGGACATTTTTGAGGGACACGGGTATCGTATTAGTTCAAAGAAGACAGAGTATCTGTGCTGCCCGTTCTCTGACCCTCATCAGCCTATTCCAGACATTTACTTGAATGGAAGAGTGCTTCCCAAGTGTGAAAAGTTTAAATATCTGGGATCTATGATTAATAGAGAAGCAACTTGTGATGACGACATCAAACATCGCGTAAGCGTAGGGTGGATGAAGTGGCGGGAAAACTCCGCCATCTTCTGTGATCGAAAAATGCCCCCTAAGCTGAAAGGAAGGCTCTACACTTCAGTTGTACGTCCGGCGTTCACATACGGTTCACAATGCTGGACAATGCACAAAAAGTATGAGAGCAAATTAACGGCAACTGAGATGAAGATGCTTCGCATGACAGCGGGAGTAACAAAGCGTGACAGAATTAGAAGTTCAAAGATCCGAGGAAGCCTCCACGTAAAAGAAACCATCACAAGAAATATAGAGCGCGACCGACTCAGTTGGTATTGCCATGTTCAAAGGAGAGATCCTTTGAACCCCGTCCAAAAGGCGTTATCAATCAACATTCCAATTTCAACACGCAAAAAAGGCAGGCCGAAAAACAATTGGTGCAAACAAATGCAAAAACACCAGCATTTGATTGGCCTCAGCGATGAAGTAATCCCAAACCGGGAAGCCTGCCGCTACTTTCTGAGGTCAAACCGGCGGACCCCACAAGCGGACCAGTAGGAATGCAGTTAAGTGGGAAGGTTATGGTCCTACACTTCTGACCATAACAACGCCGGAGAAAAAAGGGAAAGAAGAAGAAGAAGAAGGAACAAAATAATAACAAAAATTCAAATAGTAACAACGAAAAAATACAACCTCCTCCAATATATGTACAAATGGTTTCTAACCTGGGAACGCTAACGAAAGCGCTTAACAACTAACAACAAGTCCCTTAAAGTACAGTACTGCTTAATAATGAAATAGAAATACAGTCAGCTGAGTCGTTATCATATAGAATAATTGTCAAGATGCTACGACAGAAAAACACTCAATACTACACCTATAAACCGAAAGAATAGCGCGGCTTCCGAGTAATCCTTTGAAACATGCACCACTCAGCAGATATGGACGAAATCAAAAGGGATCTATACAAACTAGGACATAACATCACAAACATCCATAATGTTCTACAACGGGGAATCAAAAGACCTCTACCGATTTTTACCTTAGAGATAGAAAACCAAGAAAACAATAAAGACATATATGTATAACACAAGACAATTACTACAATGCAATATAATCTTCGACCACCTCGCCCAAAGAAAGACAATGCCCAGTGCCCAGTGTCAAAAATATGGACACATCAAAAATGATTGCACTAACAATCCTGTGTGTTAAATGTGCTGGTAGCCATAAAACTATAGATTGAAGTATGACAAGTCCAAGTGATAAAATAAAATGTGCACTGTGCATATTTACATTTTTTTTTATTATCTTTTTTTGTTTAAGTTTTATTCTTTTTTTTGTCATTTTTTCATTTTGTATTATTTTTTTGTCATTTTTGCCCTAGCCTACCCTAACCTACCTTACCCTACCCTAGCCTATGTAAGCCTGCCATTGGTGTTGGGCAGGCCTTGCCTTGAAGAGGCTGCTTCTATCAAGGTATCCGTTGACAGAGTTCTCTCCAGCCACCAAAAGCGTTGATGCTGGCGGACTACGTCTCCTCGATCCCGGCGTGAGACCGATCTACAGAACCTGAGGTGCTCGGGCTCACGGAGTGCAACATCAGGTCCGTAGAGGAATCGCCGTTCCACGGAATTGCAACCCACGTGTAAGATTAGCGGTGCCGCCAATCTCTCCTGGATCAGCCCACATCTATCTAGATAGATAGAATGCTTCTGGCGGGACAAAGCCGTTAAGGCACACTCTCTCATGATATAAATCGTTGGGGTAGTAAGCCCCGAAGATCAGGCTATTGACCGAAGTCATTGCTCTTGCAACGTGGCTTCGAATCAATGAAACAGTCATCTTGTCAGAGCGAAAGCTCCCCGGGCCCTTGCCAGAGCAGCATCTACATGTTTGTCAAAATATAGATACTGATCCCAAGGTATCTGACTACACTTTGTCTCGCCAGTGGACGCCCGTCCGGTCCTAAAATTAAGAACCTGCCCCAGTTTTCTCTAGTGTCCCGAGAGGCGCTCTGAAATAAGTTGATTTTCAACTTCCAGTCATCACAATACTGCTAAATTTTTTCAAAGTCACGCTCTGCAGAAGATTAACAATAACGTCGATCGTTGGACCTGATCTGTACGCGATTAGGTCGCCTGCGTACGTTATTGAACGGTGAAGAGAAACTAGCAGATCGCTTAGGTAAATGCTGAAAAGGATCGGCGAATTTACCGTACCCTGTTGCAGTCCATTTTTGATTTCAAATGTTTGGGTAGAAGTCACGTTTCACTACGATCATATCATCAATCATATACATATAGCAGTGGTTTACTTATGCCCAGCCGACTGAGCTTGTAATAAAGACCTTCTAACCATACGGTGTCGAAGGCTTTTTCCAAGTCAATCAGACAGACACCCGTGCATTGGTTCTTGCATTTATTCCATTGGATATCCGACACAAGCTTCGACGCGGCATGAATAGTGTCATGCCCCGCTCTGAAACCGAATTGGTTATCCGGGATGATTTTATTGTCCTCAACCCATTTAGACAGGGCCCTATGGATCACCATCTCGAAGACCTTGCTGATACTCCAAAGGAGACTTCTTGATCGGAGATTTTCCGGGTTAGATGTGTCTTTACCCCTCTTGGGAATTGGTTGCACCACCACTGTCTTCCAGTGCACTGGATAATATGTATTATTCAGTGCATTGTTGAACAGGATGGCGTACCTCTCTACAGCCACTGGCGGAAGGTGCCTAAGCACAACATTGGATATACCGTCGACTCCCGCGGATTTTTTCTTCCTCAATGACTCGAAGATCATCTGAAGATCTTCCGTCGATATGAACAGGGTATTAACCCCCTCATTGGCGATGACATTGTTTGCCAAGAAATCTTCAATGAACCTTGTAAAACCAAGGTTCTCTGATCGCCAATGATCGATATCATTTTGAAGATAGAAGTGATGAAGCAGGGCTCTGTTCTCCAGGTCATGGTTCGGGCGAATACTATCATTCACCTTGTACACTTCCTGGAAGACAGCTCCCACTGTCGCCACCTTCTCCTGAGGATCCTATTATGGTTAGCCCTGGTCCTCGCTAAGCCACATACTATGGACTCGATCCAACAAATAAAGGAAAAAATACGGGGAAGGTCCTATCAGTTCCGGTTGTGGCGCTGATCGATTACTTGGCTTCGTAGTCTAGTACGTAGCAACCATCCTTCGCAGCCGAGAGCTTCGGGTTCAAATGCTGACGCGAGCGCGAATTTTTCTTTTGTTATTTTGTCGATGTATTGTTTTTTTATTGTATTATTGTGGTTTTTTGGCGTTACCATAGAATTTTTCTCCTACGTTCTCTTTCCTTGTGTTCGATCTAACGGTAAAGTGGTCCGATCGAGAAACTAGCGGAGCGAGTGGATGGTTTAGGCTTGAGGAGCGCCTTGATGAACGGCAGAGGGAAGGTTTAGCCAGGAACTAAAGGGGTTTTTTGAACGTAGTCGTCAAAGCGCGAGGTTGTGCGCGGTATTGGTTCCTTGGAATTTTCTTTTTTCGGGGAGTTTGAACGTGGTCGTCAAAGCGCGAAGTTGTACGCGGTATTGGTTCCTTATAATTTTCTTTTTTCGGGGAATTTGAACGTGGTCGTCAAAGCGCGAGGTTGTGCGCGGTATTGGTTCCTTGGAATTTTCTTTTTTTGGGAGTTTGAACGTGGTCGTCAAAGCGCGAGGTTGACCGCGGTATTGGTTCTTGGGCTGCTATTTATTTTTGGAGTTTGGAGCATAGACGTCGAGGCGCAAGGTTGGGCGCGGTATTAGTGCTTGGGTTTTGTTTTTTTTTGTTTGGACGCTACGGTGGGAACTGCGCGGGTGTGTTGAAAATCGATCGATATGAGATCTAACGTGATTTGAACGGAATTTGACTCCCCTGAGACCATTCCTTTTTCTTGTCGTGATTGACAAAACAACGTAATGATAGAGTTGGGAAAAGTGAGAATGAATGTTCATTTAAAGAATAAAAGTCGGAAAAACCAAGGGGTATAGACTACATATATACACGTGTATTTAGAATAACACGTGTAATTAAAGAAAATATGTATGCGGTGAACCAGTTTAGTTCATATTTTTTTCTTCAATAGTATGGTCGGAAGGAGAACTTTCCATTAGGAGCATCTTTAGTTTGTCTCTTATGGGAGCTCTTACATCAACATTTTCATGCTCAAGGTGTTGGTATCGCGGGTCAAGTAAAGATGCTGCTTGCCTTGCAGAAACGTCAGGTGTGACATTACACTGCAGATCAAACCGTTTTTGCAAATTGCTAGAAAACTGATTTTTAACAATATAATAATTGTAGTAGAACCATTTTCTAAAGGCATCATTTGTTGTTCCAGTATTTTCAACAATCAAAAAAGAAGAAAAAACAGTGGTTTTGCTGTCGTCGAACTAGCAGTAAATGTGTAGAGGACGAAGAGTCAACAAATAGAACTTTTCTCAAAAGCTGCCCAAGGTCAGATTTAGAAAAAAATGCATAGAATAGCAAGTGCATATACCATAATTACACGTTTATTTTTATTTACACGTGTATTTAATGTATACACGTGTACACGTGCAAATATATATTATGTACACGTGTACACGTGTAATTAAATACACTACCAAAATCGAAAGCTGTAGTATATACATATGTATATGTACATCATAAAAAAAAAAAAGTGAAAAAAAAAAAATAAAGAAAAGCAAAAAACGAAATGTGGTACTGTAAATATCGAGACATAGTAAACTAACTGGAACAAAAAAAAAAGAAAAACAACATTAGGACAAAATAAGAACAAAATACAAAAAAAAAAAAATAAAAAATCGGTAACAATCCTCAATCACGAAAAAGTCGTCATTCAGGATGGCGCTCTCCGGATCAATGCTGATTGTTTGTAAAAGACGTTCATTGTCTGACGTTCTCGAAAGTTTCAGATCCTGAATGTCATTCTGATTGTTTCTCCGAAATATTTTATTAATTTGCGGAAATATACTCGCGCTGTTGGAATTTACAGCACGAATTCTGTTGTTCCAATACAAACTTACAGATATTCTGTAATTTTCCTTGATCAACTGTTGGATATTTTTAATCAGTGACTTCTGTGACCTGACCTCGGAGTTTTGTCTGTCGGTAAGCCGCCTGTACAAGAGTTTGAGTCTTGTCAGGAGTCTACTTTTCTGTCTGTGCAGTGAGTCGATTGTCGCGTTTCGGTATACGTTTGTGGTATCGTGCTGTCGTTGGTGTGGTATCGTACTGTTCATTGTCTGTTTAATGATATCGTCCATTTGTTTGAGGTACCTGTCAATCTCGTGGTTTGACAGGTTCCTGTTAGTCGGTGAGAAGGAGGGGCTCGAAATGAGCGCTCTCGTCAGGGAATTGGCAAAGCGCGGCCAGCACACCCTACTGTAATCGTAGGGGTGCGTTTGGACACACTCTGCCATCTCCGCGAACTCGTCAGGTACTGTGATCACGGCACATAGTCCGCAATGGTCACCGTCGTATACAATGGTCCGTAGACAGTTAATAGACCATTCGTTCGTGTCTGCCAGTCTCAGTCGAGAGTCTATTAGCTTGAGATCCAGATAGGAGCCGCTCCTAGGATACGACGGATTATCCGTTGCGAGCAACTTGACTTTATATTCAATGCTGCGAAGAACCCACCAATGGCTTAGTAGGCTCCCCCTAGTGTTGGGAATGTTATATCCCCAATCACTATGTTTGGCATTCAAATCGCCGGCCAGAATGTAAAAGTTTTCTACTGAGTTTAAGCGCAGAGATCGAAAAAGTGTCTCGAGCTCTGCGATAAAAATATTGGGTTGAGGTGCTTCAGGTGCACAGGCTGATACAATGTACATTCTCTTTCCATTTCGGAGAGGAATGCACACAATACAGGCCTCTAGCACCTGGAACCTCCGCACTTCACCGCTATATATGACTTTATGTTTAAAATTGTTTTTAATAAAGATCGCAACTCCCCCGCCTTGAATAGCGTTGGGTCGGTCCCTTCTAATTATTCTATAAGAACTGTGCCGGATTTTGTGCTTCTGGTTTAGCTTTGTTTCGCTAACCAAGAGTACATCGGGGCTTTCGTCCAGGTTGAAAAGTACGGCTCGTCGCTCCATTATTATCAGTGAATTTACATTCACCGACAGGATCTTCAAGGGCCTCTCTACCAGCGTACCCATCATGACCTTAGGTGCGCTAGGCCCGGCAGAAGCGAGCAGATACTATCTACTCGGGTCGACGTCTCCAGGATCTGTTGTTGGAGCTGTCCAATCTGCCCTTGAATTGCGAGCAAGATCGAACGTGCCTTAGAGACAGGCACTGGGGCTTTAGGAACAGCCATGGGCTTTTGTACCGTCTTTCCCGAACTTGCCGCCATTTGGGCGTAGGTCAACTGGGATGTGACGGCTGGTGTTTGGAAGCGACCCGAGGGACCATTCTCCTCGACCTTCTGCTTACGGGCCAGGTTTTCTTTCTTGATGTCCTGGAACTTAGGACATCCCCGATAGTTTGCAGGGTGTCCTCGGTTCCGACACAAGACACACTCGAGCTGTTCTCTGTCCGCCACCTTGTCTTTCCTCGTTTTTGTGGTTCTTTGCGCACTTAACGCATCGAGGCTGCATTTTGCAGTTCGACGCGGCGTGTACCTTTGGCAGCGGATACATTGCAAAATGTAAAATGTCGTATACAATGGTCCGTAGACAGTTAATAGACCATTCGTTCGTGTCTGCCAGTCTCAGTCGAGAGTCTATTAGCTTGAGATCCAGATAGGAGCCGCTCCTAGGATACGACGTTGCGAGCAACTTGACTTTATATTCAATGCTGCGAAGAACCCACCAATGGCTTAGTAGGCTCCCCCTAGTGTTGGGAATGTTATATCCCCAATCACTATGTTTGGCATTCAAATCGCCGGCCAGAATGTAAAAGTTTTCTACTGAGTTTAAGCGCAGAGATCGAAAAAGTGTCTCGAGCTCTGCGATAAAAATATTGGGTTGAGGTGCTTCAGGTGCACAGGCTGATACAATGTACATTCTCTTTCCATTTCGGAGAGGAATGCACACAATACAGGCCTCTAGCACCTGGAACCTCCGCACTTCACCGCTATATATGACTTTATGTTTAAAATTGTTTTTAATAAAGATCGCAACTCCCCCGCCTTGAATAGCGTTGGGTCGGTCCCTTCTAATTATTCTATAAGAACTGTGCCGGATTTTGTGCTTCTGGTTTAGCTTTGTTTCGCTAACCAAGAGTACATCGGGGCTTTCGTCCAGGTTGAAAAGTACGGCTCGTCGCTCCATTATTATCAGTGAATTTACATTCACCGACAGGATCTTCAAGGGCCTCTCTACCAGCGTACCCATCATGACCTTAGGTGCGCTAGGCCCGGCAGAAGCGAGCAGATACTATCTACTCGGGTCGACGTCTCCAGGATCTGTTGTTGGAGCTGTCCAATCTGCCCTTGAATTGCGAGCAAGATCGAACGTGCCTTAGAGACAGGCACTGGGGCTTTAGGAACAGCCATGGGCTTTTGTACCGTCTTTCCCGAACTTGCCGCCATTTGGGCGTAGGTCAACTGGGATGTGACGGCTGGTGTTTGGAAGCGACCCGAGGGACCATTCTCCTCGACCTTCTGCTTACGGGCCAGGTTTTCTTTCTTGATGTCCTGGAACTTAGGACATCCCCGATAGTTTGCAGGGTGTCCTCGGTTCCGACACAAGACACACTCGAGCTGTTCTCTGTCCGCCACCTTGTCTTTCCTCGTTTTTGTGGTTCTTTGCGCACTTATCGCATCGAGGCTGCATTTTGCAGTTCGACGCGGCGTATACCTTTGGCAGCGGATACATTGCAAAATGTAAAATGTCGTATACAATGGTCCGTAGACAGTTAATAGACCATTCGTTCGTGTCTGCCAGTCTCAGTCGAGAGTCTATTAGCTTGAGATCCAGATAGGAGCCGCTCCTAGGATACGACGTTGCGAGCAACTTGACTTTATATTCAATGCTGCGAAGAACCCACCAATGGCTTAGTAGGCTCCCCCTAGTGTTGGGAATGTTATATCCCCAATCACTATGTTTGGCATTCAAATCGCCGGCCAGAATGTAAAAGTTTTCTACTGAGTTTAAGCGCAGAGATCGAAAAAGTGTCTCGAGCTCTGCGATAAAAATATTGGGTTGAGGTGCTTCAGGTGCACAGGCTGATACAATGTACATTCTCTTTCCATTTCGGAGAGGAATGCACACAATACAGGCCTCTAGCACCTGGAACCTCCGCACTTCACCGCTATATATGACTTTATGTTTAAAATTGTTTTTAATAAAGATCGCAACTCCCCCGCCTTGAATAGCGTTGGGTCGGTCCCTTCTAATTATTCTATAAGAACTGTGCCGGATTTTGTGCTTCTGGTTTAGCTTTGTTTCGCTAACCAAGAGTACATCGGGGCTTTCGTCCAGGTTGAAAAGTACGGCTCGTCGCTCCATTATTATCAGTGAATTTACATTCACCGACAGGATCTTCAAGGGCCTCTCTACCAGCGTACCCATCATGACCTTAGGTGCGCTAGGCCCGGCAGAAGCGAGCAGATACTATCTACTCGGGTCGACGTCTCCAGGATCTGTTGTTGGAGCTGTCCAATCTGCCCTTGAATTGCGAGCAAGATCGAACGTGCCTTAGAGACAGGCATTGGGGCTTTAGGAACAGCCATGGGCTTTTGTACCGTCTTTCCCGAACCTGCCGCCATGGGCGTAGGTCAACTGGGATGTGACGGCTGGTGTTTGGAAGCGACCCGAGGGACCATTCTCCTCGACCTTCTGCTTACGGGCCAGGTTTTCTTTCTTGATGTCCTGGAACTTAGGACATCCCCGATAGTTTGCAGGGTGTCCTCGGTTCCGACACAAGACACACTCGAGCTGTTCTCTGTCCGCCACCTTGTCTTTCCTCGTTTTTGTGGTTCTTTGCGCACTTAACGCATCGAGGCTGCATTTTGCAGTTCGACGCGGCGTGTACCTTTGGCAGCGGATACATTGCAAAATGTTTCCGCACCTCTTTAATTTTTCCCATGTTACAGTCTGGGATGCTAAGGAGGTGATATTCCTTAGCCTCTCCAGCTTGCTGCTGGGTGTGAGCTGTACCACGAAGAAGGGAATCACTCGCTTCTCCCGTCGGGAGCTCACCGTGGAGAATGGCTTAACCCCCACGAATTTGAGGTCCTCACCCTCGAACTCTTTGAGTTCTGAGAGCATTTCCTCGGGATCTGTGATCGACTCCACGCCTTTGAGGAGCATCGTCTCCAACCTCTCGGCCTTTGGAGTGAAGGAGAAAAACTCCGTCGTTGACTCTTTCAATAGACTTTTTATCCGCTTATGCTGTTCCAGTGTCTTGCACTGAATAGCATAGCGTTTTTGGCCTAAACATTTAATTTGAAAATTACCTACACCAATAGCATACTTACAGAGATCAATGGTCTCTGGCAGGGCTGTGGTATAGGTAAAGATGGGTGGAACCTTCTCCTTTTAGGGCGATGTTGCTGCTTCTGTTGTTGCGGCTGTTGTTGTTGCTGCTGCTTCTGCTTCTGCGGTTGTTGTTGCTGCTGTTTCTGCTGCGGCTGTTGTTGTTGCTGCTGTTTCTGCTGCTGCGGTTGTGGTTGCTGCTGTTTCTGCTGTTTCTGCTGCTCGGTTGTTGTTGTTGCTGCTTCTGTTGCTTCAGCTTTTGTTGCAGCTGTTTCTGTTGCTGTGGTTGTTGTTGTTGCTTCTGTTTCTGCTGTTGTGGCTGCTGTTGTTGCTGCTGCTTCTTCTGCGGCTGCTGTTGTTGTTGCTGCTGTTTCTGCTGCGGCTGTTGTTGTTGCTGCTTCTGTTGCTTCAGCTTTTGTTGCTGCTGTTTCTGTTGCTGTGGTTGTTGTTGTTGCTTCTGTTTCTGCTGTTGTGGCTGCTGTTGTTGCTGCTGCTTCTTCTGCGGCTGTTGTTGTTGTTGCTGCTTTTGCTGGAGGGCGGCTGTTGCCTGCTCCTTTTTTTTCAGCTCCTTCATCTTTTAAACTACGGCCTGCAGCTGGGCGCGTAGGAAGCGTTCTTTCTCTTCAAGTTCGCTACGCTCTTCCTCCGCAGCCGAACTTGAAAGGGCGGCGAAAGGGTTGTTGTCTCCCGTGTAACGGCCTTCCCTACCATCGGAGAGGTAGGAAATATCCTCTACCGGGACCACTGGTTTAGGTTGTTGTTGTTGTTTTTGTCCAGCTACTGTGGACGTAGATGTTGATGGTGTTGGTGATGGCGCCCCTTTCCTCGCTTCGACCTGCAGCTTTTCAGTCGAAGTAGTGAGGGAGGGGCGCTTAATTAAATTGGGCCTTGGGTTGACCCTTCTGCGCCTTTTGATGACGGCGGCCGGTGTTGCGAAATCGGATGATAAATCATCCGATTCCGACTCCGTCTGACCATGCTGAGGCCCCCTAGACGATAAAGTGTTCCCCACAGAATATTGATGTGGCAACTGGCTCACTTCGTCGTCTACTTGGTGCTGGGTTGGGATTGGTCACGATGTTAATATTGGCAGACCTCTTTTTTCGAAGCCCTTTCAGTACAGCGATGCATGCTGCTATGATGATGAAAAGTGTTATTGCACTGCTTTTTTAGGTTATAATTTTGAGATCTGCTGTGACACCTTTGTTCCTACAACACGTGATTGTTCGTGGTGATAATGTTGATCAGCTGGAAAATCGGAAATATTTGGCGGAGTAAATAGGTTGAAGTTATTTTGGTTGTTACTGACTGCCTGCCAAACATTATCATGCTTGATTGGAGAGTCCTACAGTTAAGTGGCAACTGCAATATTCCAGTTGACATCAATTAGGCTGTCGAAGATACCTTGCTACATGCTATGTCTACATTGACCACGCTTGGTATGCTTTATATCCATGTGTTCATGTATTTGTTACCTCGCCAAGCTGATACCGAAAGTGGTTCGTAGATTTTGAACTCTTCGTTATAAAAGAGTGGCAGTGTTATTTTGATGATGACATGTTTTTTCCGTCACTCTTGCCCTTGACTGTAATGTCTTGTACAGTTGAATTATAGTCTCCTTCCCCTTTATGATGATTTCCTGATTTCCTTCCCCTGGGATCATCATACTTCTTGATATGTTTTCGTGGACTTGAGAGAGTTCTATTTTCAGGTGATTAACTGTCGAAATAAACGGGTGAATCATTTTATATATTATATAATCTTTAATTGGTTTTGAGTTGCTGCGCGATCATCCTTGAATAGGTTGATGGTGGGATCTATTATACTAATTTGATTTTTCAATAAATTAAACAAATAGGTTTCATATCCTGTCATTTCTGCTATTGTCTGTTCATATTGAAGACCAAAGTTTTGATCTATTATGCCAAATAATCTGTTGCTGACTGTTCCGATGAAATCATACGGTGATCGTTTCATTATTTGTGGTGATTTGTTGTTGGCGTGATGTAGTACATCATTGATTTGTTTTAATTGCCGATCAAGTAGATGTAGACCGCTCTCATAAAGCAGAGTATTTGATTTCGACAGATTTGTGTTCAGGCAAATATTTTTCATGTGTTTTATGAATTTCCAGTATGTATTGACATCAATAGTTTGTTAAATTGAAGACTACTATGCTCTTACACGAACCAACAACCATATTTGCATATCCAATATCTTCGAAATATAATCCTGGGGTTGTTTCGAAACTTGTAACCTTGAAGTTTGCAATCAGTTGTTGTCCAGATATAGTACTTATGCCCAGTGTTAACATGCTCTTCCAAAGAAGTGGTTTGAAACTCATTCTTTCCAACAAAACAGCAGCTTTATTTTTTGAACTTGTTTTAATTTCAGTCGAAGTTACTGTCTCGACATTCTTTTCAATGGGCAAAGTACACAGTTTTGTTATTGGTCTTTTCGTGAATCTTTTGTTGGCGTATACAGTGACTGCACGAACTAGTCCGTCTATTCCAGGATGCATTCAGTGACTTTCCTCAAGTTTAATATATTGGATGGAAGGCGTTCGTTCTTGATCAGTACTATATCCCCAACATTTATATTTTCTCTCTTTTATTGCCATTTGCAGCGATTTTGCAGCTGTGGTAAATATTCTGACGACCAGGTTTACTAAAAATCTTGAATCATTTTTTGGATCAGTATTCATCAGGAGCGATTAGTCTTACTTCGATCCAGGGTGGGATCTGGTAAGGCATTTAGTGCTGATCCAGTTAAGAAGTGTACTGGAGTTAAAATCGGATTACAATCGATGTCGTTGTTAATACTGGTCAATGGGCGAGAGTTCAAGCAAGCTTCGATCTGAGTTAATGTTGTGGTAAATTCTTCAAATGTGAGCATAGTATCACTGATGACCCTTTTTAGGTGGTATTTCATTGATTTCACCCCAAATTTCAATCCTCCAAAGTGGGATCCAGCTTGAGGAATAAAATTCCATTGTATGCCATCCAAGAGCAATTTATCTACTAAAGCGTCCGCCATCTAACGATTTTTTGTTTAAGTAGTGCTTATTTCGTGAATGGTAACACTTAGCTCATGTCTGATTTGACAGATAATTAGTTTTATCCTTCCGCTGAACGAATATGGTTGTGTATACGCTTGAACAACGCTGGGAAATATTGCGACATTACTTTGAAAATCATGGTAATGTTGCAGAATGTGTGCGAAAATTGCGTACGGATTTTGGAAGAAGAGAAGCACTGTCAGCTCCGTATGTTCGTTATCTTGTGAAAAAAGTGAAAGAAACTGGCATCCTCATCGATAAACCAAAGCGTGAAAAGCCAAAAACAGTGCGTACACCCGAGAATATTGCTGCTGCGGCAGAAAGTGTGCGTGAAGCATCAATTCACCGCCGTTCTCAACAATTGAACATTTCGGAGACATCATTGAGACGAATTTTGCATAAAGACCTTGGTATGACGCCATACAAAGTGCAATTGGTTCAGGAGTTGAAGCCAACTGACCAGCCAATGCGTTTTCGCTTCGCTAAGTGGGCCTGCGATCGACTTACAGAAGATGCCGATTTTGCCAAAAAAATCATCTTTTCAGATGAAGCTCATTTTGATCTTGGCGGGTATGTAAACAAGCAAAATTGTCGCATTTGGGGCACAGAAAACCCGCACGCATACATTGAAAAGCCGGTGCACCCAAAACGAGCCACTGTTTGGTGCGGATTTTGGTCCAGAGGCATAATTGGGCCATTTTTCTTCGAAAATGAGCAAGGAGTGGCCGTTACAGTCAATGGCGATCGTTATCGGGCCATGTTGAACGAATTTTTGTTCACAAAAATTGAAGAGGAGGATATTGGCAACATTTGGTTTTAACAGGACGGCGCTACGTGCCACACAGCCGAAGCTACACTCGATGTTTTGCGCCCTGTTTTTGAAGATCGCATTATCAGCCGCAGAGCTGATGTCGTTTGGCCACCTCGGAGCTGCGATTTGACACCGTTGGACTATTATTTGTGGGGTGCCGTCAAAGATAAGTGTTACGCCGACAAGCCAGAGACAATTGACGCTTTAAAGGACAATATTCGTGAAGCCATTGGTGAAATACAGCTGCACACAATCGATAATGTGCTTAAAAATTGGACCGATCGTGTAGGCTACTGCATGGCCAGCCGAGGCAGCCTTTTGAATGAAATTATTTTCCATTATTAACCGGAAGGATTGTACTTTCAAATAAAAAAAGAAATTTGAGAAAATATTCAGTAGTTTTTTTTATAGCATTTTCAAAAAAAAAAAAAATTATTTGGCGGACCCTTTAGATATGTCTTCAGTTGCTGGGCAACAAGTTGTAAAATGTGGTTCCTTGTATCGCTGACTAATTCGATATGTGTTTCGAGATGTGCTGGCAACACTCCCATGCTTACTCGATGTTTTAAATGCATGACATCGAACGCAGTTGTGTAAAACCTTTCGTACCAATCGCTTCGTATGAGGAATTCAATATGATTCCCTGAATGTAGTCATGGTTAGTTTTATTCCGCCCGTCATGTAGTATTTTATTATGTACATTCTTCACCAATAATCTTGTGAAATTATCGGAGCATGGTAGGATGTAAGGATGCGTTGGGTTTGTGGGGGATTTGCGTTTTCCAAACGACCTCCCACAGTTAAGATTCCATCATTATTTATTTTGGGGGTCTAATGACAGCAGCTTACTATTCTTCGGAATGCTGTTTCCATTGTTTAAGCAACTTATTTCATCAGACAACTCCTTTCGTTGAACTAATCGGATGATTTTTTTTGCCTCTTCGATAGTTTAGTTTTAGTTTTAGTTTTTAATTCATTTTTGTTAAGTTCTACTTAGAGCTACCTTACGCTAGACAAAAATGTTTAAAACTAGCTTAATTATGTTAAATATCTTAAAATAACTTAATGGCCCCGTGCGGACACTCTAAGATAAACAGCACATTTATTTGCCTTTCGACTATTAATATCTATACTTATGGCTAACTTAACTTAATTTAGGCTAAGAAAATATTTGTCAAAAAACTTAGCATATGATTTTTTTTTTGTCTCTTCGATTTAATGTGCTTTTCGATTTAATCTGTAAAGTGGTGGGTGTGATAGGCAATGCACAAGAAGCTTCCGGGAAAACATTGATATAAGAATCCAGAATCCAGTCTGATTCTTCCATCGTTAGTCAATGCTGCGTAAACGTCGTGTAAAATTGGTTTTCGTAGAGGCCTCTCACGAAATCCTCGATAACATATATATATATTATTAATTTTAGTTTCCCATAAAATTATCTTTAGCTTACCCTTAACGAACAAGTTTTAACATCTATCTCCAGGCGTGGAATGCTTGCGATGATAGACGTAATTCCTTGTTGAAATTTGACAGAATCGGATTTAAGTTCGATTTTCTCAAATGGTTAGAATCTTATTTAACGAATCGGATACAAATTGTTAAAATCGGAAATGATTCTTTATAGATGTCTTATCAGGCCTCCCTCAGAGTAGTCAGCTCGTGCCTCTTCTTTTAAATCTTTCCGTTAATGACATTCCGGACTTTTTACAGTTTGCCAACTGTCTAATGTTTGCAGACGATATGAAATTATAAGTTTAAATATCCTCATTAGAAGATTGCCATCCAGAAAGACATAGATAAGATTTTTCAGTGGTGTAAATACACTCATCTTGAGTTAAATATTTCCAAGTGTAAGATTTCTAGAGCTTTTCGGTCAACACCTAGGATAGTGTTTAGTTACAGTCTTGGTAATGAAAGTTTATCAACTGTTAATGAAGTAAACAATTTTGGTTTTATTTTTGATACTAGGTTATCTTTTTCAGGATATACTAATTACATAATATCCAAAGCAAATTCGTTGCTGGGTTTTCTAAAACGTAACAAGGTTGTATTTGGGGATTGCTATACTCTTAAATAGATTTATACATCTTTGATCATACCTATACTGGAATACTGTTGCGTTATTTGAACATTTACTGGGATTTACTGATTGTGAAGCCTGTTGCTTAATTTTGATTTCCACAAACTTTTTACTAATGAATCACCGCGTTTATTTCCTAAAGCCCATTATTTCCTGATAAATTTAAGAGTTCGAGAAAAATGTAATTTTTATATCCGAGTTGAAGATTGTTTCTACATGGTTAGTGATTTTAATATTGCCATCTATTGAACTGGCATAAACGCATTTTCGATTTTGGGTAGGTGACACTTTACGTGATTGCAAATACGCTCAGAATCAGCTCATAAAATTATTGAAATATGGTGGTTTTAATCTTCGCAAATGGAACGTCTGGATATCATTTCAGATTATAATTACCAATCTTTATCAACTTTGACAAAGAAGATACCATAAAGACACTAGACACACATTGGAGTCCATCGAACGATACCGTCCCATTCAAAGTTAACATAAAAGAACAGACAGTGCCAAACAAACGAACAACATTGTCGGAAATCGAAAGACTTTTTGATCCATTAGGATGGCTTTCACCATTCATCTTTTGACTACAATTAACCAAAACCCTTTATAATCACATATCATTGAAAAAATTCAATACAATATTATTAAAAATAAATCTATTCAGTTGAAAGTCGACGTCTTTGCAAATTGAATTAACAAGTGACAAAGAACGGGTTACGGGTTCATTTTGTCCACAGTTCGTCCTATGACAAGGAATCATAAAGAGAACGTTCCTGTTTCTTAGACTTCTTTCAAGAACAAACAAAGGTATAAGAGTCAGCAATTCTGAAAAATGTATTCTGCCAACAATAATGTCCTTTACGAAAAGTATTCCAAGGGTTGCACTTCGACTTTTCAAAGATTTTAAATCTATTAATGAGCACCTAGATTTATATGAAGGGAAATCTTCAGAAAAGGAATCTCTTGAAGACTTCGTACAAAAACATCCCAGATCATTTTTTTTTTTTAATTTGAAAATTGATTCAACACTCTAAAACAAACAGTACAACTTAACCCTGTCTTAAACCATGTCTTTTGGCTACGTCCTATTCTCAAATACGCCTCTCAAGTGTGGTCTTCTTACTATTATTCACACATTTCCAGAATCGAGAGTATCTAACGTTCGTTTTGCTCTTCGTGGCTTACCTTGGGACAATCCTCTGATCTTACCTCCCTATTAAGACCGCCTAAAACTTATTAATTTGAACTCGCCGGAAGAACGAAGAAGGATATCCGACATCCTTTTCATCCATGGACTCCTCTCAGGTACCATCGACCTTTATAACTCTATCTTTTTTAACACTAACCCTCGTAATACACGAAATCCACGTCTCTTCTATGTACCCACCTCTCGTACCTCATATGGCTCCAATGAACCTATCTCCCGTATGCTGCGGAATGTTAATGCGAAAAACTTTTTCGACTTTAACATCAGCACTCCTTGTCTAAAACTCCGTCTCAATCGCTCTCTTTCTTAGTTCCCTAGATTGTAAGTTAAATTAAGTATGTAGCTTGAATTAAGCGCAATAAATTGGGGGTATAACCCCCACCAAAATCAAAATCAAATTAAACTTACAATCAACATTATGATAATTAACTTAAGCTAAGAAAAATGTCTTATTCAAGCAAATTTAGCATGTGATCATTTGTTACATATATATGTATGTTATATATGATTCTATTGATTTTTTTTTGTATAATTATATACAGGGTGTCCCACGAGCAGTGTGCCAAAAAGCTAGAGCATGTAGGTCTGGTCAAGACAAGAAAAAAATCGTATGGGAGGGGGGGGGTCTATTCCCCCACGTTTAGCCAGGAGGGGCAATTTTCTGAAAAATTGACTTAATTTGGAAAAAAAAATATTAAAAATCAACAGTTACATCGACAATGCCGCAATATACTTTTTTATAAAGCCAGAAACCGCTTCTTTCATCTTCTTTTTAAACGAAGCTGTTCTAAGGAATAGTTTTTGAGAAATTAATTTTCAAACTCTAAATTTTGAGAAAAAAATGAATAAAAAAAATTTCCAACTATTTTTTTTTTCAAAATTGTATGTAATTAAGTACTAATTTTTTTTCAAAAATTCAATTCTCTTATTCAGACGAAATTGGCAGGACAGTTTTCAGGCGTTATCAATGAAAAAAAAAAAGGATTAATCCAGGGTTATTCCAATACTGTGTCACTTTATTGTATCCTCATAAAACTCCGAATTTTTTAAAAAATAATCAAAAAGAGGTCAATGTTTCATACATTAATGTGCCTACAAGTCCAGCCGCGTTAAAACCAAAAAAAAAGGCTTTTCTTAGAAAAAAATGGTTCGGATTTTTTTTTAATTTCTCAAAAACTACTAGACATTTTTGCATCCGGTTTTCTGTTTTTAACTAAAAACTAATAAGAGAATTGAATTTTTGGAAAAAAATAGTACTTAATTACATACAATTTTGGAAAAAAATAGTTCGAAATTTTTTTTTTTTAATTTTTTTTTTCAAAATTTTGAGTTTGAAAATTAATTTCTCAAAAACTATTCCTCAAAACAGCTTCGTTTAAAAACAAGATGAAAGAAGAGGTTTCTGGCTTTACAAGAAAGTATATCACGGTATTGTGAATGTAACTGTTCATTTTTAATTTTTTTTTCCAAATTAAGTAAATTTTTTAGAAAATTGCCCCTCCCGGCTAAACGGGGGGGAATAGACCCCCCCCCCTCCCATACGATTTTTTTCTTGTCTTGACCAGACCTTTTTTTTGTCTTGGCCAGACCTACACGCTCTAGCTTTTTGGCACACTGCTCGTGGGACACCCTGTATATGTACATATTAACTTTCTTAGCTTTTTGATCTTGTATTTTTTTTTGTCTGTTATTTGTTGTTTGTTTTTTTCTTTTTTTGTGTTTTGTCCTATTCTACCCTAACCTAGCCTACCACTCTAGCCTATGAATCGGTGTTTGGCGGCAGATCTTGCCCTGAAGAGACTGCATCTAATGACGGAGTCCTCTCCAGCTAACAAAGTATTGATGCTGGCGGACTTCATGTCCTCGAACCCGATGTGAGACCGATCTACAGAACATGAGGCGCTCGGGCTCGCGGAGCGCAACATCAATGCCGTACCACGGAATTGCGACCCACGTAGAAGATAAGCGGTACGGCCAATCTATTCTGGATTAGCCCTCACCTATCTAGATCGAGGAATGCTACTGACGGGACAAGGCGCACTCCCTAAACAAATAATCTTCATCCTGAAATCAAAGTGGTTGCTGTGAAACAGCAATTATGTCAGAGCGAAAGTGCCCCGAGCCCTTGCCAGAGCAGCATCTACATATTTGTCAAAATATTGATACTCATCAAGCAAAATCCCAACGTATCTGACAACACTTTGTCTCGCCAGTGGACGCCCGTCCGGTCCAAAATTGAGAACCTGCGCTAATTTTTTCTAGTGTTTCGAGAGGCGTGCAAAGGCGTTCTGAATAATAGAGATTTTGATTTCGGGAATTTGATTTGCAATTGCAGAAAAAAGTCATGCTGAAAAAGAGTAAGAGCTAATTTTTTTGATTCAAATATTTGGGTAGCGGTCACGTTGGCAGTTTTCACAACGAACTTTCTACCGGTAAACATGTCAAAAATCATATATATATAAGTTACCGCGAAATAATATTCCACACGTTAACCGATTCTGCTGACGAACATCGCCAACGGTGGGAACGACATCAAGTGCATTCATCGTTCGTCACCCGAAACCCACGAAATGTAACCTTGCACTTCACCTGGCTGATGCAATAGGCTAAGCGTAGGTTACGTTGTTAGAATTTAAGTTAAACTAAGTTAGTCTGTAAGTGAACGTCTTGAAAATAAAGTTGTTTTTTTTAAAGAAAATAATATTATAAAAATTTAACTCATATGAGTGGCAGTAGTTTACTTATGCCCGGCCGACTGAGACTGTAATAAAGACGTTCTAATCATACGGTGTTGAAAGCTTTTTTCAAGTCAATCAGGCAGGCATTGGTTCTGGCCTTGGTTCATGGAAACCGAATTAGTTATCCGGAATTATTTTATTGACTTCAACCCCCTGTGGACCACCTTCTTGAAAACCTTGCTCAGGAGACTTATTGACCACGTTCTCCTGAAGATTCTCAATCATTAAAAAGTTGTCATCCAGAATGGCGGTCTCTGGATCGATGCTTACTGTTCGTAGCAAGCGTTCATTGTCCAACGTTCTTGGAAGTTTTAGAATCTGAATGTAATTTTGATTGTTTCTGCGAAATATTTTATTTATTTGCGGGTTTGGATTGCGCTATTGGATTTTACATCAGAATCCAGCCAGAATCCCTAGAATTGCGGACTGAAACCCACTTCCCAGGTTGTAAAAATCCTGAAATCAAAGCAGCCTTCGGGATGACGGTTCCTACGGTTCACACAAGCGAAGAAGTAATAAACGAAATTATTTCAAAGGATAAAGAATCATGGGCAATAAATTCGTTCAAACCTTTTAAATCCCTGGAGCCAGCTATGCTTCAAAAAGTACAAACCCAAACTGTACCCCACATCGTAAACATTTTTTTCCAATTGCTTGCGCGCAGGGTACATCCCAACACAGTGGAAAGAGACTTAAAGCAGGTAAATCAATCCACACTACCAAAAAGGACTATAGGCCAATTAGTCACTCGTCGTTTCTACTAACAATCTTGGAAAGACTCCTTGACCTATACATCAGAGGAATTATCAACTCACACAACTTATGCAATACGCAACACGCCTACCTTAAAGGCAGATCAGTGGAAAGTGCACTGCATAGTATTGTTCGTGAAATTGAAAGCTTATTGAATATAAAATAATTTACAGGTGCAGCCTTCCTCGATTATCGAAGGAGCCTTCCACAACGTAAACACAGAGGCCATAATAACAGCTCTAGAGGACATAAAAGTAGAGAAATCCATTGTAATCTCTATTAAAAATATGTCAAACAAGAGAATTATCAATGCAGACATTGAACACAGCTCTATAAGGAAAGTGACAACTAGAGGCACACCAAAGAGTGAAGTTCTCTCTCCCCTACTGTGGCTTCTTACAGTTAACAAAATCCTTAAAATCTTCATGGAGAAAGGCACAAAGACCATAGCGGATGACCTAGTTAGATTTCTACCACCTATCAGGAAAATAATGGAATCTGCGTTGAAGAAACTCATCCTCGTGGGCAAGGTAGAACGCTCTGAAAATAAACCCCTAGAAAACTGAGCTGGTTTTGTTCAACAGGAAAAGGAAAATCCCGATATTTGCTCCCCCAAAGTAAGAGAGTACTCCACTCCAACTCAAAACGGAGGCCAATTCTTGACTTCAAACTTTCCTGGAAAAGGAACTTGGAGGATAGGATGAAAAAGGGATTGGATGATATTTATGCATGCAAAAAGATCTTCGGCAAAATATGGGGTGGCAACCGTACATCATTCATTGGAGGTACTTAGCAATCATCATTAAAATTAATGGGGCTCTAGTCTGGTGGACTGCTAGCAGCACGAAAAGCTGTATGAGCATGCTCAACAAAGTACAATGTTCAGCCGCTGTTTGTACAACGGGAGCTATGACAAGCAGGTATGGACATGATACTTCATTTCCTTCCTTTGGATTTATTCGTAAAAGGCTACGCTGCAAAAAGCGCTCTCTGACTAAGGGAGTCCTCTTTGTGGAGACAAGCCAACTATGGGCATCCGGCCATACTCAGAATAATATATGACCTGGGAAAGAAACATGGTTCTAGAAACATCGTAGCTACGACCGACTATATATCTCCTCACAATGACTTCTCTCTCAAAATACCAATCCTATTCCCTGACAGAGACGAGTGGCTATCGAACGCCGTTATCAACGACCACGACCCTCTTCACCGACGAGTCGAAAATGGACACAGGCACTGGTGCCGGGTTCTACTCTGACACCCTGCACAAACAAGAATCAATTAGACTCCCTGATTTGTACAGCGTCTTTCAAGCAGAGATCTTGGCAATAGAGAAAGCAGCCAAACACATACAAGTAATCGATATCCCACCATCGGATTTCACCATCTTTGTAGCCAGCCAGGCTGCACTGAAGTGCAAGGGGTGGTTTCAGCCACCACGTGATAGGACAGGTTAATTATATGTGTACTCCACAAATGAAGGAATCAAAATGGGCTCTCTGGCCTCGGAGTGGAAGTGATGCTCAACCATCACACTCTTGTTCTTGAACCTAACCTAACCGAACATCATGAATTCTGTAGTTCCAGTGCAAGCTTACAGATATTCTGTAATTTTCTTTTATAGACTGCTGGAGACTTTTAATCAGTGACTTCAGTGCACTCCTAGTTCTGTCTGTCGGTAAGCCGTCTGTACAAGAGTTTAAGTCTTGTCAAGAGTCTACTTGCCGCCATTTTGGCGTAGGTCAGCTGGGGTATGTGGTTGGTGTTTGGAAGCGACCCGAGGGACGCTTCTCCTCGGCCTTCTGCTTACGGGCCAGGTTTTCTCTCTTGATGTCCTGGAACTTACGACAGTATGCAGGCTGCAATCGACACACTCGAGCTGCTCTCTGCCCGCCACCCTGTGTTTTACAAGGTCGTACTCCTTGTTTTTGTGGCCCTTTGCACACTTAACGCATCGAGGCTGTCAAGGGCATTTCGCAGCTCAACGCAGCGTGTCTGAACGTTTGGAAGCGGATATATTGCGAAATGTTTCCGCTTCTTTTAAATGTTTCCCATGTGATAGTCTGGGATGCTAAGGAAGTGATAGTCCTTAGCCTCTCCAGCTTGCTGATGGGTGTGAGCTGCACCAGGAAGAAGGGTATTACTCGTTTCTCCCGTCGGGAGCTCATCGTGAAAAATGGCTTAACTCTCACGAATTTGAGGTTATCGCTCTCGAACTCTTTGAGCTCTTAGAGCATTTCCTTGGGGTCTGGTATGGACTCCACGTTTTTGAGGAGCATCGTCTGCAACCTCTCGGCCTTTGATGTGAAGAAGAAAATCTCGGTCGTGAAGCTTATGCTGATCCAGTGTCTTGCACTGAACAACATAGCGTTTCTGGCCTAAATATTTGAATTCAAAATTCCCACCACCAATGGCATACTTACAGAGATCGATAGTCTCGCGTAGATCCTTGGTATAGGTAAAGATGGGTGCCACGTTGTTAGGACGTTGTTGCTGCTTCTGTTGTTCCGGCTGTTATTGTTGCTGTTGCCGCTGTTCTTGTTACTGCCGTTTCCGCTGCTGCGGCTGTTGTTGTTGCTGCTGCTTCGGTTGCTGTTATTGCTGCTGTATCTGCTGTTGCCGTTGCTGTTGTTGTTGTTCCTGTCCATCTTCTGCAGCTGCTGTTGCAGCTAACTACGGCATCCAGTTTAGCGCGTAGGAAACGTTCTTAATCCTCAAGTTCGCTACGCTCCTCCTCCGCAGCCTAACGTGAAAGGGTGGCATAGGGATTGTTGTCCACCGTGTACTGGCCTTTTCTACCATCGGAGAGGTATGTATGTAATATCCGCTTCCACAGAGATCTCTGATTTTGGTTGTTGTCGTAGTTGTTGTCCAGCTGCCTCACACGTCGATGGTGATGGTGTTGGCACCCCTTACCTCGCTTCGACCTGTAGCTTTTCGGTCGGAGTGAGGAAGGGGCGCTTAATTAAATTGGGCTTTGACCTTGACCCTTCTGCGCCTTTTCATGACGGTAGCCGGTATTGCAAAATTGGATGATAAATCCGATTCTGATTCCGTCTGACGAACACCTCTTTCCCCATCGTCTCCCCGCATCTCTTTCTGCTACTGCTGCTACCACTGTTACGGTAGCAGAAAGTACACAGAAAATAAACAAGAATAACTTTTTCTTCCCGAATGAGGATTAGACCTACCGGTCTTCGGATTACGATTCCGTCGCTCTACCACCGTGCTAACTTTTGATTTGGGAGTAGTTCGCCCAAATGCGCATTTTTACTGTTTATTGTTTATTTTACCACTTGAAACACTTCTTTCCACTAGACTGGTCTGTGATCAACGATACTATTTTATTTTAGGAAGATGATGCCAGGCTAACTTATATCACGAATATTTTTGCGTTCTGCAAAAAAATGTTAGTGAAATCCACGCTTTACTGCGCGAATATAAAATAGATAATTATTCTGTGAAGAAAATGTGTTAAAATAAATTGCGAAAGTCTCGAATGTCATGCTAAATTATGTGCTTTACTGAAACCAAAGGCAGTTTTTTACACACGACCTACCCACTTCAAGGTCATTTAAAGTTATTTTGTACAAGCTTGACGAATTACCTACCGACGAACTAAAAAAATGAACTTGTGTCTCGCGGTCTAAAATGTTAAAAAACATTAAACTTATTAAGAAACAGTATGATCGTTTCGTAGATGTGTTTTATTTTGTTTATCCAGAAATTGGTTCTATAAAACTCGCTGAGCTCAAGAAGAAAGTCAAATCTGTGTTCAAAACACAAGTAAAGTGGGACTTCTCAAGAAGTCACGCAATTGCCAAATGTATTGTCACGGGGGGAAAAATTGTTACATAAAAACCCACAACAACTTGGATTCCGTTGAATCTAGTTACACATCAACTGCCGCCGAATTCTCCGGTGATAGAAAAAATCGAGGTCAACGACCTATGCGAAAATAAAAAGAAAAAAACGCGGTGTGTACAATGGACCAGCTGATCAGTCAGCTGGTGGTTTATTTTGACTAACCCCGATAACACAATCGATCGTAGGTTTTATACAAAAACAATACAGTCCCTTGATTCTATGGGTGTTTATACCCATGTATGTGAGCGCTGTACATTCAACTATTAGCCCCCTGAAGAAAAACTCTACAGCCGTGATGTGGGAGGTGTCCCCTTCGTTAGTGTAGATGAGACAGTTGTCGAGAGATGATTGATTGCTGTTGTGCAATTGGTTTTGTAGAAATTGGTTTGCCGACGGCATTTATCTCGTGATGAATTATTTGAATATTGTAGGCACATTCTTCTTTTCAGAACAAAGCATGTTGCATCACATGCAACAGTGCCATTTGTTCCGAGTGCCATAAAACAAGTGAATGCACTTCAACAAACAACATTTAATGTGCAAACTGCAATGGAACACATAAATCTGATCTGTCATGTGTCAGTCGACAAAGCTTTCTGGAAATGAGGGAAAAGCTTTCGACCAAAAACAAAACACAGCGGGCCAGAAGCGTGATACCTACTTGCAAAGTTAATTCTACTGATTTTCCTTCACTTCCATCCCAACGAAGTGCATCTGTCAACATAGTAGCTGGAGCTACCAGCAGCTGTCGAACATCAAATAGTTGGGCAACATCCAGCAACAACAATGGTGCGAAGAACAATGATGGTTTCTTTTCGTTGGAAGAAATTAATGCACTCACAGCAGAGATGATTACATTATTTGGTAATTGTACTACAAAGGCTGAACAATTCAATACAATTACTCAACTTGCAATTAAACACTTGTATAAATCTAAATGAATAATTGTAGCTTAAATATAATATGTTGGAATGCTAGAGGCATTCGAAGAAAAATAATTGAATTTAATACTTTTCTTAATACATATAATATTGACAGAAACCTGGTTAAATTCAAATCATCTGCCTAACCCAGACTGTGGTATCGTCTAAACAGATAAGAGAGAAAAAGTGGTGGTGTTGCCGTAGTAGTAAAACGTTCAATACGGCATAAAGTACTTCCTATTATTAACACGAGTCTAATCGAAACCATAGGTATTGAAGTTCCCTTTATTAATGGAGTTTCATTAAAAATCTTTAGCGCTTACTTCCCCGGTGGGACAGTTTCGCCACAAAAACGTTTTGACCTCCGCAATGATTTTCTAAGGCGGTGACTTTAACTAATACATGGGGGAATATATTAGCTGGTTTAGAATTAAGACATCCTTTTGACATAATCTATCCACCTAGTCCTTCCTACATCCCATCGAACAGAAACAGTAATCCTTCAAACTTAGATTTATTCTTAACAAACATGTCCGATCTATATACTCAACCTATAACCATTAATGAACTTAGTTCCGATCATTTACCTGTCAAATGTTGTGTATTACTTACTACAGTCCTCTGTTCAAATCAAGTATTTGACTTTAAAAATGCCAATTGGAATTTATTTAGAAGAATAATGCGGCGTAAATTGGAAAATGCTCCAGCGCAAAGCACTACTCAACGCCAAATCGACTTACGTGTGAACAGCTTTACTAACTCTATTATAGAAAGCGTTGAACAGTCAGTGCCAAAGAGAACGGTTACCAGACATGGAATGCAAGTTAACACTTAAAGTCCATGCGGGTGTCGCATAGCTGGCGGTCATTGCGGATGCAGGTTTGGCTAGGCACTCCGTTGTAAACAACTTGTTTACGCACCATACCATGGCAGATGTTACCCAGATGTTTCGCCTGCATAGCTAGCGGTCACCGCAGATGCAGATTTGGCTAGGCACTCTGTTGTAAACAACTTGTTTACGCGCCATACCATGGCAGATGTTACCCAGATGTTTCGCTTGCATAGCTAGCGGTCACCGCAGATGCAGATTTGGCTAGGCACTCTGTTGTAAACAACTTGTTTACGCATAGCAGATGTTAAGCGGAGATTAGCAGCCGCTGTGGAGAAGTTCGATTCTTGCTCGCCCTCGCATGTGTTGACGAGTGTTTTTAGTTTAGTCTGAGACTAGTGCTCGAGTGGGACAGGTCTTCATAGAAGACAATTATATTAAAAAAAGTGTTATTAATAATTTGACAAGACAATAAAGAGATTTTGTAAAATAAGCCAAAAAGAGTTATTAATCAGGGACAGGTCTACATAGAAGACATTTATATTAAAAAAGTGTTATTAATAATTTGACAAGACAATAAAGAGATTTTGTAAAATAAACCAAGAAGAGTTATTAATTGGCGCCCAACGTGGGGCGGCGCGTGTGTTTTTAAAAATTGTTGTAAAATAATAATATTGTAGATATAAATAAACTTAAAAATCCGTCGCCGCAATACAACTTAAAAAAATAAATTTGAAAACTAATACTAAGAAAATAAGGAGACAACAGAATATCCTAAGAGTTTTAATAAAGAAAAAATAAACAATAAAAATAAGTGCAAGAAAGTGATAATTACTATCTAAGCTACTACTACCACTACTACTGCGACTACTTCTTCCTCTACTACCACAGGCGCAGTAAGTGTGCACCAGCCATCATCAATCGAAGACAGAAACCACAGGTGGAAAAGGAGAAACGGGTGAAATTTCTGAATTTTTTTTTTGGATAATTATTAAATAATGTGAATTTAGTTTTTGTTTTTTACTTATTATTCTATCGTTGTAATCATATTTATCCGCTTGTAAAATTAACTAATTTCTTTGGTATTTTACTACCTAGTAGTCTATTATATTGTATAGTATATACACATATATTTCTATTAAGTAGACCTAAGTTTCTTATACCTAGGATAGTATAGTCAGTTTCTTATACTCAAGTCTCGGTTCATTAAAATTCAGTTATATACCTAGGTAGGTTGCTAAGTTTCTTTGTAATCATAAAACTAAATAATCATGGATGAAGCACAGCTCCGTTCTATAATTACGACAGCAGTTCAAACTGCAATCGAACGAACGCAGCAATCATTTCAAAGTGCCATTAGTGATCTAACGAGTAGATTGGTCAATCTTGAAACACCAGCTAAAGTTGAGGTATATAGGCCAGTGACAATTGATCCGCAAAAGAAATGCGATGAGTCCTTAGATCTAGTGAAGTCCCTTCCTGAATTTCAAGGCGAGCAATCGGAATATGTTTCTTGGCGTCAAACCGTCTTCGCTGCACATAAGTTATTTGAAGGATATGAAGGCAGCTCTAAATACTACCAAGCCATAGCCATAATTAGGAACAAGATTGTAGGTTCCGCTGACTCGGTATTGTCGTCATTCAACACTGTTTTGAATTTTCAAGCAATTATCGCTAGGTTAGATTTTACGTATGCAGACAAAAGGCCTGTATATTTAATTGAGCAGGAAATGTCCACCCTCAGACAAGGACAGTTATCAATTGTTAACTTTTATGATGCAGTCGAAAGGAAATTAACGCTTATCATTAATAAAACTATTATGACGTACGAAGGGAATAGTGACTTAATTGATTCGTTGAGCCAAAAGTATCGCCAGGACGCATTAAGGGTATTTATATCCGGGCTTCGAAAACCAATGAGTGATGTACTATTTTCGTCTAGGCCAGCAGACATGCCAACTGCATTAGCACTCGCCCAGGAATTGGAGGCTAATCAGGCTCGGTATACTTTTGCAAGTTCATTTGCAAACCATAACGAACGGCCGATCTATCAAATCCCCAGAGGAAACCACAATTCACCCCATTATAATCGTAATAATTTTCAACAACCTAGGCCCACTCCAATGCAAGTTGACCCCGCAACCTCTCAATTGAATAGGTATAGATCCAATTCCCTAAGGAATGCCCCAAACGGGAACAACAACTATCCGAGAAATATCACACAAATGGCGGTAAAACGTTCAGTTCCCACAAGTTTTCGATCTAGCCAATGGTCGTCGAGAAGACAACCTGCTTCTAGTCGGCAACCACCTTCAAAGGCGCAAAGGATTAACAACCTATGCCAAAAACATTTAACGCAGGAAATCCCCGACTCAAGTGGGTACAGCTATGAGAATCAGTTATATGAAGATGAAGAGGGATCCCTTTTGCAAACATGTGCTGATGTTGATAGCGAAGATTTGGAAGTGGTTGACGAGGTTAATTTTTTAGAGGTAGGTCCCTCCTGCCGTTCATCAGCAGAACATTAGCAGGTAGGGAAGTCAAATTATTGATTGATACAGGTGCAACAAAAAATCATATTAAACCTTTAGAAAACCTGCAAGGTATAAAAAATGTACAGACTCCATTCTTAGTAAGATCTGTACATGGATCTACACAGATTAAATTCAAATGCACCATTAACCTTTTCAATAGGAACTTCGCATTTTTTATCCTCCCTTTCCTCGACTCCTTTGATGGAATTATCGGGTGTGATTTTTTGCATTCTATATGTGAGCACCTGAATCTAAGAGATGGCGTTATAAAATTTAACGGTGGGGAAGAGAAGTTATTATATTTATATTGTGGAGATGTAAATCATCTATCAATCTATTTATCATCTATCAATCGACACCGATAAGAATACCCAAAGAAATACAAAAGGAATTTTCACTTCTCATGAAAAAGCACGTTAAAGTATTTGCTGATCCACATGAAGCTTTGCCGTATAATACAAACGTAGTCGCTACCATCAGAACTATAGATAACGAACCGGTTTATTCGAAAAGTTATCCTTATCCTATTGCAGCAACTCAGTTCGTAAATACGGAAGTTGAAAACCTTCTGAGAGATGGAATAATAAGACCTTCACGGTCGCCTTATAATAACCCAATTTGGAAACTGTAAAATGCGACTTGTTATCGACTTTAGGAAACTTAATTCAAAAACAATCAACGATAAATATCCTATACCAGATACATCAAATATTCTCGCAAATTTGGGAAAGTCCACTTTCTTTTCAACATTGGATTTGAAATCTGGCTTTCATCAAATTAATTTGTTTGAGCGAGATAGAGAAAAAACAGCCTTCTCCATTAACAACGGCAAATATGAATTCTGTAGGCTGCCCTTTGGTCTCAAGAATGGTCCCAGAATTTTTCAAAGAGCCATCGATGATGTCCTTAGAGACGAAATCGGCAAAAGCTGTCACGTCTACATGGATGACGTTATTGTTTTTTCGGAAACAAAAGAGCAACATCTAAATGACGTCGATAGAATCCTAACTAAATTATACGCAGCCAACATGCGCGTTTCAGGAGAAAAATCGAAATTCTTTAAAAAAGAAGTTGAGTTTTTGGGTTTTGTTGTATCGGCCAAAGGTATAAGCACCTGCCCCAATAAAGTCCAGGATATCCTAAATTATGAGATTCCCAAAACTCTCGGAGGACTACGATCTTTCCTTGGCCTTGCAGGGTATTATAGGAGATTCGTAAGGGATTATGCTAGTATTGCAAAACCGCTTACCAAATACTTACGTGGGGAAAATGGTAATGTTAGTGCCAGGCAATCAAAGAATATCCGGATACAATTAGATGAGGATGCGTTAATGGCATTTGAACATATAAAAAGAATTTTAGCTTCTGAAGATATTCTTCTTCTATACCCAGACTATACGAAGCCCTTTGACTTAACAACTGATGCCTCCTCCCATGCATTAGGTGCAGTCCTTTCGCAGGGTGGCCGACCGATAACTATGATTTCCAGGACCCTTTCTGTAACAGAGGAAAATTATGCAACTAATGAACGGGAGCTTCTCGCAATAGTTTGGTCCCTTCAAAACCTTCGTAACTATTTATATGGTGTCAAGCAGCTTAACATTTACACAGACCACCAACCTTTAACATTCGCTATTTCCGACAAAAATCCAAACACGAAAATCAAGCGGTGGAAAGCGTTCGTGGAAGAGTTTTCTCCTACGTTTTTTTATAAGCCGGGAAAGGAAAACTATGTTGCTGATGCGTTATCCAGACAGCATATTAACACATTGCAACAGGCTGGGGAGACAGAATCAGGAACTGCTCATAGTGAAGAATCTTTGAGCCAAACTATCCGTACTGTGATTAACCCCATAAATTGTTTTAGAAATCAACTGATCATTAGCAACTTTTTAAGGTATTCCTTCAAGTCGTAAATCCAAACGTAATCAATGGAATTTTTTGTGATCTTGACATACTAGCCCAAGTTCAGAATAAGTTATGCGAGTCATTTCCATCTACCAAATTTATTCATACGAATAAATTTGCGATAGATATTTTTCATGAAAATGACCAGGAAGAGATACTTACAGTGGAACACAATCGCGCCCATCGTTCCGTACGCGAAAACGTGCAACAAGTTCTTCGCACCTATTACTTTCCGAACATTCGAAGAAAACTAAAAGAGATTGTTTCTAGCTGTAAAGTGTGTAAAGTGGCTTAATACCAAAGACATCCAAAAAAGGTTGTGATTGGCAAAACGCCTATACCATCTTACTCAGGTGAAATATTACATGTCGACGTGTATTCGACAGATAAACAACATTTTTTCACCTGCTTAGACAAGTTCTCAAAGTTTGCCGCCACCTTCCCATTAAAGTCGCGAGCAATAGTCGATATAAAAGAGCCCTTATTACAGGTTCTTAACTTTTTCAAAGACACTAAAATAATAGTCTGTGATAATGAGAGGTCGCTTAATTCTCAGACCATTAAGAGCTTGCTCAGAGATCAGTTTAATATAGGTATCTTTCCAGTGCCACCGTTTCATAGTTTAACAAATGGTCATGTGGAGAGGTTCCATAGCACCCTCACAGAAATAAGTACATGTATTAAGTTAGAAAACGGCATAATTGTAACAAAAGAGTTAATATTGGTATCTACAGTAAAATATAACAGAACCATTCATTCAACTACACAGCAGCGACCTATCGATATCATTCATAACAAATCCTTAGACTTACAAGAAAAAAAGAATTTCGCAAGCGCAAGAATCAGACTTACGCTATCATAATAAGGATAGACAATTACGAACATTTAGGCCTGGTGAAAAGGTGTATGTGCGTACAAATAAACGTGTTGGAAACAAATTTAGAAAACTTTTCGTAGTAAAGATAGTTCAACAAGATCAAGAAACCACGGTTTTAATTGATAACAGAGTAGTCCATAAAGAAATATCTAAGATAATTAATTGCTCTTAATATCACTAATGGCATACTAGATTAAATATATTCTAGCAGCATAGCGCCTATACATTTAGAGGTTATATCTATTATAGGAAGATTACCATACAAACAAAGTGTTTTATTATAAGTAAGAATAGCCACACATGATGAAAGACACCCTTGTAAAATATGGAACTTAAGATGTTGTAAGTTAAGATTTAGAAATTTAAGATTAAAGGTGTTTGTAGATTAATCACTAATCGCCGGGGACGGCTTAAATAAAAGGGGGAGCAGTTATCACTTAAAGTCAACACATGCGGGTGTCGCATAGCTGGCGGTCATTGCGGATGCAGGTTTGGCTAGGCACTCCGTTGTAAACAACTTGTTTACGCACCATACCATGGCAGATGTTACCCAGATGTTTCGCCTGCATAGCTAGCGGTCACCGCAGATGCAAATTTGGCTAGGCACTCTGTTGTAAACAACTTGTTTACGCGCCATACCATGGCAGATGTTACGCAGATGTTTCGCTTGCGTAGCTAGCGGTCACCGCAGATGCAGATTGGCTAGGCACTCTGTTGTGAACAACTTGTTTACGCATAGCAGATGTTAAGCGGAGATTAGCAGCCGCTGTGGAGAAGTTCGATTCTTGCTCGCCCTCGCATGTGTTGACGAGTGTTTTTAGTTTAGTCTGAGACTAGTGCTCGAGTGGGACAGGTCTTCATAGAAGACAATTATGTTTAAAAAGTGTTATTAATAATTTGACAAGACAATAAAGAGATTTTGTAAAATAAGCCAAAAAGAGTTATTAATCAGGGACAGGTCTTCATAGAAGACATTTATATTAAAAAAGTGTTATTAATAATTTGACAAGACAATAAAGAGATTTTGTAAAATAAACCAAGAAGAGTTATTAATTTGCATATACTCCCTCGTTCATTCTACAAATGATAAAGCTGAGGAACATTTACAGATCCAGATGGAGACGTACCAGAAACCATTTTTACCTTGCAGAATACACAAACATTAATAATATAATAAAAGATGCAATTATACAGTTTAGAAAGCAATCATGGAACGAAAGACTCCACGGCTTAAACAAGGGAAGTAAACCCTTCTGGAACATAGTGAAAATAGTAAAGAAAAAAAACTGAGGAATGTAAGTATCCTCAGTTTAAAGTTGGAAGTTCGGTATTACTTACCCATTCTGAAAAAGTTGAGGCTCTGCCAAGTATGTTCGCAAGCAATCATTTAATAAATAGCAATGTCAGTCCTGCCACCCATATTGTATCTTCCGTTGATCAGTCGATTAAATTCATTTATTCATATAGCTTGCTTAAGAGTATACAGTTTGTATACATAAGTGACGTAAAAAATATTATAAGCAATCTAAAAGCTAGACGAGCACCTCTTTTTGATAGGATCAAAAAGGTTTGCCTGAAAAATCTACCAGATACAGCTCTTACATTCCTACGAAACTTATTTAATGACTGTCTTAGATTGGGTTACTTTCTTAACAACTGGAAGAATGCCAAGATAACTCTAATTTTAAAGCCCGGAAAATCTCCCAATTCGTCGGACAATTACAGGCCAATAAGTCTGCAGAGTTCTCTAAGCAAATGCTTTGAAAAGGTAGTTAAGAATAGGATTGTATTTGTCGTTGAAAGCAGAGCAATTTTTCCTAATGAGCAATTCGCACAGCACTACGCATCAAGTACACCGTATAACATTAAAAAACAACCTTTCAGTAGGCAAAAGTACTGGCATGGTACTTCTAGACGTTAAAAAGGCTTTCGATACCGTGTGGCACAATGGATTGCTGCATAATTTATTGGATCTGCACTTTCCCCTGTATCTAATTGAAATAATTCAGTTCTTCCTATCCGTCCGTAGATTTTGTGTTTCAATTAACCAAATCCACTTAAGGCAGGAGTCCCACAAGGATCTGTCCTCAGACCACTTCTTTTTAATATATATACCTCCGATTTTCCCAACCTGTTGAACTGCAGTATAGCTCTATTAGCGGACGACACTTTTATCTACTCATCGGATGCAATTGGATTCAACGTTAAAACTAATCTGCAATCCGCTTTAAATACTATCCAAACTTATTACAATAATTGGAAGATAAAAATGAATGCTTCTAAGACTCAAGTTGTCTTTTTTACTCGTAAAAAAAAAACTTGTTTACTTCCAAATAACAACCTCTTTCTTACCGGAGTTCAGGTCGAGTGGAAAACATGCGTAAAGTAACTCGGCATTTATTAAGAATCTTTAATTGCCATTTATAAGAAATTATTAAAAAGTTAATTTCACAATAAAAATTCTCTACCCTTTCATCTGTAGGAATTCGAAATTGGGCATTGGTAATAAGTTATTGTTTTTTAAAGCAATTTTTTAAACTGTTATTTTCTATGGGTCTCCTGTCTGAGGTATATGTGCAAAAAGGTACCTGCGTAAAATCCAAACTACACAAAACAAATTGCTAAAAATTATTCTTAACCAACCTTGGTTTTCCTCTACTGAGGAAATCCACAGATTGGCAAACATTGAAATGGTCAGAACTAGAATAGAAATCTTTATCAGAAATACAACATATCTTGCTTATCTTCCGACAATATCTTGGTTTCAAATCTAGTTTCATTATGAGTGCAATTTAGGGCTATCACACTTTTATTTATTTATTTTTATATTTATTTATTTATTTATATTTTTACATATATGTATATTTATTTACTTACATATATACTTATTTATTTATTTATTTTTGTACATATTTATTTATTTACTTGTATATCTTCTTACTTATTTATATAGTTATTTATTTATTTATTTACATATTTACTTATTTATTTATATATTTGTCTTTTTATTTATTTATTTATTTACGTAGTGACTTATTTATTTATATATTTGTCTTTTTATTTATTTATTTATTTATTTATTTACTTAATTCTCTATTACCAAGTAAATTAGCATCTCGAAATGAAGATCCTTTCCTCTTCCCTTTTCCCACCAGTGAAACCAAGTTCTTAATTTTAAATGAAGGTTTTTAGTGGCTTTTCCTTCATACAATAAGTTTATTCAATATTTGTACTTTACTTCATTATATTAATATTGTAGTAGTAAGGTAAAAGAACCATATCTCTTTAAAATTAACATTGTATATGACAAAGATTGTAAAATTTCCGCCACAATAAATAACATACATATACAAACATATACAAGATCTTTCTCAGATACCCCTGACACTCTAAGTACTCCCCTTATCTTAAGGCCATGAAGGATGAGATAAAGAGACAAATAAAACAAATGCTCGACGATGGAAATATTTGGAAATTGAATCTTCAAACAATTCACCGGTATGGATCGTTTCGAAAAAGCCAGATACGTCTGAGAACAGAAAATAAACAAAAGATAAATTATAGATTATAGGAGTTATAAAGTTACAGAGGAAACTCTGTACCCGATAGATATCCCATTCTAGAAATAAACCATGTCCTATCCCAACTCGGACGAAAAAAATGATTTTCGATATAGGACCTGAAAAGCGGTTTTCATCAGATTCTGTTAAAGGAACCCGACATTGACAAGACTGAATTTTCAGTGAATAACGTTCTTGATATTCCAACGAGACATCGATGATATATGTATGTACATACGAATATTATACTTCGAGAATTCGGAAAGATACAGTGATAGTCGGGATGAAGAAACCCACTTTAAGAATGTTCAACAAACCTCTAGAACAGTGATTCCCAAATTTATTTGGTCTACTGCCTTTCCCTTTGTACAAAAAAATATTACTCACGCCTGAAAATTTTAATAGTAATTAAACAGAAAGACATACATACATATGTATTTATGCTTCTAACTTTTTCGTTAAATACAGTAAAGAAAGCTGCAATTAGAATTAATGAAGTGATTAGAAACTTTGGTATTTGAAATTTTAAAGCTACTTACTAAACTCAGAATAGAAAGGCAAGCATAGAAAGCAAAGTTAAAGCATTCGAAATCATCTTAATGAGAAAGATTACTTCATTAGTAGTAATCTTAAATCACCGCGATTGACTATTTGAAATCTATTTACTATTTACAGTTGATTTCGTTTTTTTGTTAATAATTGGCCGCCATGAATTGACGTTCCACTAAATATAATGAAAGAAATTAGGAACTTTTGAACTACAGACCATATTTCAGGATAAGCTTTAGGTATCTCTTTTTGCAGCTAAAATTGTTGGTAGTTGCTTTTGAATTTAAATTCGTCATTTGTAAATACTTCTATCAGTTCTTCTTGTAAGTGTAGAGATTCTTCTATAGTTTGTCAAGAAAGTGTTTACACAAGTGAAAAACACAACTTAGTTTTTTTTTTTTTTTTTTTTTTTTTTTGTTGGAGGCTTTTACTATCTGTTGGAGCACTCAGACACAAATACTAGTCCATTGTACTACCAGACAGACACCTTGTCTTTATTGTATTTTCCCCGTTGTCCGGAGAAAAGTGAGGAGGGACTTAAGTGATATACATAGAGCTAAGAGATTCGGCACCTACCACGTCGGCCCCACCGTGCGCGAGTGAAGGCGGGACAGAAAAATCTTTTTTTCCCATTTTTTTAACTTAATTTTCGCATTAAATGCATTGTTTCATAACAGAACCATTCAATAGCAATTTGTTCTCATCGCTTTTGTAGGCATTCGAAAGAAAAATAGTTTAGGGATACTTCCAATGGTGACCTACTGGTCTGTGAGACCGGGTGTGTTAAAAAATTCGAATAACTTTATCCTCCGTTATTGTTTTTTGTCGCAGTTTCGAGTAGCTGCCGCATTGCATGTCCCCCACCATCAGTTCACGTCAAAACTGCTTAGTGAGCACACGTTGTGTATTTTTTTGTTTTGTATTGGGTTTTTTTTTCGTTGTTTCCCCAGAATGTTTGCCTCATATAATTTGTATATTAATGAACCTGTAAAATATTTCTCAGTAATAAGATTTCTCTTGTAAATCATAACTCTGAACAAAATATGTAAATTGTGCGATAACTAATGTAATTTATAAACGAGTTCACAATAAAATATAATAATATATAATATTGTGTATTTTTTTTACTAACCCGGTGCGTGAGACCGTGTGTCAGTGTGTATGTAAGTAAAATAATCAAGAATTATTTTTTATTATTCGCGTATTTTACCTAGTTTTTTTTTTATTGTTTTATTGTGTTATATATATGTATGTATATGTATATTTGTGTGTTTCTATGTATGTATGTGTATGTGCTTCATATTATAATCCTTGTTACAGCATGTCTTACGAAAGCCAACAGCGTCATCTTGAATACCTTCTACAAGAAATAACACTTGATGAGGACAGACCACCAAGTTCTTCAGATAGTGAATCCGAGAATGATTATGAACCAGAGGAAATACAAGACTCAGAGAGCGAAGAGGAATTAAGTGACCGCGAGCCTTCAGGTAACAACAACTCTTTATTTTATATTGGAAAAGACGAAAGTACGAAATGGAGTAAGGAACCTGCGCGCCAATCAGTTCGTACTAGAAGTGTTAACATAGTTTCACAGTTACCAGGACTAAAGTGGGTTATAGCCAATGAAAAAGACCCTCTTGAAATTTGGAGACACTTTTTTGAGGACTCTATTATTCATATAATTGTCAAGTATACCAATCAATATATTGCTACCGTGAAAGATAAATTTTGCAGAGAAATATATGCCAAAGACACTGATTTCAAGGAAATATATTGCCTCATAGGATTGCTCCTTTTAGCTGGTGTTAAGAAGTCTAATCATCTGAACGTTGAAGAGTTGTTTCGAACGGATGGTGGTTCAATTGAAATATTCCGGCTTTCGATGTCTGCCCAGAGATTCAGATTTTTACTGCGAGTTTTGAGGTTTGATGATTGTACCACAAATAGAAAGCAATTTGACAAAATTCCATATTCGTGAAATATTCGAGAAATTCGTTCACAATTGTAAGGCGAATTACACTTTATCTGCTTTTGTGACTATAGATAAGAAGTTGGAAGGATTTCGCGGAAGGTGCTCATTTAGGCAATATATTCCAAGCAAACCAAATCCATATGGCATCAAAATTCAAGCCCTTTGTGACGCCAAAATGTTCTATACATTTAATATGGAAATTTATCCCGGAAAACAACCGCAAGCAGGCCCATACAATTTCGACAATTCTGGCTCCTCTGTTGTTCAAACATTATGCGAACCGATTTTCAATACAGGTCGCAACGTCACAACTGATAATTGGTACACCAGTATACCCTTAGCTGAAGCCCTGCTGCAAAAAGGTTTAACAACCGTCGGAACAATTAGGAAGAACAAGAAGGAAATTCCTATAGACTTTAATATATTGCGCGGGCGAAATGTAAAGTCCAATATGTTTGATTTCCTGACAACATGGTTTTGGTGTCACATGTTCCAAAGAAAGGAAAAAATGTTCTGCTTATTAGTACGATGCACAATGATGCTAAAGTCGATGCTGAAACTTAAAAGCCCGATATAATTTTCAGCTACAATGACACCAAAGGAGGCGTCGATGTCGTTGATCGTTTATGTGCACATTATAATTGTGCTCGAACAATAAGGCGATGGCCTATGGTAGTCTTCTACGCCATGCTCAATGTCAGTACCATAAACAGCCAGGTGATACATACAGCCGACAATCAAGACACAAAACTATTACGTCGTAAGTTTATTGAGAATTTGGCTATGAAACTAATTGAACCTCACATAAGAGATCGGCAAACGCACTTAAACTTGCCACGATCAATGAGATTAAGACTGTCGGAAATTTTAAATATAGACGATGTACCTGGGACATCAGGTCCTTCAAGAAATGGTCGGTGCTATGAATGTGGATGGAAAAAGAACAGAAAAACCAAGTACTCTTGCCATAAATGTCGACAATATTTGTGTCTTGAACACGTAGTGCAGTATTGCAGCAGCTGTTTATCTGAATAAATTTAGTTTTTGAGATGTATTTTTTTGTTATTTTCTGTTTGAAAGCATACCAATTTTTGTTTATTATGTAAAAGTTCCTAATGTCGAAAGACTAAAAAACGTTATTTTCCTTTATGAATATGTGATTTTTTATTTTTTTCTTAATTTAAAAAAATGCATTACTAAAAGCATTGTTATTTTTAACGCTCTAATTAAACAATTTTGTGAATTTTAACATTGAAATAAAAGAGTTTATGTTGATTAAATATATATTTTCTTATTGTCAAAGAGCATATATTTAAAAACAAACATGTTCTATTAGTCACACGTTTCGAAAAATCTTCAGTTGAAAACCCCGGTGCGTGAGACCGGCGTCACCATTGATCAAAGTCAAATTTGCGTCATCAATGGCGGGTTAATGTGAATTTGAGTAGTTCTTGATTTTTTTCAATTTGCCAGGTAAAAGAATATCTCTTTATGTAAGACAATCTGTCTATTAAAACCAGAAACCACCAATGAGACGTACCACTTTAAATGGCTGCCGACGTTTGCCTACAAGCTGCGACAAGCACGTGGGAACCTGAAGTTCAGTCAAAATTATGTAAATAATCACGCACATTGCTATAATTCCAAGAGTGTGTGTGGCGGGAGTACATTGCGGTAAAATTAAATGAGCTCACACGTATTCACGAATAGAGTTTCTTCGGGTTTTGTCGCTGTGAACCTGAACTTCTTTCAAAATTTCATGGTGTCACGGGGGAAGACGTACGAAAGACGCACGTTCTATCATAAAAGAAAAGTGTTGCCAAAATAGTTGAGATATTTATGTAACTCTAGAAAGCAAGCGTTCGTCAAAAAGTTCGTCAGTAAGAAACATTATTTGGTTTTTAAATGTGTTAATTGGGGTTTCTACGGTTATTATTAAACCGTGAGTCGAGCTTTCGCCGCTGTGCTGCGTTGATGTCACGGAGTTGACGTTGGACAAATTTGCTGTCCGTGAAAGAGTATCGGCGACCACATTAGTTTTGCCGGGTTTTATTACATTTCGTGGTTGTACTCCTCCAGAAAGGATTTCCACCTTTTCATTTTACTATTGTGGTTTCTACTACTGAGGGCCCAAGTTAGGGGTTGATGGTCGGTGAAAAGTGAGGAAAGGGATTTTAAATTCATAATTGTTTTCGGGACAAATTAAGAGCCAGATTTGCTTCTTAACGACATTTATGGGACTTTCTACTGATGACCTTTTTTTGTTAAATCCTTCTGCTGCTTTTGCAAATAAAAACAATTATCTAATTCGAGAATCAATTGTGGCGACAGAAAATCATCTACGTCGTCATCATAATCGTCCTCTGAACTGCTTAACGTAATGCAATCATCGGAATCCTCCTCTTTCAGTGCAGATGAATGCGTTAGTGGTTTTATCCGAATGCCATGCTTTCCCGCCATTTGTATTCTCATTCACTTGCGATACTATGGATTGAATGAAATTGTTCGACTCTGGAGGTGTCTCAGCCTCTCGCGGATCGCTATACGAAGTACCGTACATTGCGGAGCTTGTGGAGGCTCCAGAGTTTGGGTGTTTTGATCGGGCATATTTCGGCCTAGGGAATTTCTGGGGGATTCTCAACAGGAATGTTAGTTCTACTGGAAGGGTTCTGAATGGGAAGGTCAAAAGGGGTAGGTGAAGGATCTGTTAAAGGTCGGTTGGTATTTGTTCTGGTAATGGGCATTATTATATTAATGTTATGTTTGCTGGTTATATTAAATTTTCTTTTTATTTCTTCTTAAATGTAGTTTCTTTGTTTCAAATCTATAAAAATTCTTTGTAATTTCAAGTATCTTAAGTCTATAAAAAATTCTTTGTGATTTCTTTGGTTCAAGTATCTTAAATATTTATGTGTACGGGAACGAAGGCAACAATATGTTTTTCTTACGGTTATAATAGAATAATAAAATGACTACGATAGATACTAATCAATTCGATTTTCTTATGTTTTGTAGGTTTGTAAGGTAATAGTTTTTTGTTTGCTTAATATTATTAATGTAGTCAATTTCTTGTTTTCTTTTCCTTATCTTCTTCTCACAGCTAATTTTCTTTGTAATTCTTTCTCAATTATTACAAATTTCTATAACTTACAATACTAAAACCTGCGTCGTCTCCATGTCGGTGTCTGAAATCTTCCTTTTTATCGCTGCCGATGACTGGGGCTCCTCAGACACACACTTAACAAGGTTTGCTAGAGGCGTTCCTAGGGCCTTCTAACAACAATGGGGAGTTTCCTTTCTGTCTTCTCACTTTGTACCCCAAAGGATTTCACTGGTATTTTCACTTTTCGCTCTCACTGTTTATGTTATGTTATGTTTCCTTTTTTTTTCTTTTTAACCTTTTCTATTTTGCACTTGTTGTAAGATTCCACTGTCACTGTTTTATGTTACGTCTTTCTCATTCTCTTTTATTTTTTATTTATTAAGTTATTTTTATTTTTGTATATTTTTTTTATTGCACTTATTGTAGTGTTAGTCCCACTGGCACTTTCGGGTTGCGGACCATGGGAGCTTATACGAACTAGGCACCACGGACGCGTTCGCGGACCGGTGAATGCTCTGCAGCTACTTGAGGCCGCTGGCTCTTCGTTGTGCGCTTTTGTTGCTTATTTAGTTTATTTAAAAAAAAAATTTTATTATCAAACCACTGCTTATTTGGGTAGCAGTATTCCTTACACGATCGACTTAAGATTAAACTACATGTATTTTTGCTTCGCTTAAATACTATTTGTGCGGCTAAGTTATGTGAAAGGTGGATGGAATGGATCGGGTAGCACGCCGTTCGGAGATATGCTCTTATCGGAGGAAGTGTCGTGGTCCAACACTGGTACGTGTTGGAATGCAGGTGCATGGTGCATGGTCAGCAACCTTGAAGGTGGTGTTTGGCGTACCGTGAGACTTCTCATCACTCGGGCTGCGCGTGTTGGATTTAATATGTTTATCGTTAACTTGTATAAGTGTTATTGTTTTTGATACATATATGTACAGTATACTCGTCATTTTGACGAATGTTTAGCTTAGTGTCACTTTTATAAATTTTGTTTGTGTTGATCTGTATTTCTTTTGTTTGTTTTTTTATAGTACGGTGAGTTGAACAATGGCTGCGATGTCGTGTGTTGCGGATGACAGAATAGTTACAAATCCTCTTATTTGAATCTTTTATCACAAAGGAAATTTGTGAAGAAATTCTTAAATGGATCAATATTGAAATATCCATAAAGAAACGTAACTATGACACCATAATATCAACCCAAAATGATTTATGCATGAAGGAACTCAATGCTTTTTTTGGTGCCTTAATTGTTATCAGCTGCGTTGAGAGACAACCCCATTATAAGCGTTGAGTTGTTCAACACAGCTTTCTGTGGAAACCGATTCATTGCATGCATGAGTCGAGAAAAGTTTGATTTCCTCATTAGATGCCTAAGGTTTGATGACAGGGAATTGAGAATACCATACAGTCCGATCCGTGTACACCAAATGAGAAAATATGGAACTTACTGATGATTTGTGTCGAGGTAATTAAATCCCTGGAAGCTACCTTACCAAAGATGAGATATTGCTTGCATTCCGCGGTCACTGCAAATTTAAAATGTACATTCCAAACAAACCGGCCAAGTACGGTTTAAAAATTGAAACGATGTGTGATAGTAGAACCAGATGCATGGTTTATGCTATACCTTACCTTGAGAAAGGGACAAACGCAGAAGGCATGCCTCTTGCGGAATATGTTGTGAAGAATAGTACACGCAGTATCCATTGTTCCAACAGAAACATTACCACCGATAACTGGTTTACTTCAGTTCCGTTAGCAAAACAATTGCTTTGTCAACCTTACAAATTAACACTTGTCGGATCTTTGCAAGCCAACAAAAGGGAAATTTCCGAAGAAATGAAGAACAACCGTGGAAGGCCAATTGGAACTTCGATGTTTTGTTTTGATGGGCCACGTACTTTTCTCGTGTCACATAAACCAAAGCGTAGTAAAATGGTTTATTTGCTGAGCAAATTTCAAGCCATCATCAAGAAAACCAAACATGAATGAATTTTATAATGCCACTAAAAGTGGTGTCGATACATTCGATCAAATGTGTTCAAATATTTCATGCAACCGAAAGACAAACAGGTGGCCCATGAGCATATTTTATGATATGCTTAATATAGCTGACATCAAATCGTATATAATTTTTTGCCATAATGTCGACGTATCGGTGAACCATTATCTCGACCATGGATCATTATCTTGAACCATGGCTTAAAAATCGTTTAGAAACAACAACAATGACACGAAAAATAAAACACATAATACGGGATGTGTTCTGTTTAAACAACCTTCAACCCGTTGAAGGCCAAGGTGAAATTAAAATTTGTGGACCAAGTGATTCAGGAAGTCTTCCGGTTCCAGAAAAATTATCCAACTAGGAAGAGAAAGAGCTGCGGTTTGTGTTCTTACAAGAATAGGCACATGACAAAGAATTGTTGCAAAAGTTGTAGATTCCGACTTGTGTCGAACATACTGCTGATTTTTGTCCAGGTTGCGCCGAAGATATTTATTTTTTTTTAATGTTTATAATTTATTTAGATGTTCTTTTTTATAATACTGAAAAAATATATATTTTTTTTTTGTTAACAATAATTCCTTATTTATATCTTAGTATTAAAGTGCCTTTTGAATGTAAAACAAAACCTGTGCCATTAAAGATGTGATTTTAGAATTTAAAAATGAAATAAATATTCATTTTTATTATAGTTACCTTTTATTTATAACGTATTGTATTTTTCTTACTAATGCTGTTAAATTGAATAAAGATTAATAAAACAAAAAACAATTTTTAAATGTGCGTCAAACAATCGAATGATTAGAATCGAGTGGAAAGTATTATTTCAAAAGGAAAGCCAAGAAAATTAACTAATAGAAACGAGTGCTGTTTAACAAAAAACATACATATGTATATGACAACCCTCAAATCTCAGTTAGATCTTCGTCAAGGGACCTATACCATACACATGACATACAAGTTTCCCATGAAACTGTAAGACAGATGCTACTAAAATATCAAGAGTTACAATTCATCAAGAGTTGTTTGGAATAAACCATTGCTCCCGAGTCAAATTGTGCAAAAACTTTTAGGCAGAGTTTGCTAACGAATACAGTACTCAACCCATGAAATATTAGGAAGATATTATATTTTGCGATGAAACTAAGATAATGTTGTATTACCACGAGGGTCCCAACAGAATGTGGCGCAAACTTTTAAAAGCCTTGTTCAAATTAAATGTTATGCCAACCGTGAAATTCGGAAAATTAACTGTGATGGTATAAGTGTACATATATATACAGCAAGGGCTTTGGCGATTTTGTTTTTATTGAAAATAATCTTCTTCTTTTCCTTTTTTTCCGGCGTCGTTATGGTCAGAAGTGTAGGACCATAACCTTCCCACTTAACTGCATTCCTGGTCCGCTTGTGGGGTCCGCTGGTTTGACCTCAGAAAGTAGCGGCAGGCTTTCCGGTTTGGGATTACTTCTTCGCTGAGGCCAATCAAATGCTGGTGTTTTTGCATTTGTTTGCACCAATTGTTTTTCAGCCTGCCTTTTTTGCGTGTTGAAATTGGAACGTTGATTGATATCGCCTTTTGGACGGGGTTGAAAGGATCTCTCCTTTGAACATGGCAATACCAACTGAGTCGGTCGCGCTCTATCTTTCTTGTGATGGTTTCTTTTACGTGGAGGCTTCCTCGGATCTTTGAACTTCTAATTCTGTCACGCTTTGTTACTCCCGCTGTCATGGGAACCATATTCATCTCAGCTGCCGTTAATTTGCTCTCATACTTTTTGTGCATTGTCCAGCATTGTGAACCGTATGTGAGCGCCGGACGTACAACTGAAGTGTAGAGCCTTCCTTTCAGCTTAGGGGGCATTTTTCGATCACAGAAGATGGCGGAGTTTTCCCGCCACTTCATCCACCCTACGCTTACGCGATGATTGATGTCGTCATCACAAGTTGCTTCTTTATTAATCATAGATCCCAGATATTTAAACTTTTCACACTTGGGAAGCACTCTTCCATTCAAGTAAATGTCTGGAATAGGCTGATGAGGGTCAGAGAACGGGCAGCACAGATACTCTGTCTTCTTTGAACTAATACGATACCCGTGTCCCTCAAAAATGTCCACCCACACATCAAGTGCTGCTTATTTTATTGAAAATAATATGGACGCTAAAAAGTATTTAAACAGTTTACGGGGTCATTTGCTCAAAAGTGCAATGAAGGGCAAGAGGTGGGCAGAAAACCAAAGTTCAAGTTCTACCAGCACAGCGACCAGAAACATAAAGGCTTACCATCAAAACATGGTTGCTTTACAATTGCAGCAAAGTGCTAAATATCCCAGCTCAGAGTTCAGCAATCAGCTTCATAGAAATTCTATGGGCATATTAAAAAAAAAGCGTCTCAAATAGGTGCCCCAAAAACCGAGTTCAACTTTTACAGTATGTGAAAGAAGAGTGGACCAAAATTCCCACCAATTACGACTTCAAAAAATGAATCGGCGCTATAAAAAGAAGATTACAGACGTTGCAGAGTTGAAGTTAAAGAGTTTTTGTCTCTTTTTAATTTATTGTGTTTTTGTTGTTGTTTTTGTCAGTTAAATGATTTGCATTTTGTGTTATATCGTTTCCTCGATTTGAATAATAATATATTAGAAAAGAATAATTTAATAAAGTTAGTATAAGTCCTCGTGTTTCAAAGCAAAAAGTAAACTAGAAATTGTTTTTTTCACTTGTGTAAACACTTTCTTGCCAAACTCTATACCTGTACTTGAAAACGGATCCAAAATCATTCTTGCTCAGTAAGCTGTGTGAGTAACAGCAAATAATAAAAAAATAAAAAAGTAAAAAAACGGTAAATCAATAATTAAAAAAAAATCTGAAAAAATAAGAGTGGAAATAATAAACACTCAAGTGCGTGTTGGGTGGTGTCGCCAATAGTTAGCACAGCGGTAAAGTGCTCGGACCGATGACCAAAGATCCCGCGCTCACCCCCCCCCCCCCCCCCCAGTGGAAGAAATTTTACGTGAGTGTTTCCTGCTACTTAGCTCATCAGCAGTATCAGGAAAAATGTCTAAAGACGTCGGGAGATATCCCGTTCGTCTAACGGAGTCGGATGATCTGTCCGACTTCGCAACTCCGTCCACCGTTCTGATGACCGATGTCATCAAGAAAAGAAGAAAGCTGACACAGCGGAGTAATCTACTTAAACGCCCCTCCCTCTCCGCTTCGACAGAAAAACTGAGGGTCGAAGCGAGGGAAGGGGCAAAATCATCATCAACAGCAGTGCCGGAACCACTCTCCGTGAAAAGTGATGTTACGAGTGGATCACTACACGGGGGAAAACAACTTCTTCGCCGCCCTTTCAAGTTCGGTAGCGGAGGAGGAACGAGAAATTGAAAATGAGGAACGCATTCGACGCGCTAAATTAAAGGCCGTAGTTGATAGGCTCTCCGAAAAGCGTCAGAGGGAAAGAGAGCGGACTAAAACAACTCCACTACAGCGACAACAAGAAACACAACTACAGTAACCGCAACAAAAGCAGCTGCAACAAAAGCAACCACAACAGAAGCAGCTGCAGCAGAAACAGCAGCAGCAGCATCAACAGGCGCAAAAACAACAACGGCCGCAACAACAACAACAGCCGCAACACCAACAATAGCCACAGCAGCAACAACAACTGCATCAACCACCTCCTACTAAGGACAAAGTACCACCCTTCTTTACCCATACTACGGCCCTACGAGAAACAATAGATCTATGTAAGTATGTCATTGGTGTTGATAACTTTGTATAGGCGAAAACCGCTATGCTATCCAGTGCACCACACTATAAGTGTGCAGTATAAGCGAGTCAGGGACCTTTTAAAGGAGACCACGACGGAGTTCTTCTCCTTTACCCCCAAGGCCGAGAGGCTGAGGTCGATGCTCCTCAAAGGTGTACACTCGATCACTGACCCCGAGGAAATGCTCTCAGAGCTCAAAGAATTCGAGAGCGACGACCTCAAATTCCTGAGGATCAAGACGTTTATCACGGCGCGAGCTAAACGGGAGAAGCGGGTATTGCCCTTCTTCTTGGTCAAGCTCGCACCCAACAGCAAGCTGGAGACGCTAAGGTCTATTACTTCCTTGGCTTATCAACGTGTAACATGGGAAAAAGTAAAAAGGCAAGGAAACATCTTACAATGTATCCACTGCCAAAGGTTCGGGCACGCTGCGTCGATTTGCGAAATGCAGCATCGATGTGTTAAGTATGCAAAGAACCACAGGAACGAAGAATGCGATCTGACCCAGGACAAGGTCGTGAACAGAGAGCAGCTCGAGTGCGTGCTCTGTAGGAACCGTGGACACCCTGCAAACTATCGGGGATGTCCTAAGTTCCAAGATATGAAAAAAGCAAATCTGGCTCGTAAGCAGAAGTCTGAGGGCAAACATTTCTCGGGTCGCTTAGAAACACCAGCCGTCATACCCCAAATGACCTACGCCCAAATGGCGGCAGGTACAAAAACACACGGCTGCGCCCAAAGCCTCGGTGCCTGTTTATAAGGCACCGGAGGCCGATGCGAACTTGCGTTCGATCCTGCTCGCCATTCAAGGGCAGATTGGCCAGCTCCAACAGCAGATCCATGAGCAGGCGACCCGAGTGGACAGAATCTACTTGCTTCTGCCGGGCCTAGCGCCACTACAATCGTATTGGGTACGCTGGTAGAGAGTCCCTTAAAGATCCTTTCGGTGAATGTCAATTCATTGATTAGGATTGAGCGAAGAGCCGTACTTTTCAACCTGTTGCAGGACGAAAGCCCCGATGTACTTTTGGTTAGCGAAACAAAGCTAAATCAGAAGCACAAAATCTGAAACAGTTCTTATAAAATAATACGAAGGGAATGACCCAACGCCACACGTGGCGGGGGAGTCGCGATCTTCATTAAAAATAATTTAAAGCATAAAGTCATATATATCGGTGAAGTGCGGAGGTTCCAGGTGCTAGAGGCCTGCATTGTGTGCATTCCTCTCCGAAATGGAAAGAAAATGTACACTGTAGCTGCCTATGCACCTGAAGCACCTCAACCCAATATTTTCATTGCGGAGCTCGAGACACTTTTTCAATCTCTGCACTTAAATTTGGTGGAAAACTACTACATCCTGATCGGCGATTTGAACGCTAAACATAGTGATTGGGGAAATAACGTTCTTAACACTAGGGGGAGCCTACTAAACCATTGGTGGGTTGTTCGCAACATTGAATATAGAGCCAAATTGCTCGCAACGGATAGTCCGTCGTATCCAAGGAGCGGCTCCTATCTGGATCTCATGCTGATAGATTCTCGACTGAGACTGGCAGACACGAACGAATGGTCTATTAACTGTCTACGGACCATTGTATACGACAGTGACCATTGCGGACTATGTGCCGTGATCACAGTACCTGACGAGTTCGCGGAGATGGCAGAGTGTGTCCAAACGCACCCCTACGATTACAGTAAGGCATGTCGGCCACGTTTTGCCAGTAATCTGGCGAGATCGCTCACTTCGAGTGAAACCTTCCCACCATCCAATAGGAACCTGTCAAACGGCGAGATCGACAGGTACCTCAGACAAATGGATGATAAAATTAAGAAGATGATGGACAGTACGATACCTCGCCAACCACAGCACGATACCACAAACGTATACCGAAACGCGACAATCGACGCACTGCACAGACAAAAAAGTAGACTACTGACAAGACTCAAACTCTTGTACAGGCGGTTTACCGACGGACAAAACTCGGAGGTCAGGCTACTGAAGTCACTGACTAAAAATATCCAACAGTTGATCAAGGAAAATTACAGAATATCTGTAAGTTTGTATTGGAACAACAGAATTCGTGCTGTAAATTCTAACAGCGCGAGTATGTTTCCGCAAATTAATAAAATATTTCGGAGAAACAATCAGAATGACATTCAGGATCTGAAACTTTCGAGAACGTCAGACAATGAACGCCTTTTACAAACAATCAGCATTGAGAGCGCCGTCTTGGATGATGGTTTCTTCGTGATCGAGGATCCTCAGGAGAAGGTGGCGACAGTGGGAGCTGTCTTCCAGGAAGTGTATAAGGTGAATGATAGCATTCGCCCAAACCACGAATTGGAAAACAGAGTTCTACTTCATCACTCCCACCTTAGAAATAATATTGATCATTGGCGATCCGAGAATCTTGGTTTTACCAGGTTCGATGACGATTTCATGGCAAATAATGCCGTCACCAATGTAGGGGCGAACACCTTGTTTATTTCGACGGGGGATCTCCAGATGATCTTCGAGTCACTGAAGAGAAAAAAATCCGCGGGTATCGACGGTATATCCAATGTTGTGCTTAGGCACCTCCGCCAGTGGCTGTAGAGAGGTACACCATCCTGTTCAACAATGCACTGAATAATGCATATTATCCAGTGAACTGGAAGACAGCGGTGGTGCAACCAATCCCCAAGAAGGATAAGACACCTCTAACCCATAAAATCTTCGGTCGATAAGTCTCCTTCCGGGTAAGGTCTTCGAGAAGGTGGTCCATAGAGCCCTGTCTAAATGGGTTGAGGACAATAAACTCATCCCGGATAACCAATTCGGTTTCAGAGCGGGGCATAATACTATTCATGCTGCGTCGAAACTCGTGTCAGATATCCAATGGAACAAATGCAAGAACCAATGCGCGGGGGCCTGTCTGATTGACTTGGAAAAGGCTTTCGACACCATATGGTTAGAAGGTCTTTATTACAAGCTCAGTCGGCTGGGCATAAGTAAACCACTGCTATATATGATTTTTGACATGTTAGCAGGCAGAAAGTTCGTAGTGAAAATTGCCAACGTGACTTCTACCCAAACATTTGATATTAACAACGGACTGCAACAGGGTACGGTGAACTCGCCGATCCTGTTCAACATTTACTTCAGTGATTTGATAGCTTCTCTTCACCATTCAATAGCGAATGCGGACGATTTAATCGGGTACAGATCAGGTCCAACGATCGACGTCATTCTTCACTCGACGTCACTCTTCTGCAGCGTGACTTAGAAAAAATTCAGCAGTGATGACTGGAAGTTGAAAATCAACTGCCAGAAATCAGAAACTATTTTTTTCAGAACGCCTTTGGCTAGGGCCTCCCGAGACACTAGAAAAAATTGGCGCGGGTTCTCAATTCTCGGACCGGACGGGCGCCCATTGGCAAAACAAAATGTAGTCAAATACCTTGGGATCTGGCTAGACCAGTATCTATATTTTGACAAACATATAGATGCTGCTCTGGCGAGGGCCCGGGGCGCTTTTGCTCTTGCAAGATGGCTGTCTCATAGCAACCGACTTGAATCGAGAGTAAAGGTAATTTGCTACATGGCCTTAATCAGGCCCATGATTGCCTATGGATGTCCCTGTGGTTTAATGTGAGAGCTAGCTTAATAGAAAGGATTCGGGTGCTTGAGAGACAATGTCTCAGAACTTGTCTTGGGTTATATAGGACACCCGAATCTGAGTACACGAAATTTTACTCGAACGAGGTCCTATACAATAGGATTGTACGGGTGGATAATTTTCTAATAAAACTCATCCGAGGTCACGTTGCAAGAGCAATGACTTCGTTCAATAACCTGATCTTCGGGGCTTACTTCCCTAATTACATGTACCACGAGAGGGTGCGCCTTAACGGCTTTGTCTCCCCAGAGGCATTCCTCTATTTTGATAAATGTGGGCTGATCCAGGATAGATCAGCTGTACCGTTAATCTTCCACGTGGCCCGTAAATCTGTGGAGCGTAGGCTCCTCTACGAACATGATGTTGCGCTCCGCGAGCCCGAGCGCCTCAGGTTTAGTAGATCAGTGTCGCACCAAGATCGGGGAGACGTCGCCCGATAGCATCAACGCTTTTGGTGGTTGGAGCAGACCGCGTCAGTGGTTAACTTTAATAGGTCAGCCTCTTTAAGGCTGCCATATGCCAGTGGCAGGCTTACATAGAGGTTAGAGTAGGTTAGGATAGGTTAGGGCAGGCTAAGGCAAGCTAGGGTGGCTGGAAGGCTTACTGTAGAAAAAAAAACTAAATGATCTAAACTCAAAATTAAGAATGAACTAAAATGAATTCCTCGTATGCATTTCAATGCATGTATGCATGTATGTAATGCATGTATGTTAATCTCTTATACATGTAATAGTCATAGTCATAGTCATGAAGGCATACAGCCGCGAAGATGTTCTCTTAGGCATTATATTATTATATATTATTTTATATTATACTATTATACTGTCATTAAGGAAAGAGTGAAATAAAGATTTTTATTTCTATAGTATAAGTGGCTAATTTTCTTTTTTTTCGAGTTAACGTTTTAACGTGCCGAAACCCGGGAACGTGAGCCCGTGACCAAAGACTTAGAAATATATAAAAAAAAAATAAAAAAATGATTACAAAGTGTAATAGCGATTCGATGGAGTTGTCAGCGAGGTCAGCCTATAGAGGTCAGGTGAGGTCAGATAGTGAGGTCCGCAACAGAATTTCTAGCTTCAAAAGACTGGCAGCTTACCAACGACGACAAAATTGATGACATAGAGTAGAAATTACTGTCCTACATTCAACAGCCCAGGAACGTCTTAACAGAACCAATCAGGAAATCAAATGTAAGAATCTCTTAAAAGGTGAAGATACGGATAAGGGGCTCGACAAAATTGCCGACTACAAAGACCAGGCCATAAGTACACTCGCACGTTTAAATGTTCGTCTAGGTAAGATATGACAAAAGCAGAGCCACGTTACCAATACACCTACCCATAGTACGACAAGTATAAATTTTCCCAATAAGCTTCCTTCATTGCCACTAAAGGAATTCGGTGGAAACTTTCACGAATGGCTGCCATTTTGGGAGCAATTTCGCTCCGCAGTGCATGAGAATGCAAATTTGGCGCCAAAAAAGTCATTGCGGGTTTTACTGCAAAAGGAAAAGTATGGTGACACGGAAAGGCTTGTCGATAAACAGATGCAGCAGCTAATTTCTCTCCGTCCTATTCATGCCAAAACCGATATCGCTGGGTTACGAAGCTTATATAATTCCGTAACGTCATGCAGCCGCACACTAACATCATTGCAGGTTCCACCACAACAATAGTTCGTAATGTTTAAGTATATTTTGTTTAGATGTTTGCCTACTGATCTTCGGGTGGAATATTATCGTACTTAGACGGAGACGATGATATAACGAATACACCTACTTCGGAGGACAGCGCAACTACTCTTTCAAATAGCGAAGACAAGCAAGTGCAGAACATAATGCTTTCTCCGAGCGACAAAGACCGCTGTCTATTTTGCACTTTCGCGAAACATCTAACTCGGGAGTGCGACAGCAACAACAGCATGGCAGAGAAGAGAGAGATACTGAGGAAAAATGGTTGTTGTTATCGGTGTGCCAAGCGGGGACACTCTTCTAAGAAGTGTCGTAGTGCAAAATTGATATGCTGCAAAAAGTGCAAGGGTAAGCACATGACTTCGATGTGCGACCCCTTTTTCGAAAAAAACTAAAAGTGCTAACCAAACTGCGGCAAATACATCCGGAAGTAATTATACACAAAATGTCTGTATGTACAACTCGAGTTTTCAGTATACAAACGTCTTTTTGAAGACGGCTCGAGGTATCGTCGTATCGCCGAACCAAAAGCAACATATTCTGATCCGATTTATAATTGATGGTGGGAGCCAGTATTCGTATGTCCGGGAAAGCTTAGTAAATCAACTCAAACTTGTGGAGGAGAGGAAGGTCCACATTGCAGTCATTCCTTTTCGGAGTAAAGAGAAATCTCCTCCCAGAGAATTCAGAACAGTCAAAATTACGATAAAGAGCCAGTTCACCGATAAAAGTCTATCGTTAGAAGCCGTGGTTGTACCTGACATTTGTGTTGATGTCTTATGCACACCTGATGTTTCATGTCCCGAATTCCATGGTCTTCAATTAGTAGATTCCCCACAGGTGGAAAAATTACTGGACTGTCGTAACCGGAAAGCAAAGAAGACTTTCACCACGTTTAAAGGCAGTAGAAACCATATTTGGGTGGACATTGCAGGGACCGCAGTCACTTTCCGGTAAGAATTTCGATTTAGTCAGTAATTTACATATCTCCTCCGCTGTTAGTACAAATCTAATGCTCCCGGCTCTGGAGAAGGCCTTTCTCCAGATCTGGTTAAACGAAGCTGATCACGGTAGTCATCGATTTGTGTGGTTCGGCTCCGACGGGGATGTTAAGGAATACAAAGATTACAGGATGACGAGGGTAACCTTTGGGATGAATTGTAGTCCTTTTCTTCTAACGGCGACATTGAAACTGCATCTAACACAAGAAGAAATTCATTTTGGCCGCACTTGTAATGTGCTTAGAAATATAGTAGCTTCTATATGGATGACCTTGTATTAAGTGTCGATACAGAAGAAGAAGGTGAATGTATCGGTAAGGAAGCTGTTCTTATCCTTAGAAATGCTTCAATGAACCTTAGAAAATTTAACTCAAACAGTCAGCATATACGTTCTTCTCTTAGCTCGGATAATACGCCAACCTGTCAAAAGATTTTAGGGCTAACCTGGTTCACCTTATCTGATGAATTAGCCGTAGCTCTAACGTAACCAGAAACTCAAAACGCATTGTCCTTCAGTCCATAGCTAGGATCTTCGACCCATTGGGAATGTTAGCACCAGTTGTCATCAGAATCAACATTTTATTTCAATGTATTTGGAAAGAGAAGTTGCAATGGGATGAACCGCTAAGTTCAAATTTGCTTATGGAGTGGAAGGCCTGTTTACAAAGTGTATTGCAACTGAAAAACATAACAATACCACGGTCTGCAATTGGATTTTTCCCACCCGAATCGATTGATATACATATATTTGCTGATGCCAGCCTTAAAGCATATGGTACTGTAGTCTACCTGAAAAATAATTGTACGAATGGAGAAAATAATATTGCCTTTTTGTGCGATAAAAGTCGAGTAGCTCCGCTGAAACAAGATGGTACCAATGAGCTCACCTTACCGAAGTTGGTGCTAACAGCCGCCCTAATTGCGTCCCGATTATGTGCATATCTAAAACAAAATCTTAAAGTTTCTGTTGACAAGTATTATCTTTGGACAGATTCAAAAATTGCTCTCAGTTGGATTCAAGGAGAATTAAACCGGTGTAAACCATTTGTCCAAAGCCGTGTCGATGAAATTCGTCGCCATACCTCGCTTTTAGACTGGCATCATTGCTCGGGAAAGGAAAACCCTGCCGATTTTCTAACTAGAGGAGTATCTTCGGAAATATTACTAACATCGGATCTATGGGCACACGAACCAGAATTGCTTAAAGGAGAAGTAAGCTACCAAAAGGATAATAATCAATTTTCGTCGGATACCTTGGCCAATTTGGCCAGTTCCTTTAATACATCAAAAGAATAGTTGTTCCCCCCTTTTGCCATTTGAGGACTATAGTACATGGAAGCGTTTGATAAGTTTGGTAACATGCTTTGTCTTCCGATTTTGGCATTTGTGTAAGAAAGTCCACATCCCATCGCCAAAGTATTTATCTGTTGACGATATGCTTGCGGCCGAAATTTATTGGATCAAGTATATACAAATGTCTATATTTAACTATGAATTTAATTTATTGCAGAAAGTCGAAAATATACCCCCCGCTTCCCGTATAGCGCAACTATAAGCTTTTCTTGGGAATGATGGTATTATGAAATTACGCGAACGATTCCATGCAATTGATGAATCTGATGAATTTAAGCATCCTATATTACTCCCCCTGAAGCACGTTATTGTTGATCTCATTGTTGACGATTGTCATAGGAACTCTATGCGCGGCGGGGTAAATATTGTGCTCTCACAACTAAGAAAACGTTTCTGGATTTTAAAGGGTCGACAGGTGGTCATAAGAAGACTTCGAAAGTGTGTTGTTTGTCAGAAGCTGTGGGCAAAAGCTCCTTCAAAACCGTTTGGTCCCCTTCCAATTGAAAGGATTACAATATCGAGACCGTTCGATAACGTCGGCGTTGATTTCGCGGGATCCTTATATCATTTCAACTCTAAGGGGAAAAGTAACAAAATTTACATAATGGTATTCACCTGCGAAGCGTCCGCGCCGTGCATATAGAACTTGTGACTAACTTAAGCACAGATAGTTGCTTATTGGGGCTTCGACGATTTATTTGCAGAAGGAGTGTACCGTCTGTAATATTCTCAGATAATGCGCGCACTTTTCGCAGAGCTGCTTTAGAACTGAGTGCAGCTGGGTTTTCGTGCGATAATGAGACTGTGCACCGCTTTTTAGCCGAAAGAAAAATAAGATGGAAATTCATTGTTGAGAGGGCTCAATGGTGAAGAGGCTTTTGGGAGCGCCTCATTCGTAGTATCAAAAACATTCTCAAGGTTGTCATTGGTTGGAGTAAACTTTCCTTAGAACAATTAAGAACTATTGTCATCGAAGCAGAGGGAATGATTAACGCCCGGCCACTCACCTATATGAGTAGTGACCCACTGGATGATGCACCATAGTTGCATATAGTTTTAAGCATTCGCATGGTGGTACTGGAAGCATTCAAGCAGAAGAAATTCGAGATATATGGAAGCAAAGAATGAAGTACACTAATAAGTTGTGGAAACGTTAGCGGTGCGAATATATGCAGCTTTTGCGGTCTTTCCACTACAGCAAGCCAGGGCCAGCGAAAGGGTTAGAACCAGATGATGTTGTTCTTGTCTTTGACTCAGCAAAACCAAAAATTCATTGGAGATTAGCCGTCATCGAAGAAGCATTTGTTGGTCGAGATAGTAACGTACGTAGTAACGTAGGTAGAAGGCCCATTCAGCTGTTATATACTTTGGAGCTCCACCATCCTGCCCGGCCGGAGGATGTAGAAAAAAAACTAAATGAACTGAACTCAAAATTAAGAATGAACTAAAATGAATTCCTCGTATGCATATGTATGTTAATCTCTTATACATGTAATAGTCATAGTCATGAAGGCATACAGCCGAGAAGATGTTCTCTTATGCAGTCGCTATTATACTGTCATTAAGGAAAGAGTGAAATAAAGATTTGTATTTCTACAGTATAAGTGGCTCATTTCCTTTTTTTTCGAGTTAACGTTTTAACACTTACTTTAGATTTAACTGTAATTAAAAAAACAAAAACAAAAAAAAATCACAAAACAATAATGAAAAAAAAATATATATTATATATATGTACATACAAAAGGCATATGTCGTATGTATTTTTGTATATATATTTTAGTTAAGGTTGGGTTATGTTGTTTTTAGTTATAAGCTTTTTTCTAAAAAAATTATCTGATGCCAAGTTTTTTAAAAAAACATCACTTTTCTTGGCCTAAGTCGTGTAAAAAATTCAAAATGTTTGATTTCTTGAATTGAATGGATTGATGCCATGAACATTTTATTCTTGTACTTTATACTAAAAATACTCCGGCCCCAGCACAACAAAATAACATATATTGCTAACCGAAAAACGTTGACCTAAACATTGTAGCAATAAGTGTGTTGATGTCATCGACGAAGGCAAACAACAGCAAAAATAACAAACTAAGCAATAAAATAAGCAATACAAAATAAATTTGTATTTTGTTGATGTAATCAACAGTTGTTTATTTATTTTAATTATTTCAAATTAATCATAAGGCCGAAAGGCATAGTCTTAAATTGGTTTGTTTGCTTTAGAGTGTCCGTATAGGGCCAGTAAGGTATTTTATATTAGTTGTTATGTAAGCTTTAAGCATTTTTGTCTAGGGTAAGTGTGTTCTTAATATATAAAAAAAAAATGAATTACAAAAAAAAAAAAAAACCGATCTAAAATCCAATCAGATATGTTCATTTTGAAAGTGTCATCAAATCTTTGATTAAATATATTATAAATTGACAGCATCCAAGTGCTCACAATATGTATGTTAGTATATCTTTTTTTTGCTCCTAATAAATTTCGGAATTGGCTGTATTCCCCTCGTCGTATCGTTTGCATAGAAGAAGTTTTGTCACAAATGGAGTCATAGCAGGCTTGCTTTTATTAAATTAAGATTGCTTTCATTTTATTTTTGAAACAAGGCGGTCAAGTAAGCGATGTCACTTTTGGATTGAATTAATTTGGATCATTAAACATCAGATTTATCTTTTAATAGCTCCAGCACCGAGTTAAACAGCTTATAATACCTATCTAAACAGGAGCCCTTTGACAACCAGTGAAATTCTGCATGAAGCAGCAAACGATTATATACTTCATCTTTAATAACATATTGCAGTGAATTATGTAGGCGTGCACTTAAACGATGTTGCTTCTGCTGGCTTGGATTGGTGGAAAGTTACTTAAGTCTGGGATAGTACGACCTATTACAATAGCTTGGCTCTTGGTGGAGTTGAGCATAAATTTGTGTTTGGAGATCCTCATTGAACTGCGCAGTAGCATCTACCTTTAGGTGGAATGGGTAGCTGATGTATAATTGGACGTCGTCTGCGTAGATATGTACCTTACAGTGTTTCAGAATGGTAGGAATGTCGTTATTAAATAGCGAGAACAGTAAGGGCCCCAGGAAAGATCCTTGAGGGAACCCCGTTTTGGTTTTGAGAAAGGTGGATAAGTTACCGTTAGCATATACAACTTTGCTGCGATCTCCAAGGTAATTCCTTATGAGTCTTAACGCTGTGGAATAGTGTTTTATGTTCGCATTGACGTGACGTGTTTCTGAAAATAGAGATGCACCAACACCATGCTCAAGCAGAACATGAGGCCCTTAACAACGATCTGGCTCCTCTTAGGAGAAGATGCGATTCTCTAGAAGGAAAAAGAGCTTGCAGGAGACGCTATTTTGTTCGGTGTTCCGCAATTGCCGGATGAAAATTTAAAATCAATATACCACTGTCTCTGCCATAGCGTCCAGTGCAAACCATCCACCCTGAAAGCAATTTTTCGTTCACGTAAACGAAACAACACAAATGACCCTCCCATTATCTTAAAATTAAGTTCCTCACAAGAGAGAAACTACAGGGTCCGCCATCTAACGTTTTTTTTTTCAAGTAGTGCTTATTTCCTGAATGGTAACACTTAGCTCATGTCTGATTTGACAGATAATTAGTTTTATCCTTCCGCTGAACGAATATGTTTGTGTATACGCTTGAACAACGCTTCGCTAAGTGGGCCTGCGATCGACTTACAGAAGATGCCGATTTTGCCAAAAAAAACATCTTTTCAGATGAAGCTCATTTTGATCTTGGCGGGTATGTAAACAAGCAAAATTGTCGCATTTGGGGCACAGAAAACCCGCACGCATACATTGAAAAGCCGGTGCACCCAAAACGAGCCACTGTTTGGTGCGGATTTTGGTCCAGAGGCATAATTGGGCCATTTTTCTTCGAAAATGAGCAAGGAGTGGCCGTTACAGTCAATGGCGATCGTTATCGGGCCATGTTGAACGAATTTTTGTTCACAAAAATTGAAGAGGAGGATATTTGCAACATTTGGTTTCAACAGGAAGGCGCTACGTGCCACACAGCCGAAGCTACACTCGATGTTTTGCGCCCTGTTTTTGAAGATCGCATTATCAGCCGCAGAGCTGATGTCGTTTGGCCACCTCGGAGCTGCGATTTGACACCGTTGGACTATTATTTGTGGGGTGCCGTCAAAGATAAGTGTTACGCCGACAAGCCAGAGACAATTGACGTTTTAAAGGACAATACTCGTGAAGCCATTGGTGAAATACAGCTGCACACAATCGATAATGTGCTTAAAAATTGGACTGATCGTGTGACCGAGGCAGCCATTTGAATGAAATTATTTTCCATTATTAACCGGAAGGATTGTACTTTCAAATAAAAAAAGAAATTTGAGAAAATATTCAGTAGTTTTTTTTTATAGCATTTTCAAAAAAAAAAAAAAATTATTTGGCGGACCCTTTATGTTTTTAAAATGGTAAATGGTAACTGAATTCCGAAAATGGGAGAATAAACAACTTTGTCTTCGTAACGTTGCTTTGGACTCGGACCAACACATATACCTGAACGAAAGTCTTACAATCAAAAATCGGTCTCTTCTTCACATCGCCACCCGCATAAAACATCTCAAGCATCTCTTTGCCGTTTTCACGAGAAATGGTTACGTCGTCGTCAAGGAAAGTAAATTCGGGAGAAACATACGAACAGACAACGAAGAGCTTCTGAATGATATAAAAACTTTATTAAAGGTTCTGTGGTAAGAAAAAAGAAGGTTTGAATATTTACCATTTAAACACACAAAGTCTTAAAAATAAAATCGATGACTTGCGACAAATTTTTGATGGTAGCATGGTTGATATTCTCTGCCTCTCAGTAACGTGGCTGAAGCCGGAAATGTGCAGTGATCTTTTCATGCTCAATAAATACAGACTCATTCGTTCTGATAAATTGGGAGGAGTAGCAATCTTTTTAAAAAAAATTATGAGTTCAGAGTAATAAAAAGATCCACGCCAAGCGAACCATTGGAGTATGTTTTTGTCGAGGTGATCGAAACTTGTGACAAATTTCTCCTTGGATGTATATATATGGCTGACATAGCCAATTCAATTTTAATAAGAAATTTGTGTAATTTGCGGAGATCTTAATTTAAACATCCTAGACAAAAAAAAAAAAAAATTATAGAAACCATCGAGACCTAGGGTTCGCTAACAATTCTCAACCACTTTAAGCCGAACAGCACGCCCTCTCTCCTAGATCTCTTTATTATATCTAACTCGTCCCTTGTCATGCACTATGATCAACTCCAGGCATCTGCTTTTTCGCATCACGACTTGATCTTTGCTACGCTCAATGTCTTTCCAGTATCTGTCCAGGAAAATACTATCAAATATAGAAATTTAGCAAACATTGATGTGATTTCACTGTTCAGTGAGTGTCAAGCTTTAAATTGGGCCCCCACGAATGATATGAATAATCAAATCGAGATTCTCCAAAATAATCTTCATTATCTTTTTGATAAGCATGTACCTATTCGGACAAAAAAAATTAAAACAACTTGTAACTCGTGGTTCACTCAAGAAGTTCGTGATCTCATAAAAAGACGCAATCTTTTGTATTCCAGATAGGGAAGATATAAATGTTCAGCTATTTTAAGAGAATTCACCGTCGCTCGTAATGCAGTAACATCTCTCATTCATAGAAATAAGAAATTGTTTTACGAAAAATATTTTAATGCGAATGGTTCGAGCTCTACATTTTGGAGGAACATACGCCAAATTGGACTAAATTCTAGAAAGGAAGTGTTCCCTATAAATATTGATCTTGAGGAACTGAATAGAGCGTTCATACAACCGACTTCCGGCACCACAAACCACCTAAGCAATTCCACCAGTAACAACCTACCAGTAGCTCCTTTTTCAATCGCCTGTATCGATGAAGTATATGTAGGTGAGATAATTTTAGGAATCAAATCAAAAGCTGTCGGTTTCAATGATGTAAGTCCTAGCTTTATTAAACTGCTACTTCCTGTCATACTTACCCAAATAACATATATTTTTAACACGATAATAACCACCTCTGTTTTTCCGGATGTATGGAAAATTGCGAAAATGTCTTCTTACTTGTCTCATCGGTTCCAGTTCGTTTCTCACGATAGTTCACCATGTTTACATGTTCCGTTCGGTGTACCTCAGGGATCCGTATTAGGTCCGCTTTTGTTTACGTGTTTTATAAATGACATTTCGAAGTGTTTTTCATTTTGTGAGCACCATATATATGCTGATGACGTACAAGTATATAAAATGTTTTCAAAACTTGACAAAAGCCAAATGGTGGTCTATGTAAATCAAGACTTGTTAAATATATATAATTGGTCAATAGTAAATGAGCTTAACTTAAATCCGAAAAAAACGAAAGCCATTGCTATAAATAGAGGTCGAATTAAAGAAGATCTCCCTCCAATACTTCTCAACAACTCAGTTATTGATTATGTAGAGACGATTAAAAACCTCGGAATATATTTTAATCAAAATTTTAGTTGGCACACACACGTAAACAGGGTTGTTTCAAAAGTGTACGATGCGCTTCGTGGGCTAAGCCCAACAACAAAATTTCTACCGACACATGTAAAACTAAAACTAGTAAAATCATATATTTTGCCTTCGATTCTATTCATTTGTGAGATTTTTGCCGACATGGATTATGAGTCTAGGCGGGAAGTCGAGGTGGTATACAATAGCTGTGCAAGATTAATTTTCGGCATGAAAAGATATGAGCATATTTCCAACTTCATAAAACAAAAAGCGGGTTGCTCCTTAATGGCATTAATGAAATATCGGACTTTGTTAACATTTAATAAGATAATGACTACTAAAGAACCCTTTTACCTTTTTGACAAAATTAGATTCGCGAGTGCCCAAAGAACTTTACAGATAATTTTACCCAGACATAAGTATATTGTAACTAGTCGACTGTTGTGTTCAAATCGCAAATTAAAGAAACACGGTCAATTCAATTCAATTATTTATTTTCTTGTTTCGACTACTTCAACTAATTCAACACGTGAAACAAAAAGGAAAAGCAAAACCGGAAGACAACATTGAACACAAAAAATAACGAAGGAGTTGAATTGGAAAAGCCTGGGGTGGTGTCTTCCTCTTCTCTGAAGTTTGTCCCACTTACATGCCCGGCTGTGTTCATTAATACGCAACAGTCCTTCCCTCTAATTTGTTTCCTCCTTAAGAGTACATTAGGCGATCCACCGGCTTCCTTACTCTCGTACTTCTGCGAACAATTGGTAGGACACTTGGTTCTTCCGATACGCTGTTACTTTTTTCTTGGTTCTGCCGTTGAGTCTCAGCCTTTTCCACCATTAGCGAAATGTCCCCTTCCTGTTGCTTATTTGCATTAATCGGCTTTGGTATTTCAGCTGTTGGTTGGATGATGGTGTTGGGCGATACCGGGTCCAAATCTGATTCTGTTGGTGTATCTGTAGGGTCTATCTCGCACTTGAGTATCTGATCGATATGTCTGCGCCAGAGTTTCCCATGTACGTTTATGTAGTAGTGCAGAAACCCATCACGTTTGACAATTCTTCCGAACTCCCATTTCTTGTCCTTATTAGTGTAGTCCCTTACTTGCACTGTTTCGCCTGGATGAAATATAGTCCCACCTGGGTAAGGTACATCGAGTTTCTCCTTCATGTTTTCTTCGACATTCGATCGAACCAAGTCCAAGGTGATGCGTATGTCACGTTTTAAAAATAACATGCAAGGTGCAACTCCGGTAGTCGCGTTAGGTGTCTTCCGGTATCTTAGAAGATAATTTGAAAGCTTTTTATTCAAGTTACCTGGATCAGTCAGCATTTTCCGTAATACCACCTTCATGTTCTGCACGAACCGCTCCGCTTGTCCGTTCGTTGACGGGTGGTACGGTGCTGTAAATCTGTGACGAATTCCGTTGGCTTTGATAAATTCTTGAAACTCCCTCGACGTAAATGTTGGCCCATTGTCACTAACTAATGTCACCGGCAATCCGTATCGTGCAAAAATGTCCCGTAATGCAGAAATTGTTATTGGTGCTGTCATGCCCTTCATTGGAATAATTTCCGGCCATTTAGAATGAGCATCTACCACGACCAAAAAATATCGGTTCATAAATGGACCCGCGAAGTCTATATGGATGCGTTGCCATGGAGCTGATGGATACTCCCATGGGTGTTGTACTCCTTTAGGTTGTTTTTGAACCGCTCTACATGCATAGCACCCGCGCGCCGTAGATTCAATATCCGCATCAATCTGCGGCCACCACACATAGCTTCGCGCCAAAGCTTTCATTTTCACAATTCCAACATGTGCCGCATGCAATTCATTTAGTATGTGCTTTCGTAAACTCGCCGGTATTACCACTCTGCTGTTTCTCAGAATAGTGCCGTTTGATAGTGAAAATTGTTCGTCCTTACCTTTAAATCCAGGTTCAGTTATTGACTCCCCCACCAACAAAGAGCGATACACCATTTTAAGAATAGGGTCCTTGCTTGTTTCCTTGGCGATTTCTTTTTCAGTGACTGGAATCGCATCGATCTGCTGCATTTGATAATAGGTTACCGCATCATCATCTATTTGATTTGTCGCTGACAATGGTAAACGCGAGAGTGCATCCGCATTCGCATGATCATTCGTAGCCCTGTAGAGAATCTCATAGTTGAACCCTTGCAAGAACTGAGCATAATGTAGCATACGAGTGGCCGTCAAATTTGGAAGGTTTTTGTTTGGGCTGAAAATAGCTACCAAAGGTTTATGGTCGGTTATTAAAATAAACTTACGTCCATAGCAGTATTTGAAAAACCGTTTGAGCCCCCAGATAATGGCCGTAGCCTCTTTATCAATTTGGCTGTAATTCCTTTCCGAAGAAGATAAAGATCGGGAGGCATACGCAATTGGACGTTCCTGTCCATCAGGAAATTTGTGTGAAAGGACAGCCCCCAGTCCATATGGACTTGCATCTGTTGCCAATATCAAGGGTAATTTCACGTCATATGCACAAAGAACTGTGTCAGAAGTCACCTCCGCCTTGATGAGCTTAAAAGCGTCCTCACACTCTTTACTCCATCGAAAACATGCATCCTTCTTCAGTAAGTTGTGTAGCGGATGCAATTTAGATGACAATTTTGGCAGAAATCGTCCATAATAATTAACTAACCCCAACCAGCTCCGAACTTCGGTAACATTTCGAGGCGTAGGAGCATCTATAATGGCGGTTATTTTATCTTTTGTCTTCTCGAGCCCTTTCTCCGATATGATATGCCCTAAGTATGTTATCGAATCTTCGAAAAATTTGCATTTGTTGGCATTTACACGCAATCCCACACTACTCAATCGCCGTAACACTTCCTGAAGTCGAAACATATGCTCTTCATAATTTGCTCCTTGGATTTTAATGTCGTCCAGAAAAACACATACCCCTGGGATATCTGCTAGCGTTTGGGAAATGTATCTTTGCCAAACAGCTGGTGCCACCTTCGTCCCAAACATCAACCGATTTACTTTATAGTCCCCTTTAATTGTTGTAATGGCTTGCATTTCTGCGCTTCGGGAATCCATTGGCATGTGCAAATAAGCCTCGCTAACATCCAACGTTGTAAAAATCTTCCCTCCCAGCATTGTCTTCGCAAAAATATCTTCCACAGGTGGAATTGGAAAGTGATCATCCTTCAACACTCTGTTTAAGGTGATTTTGTAATCGGCACATAATCGAATGGATCCATCCTTCTTAACGATTGGTACCACAGGGGTACCCCATTCACTATAATCCATTTTCGTGATTATGCCCGCATTCTCCAATCGGTCAATTTCTTTTTCCATTTTTTCTTGCATGGCATACGGAACCTTCCTAGCTGCAACATAAATCGGCTTGACATTATCCTTTACAAATAATTTTGCTTCGAAGTTATTAATTTTACCGACCCCTGGTTGAAAAACATCACTAAATTTACTTCTGATCTGCTCCAATGACTTTTCTTTGGAAAACCCACTTCCATGCAACTGGTGTAGTTCAGGTATATTCACTTTAAATATTTTGAGCCACTCTCGCCCTAAAATTGCATCTACTTTTCCGGGCATAATATACATATTTGCATTTGCTACTTGATTATTGCACTTCACAAGCATTGTGGCGTATCCCACTGGGTAGATGATTTCTCCTGTATATGTTTTAAATGGAACCTCTGATTTGTATATTTTCTTTGTTGGCCATGAACGTAAAAAATCTTCATGTGATATCGATGTCACTGCTGCGCCTGTGTCTAACTCCAATTTTTGTGTAACATCATCCAATTTTACTTGTACCATGATTTTTTTTGGTTTTCTCTTTTCCTCTGGTAGAACTCCCGCGCTGAGATGATTTATGTAGTATATCTCTCCTTCTTCCTCCGCATAAGATGATCTTGGCTGCAGTTGATTTTGTCGACTGTTGGTATCCTTGTTCTCAGTGCCATTTTTCCTGGGCAAGTGCTTATGTTGATGTGTACCGCTCATGCATACGCGAGCGAGATGGCCGGTCTTCTTACATTTTGAACAGACTGAACGAGTGTGTTTGCACGAATTAGCGAAGTGTTCCTTATTACCACATCGAAAACAAGCTGTTGAATTTCCTGGAAATTGTTTGCGTGGCCCTTGTTTACCTTGCTTACTCACTTTCGTTGAAAAGGTTGGTTTGGCATGTGCTGCCATCTGATTTTGGTGATTGAATGTTGATGTTGCTTGCAAATTTTGAATTTCTTTTGAATCCTTTTGTGCTGATTCCATTGCCAATGTTGCTGTGACGCAATCCATAAAGGTGTTGTTGGGCTCTTTAAGTTGGATTAATTTCTCCAACCAATGAGAATTTCGTAGCCCGCTTATGAATTGTTGGCGAAGATGTGCATCCGCTGTCGATGCTTGACAAGATGAGCATTTGAAATCACAGTTCTTACACATTTTTTTAAGATCTGCTACAAAATTTGAAATGCTCTCCCCCTCGTGTTGGATCCGTTTGGTGAAACGATTTTGTTCTGCAATGACGCTTGGTGAAGGGTGCAAATGATCTTTCACCAGTTTCACTAGCACATCGTAGGGTTTGTCTTTGGGATCTTCCGGGCTTGTCAGATTACAAAGTAGTTGCAGTGTTTGTGCTCCCATTGCATGAATCAGCCAATTCCTTTTGCTGGATAGGACTTCCGCGGATGTGCCCGTAAGGTTTTTTAGACAAAAGAAATTTTCCAGTCTTCGGATAAAAATATCCCAAGTTTCCGTTTCCTCATTAAAGGTTTCAAGATGGATTACCTCCTTTTGCTGCGATTGGCCAGCCGCATTGCCCTGAATCGCCATTGTAATTGTCTGCAAGAGTGTATGCAATTGACTTGCGTCCATTTTACTTAGTGTTTAGCTTATCTTTTGTTTGCAAAATTTACTCCGCCTCGTCGCCACTGTTGTGTTCAAATCGCAAATTAAAGAAACACGGTCAATTCAATTCAATTATTTATTTTCTTGTTTCGACTACTTCAACTAATTCAACACGTGAAACAAAAAGGAAAAGCAAAACCGGAAGACAACATTGAACACAAAAAATAACGAAGGAGTTGAATTGGAAAAGCCTGGGGTGGTGTCTTCCTCTTCTCTGAAGTTTGTCCCACTTACATGCCCGGCTGTGTTCATTAATACGCAATTCTTTGTTCATGTCATTCGTCTTTGAAATTCTCTACCCGTCTCTATTAAGCGCATGAACTCAATAGCTGACTTCGCAAAATAAATCTTCAAATATTGTGACGAATACTTTTAATAAACGTACACATGTGCATACATTAGTTATTACGTGAAATTGACTCTGTACTTTTCCTGTCCACCTTTTTCATCTTTTAATTCATTAAGTACTCAATTTCTTGTTCAACTTTTTTAATGTAACAACTATAACATAAGCCCTAGCTTGTACAAATTTAATAAGTGTAAGCTTTATTGTAGTTATTATTAGCTAGAAATAAATAAATAAATAAGAAATAAATAAATCCAAATAAAAGTAATATTTTAGTTTTTTGAGAAGGATTTCATGGGACAGTATCGAATGCAAGTCTAATAATACTAACGATATCACATGGTTCTTATCAATTTCGTAGCGAAAGTTTTCAACAATCTTTAGTAGCGCTGAGGTGCAGCTGTGTTTTGGCCTGAAACCTGACTGAAACGGTGAGTGAAGCTTATGTAGATTTAAGAACGAGTTCAATTGCGTGCTCAAAAGCTTTTTGAAAACCTTGGATATGAATATCAGTATAGCAATCGGGCGATATTCCTTATCATTATTATTTCCATGTTTACAAACGGGTATGATTTTAGAGGGTATACGAGGTGGTAAGGATGCTATTAAATACATATGTGAGAGGTTTTAAGACGGTGTGGATGATTAGTTTTAAGAATTTGGGGTTCTTGAAATCCAACCCAATGGGGTTAGATTTGATTGCAAGGGTCGATTTAAGCACATCCTCTTCGTAGATTCTAGAAAAATCAAAACTATAAGTCAAGTTGGGCATATTACGGGGATCTATAATGTCGCACTCATTCGGATCTCCATTGCCATTGTCAGAGAGAGATGCGACTGAAGCGAATTTCCTATTTAGCTTTTCGATATTGATGTCTTCTAAAGTCTCAGCCTTGATTTATTTACCCATACCTAGAGTCTTAACATCTAAGCAGGTTTTGAATTTAGATGCAAAAAACTTGGTTTTCGACCTCCTTATTTCCTTAGTGACAAGGTTCCTGAGGCAAGCCCTGAAGCGTTCGATGATGTTAGTAACAATGGTGGTGTCCTTAGACTCGGGGGCTTATAGATGACTTCAACTAGACATTTTTCGAAGCCACAGATAATTTCAAGCAATAGCTCGATACCATCGTTTGAATTCGAATTTCCGATTAATCTGCTGGCTATTTTTTCCTTAACAAAAAATTGCAACACCGCCCCCTCGACTCCCGACACGATCATCGCTATTTTTTACCCTGATTACGCAATAAACGCATTTTGAAAGCAGGGTGTAAGCCAAGTTTCGGAGATACATAGAATATCGACGTTTCCCCCATCGAATATCAGTTTAAGTTCGTTAGTGTGCTTCCTTAGACTTTGAACATTAATGTGACAAATGGATTACGGAAGATATCCAGCATCAGACGAGTCTTATGTACATTATTGAGTGCTCATTATTCTGAGTGCAGGTGGTAGAAATGATACTCATAGCAAGGCCGACTTCGACCGGCGGGGTACTAAGCAACGCAATAGAACAGAAAATAGTTTTCCATCTATTTTTATGTGTTTTAAGTGTCTAAAACTGGGGAACAATAAGAAGCTGGCTAGCCGTAAGGCACTGAAACATTGAAAATTCGAAGGAGAAAAATTAAAAATAAACATTAAAAGTAAATAATAATAAATAATAAAAATAAATATATACAAAAAATAGAAAATACAAAAAAAAATAAAAAATTATTTGAGAAGCCTCAGGATCAAATTGGGACTTGAGAGCCAAGTAATTCAAATTATTTTAATTGCATAACCATATTCAATTTATTTACTATACTTTATTCGATTTATTTCAGTTTATTTAATCTACTTTACAACGAACTATTTCACTTAGGAAAAATTGGATCGTTCCACACGGATTGGCGGCTGTTGAACGAATGGCGTGTGTTGTTTTGCGTGTTCGCCTTCGTCTGTTTCGTTTTGTTACGCTTGTGAATGTTGTACGCTGTGTGTGTTATGTGTGGGTTGAGTGTGTATTATGCGTGTGACGTGTTCATCGAATAATTGTCCTGCTATATTGTGGCGTACGTGATTCGTTGTCATCAGGTCGTCAGTTTGTCTACGGTCGTCTTGCTGTTTGGCACCCATCCCAGAATCGGCTATCCTGACCATTCATTCGCCCCGAATGAAGGGTTTCATTTTTTCATATACCCGGTTGGTTTTGTTGGGCCCCTCTTGGCGTCCCACCTTTTCAACCTCTTATCGTCCGTGATTGAAACACCTCAGTACTTTGTAAGGCCTAAGATATTTCGGTCTGAGTTTCATCCCCGACCCGAATTGCGTGCGCTTGTTGGCGACAAGCTCTCCTGGTTCATAACTTTGTTCTGGTACTCTTTTCTTATCAAAAGATTTCTCTCTCTGGATCTTGGCGATGTTTTCCCGAACTTGTTCCCGTATTTTTTTTCGGTTCTCGTCTAATTCGTCCACAATTTCGTCGTTCAGAAGTTCTCGAAGGTCCAGTAACTCAGTAGTCCAGTCCCGTAAGGATCCTGAAAAGTCTAAACTTGGTACTCCGTGGTGGTGTGCTATTCAGAAATTGCTGGACCCGTTCTACATGCTTGTACCAATTTTTATCGTTTCCGACGCAGAGCTTGGTTAACATGGGCACGATGATTCTGTGAACTCACTCCACTTGTCCGTTTCCTCGAGGAACTTCGGTGGCCGTAACTAATTGTTAGATATCTTAACCTCGGCAGTAGTCGCTAAACGCGTTGGATGTGAATGCTGTACCTCTGTCTGATATGATCCTCTTCGGATTACTAAAGACAATGGATTGTTTCCATAGGCGGTCGATCAACTCACTAGTTCCGATGCTTTTCATCGGGTACAGCCTTCGAACCCAATCGGTGCTTGATGACGTAGTCATAATCCTGCAAGAAAATTGTCCATTTTGATATCCTGACTGGGACATCCGTTTTCTTCATCGTCATTGCGAATGCATTGCAATCCGTGATAATCTTGAACTTAATTCCCTAAAGATACACTCTCCACCTCTTTCCGTTCCGGTGATTGCCAACACTTCTAACTCATAGGTATGGTATTTTTGTTCTACCGAAGACGTTTTTCTATTCATAAACTGGAGAGGATGAAACTGCTGGTCTTCTGCTTCTTTTTGCACCAAAATTCCTCCATATCCGAACTTGCTGGCATCTGTTTTTACCTCGGTTTCTGCCTTAGGGTCGAATAACTTAAGCATTGGCGCTTTAGATAACGCAGCTTTAAGCTGTACGAACGCCAACCACTGCTCGGTTCCCTATTCGAAAACCGCATCCTTTCAGAGTAAATCGTACAAGGGCTTAGCGACAATAGCAAATGCTTTCACTAATCTTCTGAAGTAAGAAGTGAGACCCAAGAAACGTTGAAGCGTGAAGGGAACTCACTCACGGCTTTCGTTTTTTCTCGTGATGCACACTGAAATATTTGTATAATAAAACCGCTCAAAATTATTTGATGTTTTTTTTTGCACAATAATTGAGTAAAACACCATATTTAAGCAAAATTCATTGTTTATTCTTAAATAATATATACATTTCCACAAAAAAAAATAATCTTCGTCTTCTTCATCTACATCCTCTATATTTCTTGTACTATGACTTTCCAGAGAAAAGGCGTGCCTCTCGGGAAAAGGGCATGGTTTTTTTGTACTTCCGTGCTCTAAAGCTACTGAGATACGGGTCTGAACTCAGTAACAATCTGTGTAACAGATCTCTGTTGCAATCAACCCGTGAAAATTTCAAACTAAAGCATAATCTATATTGCCTGAAGTGTTTGTTACGAGCCTCAACGGCCTCCTCTGATAATAGACCAATAGGAACAATTGTGTGCTCTATTACTTCGGGGCCATGTATCAAAACTTTTTATATAGTTTTTCCCCTCATCAATTCCGTATCCGCTCGAAATCACTTCTTGGACAGTTTTAAAACGAATTATTAAATCCCGATTGACGCCAGTGATATGAGAAGAGCATTCCGGATTAGCGAAAAATCTTATGGATGTGTTGCCATCATTAGTACTTCCGAATCCCGCTTTGGGAATATCTACATAGGGGCCCAATTCTTCTTCAGGGCTCTTTGAATTTTTTCTTTTGTTTCTCTTACAATTTTGTTTTCGTCAGCAGATCGCACTTGCCACTTTTTTAAAGGTATTTTATAAGCCAAACGAAGTAGCGATTCGAAAAAGCCAATCTTCGCAAAAAGAATCGAGAGCCCATACTTCAGTGTTTCTACATTGACTTGCTCGGTCTTAATCAATTTATTGAAATCTTTAGAAGTCTGTCCACAAATATAACACCTCATGGTAGAAGTAGTATCAGTGGCAGCAAAGCAGACTTTTCCATCAACCATTGTTAGCATCATGTTATGCTTTATTTTTCCAGTTCCATTAGAAATGCACACCTCTGTTTCTTTGAGGTGCATAATCAGGTTTTCAACGTATGATATTTCATCTTTGGTTACTGTTTAAGGAGAGTTGTGTTTTTTATATACATACATATGTATATAATATTTGTATTAAAAATATTGCAAATTAATAATTTGTATCATAATTGATGTGACCAACTGTACATCCACCACGCAAACCCACTAACATTAATGTATGGTCGCTCTGTCCCAAAATGGAAATACATTTTACAGTATGTAATGTACTTTAATATTCGGTTCGGTTCTCGCGTGATGTATGTACAATTAGGATCTGGTGACACGCACTGAGATCACCCCATTATTGTAAATTCATTTTTTATGTACACTAAATGCGCTGTAAAATCGGCCGATGTCTGTTACCAACATTCGATGTTAAGTCTTTGGTTCGATGGTTACTGTTGAGTGGTAACAGATTCAGTTCGAAGCAGACGGTGTTGATGTTAGGACAGACATTAAAGTTTTAAGAATTCAAAATCGAAGTCGTTGGTGTTCTTTTCATTTTTCTTTCGTCGTCGTTCGTTTAGCGTTTTCGATCGCTTTTTATCGGCCTGCAGAATCTAGGAGAAGAAGTAACTGGGCTTTGCCTTTTTTTCTGTTCGCCATTGATTATAACAACCAGTCGCGGAAGAACAAATGAGCTTTGAAAAATATTAGCATCACTGCCAAAGTTGCTTTCAAATTTCTGCATATATTGTGTCTGTTGCGATCCATCGAAACCCCTTCTTGATATTAAAACTATATTTTGCTTCTCTTCTTTTGAAAATGTCTCAACTACCTCTGCGTCATATTTATATAAACGTAATCCAGTATGATCAAGCAATGCTTGAAGTTCTATTTCGGCGCAGTTTTCAGTATAAATTTTATAAATTTCTTATCAGGGTAACATACAAGTTTGGTTTTTTTTTATTAATGAGTAGCAGGGGCAAGTAAATTTATTGGCACTTTGTATCACTTCCCATTGTCTTCTGGTAAAGTCGCCTTCTACAAATATTGCCAGTGCCTCTTCAGGTTTCTTAACTGTCACTTGCTTCGCAGAAGAGCCAATTAATTCGCAAAATTTTTTTAGCTCTGGTTGGCGAGCAGGTAATTTCTTTAATTATTTTTGACGCATCAGAATTTCTTGAAGTGCGCTGATTCTGCCTACGTCAACTCTTTAACTGGAATTTGCTCTCTTAGCTCTCAAGTTTTTCTTCGCTTACTGGATTCACTAAGCTCTTCGAAGGATTTGGGTGGTCGTCCTGGTTTCCATCCAGGATTTACAAACAGATAAGACAGCTTAGTAGTTGATTCTAGCCACTTTTCATTGTTTTTAAGCAATCGTTCATCTTTGTAACTTGCAGTTTTCCATTTCTTCTTAAAATCGCTTTTAAAGAATCTTAAAGTAGTATTCATATTATTTTTTTATTCAAGTGGATATTTCGTAATTTTTATAAGTTTTTCCTCCAACAACGAAAACTTTTCATCTATTTTCTTCCCTTTAAAATGTTTTAGAATATCGTACAATTCTCTCTTCGAGTAAAGCTCTTGATGTTATCCGAAGAATCTTCAGAATAAATAGCAAATTATATCTTAATTGACCTAATTCAATACTTTGCTCATTATCTTTGAAGTGATATAAAACAAAATAGCGGACGTGAACGGACAGATTTATGGTGACATATGATTGTCAATAGGGTACGATTTAAACCCGTGAACAAATTACAGCTATACAATTTATATAATTTTGGGGCTATATATATTATATATTATATAATAAATTTCAGTTGAAATTAATGCTAAAATAGGCCCTCATAAGCATTATTCGTATACACACTAATATGAAAAAAAAAATTAACAATTTATATTTTAAAACACAGAAAATACCTTCTACTTACGTAGATGATAAATTTTTTTTCCAATTTCCACCGAAAAAGCACAATAGCCAATGAAAAAAATTCAAACTATATGGTTTTCCAAAAAGGACTTGACAACTTTTTTTTTAAATACAACGCAAACCATTTGAGATATTTCAAAAAAATTATTATCGGCTTGAAGTACAATCAAAACATTTATGAATGGAACTCGACTTCGTTCATATGGCCACCGCGAGCATGTTTGCAGTGGTCGATTCGTTGGACCCAATTTTCGATGACTCGGCCACACATTTCGTCCGAAACGGCCGCTATTTCCCGTTCAATGTTGGCTCTGAGCTCTTCCAACGTCGTCGGCTTGTTGGCATAAGCCAATGACTTAACGTAGCCTCGAAGAAAATAGTGTAGAGGCGTTAAATCGCACGAACGGGGCGGCCAGTCGACTGGCCCATTTCTTGAGATAACACGCTCATCAAACTTACTCTTCAATAAATGGATTGGAACGTGTGCTGTGTGGCATGGTGGTGCCACAACATCCTGTTGAAACCACATATCGTCCAAGTCCATATCTTCCAATTCGGGTAAAAAATAATCGGTAATCATGGCGCGATAACGCTGGCTATTCACAGTAACGTGACGATCGTTATCGTCGACGAAAAAATATGGCCCAATAACGCCGCCGGCATGCAAACCGCACCAAACAGTTATTTTTTGTGGATGAAGTGGTGATTCATGAAGCACATGTGGATTTCCACCCGACCAATAACGCACATTTTGCTTATTGACGAACCCATCGAGTCAGAAATGAGCTTCGTCACTGAAGATGATTTTGCGATGAAATTCATCATCTTGGCGCATCTTCTCCAGAGCCCAATCGGAGAACGTATGTCGCTTCAAATGGTCCATCGGCTTCAATTCTTGAGTCAGCTTGATCTTGTATGGGTGTAAACCAAGATTCTTACGCAAAATACGCCATAATGCGGTCTGAGCGATGCCCAATTCTTGAGAACGCCGTGGAATTGACTGATTTGGATCGTTTGCTACGGACGCCTGAACGGCAGCGATATTTTTAACACTTCGACCAACCCGTTATCTCACTGACACGGCAACATCACACAACGAATATGGGGACCCAAATTTTTGCACTAAGCTTGTTGTGGAGTTAACGCTCTTAAAGTTGCGGTCACCGACTCCGAATTTCGGTAGAAAATTTTTACAATTTTCAGACGTTGCTCATTCCTGTACTTTACCATGATGAAATCGTTGAGTTTACTGAATAAATTGACAATGACAGTTTGATGATTAGTTAAAGGGTGCGTTCACAAATTAAATTCAAAGCTGTCAAGTCCCCATAGTAAATCCTTTACTTGGATTCTTAAAATTAATGGACTGATGCCATGAACATTTTATTCGTGTACTTTATACAAAAAAATTGCCCGCCTCAGCACGACAACTTGTACCACAAAATAACAAATATTGCTAGCTAAAGCAAAGGACAAAAACTGTTGACCTACGCCTTGCAACAATAAGTGTGTACTTTTTGTTGATGTCATCGACAAATGCAAACAAAGGTAAGAATAACAAAATAAGCAATACAAAATAAATTTGTATTTTGTTGATGTTATCGACATTTTGCCACCTCCGACGTTGTTGCCAAATTGATCTCAAAATTACTACTCCGAATGTGGTTTTGATCTTTCAGTTCGATGTTGGTAGAGTTTTTAGTTGGATACTTGCCGTACTTAAGGACCACTGCCAATAGGCAAATGATAACAATGGCGGCTGCAAACATTGAACAAAGACCAATTGTCCAATACCGATGCTCTTTGATTTTCTTCCAGTTGTGGTCGTGTAGTCGGTTAAGCGCCTCGACTGCTTCTTGATAATTGAAATTGGAAATCTCAGTCACGTCTTTGTTAATTGGAATTATGGTCTCATTTGTAAAATAGAGCGGACCTTGAGGTGATAACGATGTGCTTATAATAGTAATTGATTTGCTAAAGTGCATCATTTTTTCCTTGATTAATTTCGCTTCCAATCGTATGAATTTGGATTGGATGACGCAGTCCGGAGTGGTGGAAATGATTCCCGTGTTATTTAAAAACACTTCTTCTCGAGTAGGTCCACAGTTCACAAAGACAGTAGTTACTTCGGGTGTAACGAACATCCAGGTGTTGCGTGTCCACAATTCTTTCCAAACAGTGTGTGTTATTCTTAGCGTCCTAGATGAACATCGCTTGAAAGCTAGTTTCTTATACAGTTGCTGGAAAATACAATCGTCACTCTGCTCAATACTGTGAAAAATTGATGGCCGGAGGATGTATGTTGTTTTATTGAGAGTTGGTGCTTTGCTTACATCTTCCAGTGGTATTTCGAAATACCCCTGTAGATTATAGTTGACTCCAAGCACCGACTGCTGTAGTTGTACTTCTCGAAATGTCTGCTCCTCGATCTTTTCAGGAACAGTGTTAGGTTTAATCAGGTCATATTCATTGGCATCGCTGATCATGAAGTATCCAGCTACTAAAATCTCTCTTGAACTTGAGGACATCTCTAGTTTGTCCATTGGATCTGGTAATACATCCATCTCTGGACCAAATCTCTCCGCGCACTTCTTAATGATTTCCTCCATGCCCTTGTGTGACAAGAACTCGAACAAATGACTACGTTTAAGATATGCATTTAGCAACTTATTTATTTCGTTTCGATTTCTCGCATATAGCTAAGTGCAATTAGAAATGCGTTCATCACATGTATATTTATTTTATTCTCGTCAACAATGATGTACCAAGATTCCATCTTGTCAATCTCCTCTAGACCAGCATTCAGCTTTTTTGTGAAGATGTTGATTTTAGTGTTGATTCTAGCTTCCGTCTCGTTCACACTGGATATTGTAGACAACATGATCTTACTATTTATTTTGCTACTTTTCATCAAGGCCTTCTGGTTGTTGTCTAGGTCCTCGATGTCATGGTAAACTTCATCGTTTACTCCAAATATTGAGGTGAGAATGGTTCCTAGTAATTCTGGTTTTTGCCTTCGCAAAGGTGTTACTAGAAGTCTGTTGAAAATTGAATGTACGTACTTCCATTCTTCTTCCATGTGATGAGTCAATTCATCGCACTGACTCTCCTTTGTTAATGATTTTGCCTTGTTGCTCAACTCAGCCATTTGATCTCTCGTCTTGTTCATGTTAACTTGATCCCGTAAGATGTCTGTGATTGGAAATCGAAAGCTCGTACGTAGCTCTCCTCGTTGAATTTTGGCTGTTCCAATTTGTTCCACAAATAATCCAGTCTCCGGGTGTGTTATTGTATATTTTGTAGCCCCCGGCATGACGGATGCAAATAATGACAGAATCACAAGAGCAGTAGAGAAGCTTGATGTTTGGTTTTTATCTCTCAGCTTCCTCTTGGGCCTGCTGGATGAATGAGTCGAGGAATGTAATATGTTACTATCAGATTTCATGCTATTTTCCTCGTTTGGCAGTAAACACACTTTGGCTATTGGCCACTTGTATGTTCCCTTCTCTGTTTTTACTGTTACTACTCCGATAAGCCCATCAATTCCGCTATGCACTTCAATTATTCAGCCTAGAGGCAATTTCGTTGGTGTCAGAGGCATGTTTTTCAACAGCACTATTTGCCCAGGCTCCAAATTCTTTGCGGATTGCTTCCACTTGTATCGCTGTTGCATCTTGTTTACGTATTCCTCGTACCTACGATTGCAAATATTTTGTTGAAGTTTTTGAATTAACTTCCACTTTTTAAAGTACTCTCCGCCATGTCGAGAATGACATCACGCTGTGGTGCTATAAGTGGTGATCCAATAATGAAGTGATCCCGTGTTAATGCATCTAGACCTTCAATGTTGTCTGTTAATGGACAGAGTGGTCTTGAGTTCAAGCATCCTTCTATTTGCACTAGAATGGTATTCATCTCTTCGCATGTTAATTTTTGCTCTCCTATGACGCGATTCAAATGGTATTTAGCTGATTTAACTCCTGCTTCCCAGAGTCCATCAAAATGTGGAGCTCCCGGTGGAATGAGGTGCAACTGGATCGCATTTTCGGCCAGCGTGGATTGTAATGCGTCAATAATATTTTTTGCCCCAATAAAATTTGTTTCATTATCGCTATATAGATGGTTTAAAGATCCTCTTCTGCTGATCATACGTTGCAGGGCTGCCATAAACCCATCCGTAGTTAAATCTGAAGTGAGTTCAACGTGCACTGCCCTTGTTGCCCTGCATACAAACAGCGCTATGTAAGCTTTATGCGATTTCACATCTCGAGTTTATGAGCATCGTATGTTGATTGGCCCTGCGTATTCCCACAATGTGTAAATGGCCGTGAAAACCTTTTTAAAATGAAGAAAACATTAGATAAATGTCGTCCTTGTGTGTAGGATTGCTGGGATGCATCAAGCGTGAGATTTTCGAGTCTCAGGCATTTCTTGCACTTCCACTATAGAATTGTCAGCTGGCCACAACCAATCTGGACCGGTCCACCACCAGTTCAATACTACGGTAGAGTCGGACGATGCTAAAACCTTGGTATAATTGATGTCCAATTGCTCACTGATGTATTTCATTAGTAAGTAGCGCTGCTGCGCATAATTCCAGTCTTGCCAATGAAACTTGCTTCACAGGTGCCACCCTTGTTTTGGATGCAATGAGGCTTATTGTAGCAGAACTGCAATAAATAACCACCACCGCTGCAAACGCTAATTCTGATGCATCTGCAAATCCATGTAACTCTATGTGGGCGCCTTCCATTTGCTGAGTGCATCGTGGAATTCGTACCCTTTGAATTGATAATAGCCTTGTCTTGAATTCATTTTTAATCTTCATTGGAGCATCCTTGTTCCAATCGATGCCCAAAAGCCAAAGATTTTGAATAAGAATCTCTCCTTTGATAGTTACTGGCGATAACAAACCGAAAAGATCAAAAATGTTGCCAGCGTCACTCAGTATTGCTCGTTTGGTACCCTTTGTGCTGAATGACAAGAAATTGATCTTAAATTGGAAGTCGTCTGTGTTTGGGCACCATTTTATTCCCAAAATGTTAACCGTTGTATCACTATCAAAGTTATAGTCCGGCTCAAATTCGGCTAGTTCTTTTGGCAATGCCTTTATGAATGCTGCATTATTTGATGTCCACTTCCGTAGTAGTAGTAGTAGTTGCGTCAATTCTCTTGGCAGATCTTGATATTCTCTGAAGGAATTTACACCTCCCAGACAATCGTCTACATAGAATCCTTCAAGCAATGTTTTGCTTGTCCGGGGATACTCTTGCCTTTCGTCTTCAGCTAGCTGACATAGCGTTTTAATTGCAAAGTACGGTGCGGATGATGTGCCATATGTGACGGGTTTGAGGACGTATTCCTTGATCGGATCCTTGGAGTTTTTTACAACAAGATACGTTGTAAGTTTCGATCCTCCTGGTCGACAAAAATCTGACGATACATTTTTTCGATGTCAGCTGTGAAGACGATTGGAAACGACCTCCAACGAAGTACAATAGTAAGGAAAATAAATCCTTTTGAATCGGTCATCAAAATACTGTTTAGTGATTCTCCAGACGTTGTCTTGGCGGAAGCGTCAAATACCACTCATAGTTTGGTGGTAGTGCTGTCATTTCTTCTCACCGCATGATATGGAAGATAATATTTTTTCCCAATACAACTTTCTGATGCCTCCTCCATGTGTCCCAGTTTAATATATTCTCGTATAAAATTGGAGTATTCAATCCGAATACTCTCATCTCTTGCGAATCTTTGTTCCAACATAAAGAATCGCTTTAATGCCATTTTGTGTGAATCACCCAAAACCATGCGAACCTTTAGTAGTGGTAATTTGACGATGTAACGCCCTGTGTCATCCCGTTAGTGTGTCATTTGATAGTGATTCTCGCACATTTCTTTTTCAGTAGACTTGATTTTTGCACTTGGAACTTCCTCTAATTCCCAAAATTTCTTCAAAGCTTCATCTGCACTGCACACAGTGATACATGATGTGAGTATATTATCTTGTATCTGCTTCCTTGGGGTTGGAATCCAGCTGACTGGTCCCGATAGTATCCAGCCAAACCTTGTGTTTTGTGCAATTGGAGTGTTGGCTGGGCCCTTGACTAATCCGTTCGTCAACATTTGCGGAAGCATATCTGATCCAATCAATAATTTAATCTCCTTCGGTTGTTCGTACCATGGATCTGCCAATTTCAACACTTGGATGTGTGGCCACTGGTTGGGTGTAAATTGTTGTGCTGGCAGTCTTGATGTGTTAACTGGCAGCACTAGAGCATCTATCTCCAAGCTGACCTTTTCATCGTGAATTGACTGAATGGTGAAGTTGCATGCTACGATAATTTTTGTAGCATGGCCGTTGATTCCATTGATTTTTGACTCATATTTGACCAGTGGAATCCTTAATTGACGGGCCAACTTCACTGTCATGAAACATGATTGAAACCCTTAATCAATCAGAGCTCGTACGAGTCTAACTTGTCCTCCAGCGCATATGTTCACCATGGTTGTAGATAGTAATACCATCCTATTACATATCCTATTACGTTTGATGTTCTTCCTATTACCGGGAAGGTAGTACCTTCACCTCGAGGACGTGGAGTAAGGAATTATGCTGTTATGCGCATATTTTGCAACCCTTCTTCGTCAAACATTCCCTTGCCGTATGTCCATCTCGCAAACAGTTGAAACACAGTTTCGATCTTTGGACTACATCCAATCTGGTTTTCGTCTTCATACTTAAATACCTTTTGCATTTATACAATTGATGAGATTCGCCGCACACAACGCATTTAGACTGAGTGACTGTAGTCAAATGGTTTTTTGTACCTGTTAACCTTAGTGCTTGCGACTGAGGTTCACGATTGAATTCACGGATGCCTTCTAATCCTCGGAATCTACTTTCGATGAAACAAAGAAACTTAGTTTAGGAATTTCTGTTGAAGTTCCTCTTGCTTGTTGGTATAATTTTCTGATTCAGGGTCAAGTTTCGGACATAACAACTGAATCACTAATGGGTCCCAGGAGCTTAGGTCGACACCTACATTTTTGATACCATACAAGATCTCCTTTGACATGTCCATGATTGTTTTCAAATCGAGCGCATTTTCATGTCGAAATATTTTCAAGGTAAGCAATTTTTGAATGTATGTAGTTATTGACCAATGCTGTTGGATTTTGAAACCGCTTAGTTAATAGTTCTATAGCTGATGCATAATTGATTGATGTCAGTGCCAAATGGTTAACAATCCTAGCTGCTTCTCCCTTTAGATTGCCTTTTAAATATTAAATTCGTTCAATATCGCTTAAACATCCGTTCTCGTGAACTAATCGAACAAAGAGTTCCCAAAATGATGTCCACTCTTCATTCTTGCCGCTAAATGATGGTATGCTTATAGTTGGCAGTCTGATTTCACGATGCGTTGCAACTTCTGGAGCTATCGCCACTTGTTGTTGCTGTCGTTATTCTGCTTCCTTAATTTGAATATAAGCATCTTGACAAATTTGCTCTAACTCAAAGAACTCATTATTGCACACACTCCTGCTCGTAATCAGCTTCTTCCAATGAGAACATGATTTCGTCGTTCATTGTCACTAACTTTGTCCAGTGTTCCTTAATTTGATCCAATTTAAATGTCAAGTAAACAGCGTTTTGGGTCAACTCCAAATTGTCAATAATGCGTATAAAGTTGTTTTTAATCAGATACAACTTTTGAAATATAGCTGGGCACTTTTGATATTAGTTGACACTTCAGTTCTTTCTGGATCGGATGTTCGTTGATTGTTGATCTTGAATTGGTCCTTGTTCTACGTGCGCTGACCGTGAAGCTTGAATGTCTGCATCGCTTGATAGTGGCATTGGCGTAGGTTGGGTATTTTTCCTGATTAGTTCCAATTTGGCCTTGAAAGTACCCTTAATCTCGAGATACCTCGCCTCAAATTGGCAAAAATACTTTTTCGCAAAGTAGTCGTGCTGAGGATTTGTTTTTCGTAGATCCTCCAAATACCCATTATTTATTTGGAAATTGGTCCAGTGCTGTTCTAACTGCTCCAATCGTCTTGTGAAGTACTCTACAGAGTATCGAGATTCTCCATCGTTCTTGAAGTTAGTCCACAATCGATGAACTTCTTCCGTGATTCTCGTTTGATTCAACGCTATTTCTTCGATTTCACTCATTTTCTATTTTCACTGTTTGATTATTATATTGGTCTAGTACCAATTTTAACAAATCACTTTTCACTGTTCCGGCTAATCCGGCTCGAAGGACCATGAAAAAATTCAAACTACTTGAATTCTTAAAATGAATGGACTGGTGCCATTCATTTTATTCTTGCACTTTATACAAAAAAATTGCCCGCCTCAGCACGACAGCTTGTACCACAAAATAACAAATATTGCTAGCTAAAGCAAAGACTGTACTTTGCTCTGCACTTTTTGTTGATGTCATCGACAAAGGCAAACAAAGGTAAGAATAACAAACTAAGCAATACAAAATGAATTTGTATTTTGTTGATGACATCAACAGCCAGAGCAACGAAATACATATAACACAAACGAAGGTCACGATAGAAATAAATGCTATTCCGATAATAACTTGGTTCTGACTAAAAATGCAGCAAGGCACAAAAGCGGGGGGAATTTTTTCAAATGACGCTTGATGGAACGGGTATTAACCTAGAAAAATAACGGTGCTAACAGAAATGGTTGCCAACTTGAAATTTCTGACTTTTGAGCGGTTTTATCATACAAATACTCCAGTGTGTGACGGTTGAATCGAGTTATTTTCGATGACGTATCCCAAAAAGACGATTTTCGTTTTCAGCAGTTGACACTTAGCCCACTTCACACGTAATCCATCGATGCGGCTACTTCGAGGATCCATTTTAGTCTCTACCCACCTTCCTGGTCGTCCTGCGCTGGGATTATAATATCATTCATGTAAGCCACTAGAATGCCGGGCTGAATCATCCACTCGTGGAAGATAGCGTAGATAAATCTGCTGAGCACTGCTTGCGAATTGCAGATTCCGAACGGAACATACAGGAACTCAAACTGACCCTCGGGGGTAAAGAACGATGTGTATTTCCGAGAGTTTGTTTCTACACGAACATGGAAGAAGCCATTCTCCTAGTCCAGGGTCGTTAAAACCGATACTCCTGAAGCCGCTCAATGACTTCATCTACCAGGACCATTGGAAAGTTGTCTCACACGATCTTTTGGTTCACCCTCTGATAGTCACAGCCGTCCTCTTGATGCCGTCTTTTTTCGCAACGAACACGATTGGTGAGGCGTACTCTGCTGAATTATTCCCTCGTCCAACAACTTGTCGATTTGCTTCAGGACAACGATCTGCTCATTGTAATACTGGTCTTTGTAATACCGGTATCTCGTCGGTCAGTAGAATCTTCATTTTGACAGGAAACTTTTCGATCTTAATCGGTTTAAACTCCTTTACTATCTTCAGTACGGCTTCTCTAACGTCGTCTTCCAAGTGTTCAACATCTAAATCCGGTTCGGTTCTAAATTCTCCTTGTACAAGTGACAAACATATTTTCTCAAACTCCTTTGTCAGACACGATTCTTCTGGCTTCTCCCTATCACCTCTTGAGTTGTTGCTCTTCCCTTTTTCTTGCCATGCTCTCTGCGCTATTTCTTGCCGCGCCCTCTCACAGCCCATACTTCCATTCCTCCATCAGTCGGATTTTCCCGACCTAATTTTTCTCTGAATTCGACACAGTCTTTAGAGATGTTGAGATCCACTTCCAGTATATCATTCCCAAGAACCGTGGGATACTGCATATCATTCTCACCACATGGAGATGGAATTCCATCCGACACCAATTCCTCTTCGATACTTCCCTGAATTATTACCCGATTTTGCCCAATGTCATACAAGATTCTCTTGGCGTAACTCTGTCACCTCCAGTCTTAGAGTTCATCACGCCTTGTGAAGCTTACGTCGCAAACCATGTCTACCGACGCTGACAAATTTTGCCCTTTGATGTAAATTTCCTTAAAGACACGATTGGTACCTGTTGCCAAGAAAACTCTAGCTTCTGGTGAGGATTGGATTCCGCCATCTGTTGCTGCAGCATGAACGCTCTGCGACACATTTCTGGTTGATCTACACTCGTACGACCATAGGCCAGTGCGGTTGCACTTGAAGCATTTGATGGCTTTACCTGGACAAAAAAGCTTAATCCTATATAAAGTTCTCTTTTTCTTTTCAGTTAACAATATAATAATGTAATTTATAATTAAAATGAATAATACTAAATACTATATGAAATATTAAGAAAATATAATAAAATCACAAAAAAAAAATGTTGTCTTTGCACTTTTTTCCGAGGGTTGCTTGTTTGCGTAATCCCGGTTGAGCCCCCAATTTGTGGGATTTTTTTATTTGCTTTAATTGCAAAACTTTATTCAATTTATTTACTATACTTTATTCGATTTATTGCACTTTATTTAATCTACTTTATAATGAACTATTTCACTTAGGCAAAATTAGATCGTTCCACACGGGTTGACGGCTGTTGAACGAATGGCGTGTGTTGGTTTGCGTGTTCGACTTCGTCTGTTTCGCTTCGTTCCTTTTGTGAATGTTGTGCGCTGTGTGTGTATGTGTGTTATGCGTGTGGCGTGATCGGTTGTCGTCAGGTTGTCAGTTTGTTTAGGGCGTTGTCTTGCTGTTTGGCTCCCATCCCACATATACATGTAGATATAAGGAACGATAAGCTAAACTTTATAGCTCAATGTTTTATTTTATAACTTCGCTTACAATAATCGATCTAGCCGGTTCGAAAGTTTCGTGGTGACGGACAGTTGGCAATAATTCATACATTGGCAAATGTTTATAGCAAATTACACAGTGGGGGCTTATAAAAAAAAATTGTACTAGATTTTGACATTTTTCACATCCTCCGGGCGGGTCTGCTCGCGAATCTCTAGCTGTTATACATAGTTGTTGTATAGCACATCGCAACTTCTCGCAAAACGAACTTCACAGGCTCTTATCTTGCCATCACGCCCTGGGAAACAGGTTTCCACGAGGGCTAGCTTGCATCGAATACGAGGTGTAGCTGCATCGTAAACTAGCACAACGTCTTCAACGCGTATTTCTCGTGAAAGGCTCTGCTTGGAATGGTGCACGGAACGCAATAGATTGAGACCTTTCCACCTTTTCTTTCGACCACTTTCCACCTTTTCCGTAAGAAGGATGTATACTGGGTATTCGTCTTCCACTTTGTCTGCAAGTCTGAGGCGATGATTAAATCTTTTTTCATATTGTTGGTGACGGGAGAGTGAGTAGTTATAAACATATCAGATGTTAAAGGAGTTAAATCAGTCTGGTCATCACTAATATAGGTCAATGGTCTCATATTAATGATGCGTTCTGCTTCCGTCGAAAGGGTTATAAGTTCTTCATTCCCTATTTGCGCCTTACAGATGGTAACCTTTAAAATATCCTCTATACTTTCCATGCGCCGCTCCCAAAACCCATCCCACCAGAGAGCCCTTTCGATACTGAAGCACCATGTGATGCCACGATTACAAAGGAAGCCATTGAAGACTTTTCAATCCAAGACTTCTCCAACATGCTTTAAATCGTTGGCAGCCTTTTTGAAGGTCTTCGCGTTGTTAGAGTAAATGATCTTTGGCAAACCTCGTCGGATTTGGTGTAAGGCGGCCCCGCAAAATCTACCCCGACGGTCTCAAAGGGTCTGAATGCTAGCATGAGTTCTCGAGAAAGGGGAACAAATGGTTGTGAAACAGACTTTCCTCGGAACTTTCTACAAAAACGGCAATCATCTTCTTCCAATATCCCCATGTCCTCTCGTATTGAAGAACCAGTACAATTTTTTTTAAATGGGTGCAAATCCAACCTTGCAGAGGAAACCTTCTGCAGGATTAAGGATTCTTTTTCTATAGGAATTTCAGTTGAACACTCCGCCTTAGCCATATGTTAACAAAGTTGAGGAATCAAAATTCTTGACGGATATACCCCTGTCGCCAATTATTTATATTGCTGAGTTCCTTAACTCGGCTTTCATTTTCTAGCATCTCCCTTGTACCAATGCAAGGTGATCTGCGAATCTGTCCAAAGATACATCTTTCCAAAAGGGATATCTAATTTTTGGAAAATAATGACTCAGTCGGGATGCTATTAACGCAACAGTTAACCCCAATTTTGGAAGGCTTAGGTCATTTTCTTTATTTTCTTTAAGAGGTACTACACGCGCCTTAGCATCCAACGGCACGTCCCAATCAAGCTGATTGAGCCATGAATTTTGAAAAAGTATTTTAAATTTTATAAGGATTAGGCTCAGATAGCCTAAGGGATCGAAAACACGCGCAATCACTTTCAGGAAATTACCCTTTGTGGGCAAAATTAAAGTTTGTAACTCATCACCATTCATATTAGTCATTAATTCAACGGTATATATTGTATATTCCATCTTATCCCCAATACTAAAGGCAAATTTCCTTGGCCACTCTGTCCAGATAAGTTCGAGCGTCTTTATCATTGCTAGTCTATTTTCGCAGATTCCTATAAGCACGGCATAGAATTTCAATAGATTCCTTATGAAACCTTATGGCCTGATCTTTGCTGTCAACGCTGGTTATTAAGTCATCCATATACCATAAAATAACTGTCGCAATTTCGGTTTTCTGTGAAGACTGTGCAAATCGGTGGCTGCCCCTTTCTTGCTCTGCCAAACCAATCTGTAAAAAGGACTTCTCTATGTTGGCTATTGGACCGATATTTCTAAGACGAAAACGCAGAAGGACTCTTAGAATATCTGGAAGTTGGTTTGAACCTGTCCATAAACAATCATTCAAAGACAATTGACCTGGGGCATGTGACGAGGCATCAAAAAAATCGTATTTTCGTTGTACTCTTTTCGGGATGATAAACTGGACAATGTGGCATGTAATAAGTGGTCTTAATATTGGAATGAATTGACAAAACCGGTTCAGAACATCCAGAAAAAATAAATTCGCGCAAGTTACGTATCACCCAGCACCAGACAAGTTCCAAGAACTCATTGAACAAATAACGAAAACAAACACTAAGCATTCATGCCGATCGAACGATCGATTCTCGGAATCAATCATACAATTTTATTTTAGGTCAAATGCAATTATGCTGATCTTTCAATTATATCCCAAATAAATACTGGTGACAGGTGATGGGTTGTATAGGTACGTAGTTTGCTCCTCCATACTAGTGGATAAGTTGTGATTGTAATATACAGTTAAATAAAGTTTCTGTTTTGTTTTTTTTTTATTCCCATAAAAGGATCTTTTTTTTTAAGTGGCGCGGTCGGTAGGATACTTGTAAAACAAAGATCTAAATTAAATAAAATTAATAAACGTGTACACACCGTCGCGATATAAAATCGACAAAGATTAGTGGAGGTGCAAGAAACTAATAAGTGAAAAAAAAAACATAGATTAAAACAAAAACAAAAGTTTTAGTGCTAAGCTTTTGTTTTTGTATATGAACAGACATCAAATCCACGATTCCAACAGAAGAATGGAGAACTACCAAGAGCTTGCAGCGGAGTTGAAACTCAGGAACCAGCAGCTAGAACAACTGAGAGCAGCATACCTCGAGTTGCAAGAGAGAGGAAATAGAAATGATCGAGACAGGCTACTGAAAGAGGTCCGATACATGACGATATTCACCGGACAAGGAGACGTTTCAATTAACTCATTCTTCAACAACGTCGAATATTATCTAAGCCAAGTGCAGAATGACGATATGAGGAGAAGAGTAGTCATAGCAATATATGTATAATGAGAAGATCCTAGGAGAAGCAAAAATGAGCACCATCAACATTCCAAGAAACGACGACTGGGACAGCTTCAAAGAGGCATTGAAGTTAAGATATAAACCAGACACAGGGCCGCACGAGATATATGTATTAAAGAATAACCAATTTGAAAGTCAATTCGGTAAGTGAATTAGCTATAGAAATCCAAAATATAAAATATAAAAATTATGAATTAAGCGTATATTATAATGATGAGAATGGGATAGATTTAACAAATATCGATAGTATATTAACTAACACTGTGAAAGAAATGACACAAGGTACATTACTAGATAAAATTTACGAAGAAAATGACTTAAATCAAATAATTTTCATAATGAGAAAATACCGCTACGAGAATGATTTTATTAGGCCAGAGTTTCGAAAAACCTATAAACCAAAAGCATTCATGACACATGAAAATACACGTAATAATAACAATAGACAATATCATCACCGTTCAAACAATCTATTTAAACTTAAATTCATAGAATCAAGAATAGAACATATTCAAGATAATATTGTCTCTGCCAAAAGTAATATATCATACCCAAATATTCTTACAAATGACGAAATCAAAATTTATAAAATAATTTTTTTTAACCTAAAACATATTCAATTAGAAGTTGGCATGTACCAAGAAAATAAAATAAGATTTGCCCAGGCGATCTGATCCCTTGATCAGTAGTCGGTCGAGGATCGGTTGTCGGAGAAAAGAAAGCTTCTTCCAAGAAAGCACCATTTTTTTAACCAATAAGTTAGTATAGTATTGGTAATAATAAACGATAGTGATTAAATAAAGAATTGTGTCGCGTTTTATTACTGGCGTAGTCGGAAAAAAAAAGGCCACATTCCAAATCATTTCATAATTCTTAAATAGATCTATTCAAAATCAAATATAAAAAAAAAGAAAAGTGAGTTAAAGTGCGACCGAAAGAAAATAACTTTATAATAAATAAAATAACGTGCCTTCAAACGAATTTTTTTATTTTTTTTGTGTGATTAAACTGTTGCTCCGCATTTCACTGTAATCATCGTAATCATTCACTGTAGTCATCATCTCAGCTTCATCTTTATTAATACCATCACCAGACATCCGTCGAAGTTTCAACATTCAATCATTCATCATCAACACCATTGCAGAATTGTATTTTTTTTTTATATACATATATTGAGGTATGGCGAATAACTTGTTACAATTAATTAATTCGATTGATAACTATACGAGTTTACTCGAAGAACTTGATATTTTTGTAAAAAATGTAGATTTTCTGTACAACCATATTTCTGAATTAGATGCTCTTTCTAAAGGTTTTTTTGAATTAAAAATCAGGCAAAAAATAAAAGAAAAAGCTAACACCATTCTTATTAATAATGGCAACCCTACAGATTGGCAGGTGGTCAAACTTATTTTACAAAATAACTGTTCAATTAATAAAAGTGTTGAAAGTTTAGTAAATGAAATAAAATTGTTAAAGTTTCAAGGATCAGATTAGATGCTCTTTCTAAAGGTTTTTTTGAATTAAAAATCAGGCAAAAAATAAAAGAAAAAGCTAACACCATTCTTATTAATAATGGCAACCCTACAGATTGGCAGGTGGTCAAACTTATTTTACAAAATAACTGTTCAATTAATGAAAGTGTTGAAAGTTTAGTAATTGAAATAAAATTGTTAAAGTTTCAAGGATCAGTAAATATACTTTTTGATAATACTGTCGCTATTTTGACAAAATTAAATATTAAATGTGGAATCAGTTCTAAAGATATACCTTCATGGTACTGTAAAGAAAGCAACGAAGAAATGGCATTAAAGATTTTTATGAACAAACTTCCGTATGAACCCAAAATTATTTTGCAATCCCGAAATCCTAAAAGTTTTAGAGAGGCACAACTTATTTTAGTCGAAACCGAACACTTTAACCGTACATTTAAATCAAATTTCAATAACAATATTCAAATCAACAACAGGTACAATAGTAGGTATAACACTAACAACAACAATTTCAACAACGACAATTTACAAAGAAATGGGTACCGAAACATTAATGGCAATTCTCTTAGGTATAGTAATAATAGGAATAGCACTGATACCAACAACAGAAATTTAGAATTCCAACCAAGTACTAGTAGACAAAGCCAACAAAGTCGACAAAACTATTTTAGACCTAGTGACCAATCTCGACAGATGAATAGGACACGGCAAAGCAACGAAACTATGGATATAACGCTAAACGAGTCTGACACTTGCGATGTTTGCAAGAACTGCAACAAAATTTTCACAACGACGGAGGAAGCAATTACCCTATATAATAATAAAAAACAATGTTAGACCCTTGCGGTTTATTATTGATTGTGGTGCGGAATGTAGTATCGTCAATCAAAATGTTTGTAGTCCGAATTGGAGAATCACCTCTCAAAATACAATACTTATGGTTCTAGGTCGCGAAGTTGAAACCCGCGTTAAATACAGTATCCCAATGTTTGAAGAGTTTAATGCTCCAAATGTTTATATCGAATTCTTAGAATATGAGTTCCATAACTGCTTTGATGTTCTGATAGGCAACAATATTCTTCTAAAACTTAAACCTATTATTAATTATCAAACTCGATGCCTCAGTGCTGAAACATGTAACATACCCCTTTACTTTGATCGAGAAGAAGAAATGTATGCAAATACTTTACGCGAATTTGGTTGTTTATGTGTTTTCCATCACGACGCTTTTGAAAACGAAATCGAAAATAAAGTTTTCGCAACACACCTTAATAAATCTGACGTTTTAAAACTAAAATCCCTACTTTACTCATTCAAATCGGTATTTTACAAAGAGGGTGACAATCTTTCGTTCACAAGTGAAGTTAAGCACCTGATTAAAACAAAAACGGAAGCTCCAGTTTTTACTAAGCTATATCGATATCCGGAAATTCATTCGGAGGAAGTTGATAAACAAATCGATGATATGCTTCGCCAAAAGATAATTAAGTACAGTAACAGCCCATATAATTCACCTATTTGGGTAGTGCCCAAAAAAACTAACATAGATGGCCAAAAGCAGTGGCGTATCGTAGTCGACTACAGAAAGCTCAACGAACAAACTATAGAGGATAGATTTCCTATGCCAAACATGGATGAGTTGTTCGACAAGTTGGGAAAGTGTAGTTACTTTTCAACAATCGATCTCGCTAAAGGTTTTCACCAGGTAGAGGTAGATCCAGTCGATCGGGCAAAGACAGCTTTTTTCAACCAAAAATGGCCATTTTGAGTTTCTGAGAATGCCATTTGGGCTCAAAAACGCGCCGGCCACATTTCAAAGGTTGATGAACACAGTTCTAAAAGAGTTTATTAACAAAATCTGCGTCGTGTATCTCGACGATATTTTAATATTTTCGACAAGCTTTACTGAACATCTAGATTCACTTCGAAAAGTTTTTCAAAAACTCAAGGATAGTAACCTGAAAGTGCAAATTAATAAATGCAGCTTTGCCGAGCTATCGACCAATTATCTGGGGCATATTGTTACTAAGGATGGAATTAAACCGGATGATAAAAAAGTAAAATCGATTCTTTCATTAAGCATACCAACAGACAAGAAAGGCATAAAGCAATTTCTGGGTATTACCGGGTATTACCGGAAATTTATTAAAGACTATGCTAAAGTGGCATATCCTCTAGTACGTTGCTTAAAGAAAACGGAAAGAGTAAATGCGTCCTATCCCGAATATGTTCGAGCGTTTCAGACTCTAAAAACTCTTCTTACCTCGGATCCTATCCTTAAGAGCCCAGATTTTAGTAGATTATTCGTCCTTACTACAGATGCATCTAATTACGCCCTAGGTGCTGTACTAAGTCAAAATAATCACCCAATTTGTTTCGCTTCCCGAACTTTGAATGACCATGAGAAGAAGTACTCAACAATAGAAAAGGAACTTCTTGCTATTGTTTGGTCTGTTAAGTATTTTAGAACATACCTCTATGGCAGAAAGTTCACCTTGTTTACTGACCATAAGCCACTTGTTTGGCTTAACAGTAAAAAAGAGCCAAACATGAAACTACAAAGGTGGAAAATTGTTCTCAATGAGTACGACTTTGATGTTCAGTACCTTAAGGGAAAGGAAAACGTTGTCGCCGATGGTTAAGTAGGTTGAATCAGGAAAATTCTAATAAGGATTTGGAAGATGATATACATAGATTTAGCGTCAATATTTTTAAATGAAAGTAAAGATATCCATGATTCCAACAATAATGATATGTTATCTACTGGTGCGACTATCCATAGTGCGCCAGAGGACTCTAACAACCATATTTACATTTCCGAAAGGCTTAAGAATCAGATATATTTGTCCTATTCTACAAAGGATAAATATATTCTCAAGATTGTTCACCGGAAAATTCAAAATCACATCTATCTCAATAGAGAAAAACGTAATTTACTAGATATAATGAAAAAAATTCTTATAAAAAAAGGAAATTTTGGAAATTTTTTGCCGATCGAACGATCGATTCTCGGAATCAATCATACAATTTTATTTAAAATATTTCGCTTTTATAATAGTTCGCTCCTCCATACTAGTGGATAAGTTGTGATTGTAATATAACGTTAAATAAAGTTTCTGTTTCGTTTTTCTTTATTCCCATAAAAGCATCTTTTTTTTTTTTTAAGTCGCATGGTGTTGTCAAATTCTCGGAGCTGTAACGGTTCTCTAGCCAGTCTCTTGGTGAGTACAGTCCCGATGCAGCATTTTCTTAATTATTTCTCAAATGTCCAGCTACAGCCCTCCAGGGCAAAAGAGCTTCATATCTAGATGCTGTTTTTCGTATACCTTTCGTATACCTTGGCCTGAAGTTCTTCGGTAAAGGCCTGCATTTCCGTCTCGTCGCTTTGTATACCCAAACTCTCCATACTCCACATATTTTTGAAAAACATCAAGCCGCAAAGAGTAGGGATACTTTTATAGGAAAAATAGGGTCCCTGAATCGTACATTCGAAATTTGTTTCCACCGCTGTCAGACGATTTGTAATTCTTCGATATTTTCCCTACACGACTCGCTAGAAATGATTTGCTCCGATCAGAATATTTACACCTTCCCCTTGATGGTGCCCTTGTTCGTTTGAATTGGCTAGCGAAATCCGTTAAGTTGACGTTTGCAAACGTCGGGAGCAAGCAGCAAGACATATTTCCGGCACCACAACGACAACAATCTCGACACCTTTACAGTCTCCATTTCTTTGACGTGACAGGAATATGTTTTTTGATAATAAAACATGTACGGTTTGCAAAGAAATGTAATTCATTTGTTTACAAACATCAGGCGCAAACAAATTAAGCGTTGGACTTAGCACTACCGTGTCACTTGAGGGTTTTTGTCGTTTGGCTTTCCTACATTCATTACGGTGTCATTTTATTATTGTCGCATAAAGCAGTTGCGTGATGACGTTTGCATCTTTTGCATATTACTACTTTCACCTTTAAGTAACATGTAGTATGACCACTACAAGTGCATAGGAAGCACTTACCATCTCTTTTTAACATTTGCTTCCTTTCGTCCAGGGTGCGCGGGCTGCTATATTCTCTGGTCCTATCCCGAATATGTTCGAGCGTTTCAGACTCTAAAAACTCTTCTTACCTCGGATCCTATCCTTAAGAGCCCAGATTTTAGTAGATTATTCGTCCTTACTACAGATGCATCTAATTACGCCCTAGGTGCTGTACTAAGTCAAAATAATCACCCAATTTGTTTCGCTTCCCGAACTTTGAATGACCATGAGAAGAAGTACTCAACAATAGAAAAGGAACTTCTTGCTATTGTTTGGTCTGTTAAGTATTTTAGAACATACCTCTATGGCAGAAAGTTCACCTTGTTTACTGACCATAAGCCACTTGTTTGGCTTAACAGTAAAAAAGAGCCAAACATGAAACTACAAAGGTGGAAAATTGTTCTCAATGAGTACGACTTTGATGTTCAGTACCTTAAGGGAAAGGAAAACGTTGTCGCCGATGGTTAAGTAGGTTGAATCAGGAAAATTCTAATAAGGATTTGGAAGATGATATACATAGATTTAGCGTCAATATTTTTAAATGAAAGTAAAGATATCCATGATTCCAACAATAATGATATGTTATCTACTGGTGCGACTATCCATAGTGCGCCAGAGGACTCTAACAACCATATTTACATTTCCGAAAGGCTTAAGAATCAGATATATTTGTCCTATTCTACAAAGGATAAATATATTCTCAAGATTGTTCACCGGAAAATTCAAAATCACATCTATCTCAATAGAGAAAAACGTAATTTACTAGATATAATGAAAAAAATTCTTATAAAAAAAGGAAATTTTGGAATACTGTCCTGATTTAACTCTTTTTCTTGAATTTCAAAATTTGTATATCAAATATTTTTCTAGCAATAAAAATTTAAACATTCTAAGATCAACAATAAAGTTAATAGATATAACAGATGAAAACCAACTCCTAGATATAATAAAAAACGAGCATATAAACAAAAATCACAGGGGTATTTCCGAAGTGTTTTTGGAGTTGAAGGCAAAGTACTTTTATCCGAACTTACAAACGGAAATACAAAAATTTATTAACAATTGTGAAACTTGTATTCTTGGTAAGCATGATAGGCATCCTCTTTTCCTTTTGACGTAACCAAAACACCGAAACGCTTCAACGATATTGTCCACATGGATATATGGTTTCCTGAACGGAACAGAATGTACCTAACCACAATCGATACATTTTCGAAATATGCTACTATTCAGAAATTAGAAAACCGAAATTGGATTGCAATCTTAGAAGCCCTTAAACAACGTATTCAGTTCTTGGGTAAACCGAGAAAACTTATTTCAGATGGGGATAGTTTTATTGTTCATACGACGGTGGAACAGTTTTTGAAAGAAAACAAAATCTTATTCCATAGGACGACAGCTTCTCAAAAAACTGGTAACGCGGATATTGAACGTTTCCATGGAACTCTGAACGAACATTTGAGGCTGAGAAATGCTGCAAAAGACAACTCAGATTTGGACAATAAGATTTTTGAAATAATAACAATTTACAATGATACTATTCATACTACCACAAAGCTTAGACCTAATGACTTCATTTTAAAAAACCTTACTAGGACAGATATAAGCAGATTAGTAGATGTTTTTCAAAAACACAAGGAGGCAAGAATAGATAAACTTAATATAGGGAAAGGCTTAATAAAACATCAGTGCCCGAACATAGTACAGAATAGAGCTGTAGGAAAAACGAAACCCAAGTACAAGAAACTCAATGCATATTTAACTGAAGATAATTATACAACAGATATATCGAATAAACGAAACGTAAAATACCATAGAAAACAATATAAAAGGAAATATAAATACCAACAAAACTAAGAAACAAAAAAAATATATATATATTATATATAGTTAAAATAAAACGCTATAATGAGCGCCCTCATAGAAAATGTTATCCGAATTTTCTTCTTTGCTTTTTTTTTGTCTCATGAAGATCTGTATGAAATTTTATACATTCATTAATTTTAGTTATAATGAACATGTTTTTTAATTTTATACTATGCACTACTGTACTATCCTGTATCATTAAATTTAAGAGGATTATATAATAAAAAAATTATAAAAACAAAAAATTATATTATAAGAGCATACATGTACATTACAAACTGAATTGTTTAACAGTAAATATAAGATAGAATATAATACTATTATTTAGAACTTTGCTGTTGCTATAATTGTATCAATTTGAATATGTTTAGTAATAAACAAAAAAAAAAACAAAACAAAAACAAAAAAAAATGTACCTCCACAATAGCTCGTAAACAAGACACAGTTGCGTATCCAACTGCACCTTGTTTACAAGCCATCACAATCATCATATTGGCGCGTAAACAAGGTTTACTCTCTATCTTCGTCTTCTTCGGAAGGCCAAGCTATGAGAGTAAATCGCAGTACAGGCGATCTGATCCCTTGATCAGTAGTCAGTCGAGGATCGGTTGTCGGAGAAAAAGCTACTTAGAAAAGCAAAGTAAGAGTTCGTCACCATTTTTGTTAACCAATAAGTTAGTATAGTATTGGTAATAATAAACGATAGTGATTAAATAAAGAATTGTGTCGCGTTTTATTACTATATAACTTTACCCCTTAAACTTTTAATACCATTACCTAATAATGAATTTCTAGTAATTGACACCGAAAATGAATTTATATTAAAAAATGAATTATAAGAATAATGAATTATTATATTATATACATATAAATATGAACAAAATATAATACTGAATGAATTAGTTTCAAGCAAACATTGTACGATCAAACAAAATTGTAATTTACGTAAAAATAAACGAACGGAAATGAAATGAAACGAAAATGATGAAACTATGTTTATTAAAAATGCTAATACTATGTTAAATCAATCACGTGACGATAGGAAGATAATACTTACTGGAAATTATTTAATAAATTTTACCAATTGTATATATTTTGTATTTCCTAGATCAAAAATTCTCTGATGTAAAAAGTATATAAAAACAAAAATTTTACTATTCTAACTATAATGAGAAATACTGAAACATTGAAATTTTCTAAAATTATATTGAATAATGTCGAAAACATATACAGTAAGAGAAATACAAGAAATAGAATTTCGAAAAAATATATCATATACATATGTATGTAACTTAAATATAATGTTCATTGTTGTAGTAATAATTATGTTCGGGATACTATCTTGTCTTTGCATTCAACAAAAAAGAATACAAATTAAATTTAATAATCGAATTCAGGATAATTCTAAACATAAGGAGGGAGAAGTTACGTATCACCCAGCACCAGACAAGTTCCAAAAACTCATTGAACAAATAACGAAAACAACACACTAAGCATTCATGCCGATCGAACGATCGATTCTCGGAATCAATCATACAATTTTATTTAAAATATTTCGCTTTTATAATAGTTCGCTCCTCCATACTAGTGGATAAGTTGTGATTGTAATATAACGTTAAATAAAGTTTCTGTTTCGTTTTTCTTTATTCCCATAAAAGCATCTTTTTTTTTTTTTAAGTCGCATGGTGTTGTCAAATTCTCGGAGCTGTAACGGTTCTCTAGCCAGTCTCTTGGTGAGTACAGTCCCGATGCAGCATTTTCTTAATTATTTCTCAAATGTCCAGCTACAGCCCTCCAGGGCAAAAGAGCTTCATATCTAGATGCTGTTTTTCGTATACCTTTCGTATACCTTGGCCTGAAGTTCTTCGGTAAAGGCCTGCATTTCCGTCTCGTCGCTTTGTATACCCAAACTCTCCATACTCCACATATTTTTGAAAAACATCAAGCCGCAAAGAGTAGGGATACTTTTATAGGAAAAATAGGGTCCCTGAATCGTACATTCGAAATTTGTTTCCACCGCTGTCAGACGATTTGTAATTCTTCGATATTTTCCCTACACGACTCGCTAGAAATGATTTGCTCCGATCAGAATATTTACACCTTCCCCTTGATGGTGCCCTTGTTCGTTTGAATTGGCTAGCGAAATCCGTTAAGTTGACGTTTGCAAACGTCGGGAGCAAGCAGCAAGACATATTTCCGGCACCACAACGACAACAATCTCGACACCTTTACAGTCTCCATTTCTTTGACGTGACAGGAATATGTTTTTTGATAATAAAACATGTACGGTTTGCAAAGAAATGTAATTCATTTGTTTACAAACATCAGGCGCAAACAAATTAAGCGTTGGACTTAGCACTACCGTGTCACTTGAGGGTTTTTGTCGTTTGGCTTTCCTACATTCATTACGGTGTCATTTTATTATTGTCGCATAAAGCAGTTGCGTGATGACGTTTGCATCTTTTGCATATTACTACTTTCACCTTTAAGTAACATGTAGTATGACCACTACAAGTGCATAGGAAGCACTTACCATCTCTTTTTAACATTTGCTTCCTTTCGTCCAGGGTGCGCGGGCTGCTATATTCTCTGGTCAGATGTTCAGTGCATTTGCAAAAAAAAGCATGGCGTCACACTTACAGGAGTAAAAAGACCAGCTGCTGTCGACGGGTACGTGTTTTTTATGTTAGACTTTACTCCACCCTTTCCAATATCTGCTCTCTCTATGGACTCTACTTCTTGTTTAAGAAAACGTAAGATGTTTTTTACTTGCCTCCATCAAAGGAAAGAGTAGAGCTACTATCAGATGATCCATCCTTGCCTTGTTCCCCGTCATCCTTCCGTTTGTATGCGGTGGTAGTCCATACGTACTTCACTTGGCATTTTAAAAGAATTGTTTTCCACATTATATAGTAATGTGATGACGGTAAACCTAGTGCTGTGAGTGAGCGGCTATATGCGATTACGGTGTTATATAATTGTCTTTGTCTTAAGGCAACTGCATCTTTCCTATGGTGAACGACAGGGAGCGCCATAAGCTGTTGCATCAGTTTATCAATTAATTTTTCGTTGTCACCATATTCTTCCTGTAAGAGAGATATAGCACCAGCGTAGCACGCATCTGTTGGAGAAAATCCTGCTGTGGTTTTTGCCGCGTTTCCCGTTAAAACGGACTGCAAATAATTAAATTTCTCAACGCCGGTAAGACTGTCATTTTCATGCACAGTTGTGCGGAAGCTTTCTCAAAAAGGAATTCATTTGTGTTGATCCCCGGAACATTTTTTTTTTTTTTTTTTTTATTTATTTAAATTCCTTATATGAATTCCGTAATAATTCACAATTTGGAATAACATAACAATTGACATAAAAGCTATGAAATATAAGAAAATTCAAATGGCATTCTATATTTTTTATACATATGTAAGTACTAAAAATAGAGTCGAGTGCCACATCAATGTTTAAAATTAGACAATATAAATTTGATGCATTTGGGTGGGGTGACCCTTGAGATACAAAATTCAAAAATTATGAGATATGCATATATTAATAAGATTATCAAAGAGAACATAATTATTTTATAATTTCATATAATAAACAATATAAGCTAAGACATAAATTAAACCAGAATGTCAGAAAGAAAAGATTCCATGCTGGAGAAATTAAAATTGAGAAGCCAATTCTTTACTAGTTTAAGAAATGTTCCTGGTACAGTTGTTTTTCGACAGAGGAAGTTTATTGAATATACGATGAGACGAAATATAATAAAAATTACGAAAGGCAGTAGTATGGAAAGAAGGCACAGAAACAGAGTACGAGAAGTTTCCACGTAAGTTGTATTTTGACATTAAACGAAAATTCCGATTACCAGATTTAAAAAAAAAACATTTAAGTACCTTAAAACAATACAAATGACGAACAGGAAGAATTTTTAAGTGATAAAACAAAGGGTATCTAGGATGACGCACAGGTTTACGGCATAGTATTCGTATAATATATTTTTGTAACACTAAGAGAGAATTTATTTTATTCTTAAATGTACCTCCCCAACAAGCAATACCATATTGTAATTTTGATTGAACAATACCATAGTAGATAGTATTCAATAGCGTTTTGGAACAGACATTACGCAAATAGAAAAAATGCCTAAGTGTAGAACGACAATAACTCCTTAAAGCTTCAACATGTTTCGAGAAGCACATTTTCGAGTCAATGATAAGCCCAAGATATTTAAACTCATTGACGATCTCGATTTGAAAGCAATTATCACTGCAGCTTAAGTTGTCATTACAGGTAGGAGAAAATAAGCTAGACCTACAATTGCAGGCATTAAGTTCAAATTTTCGGCACTCCGGTGAATGAAAGTAAATATTAACTTCAGGATCCGGTAATGTTGACAAGCTAAAGAACATTACCTTAGTCTTGGCACTTATGACCAAGTTGTGTTTGGAGAACCAAATTCTAAGAAGATAGAGATCCATATTTATATCTGAAATCAGGTCTAGGCGACTATCTGAACCATATGTGAGAAACCTACATCATCTGCAAATGCAGTTGGCGTACCTTTGAACTTAAGTGTAAACAGAGAGTTTATATATATAAGAAAAATGGGGCCTAATACAGAGCCTTGAGGTACCCCTAGTTTTAAAAACATAAGTTCGCTCCTAATTTCATCAATTTTCACTCTTTGTGACCTATTATTTAAGTACGACCTAAACCATTTTAACATGAAGCCTCGAAATCCTGCTTTTTCAAGTTTATTGAGAAAAATAGGGTGATCGACCATATCAAACGCTTTGGAGATATCAACAAAAAGACCAGCAGTAGCCTTCTTATTATCGAGGTTGAACATCACCTTGCCACAAAATTGTAAAAGTGCATCCTCGGTTGATTTACCTTTTTGAAAGCCAAATTGTGATGGGTTGAAAAACTTAGTTTTTAAAAGATAACTCACTATCCTATAGGAGAGAGATAGGTCTATAATTACACACTTCAACAGTAGAGTCCTTTTTATATAGCGGAATAACATCTGCAAACTTAAGTTCATCAGGAAAAACTCCTTCAAAAATACAACGATTAAAAATGTAAGACAGTACATCTATTATATAAAATGCAAAATTCTTAAGAAAGAGACTTGAAATACCATCAGCACCACAAGAATTTGAATTTTTTAAAGTGCCCAGTACTTTTAAAACTTCAAGTGGAGTTATGGGATCATATACGAAACTGTTACAAGAAATCGGGTCTTTAGTAGGTAAACAGTTGGGACAAATAGGTTGAATGGGATCTGGTTGCAAGTTGGTAGCTATATTAATTAAATAATTATTAAAAACATCAACAATGGTCGGTTTGTCAGAGACAATATGGTCATCGAAACGAATAACAGTAAGTTTCTTTGCGGCTGAGTGTCTATTAAAAATATTATTAACCAAATTCCATTCATTTTTTAGATTACCTCTAGCAGAAAAGAATCGAGAACAGTAGTAATTATCCCGACAAATTTTTTCATCGCCAATATGGGTAGCTTGGTACAATGCGGTTTTGTGGAGGTGGACCGGCGTTGAATATTTATATTGTTAATGCGTCCTTGGTGTTATACTATTTTGGTTATTTGGCTCCTATAGCTAGCTCTTGCTTGAAACTCCATATGGAAAAGCACGTGACGAATAATGAGTAATCACGACTAATATTGTGAGATCTGCAAATTACTCCTCTATATCTCTATCGTCCCGGATTTCGACACCAATATGGAAAATATATATAACTATAAAGAACGATAATCTAATCTTTATAGTTCATTGTTTTATTTTATAACTTTGCTTACAATAGCCGGGTCGAAAGTATCGTGACGATTGACAGATAGCATTTATTCATACATTGGCAAATATTTATGGCAAATTACACAATGGTGGTTTATGGAAAAAAATCGTACTGGATTTTGGCATTTTTCACATAGTGCCCTTCCATCGCTGAAGCACCATCTGTGGCTACTAATAAGATATTACTCGGAGGTATTTCTTTTTTTTTTAAACTCATCCACTGCGTGAAATATTGATTCTCCTTAAGTATCAGTTTATAAATATTTAGGAAGTAATAGAATAATTCTTGACAAATTTGTTCTTCCTAATAAAGATAACTCATCAAGTTGAATAGAAAGCCGAGATGTTTTTAAATAGCCACACAATTCATTAATCTGCACGGTATTATTGCTCAACAACATTCTTTAGGCGCAAATTATAGGTAACACAGAATCATATAGTAACACATAACATTCGCAGTAAACGGGGAAAAATTTAAGAAATGTATTCCCAATAGCTTAGAAAATATAAAATTCGTTTCATCCAAACTCAAATTCAGGGCGTAACTAGTGAGACAGAATAAAAGGATTTACTTCAAACCCACAAGCGAACTCAGAAGAATGTATACAAAATTAAAATTTTACTTTCCAGAATTAATGCTAGGACAGAAACCATAGTAAAACAATGCCAGGTTTGCAGGGCAAAAAATATGATAGACATCCAAATAAATTAAAAATTCAAGAAACACCGATACTGTGGTTCAAATTTTACATTTAGACATAAGGTAAAAGCGCTGACCGTAATAGATAAATTTTCGAAAAACGCACAGTAAAAATTCTGAATTAAAGAGCCAGCGAAAATATCCGTGAAACTTTGAGGAAATCGTTATTTTTATATGGTTTACCAGAAACCATTTTTATGGACAACGAAAAATAATTTAACTCCAAATTAACAAAATTCATGATTTGCGGGAAATTAGGCCGATTTACGAATCTTAGATAACGATCCAGAAATAATACGACAGACTTCTACAGGAAAATATCGAAACAAAAATAGACCGATCATTTAAAGTAACTTAATAAGAAATTAAGAAATGAAGACAACAATTTCAGGAAGAAATTACATTTTCAAAAATAGACAAACGTTTAGACTCAAAACTAGAAGTAAAAAGGAAATATGACAGCTTCAAAATTGTAAAAAAAAAAAATATTGTAGAAAATAAAAACAGACAACCAATGATTAATACTATTATCAATAGATAGGACATATCGTCTTAATAATATCACTAATTACATGTTTTAAAAAAATTAAATAAAATGAAAATAGTTTGTACAAAACATTAAATGTAAAATAAATTTAGTTAAAGAAGAGCTAGACGAATATGTATTACTCTCATACTCTCAAGCAACGAATTAAATAATGCAAAAGGAATTCTAAAAAATAAAAACGTCTCATTAAATAACATAAGCCAACCGCTTGAAAACGCTGAAGTTAGAGCACCAACTAATATAAACTCTTTGCTATACATAATAAGCATAGCCATTACAAATAAAGAAGTTTGTGAATATTTATGTGTTAAAGCTGTAAAAAAGAAAAACCTTAAATTGATTATTAAAATGTACTAAAATGTAACAAAACAATCTATAGAATAAAACAAGCATGTAAGCCATATAATGATAATTCAATATGTAAGGATAGTAATATTTTGGCATCCCGTATTCCCAACCTTCTTAACACCTCCCCTACCAAGCGCACCATCATCAAAAACCCTAACATCTCTATCGTAGAAAAAAATTCTCCGGACTCCTCCTCCTGAACCAGTACAACGACAAAATAAAGGCAAGCAACCGCAGTATGGATCTGATCGGAACTTTTCTCATTCGGATAAAAAATTCAACAATAGACTTGGGTAATATAACCTCCGAAGCAATCGAATTGTTAAGACAGGGACCTCTGCCTGCAGCAGCTCATCCCCTCATCAACGCAAGCCTATTTGAAGAGCATTTATCTCTAGAAATATTAAGAGAACCAATCCATTACCTTCGGACTATCAGCTGTATTCGTAATACAATACTACTCGTAACTTATTGAAATTGCCAAATCAATCAGCTGCAAGAACACCGCAGAGAAACTAGCCACCAAAGTTTTTGAAGAAGTAGCAGTTTTAACGAAACCCATTTCAAGCATCTCTGTTCAGCAACCTGACCTACACCAACTAACAACTATAGTGAGTAAAATACCATTCTTCTAAAATGTCACGCGAGTACGTTTGATTTTAAGGAGAGAAGAGTTAAGCATGATGCCGTACATTTGCTAACAACAAATTCCCTCAGCCCAATTCAATTCAATTCAATTTAATTTATTGGCATTTAATAAAAGAGGGTGGTCCGATAAGTACTTAGCCTCACCGTCAGATGGCGCCAGTATAGCAAGAGCAACTTACTATCGTGTAGTACATTCTAGTAGACGGCTACTGCCAGATCGGACTCGTAGTTTTGTTTTGACCGCGTGTCCTCGGATTTTAGAAGAATGGAAAAAGAGCAATATCGGTCGGTGATTCGATTCTAGTTTTTGGAAGAGAAATCGCGCAGCGAAAAGAGCGTTTGGATGCTGTGTACGGTGACTCTTCTCCTTCGATGGCGACCATCAAAAATTGGTTTGATGAGTTCAAACGTCGTCGCACGTCGGTTTTGCCCCGAAAAGGGCTACCACTGAGGATAACGTGACAAAAATCCACGATCTCGTATTGGCAGACCGCCGATTGAAGGTGCGCGAGATAGCTGAGACAGTAGGCATTTCAAAAGATCACGTGGGTCATATCCTGCATGAAATTTTGGGCATGAGAAAGCTGTCGGCGCGATGGGTACCGCGTTTGGACACTCCGGACAACAAGCGCAACCGTGAGACCACTTCAGAGCAGTGTTTGACGCTGTTTAAGCGCAATCCGAAGGAGTTTTTGCGTCGTTTCGTGACAGTCGACGAAACATGGAGACCAAGGAACAATCGAAACAGTGGAATTCACTCGGCGAACGTGCTCCGAAGAAGGCGAAGACTGTCCCATCGGCCGGAAAGGTGATGCCCACCATTTCTGGGATTCACAAGGTGTGATACACATCGACTACCTGGAGAAGGGCAAAACGGTCACAGGGCTGTACTATGCCAAATTATTGGGCCGATTCGACGCCGAATTGAAGAAAAAAGGGCCCCCACCTGGCGAAGAAAAAAGGGCCCCACCTGGCGAAGAAAAAAGTGCTCTTCCACCATGATAACGCACCGGCTCACACCTCCGCTCTCGCCACGGCCAAATTGGTCGAATTGGGCTAGGAACTGCTGCCCCATCCACCGTATTCTCCAGATTTGGCCCCGTACGACTTCTTTTTGTTTCCAAACTTGAAAAATTCACTCGCCGGGCAGAAATTTCAGTCGAATGAGGAGGTCATCGCCGCCACGGGGGCCTACTTTGCAGACCTCAAGAAAATGTATTTTTCAGACGAGTTAAAGAAGTTGGAGCATCGCTGGGTTAAGTGTATCGAGCTAAAAGAAGACTACATATATTGAAAAATAAATCGCCATTTCTCCAAAATATTTGTTTTTCTTTTGTAGGATAAATACTTATCGGACCAAACTCGTACAAACATTAGATACAGAAAATACCTACAAGGCCTGAAGGGCTTGTCGGCAGAAGATTAGATACAATCGTAGTGTGTTATTTAACATTTTACATAAATAATTTACTAAATGTTTAACGTTTAAGCTTCACATAAACAGAAAAAGTTTGTTTAAGCTTTAAAGCTCAGAAGGAAGTTCATTTAATACATTTGGTCTTACGACGTCATACGAGTATCTTCTTCTTGATCTAGGCATGATGTATTTTCGCTGCTGTTTCCTCCTTGTGTTGTATGTTTGTTGCGTAGGAATCTTATATTTTCTTCCACAGTTTAGGTTGGCCAGCCCTTCAAGTTTAATAAGTTGTGCTATAATTAGCATCTGTTTATTGGCAACCTGTTGCACACCCTTAACTTGTGATCTGCTCATCAGCTTCCAAAAACAGTTCTGCAATACTTCTAGTTCTCATATTTGGTCTCATATTTGGCGCTTTATCCCAAGCCAATATGCCGTATCTCAAATTTGACTCCGCTTATCCGAAATAGCTGTGTAGAAACAAGGGGCATCGATAGCTCAAATAGAAGAGCGCAAATAGAAATTGTCGAAGTTTTTTTTTAAGTGTCTCTATGTGCGTGCTATATTTCAGATTGTAGTTAATCCAAACTTCTAGGTACATGTACTTTGAAACGTTTTCGATGTACTTACAGCACTTAACCATTGTCTCCTAGCTTCTCATGGTTTTCTTCTTTATGTGAACAATTATAGACATGCATTTAAATCCTCAGCTTCACCTTCTGAATGTGTATGCGCATAACTTTCGTTTTTTCCGCGTTGATGACCAGGCCATGGTCGTGGCTCCATGATATTTCAGCATTGAACTTTCTCTGTAATATGTTTCCTGCCTCTTCAGCACTTCTATGGCTAACCTGGTTCGTGCAGATTCAAGAGTTACGCTCTTATGATGTTTGTCACACAACCTGGACGGGGTCCAGATGGTTTGTGTCGAAGATGTTCTGCATACGCATATCCCGTACTTTGATTTAGCATATTTAGCAGATCATTTACTAATAATAGGAACCTAGTTTCGAACCTGGTGGTATATCGTATTCTATTAGGTGTGCAACTAAGTTCTCGCTGTTTGTCAGGAGATGGCTACAGTAGAAAGTGCTGGTTGATTGTGGTATATAAAAAACGTCATGAACCAAGATTAGACATATGGTAAATAAACCGCCTTGGCACATTAGCGATTTAGCTTTTGCGTCATATATAATACTTTTGGCTATGTGAAAATGTCTGATTTTGTGCCAAATAATCTTCATTTGCGGGAGGTTTTGCTTTTCTTCTTTCATTCGAAGAAAACGGCAGCTGAAGCGTATCGAGAACTCCAAAAAGTTTACGGAGATGCTGCTCTAAGTTAAACAACGTGCCGTGATTGATTCAAAGACGGTAATTTCGATGTTGACGACCGTTCGCATGAAGGAAGGCCAACAGCCTTCGAAGACGCTGAATTCATTGCTCGATGAGGATCCATGTCAAACACTTGCTTGCTTCAGTATTAGGAGTTACCCGTCAAGTTATTTCCAACGATTGCATGCGTTGGGAATGATTCAAAAACAAGGACATTGGGTTCCTTACGATTTGAAGCCAAGAGATGTTGATGGTCGTTTTTTCGCCTGTGAACAACTGCTCCAGCGGCAAAAAAGGAAGCGTTTTCTTCATCGCATCATTACGGGTGATGAAAAATGGGTTCATAACAACAACCCAAAGAGAAAAAAATAATGGGAACAGCCCGGTCATGTTTCTACGTCGTCGGCTCGGCCGAATATTCACGCTGCGAAGGTTATGCTGTGTATTTGGTGGGATCAGGGCGGTGTTATTTATTATGATCTGTTGAAACCAAACGAAACCATCACTGGGGAGCGGTATCGAATTCAATTGATGCGATTGAGCGGAGCACTGCGCGAAAAGCGGCCACAATACGAGCAGAGGAACGAAAAAGTGATTCTACAACATGACAAAGCTCGGTCTCACGTTGCCAAATCAGTTAAAACCTACTTAGAAACGCTCAAATTGGCAGTCCTACCCCACCCGCCTTATTCCCCAGATATTGCGCCGTCCGATTATCAATTGTTCTAATCAATGGCACATAGTTTGGCTGATCAGCAGTTCCATTCATATGAAGACAACTGAAAATGACTTGATTCGTACCTCAAAAAAACAAACACTTCTACTATGACGGCATGCGAGCTCTGCCAGAAAGATGGGAAAAAGTTATGGCTAGCGATGGGGCAATACTTTGAATGATTCATTTGTAACCGTTTTTTGTATACTTCTCTATCTGCACATTAAAATTTCTATTCATGAAATAGTTTTTCGCGGCTCGAAGGGCCGACTGACCCAATGGAGAAGTTCGTAGGCAAAATAATTGAAAAAAAATAATGGGCGCCACGCCATTTACCTTGGCGTCTCGAAGTACTCTCCTGAAAGATCCGCGACTGCAGTAAAAGGTCAGCGTATCGTATATATATACATATAAAAAAGAAACCGATTTAATAAAAGCGAAAGAAATTCAATGTGAAATTTATTGCAATACAATGAAATGAAATGAAAGGGAATTGGGTTTTAAACCCACCCCAAAAGCGCCGCAACGTTGCCACCGTTTTGTTTACACTTAGGCCCACACTACCAATGGGTAACTTACACAACTGGTGGGGAATTCAGGATACTAATAATAATGATAATTAATAAACAACCAAAACCAAAAAAAAGAAAATAATAATTTAAAAAAAGGGTTAAAAGGTACTGATAAGTCCCAAATGAAACCAGCAACCAAAAGAAAATAAATAAATAAATCAATAAAAAAGAACAAGATGGAAAGACTCAGCCTCGGACTCGAACCCAAGTGTACTACTCGTCGATCTGATGGTCCATACTCCAGGCTACCGTTCACTTCTTAGACACCCCGCTAAAATGAAATGAAGAAAGGAAAGGAAGAAAATAGAAAGGAAAATAAACTTTTTACCTTAAAGGTATTCAATAGCTTCGCGAGGACATACGGATTTCATGTTATTATGATATTTTCAATTTTTATTTTTTTTATTTTGTCTTTCACGGCTATTCCTTCTTGCGCAAAGGACTTCCGAACGATAATTGTGTATAGTATGGGTTTAAGTCAAAACAAAATTCAACGGTAAGGATTAAATAATAAATGCAATTAATTTGCACGAATAATCGTCGCTATGAAACTTTAACTTTCTCATTGAACACAAATTTTTTTTTTTTTTTAACACACACTTTTTTAACATTGTGGCTTTCACGATGGCTAGAATCAAACCATATTTATCGTCCGATGAAACGGCAGCGACAACCAGCTGTTCAACGATTCAACAAAAAGTCGAAATCGGTGGAATCAGTTGAGTGCCCCAAAGTCATACACGAATACAACAAATACATGCGCCTTTTTTACCACATGTGCGATATGGCCATCATCAACGCTTGGATGTTACATCGACGCCACTTCGATTGTACGGTACAAACTACGAAGCCACTAAAATTGTACGAATTTATCATGGAAGTGGCCACTTGTCTTACGTAATCCGGCATACCGTTGGCACGAAAACCTGGTCGCCCATCGAATTTGGAATCGGAAATCGCAGCCAAGCGGGGTCGAGTGAATGTTGCTCCTTTGGCACCGAAGGACGTACGGCTAGACACTTGCCGGAGTACGCTAAAACTCGACATCGATGCAAAAAACCTGGCTGCGACTCACGAACTCGATTTGTTTGCCGGAAATGTCAAGTTCATCTGTACCTCAGTAGAGAAAAGAACTGTTTCATGGAATTTCACACGACATGAGATGCGCCCCCGATGCTTTTTGATCTAAATTTCTTTTTTTTTAAATCATATTCATACAATTTTTTTCGTTTATTTTCAATAAAAACATTTCTCCCATACAAATATACCTTTTGAATTTTTTTGCGAGTTATGTCCAGCGTGCCCAATCGGGCACGCACTACCTGGAATCACCAGTCACATATCAAGGTGAGTTATATGAAAAACCGTAGAACAAAAGTTGTTCAGGATTGTCTCCTCTATAACATATAATGTTTTTCTCGAAAAAAAAACTTGTGCATTAAAGCGTTAAAACAACAACTTAAAAAAAAAATATAGATATTAAAAATATTCCACCAACGGCCAACGAAAATCTTATCGGAATTGTTAAGGCAGTTGGCAAAACTATAAATTGCACGATAACTGATAACGAGTATTTATAGAACGAATACGAGAACTCCTGCAAGATCAACAATTATTGCAACCTTCTCGTCGTTAATCCGCAAAAAAGAATTCTTAAAATAAGCCAGTATAACGCATTCCATTAAATTGAACAAGGTCAGGGTAAACAACGGAATTGTTATTAATTCAATTTTGCCTGATGCCACTGTTTTCATCAACAATCAGTTGACCAAAGTAAACAAACACCTTATGTGAATGGCGAAACAGAATTCGAAACAAGAGAATTGGCGTTATGTTTACGAGAGCGCGGCAAAAGTTTTAGCAAGACAGAATGAGAACAGTTAAGCAATTATGATAACTACCACTACTGACATCAGTAAAATTACACACGCACAATAATGATTCAATTTTTACGTCATCATAAATGTGGTTTGTAAGGTGATGCATGATTTTATCAGTTTTAGTCTTAATGAAATTAAAAAAAATTAAATTTTGTTGTTTATGTTTAAATATCAGATCAATACTAAAGAATTGGAATACCGTTTGCTTAAATATAAATGAATTCTTGGAGTGTTAAAAATCATTGTACTAGTAAAAATTAACATTAACCAAGGAGAAAACAATTTAATATATGTATTCAATAGAAGGATTTAAGTCCGAGTTTTATAATCGAAATAAACGACGCCGTGGCGGCATGGAATCTTTATTAAAGACGATATAAAATACGAACGCTTAGATTCCGAAAGTTCTTCTTACGAGTCGTTGAAAATATGAACCATTGAAAACAAAAATATCATTATTTGGTTACGATTTCATAGTAGAAATGGATAACACTCTAACACAAATCAGAAATGTGAAGAAATGATCCTAATCGGAGGCATGAATATCAACACTCAAAACCGCCATATGAATCATGTTAAGGAATATGAAGAAATGTTTGCTGCTCACGAATTAATTAATCTAAGCAAAGTAGGCTTAGTATGTCATTCACTACTCGCAAAGAATGAACGATATTTTTGGCAGCTACATAATCAGTGTCTTCGTTCCAAGTTTCCACGTCTTTTTTCAAAAAATTTGATGAGATACCTAGGATCTGGAAGAATCTTAAGGAATTACTACTCACGAAGTTTTCTATCTTTTTTTCGTGAATATGTGTGATATCAAGGTTTATTATTTTTAAGCAATCTTCTGTGCCTTCAATTTTCAGTGCTTCTACCATTTTTTTCTTCTCTTGAACTGAAAGTTCGTCATCGAAAAAGGCAAGCGAAACTAGCTCTTCCGACAAATACCACAAATGATTTAGGATCTTTTTCAGCGCAACAGTAGCTATATTTTTATTAAAAGTTTCAAAGGCTTTAAGGTCTTTCAATAATTGCAAGTCGTTTCTTGGTGCTGACCATGCGGTAGAGGCTTGAAACCTGTATTTAACATAAATCATCACCGTGAAAATACATATTTCTCTCACAGCCTTTTCGTCTTTCTTCGTTAGCTTAAACTGATGCTTAAATAAATAGATTTTCAAACAGTACAAGCTTCTTGCCATCCATCTAGCTCGATGTAGACTACCAGGTCTTCTAAATAAAACGCCTTTTTCAGGAACACCTCCTAAGAAAATGATAGTGAGATTCAACAGTTCTTTGTAGTCATCTCGAGGTTGATGTACTTGTAGTTGCTTTTTGGCAAAAGAATTGATGAATGATAATTGTATATCAGGACCACTAGATGGGGCAAGCAATTTATCCACGACAGCTGACAACATAATTTCCATTATGTGGTGACGACAAGCAAGCCAAAGCATATTTTTGTCCATTTTCCGCTCCAAAAGAACGCATACTCCACTTCTTAAGCCGGTATTTACAGCAGTAGTGTCAAAACACAAACATTTTACCTTATCGCTCAAATTCCATGAATTTATAGCTTCGTAGACAGCTGACGCACATGCTTCGCTCGTCCCACGTTCCAATTTTGGAACTGCGAGTAGTTGATCAACTCCATGTCCTGATACCAAAATTGGCAGCCGATCTACAGTTTCGTGTCCAGTAATATCTTCTATAAGTTTACCGTCCCAATGGATTGTTAATGACGAATTAGGTTTAAACTCGCTTTTGAGAGACTCTGCAATAGCTTTGCGATTTTTCACACGCTGCCGACGAATAGAAGATCTATTGACATTAAATTCTGATGGATCACAACCTGCACTTTTCAAAGTAGATGTCACGACCATAGTTGCTTTTCTGTCACTCAATTTAGAGACATCAAGACTGGTGGCTAATTGGCTGTTAATAATGTCTTTTCGAGGTCGTTTCTGAGGTGGTTGCATTTCGGACAATTCTGATATGCATTCGGAGCTAGATGAAGTTGTTTCTTTACTGGACGACGAAAGAAATGATAATGAAGAAAAAGAGCACTTTTCTGTTAAAGCCGAGATTTCTTTGTTTTCACGCTCACGCAATTTTTCAAGGCTTTCTTCTTTCTCTTTCATTTTCTTACATTTGTTTAAACTTTTTCTGTCCACTGAACCAATTGAAAGTTGGCGCCGATTTTGTCGCACTGCTTGTCTTCTTCTAAAGTCATAATATTTAAAGCATCACGATGAGCAATATCAAATAAATCTTCTAATTTTTGTTGCCAGTTTTGTTCTTTTTTCTTTAATGTTTCTGAACGTTTTTTCTTGTTTTCTTTATTTTTTTTTAGATTCTGCCATTCTTTGAATAGTTTTTCAATTTTACTGATGACATGTTTTTTTAATTGAATTGGTATACTAGTTTTTTCCCACAAATTTATAACTCCGCAAGCCGTCAAAGTCGCAGATTCACGTATGGTTTTCTTTTCTTGATTTTTGTAGTAAAAAAAAAAACGCAAAACTTCACCGATGGATGGCAACGTTGATTGGTTTAATTCGGATAATAATTGACCGATAAGCCAAACTTTACTTTGATTTCTAGTACTTTTACTGAGTCCGCTACTTGTGGACGCAATTGCAAGTTGAAACGCGTTACTATGACTTTTAAAAATAAAACACGTCCGCCCTCGTTAATACTAGAACTGAAGTGCGTGGCGAGCTAAGGGTGTCTGTACGCCTACGCATGCGCACAAATCAATTTTTACTTATTATGATGTTAGTGCGCACGCGTACGTCTTAAATTGTACACTGGTCAATGTGTATAGATATGAATAATTTTTATTATTTGTGTTTTATGATGTTTTTAATACCCACATCGTTTCCCTCATTCTATTCCCTTTAATCTAGTAATAAAATATGGTGCAGTCCAAATGACACAATTCATCGTACGGAGGCTGATCTTCCGGTTTTGTTTTGTTTACGATTATAATTTTAGCAAAAAGGATACGAATACGATAAGAAAAAACCCAAAAACGAATTGCACAACCATTAAACAAATAGTCAGGGATACATGCAACATAGACGTCAGCACGCGTACAATACAAAGAATCCTCAACCACGTACGGACGAATTCTATGTGACGAGCCCTTAAATTTTGACGCGTCCGTATAGATGAGAGGTCGACGGGAGGAAGGGATAAGAAGCGATTGTCTATGCCAGTTTCACTTACACGTAAAATGTGATATAAACATCTAAATGAAACAATAATAAAACCATCATTTAAGCTGTTCTTCAACGCTTTTTGTAAAAATTTTGACAGCTGGTAGCGACCTCTAAATCTTAACTAAAAAAAAAAAAAAAACAAAACTTATTTCATATTTAGAGGTATATAAACAAATGAGAAAGTGCCCCGGGGATAATTCAAAAGTCGAAAAATAAGGACCACCCTAATATTGACGCACTTACTTAGAGAATGTAGAAAAAGTGATGAACTCTACCGGAAATGGAAAAACAATAGTGTGAACAAAACTTAGAAATAGAATACAAAAAGTTCCGTAACAAATTAAACAAGCAAATAACAACGTACAAAAGCAACTACTATGTCATGAAGTAGGAGGATTCCTGGTAAGACTTGGAGTTTGATAAACGAAATTACGGGAAGGCAAAAAAAAAACCTGGATGAGGATGTTGTCAGCAACTTTTCGATAAACAATTGTTTATCGGCACTTTCAAATGAATTCGCAAAAAAACTTCGAAGAACAAACCCTACGTATTACTCACCACTGCGATACAATAACAACGAGTCACCTTAGCTCTACAATATCTAAAACTATTTATATTGAAAAAGCTAGCATATTAGAAGTACAAATCATTATTCATACCTTAGAGGCAAAAAACTCTCCTGGCTTCGATGGTATAAGGACCGCTAATATAAAATCTCATGTCGATATTTTTGCACGCATTATAACCAAAATTATTAACATGAGTCTTGATCAAGCAAGATCCCCCAAGGGCTAAAAACAGCAGTAATACGACCAATATATAAAGGTGGAAAAATAAGGAACGTTATCAATAACTAGAGACCAATATCAATTCTACCGGTAATTGATAAATATCTGTGTTGGGTTGTATGCGTCTATGCTTGTGTAGGAGCGATAAAGGATGAAATAGAGCGATCGAGGAGTTGTACTTTTAATGATCCTTTTAATGATCCTGCTGCTGGTGCTACGGTGAATAAAAATTAAGCCACAGTCTCGTTTCAATTGTTAGAGGGAAGAATAAATGGATTAAGTGTTGCTTCTAACGAAGTGATGGATTTGATACTTGATTTTGAAACAGCAACAGATGTAACTATTCAACAAGAGTATGACAGTGCAGATGAATATAAAAATATTTTTTTAACGGCTAAACTCAAATTCAATGATTTAATATCTCAGCAAAGTGTAAGTGCGGCTCAATCAAATGCTACACCTCCTATTGTGACTGATAAAAAAGAAACCATTAAATTACCGGAAATTGAATTGTATAAGGTTAGTGGTGATATTTATGAACGGTTAACATTTTGGAGTGTATAGGTATTTAAGAAGAAGATGTGATGAAGATGTTAATTCTCGATTGGTGAACAGTTATCCACCTACTAGTGATAATTATGATAAAGTGATTAAAAGCTTAAAAAATCGTTTCGGCCTTGATGACTTGCAGATTAAAGTGTGAGTTAGAGAGCTTTTACAATTAATGTTGCAAAATCAGTGACACCATCAAAAAATATAGATTTGTAACCTCTTTACGATAAAACTGAGTCTCATCTAAGGTCACTTGAGACGCTTGGTGTGACCAATGTTTTTTCCACTTATAGGATCGGAGGATATTGCCGGAAGAGTTATTGAGAGTTCCGCAAAGAAGTGCAACGAAAAGTAATAGAGAAAATTATGAGGGTTTTGCGGCATCGGTATCACAGGATCCGTTGACTCAATTAGTAGTATTTTAGGAAAACGAAGTTGATAATGAGCTCCGAATTTCTATGGCTGCGAAAGCTTGTGATTTAACTACTGATAGTGCAAAATGATCGAGGTAATGAGAATAAAAATGTACCAAGCGCGGTTGGTTTATTAACAAATAATAAATTAATTACATGTGTGTTTTGCAATGTAAATAATGATGAAAGTGTAAATTGTGAAAAAGCTAAGAGGATGGATCTTTCCGCAAGACAAGAGCATGCAGAGAAGAATAACGCTTGTTTTAGATGTTTGAGAATTGGACATGGTTTTAAACAATGTCGCGTTAATGTTCTATTTGCACACATGAATTTAATGTGTGCCGTGATTTTAATAAAAAATAAAGTTCTAGTGCAAATAATGAGCCAGTAACAAATGAGTGTAATTTGTCTAGCATTTCTTGTGGTCCAGAGGTATTTATGCAAACTCTTCGCGTTAAACTTCGTAACGGAAATTAAAAAATAAACATTCGTGCGATTATAGCGATTATAGATACTGGATCGCAAAAATCTTACATTACTAAAGAAGCAGCTTCGCGTGTATTTTATGAGCCTTTTGCAGAACAGTTGATGACTCATTCTTTGTTTGGCGGTGCGAAGACTGGCACAGTTCCGCATAAAAAATATCGAGTTCATCTGCCTAGATTAGATAATAGCTATTCTTGCAATTTCATAGCTCTCGATTAAAGTGTTATTTGTGAAGAAATTTGTGAATTTTCCAGCCCAGAACAATGGGGGCATGTACCCGAACATTTAAATCCTGCCGATTTGCCACCGACGAGTTGTCAGTTGATAAATTCCAGATGGTGGGAGCGTCCGGAATGGTTACAACAAAAATCTGGAAATTGGCCTAGTTAAGTATCAAATTTTAATGAAAGTGAAATAAATATCGAGCTAAAAAAAGTCTGCTCTAAAAGCGCAAACTAAAAGTATTATTCTATTATCTGCAATAAAAAGTGAAGAAATCAAAAAGAATAAACCGTGGTATGTTGAAAGATTTTCTAAGTATAGCAAACTCGTACGTATATTAGCGTATGCTTTAAGATTTTATAAAAAGTGTAAAGATAAATCGAAAGGAAATAAAGTATTTGAAAATATAGTAATCGCAGACGAACGAAATAAAAGAAAGGTATGTATTACTATTTAATGAAAAAAAATGCGGGTAATTTTCTATTAAAATTAGTTCATAAAGAAAGTTTTATTGACGAAAATGATGAACAGATCAAACATTTTATGCCTTTCAAATATAACGATGATTTGATACGCCTTAAAACGAGGATTATGTTAAGAGACGATTTATTTAATTTCGTGTGTCCAGTTGTTTTACCAGGTGATCATGATATTGTTCATTTAATTATTAAAGAGAATCATAAAAATATGAATCAAGCTTCACGCATCACGAATCACGAGTTGAAATCTTAATGAATGCTTTACGGGAAAATTGTTGGATTTTAGGAGGCCGAAAAGATATACGCTCAGTAATTAAAAGGTGCATAAATTCTATAGGATTTGATTCTAAACCGTTAAAATCTACTGCTGCACTTTTGCCGTTAAATAAGGTTAGAGATGCGGCCGTATTTGAAATCGTCGGTGTAGATTATACAGGCCCCATTTATCTTAAGGGATGACAAAAAGCGCGGGTATGCTTATTTATGTGTTCTGTATACAGAGCTGTACACACAGAATTGGTGACGTCACTGTCTACAGCTTCATTTTTAATGTCGATGAGGCGTTTTATTGCTCGGAGAGGTAAACCGCGTTATCTACAGCGATAACGGTACAAATTTTGTCGGTCTGAATAACTGCATGAATCAATTAAATTTTGAAAAATTAGCTAAAGAAGTTTCAGTTGAACAAATAGAATAGAATTTCAATCCACGCTCTGCAGCTTGGTGGGGAGATTCTTGGGAGTGATTAAATGGTGTTTGAAATAGATTTTTAAAGCGTACGTTAAAAATATCTTGTTTAACTTATGAAGGAATGTTAACTATTTTAGAAGACTGTGAATCTGTTATTAATTCAAGACCGATTACTTTTATGTCAGAAAATATACAAGATCTTACGCCCATAACTCCGTCAATGTTTTTCCAGGAGATTAAAGATTTAGATAAAATTGAAAATACGCAGTTAGATGAAAGATGTTTATATGGACAAAAAATAAAAGACGATTTCAGAAAAAGATTTCGTAGCGAGTATTTAGGTAATTTAATATACAAAACATCGAAAAATAAAAGTACTAAAGAGATAAATTTGGGTGGCGTCGTTTAAGAAAACCGCATGAGCAAAGCGATAGTGTTTGTGTTGATGAGAAAGCACCGCCGGTGGAAACAAGAAGTGGTAGAAAAATAAAGCAACCAGAAAGACTTTCTCATCAGCAAATGAATATGTTTATTTTAATAATTTTTTTTTATTTCCTTTTCTCATTTTATTTTTTTTATGTATTTTGTACTTTTATAATGTATTATGTTTCTTCTACACAGATATACATATATGTTGTATTTTTTGTTTTTTACTCGCATAGTATCTCAATTATTGTATGGATTGAGATGAATCCTGTAATGTAAGTAAAGGCAATGGTGGGAGGATATTAGATTGTGTAGGAGCGATAAAGGATGAAAGAGAGCGATCGAGGAGTTGTCACTTCGACCTCGGACTTGCGTGAGGAAAGTAATCAGCCGCATGAATCGAATGTAACCATATTATTATAAAAGTTTAATAAATTCTCTTTTCTCAATTGTGCATTCTTGAGTGGTATTTATGAGCAAATTTGCAAACTTAAAATATGTCAATTTATTAATTTAACAGTCTGGAAGAGGCTATAATGAAACGGTTATGTTTCGACGAAAGAGTAATTACGTCGGCGAAAAGGTGAATTTTGAGAAAAAGTTTCCAATGAAACACTCGGTTCAAATTTTATTACATTTATTTCACTTTCGATCTGAACACATTCAAGGCTAAGCGAGAACTCACTCTTTTTACATGTTCAAGTAGTCTCATTCAAAATTAACCGTTACTTTCGTTACATATTTGTGTATTGTGAAATATATTTTTTATTTGTATATGTACGCCCTAGTGGCGGTAAAAGTAAATGACAAACAGTTGACATGAAAAGTAATGCCTCACATGGTGTTTATACTAATAATCAAACAAAAAGGAAAAATAAAAATATCGAATTCATTTGGATACGGAACAGGTTACTACCTCTTGTTCATAAATACTCCCTTATTTGGATAAATAAATATGGAAAAATAAAAGCACTGGTAGATTGTTAGGAGAGTTTGCAAATTGTGCTAATGAAAGTATAAATAAAAACCATCATGTGTTGGTATTATTATGGATTTCAGTAAAGCTTTCGACACATTCAACCATAAAAAAAACTTATCGAAGTTCTAGAGCATATTAAATTCGAGGGGTTCTTGCTTGGATATGGGATTATCTATCCTGTAGAACTTTCCGAGTGAAAACTAGAAACTCTTACCGCTAAAAATATAATAAAAAATATAATAAAAAATATAATACAAAAATATATAATAAAATAAAAATATAGAATATGGAGTTCCACAGGTTTCCAAACTGGGCCCATTAGTATTTATCTTTTACATAAATGACTTGCTTCGATTTTTTACAAACAACATCCGATTTGATTACGTAGACGATACAGGCATAGTTATTCGTCACGGGTCGCTAGACGTGGCTACAAAAATCACGCAGGAAGAATTTAACGAAGCAGTAAAGTGGTGCCATGATCATATGCTCGTAATCAACGCAAACAAGAACAAAATGATCCACATTCGCGGACCACATTTAACAAAAACGCACCAGATGATATACTTGCAGAATAATGCTTGTCCAATTACACAGGCGAAATCAACAATAGAAGTTGTTCATAATTATAAGTATCTTCGAGTTACCATTGACAGTCACTTCCTTTGGCATAAGCAAATTACCAACCTGCGTAAGGACTTCAAGAGAACACTCTGTTTGGGATTTGTAGTATTAATAATACAATACTAAATTACACAAATAACAATTCTATTATACTATTATTGTTTTATACTATCATACTATTCTTGTATTATACTATTATTCGCAAAATTGTTATACACACAGACTCAAGTATAATAATCAAATTCCAATAGGCGACTTGATCTTGCAATCTCGCCCACTTCGATGTCAACCACTGAGGCAAGCGGTCAGTTGTAAGTTCGGCAATAAATGTAAATTCAATTTTAAAACCATCTTTCGAATAACTTTCATTTCATATTTCTAATACATAGAAGGTGGTCCTTCGTTTCCGGATGTATTTTTGTCTTTAATAATTAAACACGATTCAAATAGACGTAATTAAAGTGATAAAAGATAAGAACCACGTGCGTGCAAAAAACTCTCTCGCGATTAGTTACCCCAAACGTGGTGCAATATATTAATCGGTACGAATTTCTTTATAAAATGAATAGCTTAAAGAAAAAAATCAGCTATTTGAAGGGAAGTTTAACTCGGTCGGTAAAATTCGTGGAGATGATCGATGATAAAGTGGATTTGGAGTTATTAGAACTTCGATTGAAATCGGTTTAAGAAACGTGGTCGCAGCTTGGTGAACTCCAAAATCAGTTGTTCGAACACGTGGACGAGCCTGGGTATGTTGAATCGGATGAAGATCTATCCGAATATGAAAATAAATATTTTGTAAGTCAATCTATACTAACGAAAGTGATTCGGGCAAGACAGTCTTCTGTTCCTGCTAAGACTGACGTGAATAATTCGCTAATTGAACAGCTAGCTGGTCAGCAAGCAACATTCATAGAAACTCTTAATAACTCTACGCAGACGGTTTCAGTTTCGCTCCCAAATATAACAATACCACCCTTTTCCGGCGATTACAAGGAATGGCCATCCTTCCGAAATATGTTTCTTGCATCTATTGATCAAAAATCGACTTTAACACCCACTCAAAAGTTCCGTTATCTCAAATCATATTTACGAAATGAAGCATCGAATTTAATTCGCCATTTGATAGTGTCGGACGCAAAATACGTAGAAGCTTGGGAACGCTTAGAAAAACGGTACGATCGGTCAAACATGATAGTGCAATCCCACATTCAGGAAATTTTATCTCTTCCTAAAATGACTTCGAATAGCGTGGTTTTACTCAGAAAAATTTCGGATGGCACGGATGAGACTATTCGAGCTTTGAAGGCATTAAAGGCAACGGGTCGCGATCCATGGGTGATTTATTTAATTCTTCAGAAGCTTGATCCAGAGAGTAAGGAAGCATGGGCAAAAGAAGTAGGCGCGCGGGATAATTGTACTATGGGGGAGCTCTTAGACTTTCTCCAACTTCGTTGCGATGCTTTAGAATCGTGTCAGTCGCAAAATCGGTCGCTACATTCGCGTGGTAAAAACTCTACCCCTATTCGTGCTCACGTGGTTGAAGCTCAAACTGGTAGTCAACGTTGTCCAATGTGCAAAGGTGAACACGTGTTAGGTCAGTGTACGAAATTCCTTTCGCTAAATTCTGATTCGCGCCGTGCGTTTGTTAAGGACACTTCCCTCTGCTTTAACTGTTTGAGGGCAGGACACTCATCGAGTAAATGTCGCTCCACATTCCGTTGTCGTACGTGTAAATCCCGACATCATTCGTTAGTTCATTCGGATGACTCAGTTTCTCGATACGCTGCGACACCAGTGGAAACTTCTACTACATCCCGTCCTACCCCCATCGTTAATAACTTTTCACGCCAACAACGAGTCGGCCATCGACAATCTATTCTTCCCACGATAGTGGCCAAGGTTAAAGACAGTCAAGGAGATTTCGTGAATTGCCGCTTGTTGCTTGATTCTGGTTCTCAAAACTCGTTCGTTACAGAATCATTTGCTCAAAGACTTGGACTTCCCAGAACTCATGCTCGAATTCCAATCGTTGGCGTATCTTCAACGGCAGCAGGGCACACAAGAGGCTGTATATCCATCCAAATTTACTCGCGCATTAACTCTACTCATCTTTGCATCGACGCGTTTATTCTCGGCAAGTTAGTCTCGAATCTTCCTACTCAACCTATCGAAATATCCTCATATAACCACATTCGACATTTAGATCTCGCTGATCCTATGTTTAACGTATCTCGCCCAATTGATATCCTCTTAGGTTCAGACAATTTATGGAACATCCTACAAGGAAATCAAATTAGGAACCCGGACGGGACTGTCATTGCCCAAGAAACTACCTTTGGTTGGGTCATCACCAGAGAACAAATTTCAATGTCCCTACAGTCGAACTTTTCGTTACCCTCTCTTTATTCTACACTCGATATTGATCAGCTTTTACAAAGGTTTTGGGAATTAGAAGAGGTTACTACAATATCCAATCAGTCGGTAGGCAATGATGTTGCTGAAATTCATTTTCGCCAAACCTTTTCTCGAGCTGCAGATGGACGCTACCTTGTAAATTTGCCATTCAAAGAGGAATTACCAACTTTCGGTGACACGTTAACAGCGGCACTCTCGCGGTTGCATTCCATGGAGCGTCGATTTGGTAAAGATCCGAAATTATTGCAGTTATATTCTGATTTCATGCGCGAGTATCGCGACCTGGGGCACATGAAACTAATCCCTTCCTCGGAAATATCATCTAATTCAGGCCACCAGTTTTACCTTCCGCACCATGCCGTCATGAAAATGGATAGCTCTACAACTAAATTGCGTGTAGTTTTCGATGGTTCGGTGAAGGACTCCTTTGGTAAATCACTTAACAGCACGTTGTTAATAGGCCCAGCAATCCAAAGGGACTTAGTTGGCGTGTGTTTGCGGTTTCGGCAACATCGATATGTTTTTTGTGCTGATGTTGTTAAGATGTTTCGCCAAATCTGGGTCAGTGATGAACACACTGACTTCCGGCGGATTGTTTGGCGCGACAATCCTAATGATGAGATTCAGCATTTCCGCCTTACCACTGTTACTTATGGCACTGCCTGTGCTCCGTTCTTGGCAATTCGTGTTTTAAACCAACTCGCTTATGAGGTACGATAGCCTCTGAGGTACTCCTTAATGATGTATATGTGGATGATGTGATGACTGGAACTAACTCAGTTGAAACTCTTTTAAAACTTTAATCTGAATTGGTTACTTTACTGTCGTTGGGAGGAATTACGCTGCATAAATGGAGTTCTAACTGTTGGTCACTACTGGCTGGCCTACAAAAGGAAGATTGCGAGTATTCAGCTCTTGACACAGAAGGCGGTCATAAATCGGTTAACGTTCTAGGAATGTATTGGGATCCAGCGCGTGATGAGCTATTCTATAAGGTAAGTTCATCCCTTTCTACATCTGCGTCCACACGAAGGATGCTACTATCCCACATATCACGTATTTTCGACCCTCTGGGATTATTGGCTCCATCGGTCATAGCGTTCAAGCTTATGTTCCAATAACTCTGGATAACACAACTAAAACAAGGATGGGATGATCCTTTACCAACCAATGTGGCAGAGAAATGGATTTCCTATCGGAAGGAGATTCCGTATTTCGAAAAACTTCGCATACCTAGATATTTGTACTCGTCGTCAGATAATGCTGAGCTACACGGGTTCTCAGATGCTTCATCGATTGCTTACTCTGCTGTAGTATATGCCCGCGTTAAATTACCTTCGGGAGGTTTTCAAATTACCATCATCGCAGCCAAGACAAAGGTAGCTCCCTTAAAGCCCATATCAATACCCCGTTTGGAACTCTCCTGTGCTCTTTTGTTGGCCCGATTAATACATCGTGTGAAATCGTCTTTTACTACACCTTTCTTGAAAACTATAGCTTGGTGTGACTCTGAAATTGTGCTGCAATGGCTATCTTCCCCCCCCTCGTCGATGGACTACGTTCGTCGCTAATCGCACCAGCGAGATTCTCGATACGGTTCCGCGTTCCTCGTGGCAATATATAGCGTCCGTAGACAACCCTGCCGATTGTGCTTCGCGAGGTGTTTCTCCATCTAATCTTGTCGGTCACAAACTCTGGTGGACGGGTCCACATTGGTTAGCCCTTGACGAACAAAAATGACCAGTGTCGAAATTCAATGTTGGGCGACAATCTGAATACAAGGAAGTAAAACGGGAAGAACGACATGCATCGAAACATGTTCTGTTCGGGTCTGCAGAACAAGATGCGTTAAAATCGGTTATAAACAAAATTTCGTCGTGGTTTCGTTTGCAACGAGTTATAGCCTATTGCCTTAGATTCATACACAACTGCCGGGTGAGTGAATGCAAGCGTCGTCGAGGTCATCTTCAATTGTCTGAAATTCAAACTGCAAAAACGCTAATCATAAAGCAGGTACAGGAGATATCATTTGGAGAGGATATTCAACACCTTATTAAACATCGCACACTTCCTTCAAGGTTCAGACTATTGCGGTATTCACCATTCGTGGATACATATGGACTCCTTCGCGTTGGAGGACGGATCAAGCATGCAATAATATCTATTAAACATCCAATAATCCTTCCCAACGATACTAACATCTCTTCTCTTATAGTGACCGATATTCATGTCAGCAATTTACAACAATATTGGATACTAGGCCTAATACTAGTAACCTCATTCGGAAACTTCTCCATCGCTGTAAGGTTTGTTTCATGCATCGACGTCAACGATGCAATCAACTAATGGGAGACTTGCCTCCTGCACGGGTTCAACCTACTCGCCCATTTACCAACACCGGGGTGGACTATGCCGGGCCTATAATGATCAAATTCTCGCGTTCCCGAAACTCTTCAGTCACTAAAGCATACATTGCCACAAAGGTTATGCATTTAGAGGCCGTCAGCGACTTATCAGCTGACGCCTTCCTTACTGCTTTACGAAGGTTTGTTTCTCGGCGGGGTCGATGCGCCCATATCTACTCTGACAACGGCACCAACTTCCACGGTACGCGACGGTATTTGAACGAGATGCACAAGTTGGTTATGTCGGAGCCTCATAACCGTATCATAACCACAGCATTAGCCAAATAAACTATGGAATGGCACTTTATTCCACCCTCTGCCCCACATTTTGGTGGGCTCTGGGAGGCCGGGGTGAAGTCGGTAAAGTTTCACTTGCGACGAGTCATTGGATCCAGCATCTTAACCTTCGATGAGTTAACCACCGTATTAACACAAATTTAAGCTACACTTAATTCGCGCCCTTTATCATGTTTATCAGACGATGATACAAATCCTCTAACACCATCTCATTTTCTCATAGGTCAGCCACTCACTGCGATTCCGGAGCCAGTCCTAGAAACCACACCAATGAACCGTCTAAAGCACTGGAACCTTTTACAAAGTATGGTCCAAGTGTTTTGGAAGCGTTGGCATATGGATTACTTAACAACACTCCAAGAGCGCAATAAGTGGCAGCATGCAAAGCCAAACCTTAAAGTTGGGGTTGTGGTCGTAATTAAAGAACCGAATCTTCCTCCTCCGCAATGGATTCTAGGAAGAGTTGATAAAGTTTCACCAGGAGCGGACAATGTCGTGCGAGTAGCCACCATACGAACTGCCAGGGGTGCCTTGGTACGCCCCATAACAAAACTGGCACTCTTACCGGTATCCTGAAACCATGTTCCAGGGGGGGCGGAATGTTTGGGATTTGTAGTATTAATAATACAATACTAAATTACACAAATAACAATTCTATTATACTATTATACTATTATTGTTTTATACTAACATACTATTCTTGTATTATACTATTATTCGCAAAATTGTTATACACACAGACTCAAGTATAATAATCAAATTCCAATAGGCAACTTGATCTTGCAATCTCGCCCACTTCGATGTCAACCACTGAGGCGAGCGGTCAGTTGTAAGTTCGGCACTAAATGTAAATTCAATTTTAAAACCATCTTTCGAATAACTTTCATTTCATCTGTCTAATACACACTTTACGGGCTTAATTTTCTGAAAAGTTATTCTACTCCGAAGGTATTAAAACAAGTTTACTAAGTTTATGGCATCCTGGAATGGGGCAATGCATGCACAACACAATTGAAGAAACTACAGAAACTGCAAACTGCTGCGTTTAAGCAAATCGGCGCTGTACGCGACGGAAGATCTTTCAAAGTCCTAAGTGTGCAAGCAATTTACAAGATGACAATATTTTTAGAATATCATGACAACATGCGTTTCAAGTTGGCTATCAACCACGAAAGTAACACAAGAAGTCGTGCCCAGAACATGCTAAGAACACCAATACCGTACAAAAAACTTGAGCACAGTGTATCTTCAGTTTTAAACCTACTTGCATCACATTTAAAAAATATTGTAAACTTTAAGACTAGAAAAAAATTAATCAAGAAGTTCCTTTTATCCTAAAATCATATTTTTATTTGTTTCTCTCCCTCAACATTTTTTTTCTGAATTCTTGTTAAATAATATAATATTAAATTCAAAGCTAAGATAAAAAAAATACTAAACGCACATCTAATACAGTTTAGTTCATGTACAACCTTAGGCAAAAAAGCCATTTTGCCTACGTGGAAAACCAGAACTTGTATGAAACTGACGATCTAAGACAGCCTTGGATTGTATAATTTAAATTATTTATTTATAATATAATATGAAATATTGATATATGAATGAAGCTCCCAAGCAATTCAAAAGTCAAAGGACAAAATATTTGATCAATGGGATTGTTCGTTCTATTATTAAATCAAATAATCCATTCTACCGAGCTAGCTCAATTCACAAAAAAAAAAGGAACTGTCGATTTGAAAACAGAAGCAAACTGAAAAAGTCAAATATCTACTGGTTTTCCTTAAAAAGAAAAATAAAGTGACGGAATTTAATCGTCTTTAAAGATCTGAGGTAGGGTATATTCAGCATACACAAAAAAAAAAAAAAAAATAGGTCTGCATCATGTGCGACCACACGACAAAACCGGAGATGATACATGCGCATAAAATGCAGACATTGATCTACCCCTAACCATTACTCTTTCCCGGTTGAGACAAATGTATGGTGTAGTGTATCCACCAAACAAAGTAAACTCTTCCTACACACTGCATAATACTCATAACATAATAGTGTCATGCGACACCAAAAAAAGCCAAATACTGGACCGCACACGCCAATGTGCTGACACAATAAAAAAGGCAGGCAGAAAAATTTTAACATAAACACTACCCAATTATTCCGATAGGTATGTGTTACAAATGATATTCTATATCACAGAGCATAATATTTAATGTGTCGTCTTAGAAGTGACTCTTTGTGGGAACAAAATGCAGTGTAGCCAAGATATGACGGCACGCGACCTATTAATATGCATTGGAAATGCTAGTGGGGGAAACACTATATTAAAACCTACCGATTGGAAATAAGTTCAGATTCAACTAGACCACCGACCAGACTTGTTTCTTATCTTGGCAAACCCCTATTGCATTCCTTCCTTGGCCTACGAATACACTTTTCCTTTGGCAGACACCTGTGTTATTTGTGCAATGTCAAGCCAACAATTATTTCTTACAAAGGAAACCTGAATGCTACAGCCGCTGCTCCGATAACTACAAACGCTGATACTTTTACCAATAAAACCGCTGTTGAACTAATCTCATACGCGAAACTGATGCCACCGACGCCACTGAAGCCGACCCCGCCGCCTCAACCACCGACGATATAAAGGGTCCGCCATCTAACGTTTTTTTTTTTCAAGTAGTGCTTATTTCGTGAATGGTAACACTTAGCTCATGTCTGATTTGACAGATAATTAGTTTTATCCTTCCGCTGAACGAATATGGTTGTGTATACGCTTGAACAACGCTTCGCTAAGTGGGCCTGCGATCGACTTACAGAAGGTGCCGATTTTGCCAAAAAAATCATCTTTTCAGATGAAGCTCATTTTGATCTTGGCGGGTATGTAAACAAGCAAAATTGTCGCATTTGGGGCACAGAAAACCCGCACGCATACATTGAAAAGCCGGTGCACCCAAAACGAGCCACTGTTTGGTGCGGATTTTGGTCCAGAGGCATAATTGGGCCATTTTTCTTCGAAAATGAGCAAGGAGTGGCCGTTACAGTCAATGGCGATCGTTATCGGGCCATGTTGAACGAATTTTTGTTCACAAGCATTGAAGAGGAGGATATTGGCAACATTTGGTTTCAACAGGAAGGCGCTACGTGCCACACAGCCGAAGCTACACTCGATGTTTTGCGCCCTGTTTTTGAAGATCGCATTATCAGCCGCAGAGCTGATGTCGTTTGGCCACCTCGGAGCTGCGATTTGACACCGTTGGACTATTATTTGTGGGGTGCCGTCAAAGATAAGTGTTACGCCGACAAGCCAGAGACAATTGACGCTTTAAAGGACAATATTCGTGAAGCCATTGGTGAAATACAGCTGCACACAATCGATAATGTGCTTAAAAATTGGACCGATCGTGTAGGCTACTGCATGGCCCGCCGAGGCAGCCATTTGAATGAAATTATTTTCCATTATTAACCGGAAGGATTGTACTTTCAAATAAAAAAAGAAATTTGAGAAAATATTCAGTAGTTTTTTTTATAGCATTTTCAAAAAAAAAAAAATTATTTGGCGGACCCTATATATGCTGACGCCCACGATCGACAAAGAACAGACGATGAAACTACTAAGGAGCGCTTAACACAAATTGTTAGTAACTTAAAATTAATCATTCAGTTGCCGATGAAATAGTTGTTCAGCCTGCTGGGCAAACTAGAAAAAATAAATTGCAAGCCGCCTCAAATCCGTCAGAACGGGCTTACGTCGTAGATGATAAAACTTTATTTATTCCAAAGCGCTGGTAGATATAATTTTTGGTAACTATTTGCAACCAAAGCAAATCGAATTTAAAACGTATGATTATGAAATGCACATTAGGTTAACTAAGGATACTCCTTTCCACTCTCTGCCGCGCCGTTTATCATTTCATGAGAAAAACGAGTTACGCAAAATTACTGATCAAAAATCATCATTCATTCGGGTTTATTATTAGGTTCGTGTTTTACATCCCTTGATTTTGACATATATCTTTTGGAACTTAATGTCTCTCATATCAAGGTGGCTGTCGCATCTCCACAAGCAAATGGGCAAGTTGAACATGTAAACAGAATCATTAAGCCTATGCATAGTAAAATAAGTGAACTCGTAAGCCACGCTAATTGGTCCAGTATGTTGGGTCGAATAATACTGTGAACTCCACTATAAAATAGACGCCAATTAAGCTGCTGTTCGGGGTAGAGCAGAGAAGTGAATAGGTTGATGAATGACAAAATCGGTGCAACTTCATAACGCGATTTAGCTATTACTGTCCGCCTCGGAAGCTATTACCAAGTCTCAGGAGCATAATTATCTTCTCTAAGCCCGCGAAAACTTAGGTCAGAAGACGACTTTGTTGTGATACGTAACATAGATACGTCGGGACCAATAAGAAATATTTACCGAAATACCGCGGCCCATATATTATCCATAAGGTTTTATCACATGCCCGGTATGTCACTAGGGACATAGAGAATTGTCAGCTCACTCAATTGCCATACGATGGCGTGGTTGAGGCTTCGAGTATAAGAAAATGAATAACAGACTATAGTGCACTGAATGATCAGACGAAACTTGATGCACTTATTAGAATGTGAGTAGTCGTAAGTTGATTCAATCGAGGTCGATTTTAATGTCAGTAATATACTGTATCTAATACTGAAAAAAATGTACCCATGTTAGTACTACGTTGGACATTCTGTTTTCTTGGACGACCGTCTGGAGCTGTCAAGATTTTTAAAAGTCAAAAGGTCAAATTCGACCAATGGGATTGCTCGTTCTATCGTCCAATCAAACAGCCCATCCTATCGAGCTAACTCAATTAAAAGAAAAAAGAAGTGGCAATTTGAAAACAGAAGCTAAACGAGAAAGTCACGTTTCTACTGTTTCTTCTTTTAACAAAAATAAAATAACGCTAATTTAATCGTCTTTAAGAAGCTATAATAAATTAATGTGCTTTATGAGTTAAAAAATTGGATCTACTGCTATTGTAGAAATCGCATTTTTCTTGAATTAAAAACCAATACTTAAATGCAAACAAAGAGGATAAATCTAAAAATCAAAATGGAAACCCATTTAATTTATTGAGTCGTAAAAAAGTGTCTAGAGATAACAAAAGTTGTTTAATTAAGACCTAGAATTAAGGGACTACGATCGATATTTCATAATGTATTGTTTACTCTCCTTTCCATTGATCACCACTTCTAGTTAATAAATGTGATAAAGTATTCAAGTAAGCATTCGTGTGTTAACAAAGTAATTACAAGTCTAAGCAGATCAAAAATTAATATCAAATACCACAGAGTCTAGGGTTAGACACCTACCCCTAACATACAAGACTTAAGAAAAAATCGTAACAACAAATTTTGTTGGTAAGCGAGTGTTATTAAGAGAGCAGCAGAATAGGAGACCAAATAATTGTAATATTAAATATATTTATGTATAAACTTTGATGTAAGACATATGAATTCAGGCTTAAAACTCAATCGCAAATCTAAATAAAAACACGAAATTGACGATTTAAAATTTGAAGGGATCAATAATATTACTGTTTATACAATTTGTATAGTAGGAGCGTTTAATATCATTAATAAAATAATAAAATGATATAAAATAAAATTGAATATCAAAATAAATGATTTCCAGATTGGTGGTTCGCAAGGCAAATCCTGGAACGGCAGCTACTGGTTACTGGCACGCATATTTTGGAGCACGCTATGAATGAGGAAATTTCCTGTACTAATTCTGTTAGACTGTTAAGACTGGTTACATCACCGCTGCATTGTCCCGCAGATGTGTAGACTACCCAACCACTGGGTTAAGGCGATGTTTGAAAGCCGTATTACATCAGCTACATCCGGAGAGCTTTTTGTGACAGTTCGGGTGTCGACAAGGTGGTGTCATTTCACCCCTCCTCTGGTCGATTAGTCATTGACTACCTACTCTACAAGTTAACCAATTCCAATTATGAAGTCATCGGATACCCCTATGACCTTGTAATTATTGTTACAGACAAATGCGATTAAGGCGTTTAAGGCGTTCTGACTGGTGTAACAGAGAGTGTTCATCCATAAACCCAAATAAGACAACTTAGTCCCGTTTATAAAATGGAGGAAAATTGCCTTGCTCCGTCTCGATCGGAAACTTTGCTGGAACTGAAACATCAAAAACAAATTTGCAAAGGCGACTAAGGCACTGTGAGCCTATCGACGCACTTAAAACCGGGGGATTGAAACCCAAGGTAACCTACTGGCTATATACCGCGATAGTAACTAAGATCTATTATCACTTATGCGTCTGTTGTATGGTGGACAAAAGTTGAACAAAAAACTACAACAATTAAATTTCAACGCCTTCAGAGACTAGTATGTCTCAGCATTGCAATCAACTTGCCCAACGGCAGCCCAAGAGGCACTGATCAGAATTACTCCACTGTAGTGCAAACCTTCTCGCAGAAAGAGATCATCCATGTATTGTAGATCATTGGGTCACATGTCCTTACGATTAGATTCTGGATCCCTTTTCCAGTACAAAAATAGGAGAGTCCCGACAGTTACCAGAAGAACTGATGAAAGTATGTAACTACAAATGATGAATTTAAATTTGAATTTAAAAGCGGTTAAAGTCACTGAAATTCAACGTAATGTTGCTTAACGTAAGAATTGGCGGATGCAATACAATAATTCCTTTTATTGCGAATTACATTGACAAGAAACAAGTATATCATGCATGCATTATACCAACTTAGTAAAAGCGAGACGGCACATCCCACACATCAGAATATTGATCCATGATTATGTGCCTTGACTCAGGCTTCTCCTTTTTTTTTTTTTGTTAAATGGTCTTGAACCCTAAAGCTGGAAAGTCGTAGCGTAATTGAAAAGAACTATAAAAAGTAAAATAAAACTGTGATTTCATTATTGTATAAGTGACTAATTTATTCCGCAGGTTATAGGCCCCTTCACCAATAATGTTTAGATTATTAATTTAAATTACAAGTTTATGAAAATAATAAATAAAATAATTCTTTGATAAATTAAAAACCGTAAATTGTGGTTATGTCCACACAGAATCTTCTCGAAATCAAGAGGGAAGCCACTACAATTGTGTGCGTTTATGTAAATACTTAAAATTTCGGCGGCACAAAACCGGGACATTATTTGTGCGTATGCAGAACTTAGGCGACGGGCTGGCAACCCATTATATGTGTGTGTGCACTGTTGTGTGACCAAGTGAAGCTTAAAGCAAATAACAAATTGAATAAAACTGTGAAATGAAAAAAAAAATAGGGGAAAGGGAAAAAATAACATAAGATCTTTCGACGGCAAAAATTACTCGATCTAGAAATTTGGAATCAAATCACTCTTAGACGAATGTAATGTTCTTAATCAGTGGAAAAAAACATAAGAGTCGCGAAAAATTATAGAATTTCTAGATGATTCTTTTCACAGTTTCGTAACCCGAGGGTGCACCGGAAAGGAAATTCTTGGAAATCCTTATGGCATATATGAGGGCAAGAGTCTGGCGTCTCAGCTTTCAATTAGAAAACAACATCATTTAAGTCTGATTATTGTTTGTTTGATTTTTGAACTAATATCCTCTGGTGCAACAATTGAAGAGATGATCAAAGTGTCACATTCGTTCTTAACACCTCCTTCTTCATATAACAGTATTACAACTGCGGTAGAAACTTTAGCAGAGGAAAGTGTAACTTTCGTTTTTGTTAAGAATTGGTTATAAAGACACCAATTTCACAGTTTTCAAGCCGCAAGAAATGATGAAAACAATAACCATAAAATGAATAAAAATAATAACAAAAATAAAAATATTTAAAAATACTTACAAATATAAAATGAATAAGAATATAAATGAATAAGAAATCAATGTCACTACTTTAATAAAAAGGGGTATTTTAAAACAGTAAGTTTTGTTTTTGAAAGGCTTAAAAACAACAACAATAATAATGATAATAATTAATAACAAACAAACTTACAAGCACTCACACACGGCCACTGCACAATAAAATACTCCTTTCGCTTTTATGATAAAAATAATGAATAATGCACCAAACAAAAATTCTGCCTGCATTTCATTTATTCTGGACTCGGGTGCTTCTGATCACATGTTTAATGATAAAAACCTACTTATACATTGCACTGAGTTGAAGCAGCCAATTGAGATGAATACTGGTACATACAATTTGTCAAAAAAGTGTTTACACTCGGTGGGATGGGATGAGGTGGTCGTGGTGCAATGGTAATCATCACCGACTGTTGAGCCGAAGGTCTCTAGTTCAAATCCGTCCATAGTCAAGGACAATTCCTATACCGAAAAACTGTGATACAACATCAGTTGTGAATGAGTGATGATCAAAAAGAGCTTCAAAATTCATACTATGTGTGTGCATTTCCAATAGAACACCTTAATGACTTGGAAAAAAAACCAACGCAAATTCAGTGGAATCTCTCAAGTCCTAACTAGGACAACCACCCCCGGAGAGTAGTGAACGAACATCTTCGACACAAATCATCTGCACCCCGTCCAGGTTGTGTGACAAACATCAAAAGAGCGTACACTCTTGAACTTGCACGAATTATAAAAACAAAAAAACACGGTAAAAAGAAAGGTATTTTACTTCTTCATTGCAAATATAAGCACTACTTTTAACTTTATTCAATTTCTGTTTTTTTTTTACTTATAACAATTAACATTTCAAAGATTTTCGTGCAGGGACGGGTTAAGAATATCCCTGCAGTAATACCTCTCGCTTGTCGTAAAAGGCGACTAAAACAAAGGTAAACAAAAATCACATCTAGGCAATTTAGAAAACACCAAGGTGAGCATAGGGACACATATACCACCATTAAACTGCCCCACAAGTGTACATGCAAATCAGTGGGTTGACACGACTGGAGATCACCGGTGTTGTAAGAGTAAGATCAAACAAAAAAATCTGGAGCATCCCAAACCGGGAAACCTGCCGCTACTTTCTCAGGTCAAACCGGCGGACCCCACAAGCGGACCAGTAGAGATGCAGTTAAGTGGGAAGGTTATAGTCCTACACTTGTGACCATAACAACGCCGGAAAAAGGAGAAGAAGAAGAAGAAGATAACAATTAACATTTCAAAAATTATATAGAATAAAAAAAAACTTCATTTCATTTAAAAATAACAACAGAACAAAAAAAACTAAGAGGGGACAAAAATTCCGCTGTCAAAAAAGTGTTTACACATTTTATTCAAATTCCTTTTTCGCAGTGTATACATCGTCTCATGACGGTACCGTTATGGCGGCTTGTTATTTTCTGTTTTGTAACAGATGTATGAAGTAGGAACAAACATTTTTGTGATACTTCTGATATTGAGAGTGCTTAGTTTGTTGTAATTGATCTGTTTACTATGCCTGGTAAAAGAATATCACTTGACTAGAAGCAATTGGTTTATTACAACAATTATCAGGCCAAGAGGGAGATAGCCGAGATGTTTTCTTCATGCAAGAAAACTACATATTTACAATATTATAAATTGAGCAGAACGGTAAAATCGATTGGAGAATATTGTTCCAAAAGGTAGGCAAAGTAAGTTATCTGCCAAAAATGAACGCTGTTTGCTAAGAAAAGTGGAAGAAAATCCCCAAACCTCAACTAGAGCTTTGGCAAGGGAGATAAAGGAAGAATGTGGTGTACAGGTTTCCTACGAAACTTCAAGGCAAATGCTATTAACACACAAATACTCATCAAGAGTTGCGCGAAAAAAACACTGTTTTCACCTCAAAATATAGAAAAAACGCTTATCGGTCGCTACAGAGTATAATATTCACTGAAAAGATAATTGAGATGATGTAATCACCCCTATTACGTTTCTCGGAAGTCGAAAACGACTTGAGTCGGATGTCGAGTCGGGTCGATGGAAAATCTAGATTCCGTAGTTTATTCGACCGACTAGACGTGTACTAGATTTTTTTTTTCGGCTGTCAGTACAATTTTTTCTTTTTTGACAGCTCACAAGCGAAATTTCGTGTTGCGTGAAAGAATAGTTTGTGTTAGAGTTGAAAATAAATAAATATGATCAGTGTTGGACATTTTATGAGTAGCAGCGAGGACGAAGAGGATGAAAATAAAAAGAAACTGCTACTTCTTAATAGGAAAACGCGGGTGGAGTTCCGAATAGTACTCACCCCCGATTTTTTTCAATTTTTTTGTACGTATAGCCTAATGTATCAAAGTTAAAAATCCAAAGCGGTTTTTGGCGCAAATGACTGGAAAGGACTAAAAGGATGTGCTAAATTTGAATATCCTGCAGAAAATATCTTGAAAGTTACAACAGCTATATTTATAAGTGATATCGCAAATTAAAGCAGAAATTAAGTGCTTTTAACTGATAATAAAATTATAGTATATAGTTTACAAATATTGAAGATATCAAGTATTTTGGAAAAATAGGTCAATATTTTCAAGGAAACATATTTTTTTTTTGGAATTATAAAACTACATTCGAAAACCTTTTTAACGATACCAAACATGCTATACTTTTCGTTAAACATCACCTTAAGAGAGGAGTTTTTTTCTTTAGAAGTGACATTCATCAAGCTTGGGTGAGCCCTGGGAGTAACATTTGTATAAACAAATGTTTTTCCCCTCGTATAACGGCGATAACGGACCCAAGTAAAGACAACCGATGATGAAAAAGCTTTTCGTCTCTTGTTGAGTAGAAACTGTCCACAAAGGTAGACCTAAATTTTCCGCGATTGTTCATACTTTGTATTTTGCAATGGATTTAACGTATAATTTATTTCAATTAGCAAGTATTTAAGTGATCATTCGAAAACTTTGCAGTGGTTAAGAGATTTGGACTAATTCCAGCGACAAAGTATTGTCATAAGCATAAAAAATATATGGTATTAAATGAATTAAAATTAATATGTGGATTATTTGAGTGTCGTAAGACACGCAAATACTATCATTGTGAAAGTGTTGCAAATAATACGTGGTTTGAGAGATGTCGTATTTCACCTGAAGTTTGCATACTAATTAAGTACTTATTGTTTTTCTTTAAATATGTCATTTGAACAAACCATCCGGGAAAGTTCAATTATTGATGGAAAGCAAGTTTCCCGTGAGACAGTTGCGGATCGGTTTTCGTTTTGTCGAGAAGTCTGTATGTTGGCGTTAGACGAACAATTCGAGGACGAGGATCAAATAGGAGGTGTTGGTCAAGTTGTTGAGATTGACGAATGTAAAATTGGTCGTCGTAAATACCATAGGGGGCGTGTTGTTGAGGGTTCTTGGGTCTTAGGCATTATACTTCGTGGGAGTCCTTCTCAATACCGTCTCGAAATTTGTCCCGAAAATAAAAGAGACAAAAATACTTTAATAAGTCTAATACAAAAACATGTGAAGTTGGGAACTACTATCCACACAGATTGTTGGAAGGGATATATGGACTTAGAATCTTTCGGATATCATCACTTTACTGTCAATCATTCCAAAGAATTTGTAGATTCCGAAACAGGGGCTCATACCCAAAATATTGAGTCGTCGTGGCGGTGGATGCGTCGTCAATTATCTCGTGGTGGTGTCCGTGTCGACAATATGGAGCAACATTTATGCGAATTTTTGTGGCGTCGTCGCGTCAGAAAGTTGAAATAAGATCCTTTTAATCAGTTGCTGAAGGATATTAAGCGCTGTTACCCTGGTCAATGATTTGTATTGTCAAATTGACGTAAATTAAATATTATATTTATATTTATTTATATAAATTTATTATATAAATATTTATATTGTGTATGTGTGTGTGTATCAAACTGTATATAAATAATGAAATGTGAAATAAATGTTATTGTAATTTGAATTTTGATATAAAAATGTTATATTTAAAAGTTATTATTCAGGACTAAATTTGTAAAGAGAAGATGGAATAATGATAAATATTAACAAAAGAGTACTCCTGCCCGATTTTGATAAAATTTGAGTATATGGTAAAGGGCATTCTAATATTTTGATACACATATGTATGCACAACCTCATACTTTGCACTTACCCCAACTTTGCACCTACCCTAAATCCTACAGTGAGCCCAAGCAGGGGGGTTGCAGGGGGGCAGCATGCCCCCCCATAGGTATTTCACTGCGATTTACTTATAAAAACGGCGACGCACATATATACATATGTATTCATGGCAGAAAAAAGAGCATTTTTCATTCCTTTTAGCTTTGATGAATGTTACTTCTGAAGAAATAAACTGTTCGCGTAAGGTAATATTTTGTGAAAAGCATGTTTGGTACCATTGAAAAGGACTTCAAATGTAGTTTTATAATCCCGTAAAAAACATATGCCTTTATAATACACTTTCTTTTTTAATTTTTTTTTCCCTTGAAAATATTGACCTATTTTTTCAAAATTCTTCATATCTTCAATATTTGTGAACGGATTACTATACTTTTGATGTCAGTTAAAAGCACTTAATTATTGCTTTAATTTGCAGTATCATTTACAAACATAGCTGTTGCAGTTTTAAAGATATTTGAGTTTTATTTCTGCAGGATATTCAAATTTAGCACATCCTTTTAGTCCTTTCCAGTCACTTGCGCTAAAAACCGCTTTGGATTTTTAACTTTGATACATTAGACTATACGTACAAAAAATTTAAAAAAAATCGGGGGTGAGTACTATTCGGAACTTTATCCGAAAACGCTACGAACCAAGGCAAACCTTTTCGAATTACCGGACACAAAGTTAGTCTTTATGTTTGTTGGTAAATCCTCTTCTCCTGATGTCGGTTTCCATGTTTGCTGATTTGAACCTGATCTAGTCAATGCTACCTCTTCAGATAAAATGACTTGCTCCGGATCACCGAATGAATAGCCTTTAGGCTGAACCACGTCATTCACCGCTAGCATATCCACCACAGCTTCCTCCACAGCAGAAAGAACTTCCTGGTCAAATGGCCCACCACCCTTCGCTTGTTTTTTTTGGTTATTTCTGACCACCTTCTTTTTTGTTTTATACTTGAAGTCGCTCCACACCCATGATATATTTTCAATTTCAACTTTATTAAAACCTTCATACAAACCTTCTGCCAACCGTCACCATCTCTTGATGGAGGACCTAAACTGTTTAATTTAACAGCAAGCGGACTCCACTCACCTTTTGTATCGACTTTATTTACCGATCTCGAAAAGCCCCTTGCAAGGTGAGGCTTTTCTAGCATAAATGCAATCAAAACCTCAAACTGCCTTTTATTTGTTATTTTAATTTTTTTTACTGTCGACAATTCCAGATCAATCTGAATGTACAAATATATATATAAAATGTACCTGTTAATAAACAAACGATTTACTTACTTTCTTTACGCGCGATCAGTCGTTCACATTTTTGTTATCGACTTGAAGTGGCATTTATCTGCCCGCCAGGCGACAAACAGAATGCCAGTCGAAGTCGAAAATACATATGTTCTTATCTACTACAAAATGCAAATCCGACAAATGGAATTTGCTACATTGCGAGTCGGTCGAAACAAAGTCGATTGAGAGTCGAAACCGACAAACGTAATAGGGGTGAATATTTTGCGCCGAAACGGTTATAATACTATATTACATCCAAACTCTCCAACAAAGTGTGGCGCAAGCCTTTACAAGACGAATCCAATCGGAATATCATTCCAAATATCGCTTCACTTGTGTATGTATGAGCGTACATATCAAGCAAAGGCGTTTGAGACTCAGTCTCTATTTATAACACGATGGACACCTAGAAATACTTAAGCATTTTGCAGACTCATTTCCTCAATTTTAACAATAGTGATGAAAGAAAAAACCAACATTTAAATTTTATTAAGACAATGACCCAAAGTATAAAGAGCTAGCATCAGGAGCTGCCTGCTTTACAAGTGCAGCAAAGTTCTGGATACACCAGCCCAGAGCTAGTTGTAGTTTTTGAATCTCTAACATATGTACACATTTAAATTTTAATTTGGATAAAAGAAACACTTTCTTGACAACGGAATTTTTGCCTCCTCTTAGTTTTGATTTTTTGTTTTGTTTGGGTTTTTAAATAAAATGAATTTTTTTCTATTCTATATGATTTTTGAAATGTTAATTATTATAAATAAAAAATAAAAATTAAATAAAGTGCTTATATTTGCAATGAAAAAGTAGAACTTGCTGTTTGTTTTTATCGTGCGTAAGCACTTTCTCGACAAACTGTACGTGCAACAGCAAAAGGTACTGCGATGCAAAATAGGCCAACGCACACGGGAGTATTTCTACCAAAGAAAACTGATTTTAGTGGAGAGGGAGTTGAAATGTGTACTATGCAGTATGAAACGGAGTAAAATCTTCTACTTCGCATCGAGTGGTAGAACAGGGCAGTAAACTAACACATACACAACTCTTTATCTTTCGAGTCTGTACATTTTTGTCTGGTGTATTTCAATCGTAATTCGTCACTAGCACTATGAAACAAGCTTCACATATACAATTTTTTCTGCCGGAATAATTCATCCCGCGTGCGCTTAGAGTAGAACGTTACACCTGTTTTCCTTCTGGTAAAATTACTATGTAATTTTTATTGATCAATATACACATTATTGTGTAACTTATCTTATTTCAAATGAGTCTGATGTGTCCATATGTTTCAAGGGTTTCAAAGCTAAGAGTGAACATAATTTCAAACTAAAAGTTCTAAATTTATATACTGACAGTGTCAAATGAAATGCGAGACTATTGTGTCGAAAAGGAAATTAGTTATCATTTAGCAGTTCTTTATACGCCACAGTTAAATAGCGTAGCCGAAAGCATGATAAGATCAAGTTTGGTTAGTTAGTTTTAAATTCATTTTTATTTCATATTATCTTAGATCTATCTTACCCTAGACAAAAATGCTTAAAACTAACTTAACTAACTCGTATCTTAACAAACATAAATATCTTACTGGCCCTAGACGGACACTCTAAAACGAACAATACAATTTAAATATATGTCTTTCAATTACTATAGAAAGTATAGTGTCCGCCAAATAACTTTTTTTTTTTTTGAAAATGCTATAAAAAAAACTACTGAATATTTTCTCAAATTTCTTTTTTTATTTGAAAGTAGAATCCTTCCGGTTAATAATGGAAAATAATTTCATTCAAATGGCTGCCTCGGCTGGCCATGCAGTAGCCTACACGATCGGTCCAATTTTTAAGCACATTATCGATTGTGTGCAGCTGTATTTCACCAATGGCTTCACGAATATTGTGCTTTAAAGCGTCAATTGTCTCTGGCTTGTCGGCGTAACACTTATCTTTGACGGCACCCCACAAATAATAGTCCAACGGTGTCAAATCGCAGCTCCGAGGTGGCCAAACGACATCAGCTCTGCGGCTGATAATGCGATCTTCAAAAACAGGGCGCAAAACATCGAGTGTAGCTTCGGCTGTGTGGCACGTAGCGCCGTCCTGTTGAAACCAAATGTTGCCAATATCCTCCTCTTCAATTTTTGTGAACAAAAATTCGTTCAACATGGCCCGATAACGATCGCCATTGACTGTAACGGCCACTCCTTGCTCATTTTCGAAGAAAAATGGCCCAATTATGCCTCTGGACCAAAATCCGCACCAAACAGTGGCTCGTTTTGGGTGCACCGGCTTTTCAATGTATGCGTGTGGGTTTTCTGTGCCCCAAATGCGACAATTTTGCTTGTTTACATACCCGCCAAGATCAAAATGAGCTTCATCTGAAAAGATGATTTTTTTGGCAAAATCGGCATCTTCTGTAAGTCGATCGCAGGCCCACTTAGCGAAGCGTTGTTCAAGCGTATACGCAACCATATTCGTTCAGCGGAAGGATAAAACTAATTATCTGTCAAATCAGACATGAGCTAAGTGTTACCATTCACGAAATAAGCACTACTTGAAAAAAAAAACGTTAGATGGCGGACCCTTTATTTGGTTCTACAGTATATAGGTACATATGCATAACAAGAAAAAGAAATTTTGATGATAAATCAGTAAAAAGTATTCTTGTACAATAAGTTACGAACCAAGTATAGGACTGAAACTTTCGCAATTGAATGCCCTAATAATGATTTTGACTCATAGAATGATAGTATGGGAAGTACGGATTATAGCATTCCCAATGAGAGTACAAATGATTTTGAGTCCCAGAATGAGAGTATGGGAGATATACATTATAACATTCCGAATGAGACTAGGAATGATATTAATACTCTGAATGAGGATATGGGAGATATTCAGTATAAGAACACGGAATACGAAGAATACGTCGACTGAGACTACGGATGGTAAAGATAAGTCTCCAGTTCCTTACAGACTTATGAATAAGTATCTTCTATATTCACAAACCCTTTTTAATGAAACGTGAACCTTTCTTGAAAAACCAAAAGATGAAAATGTTGTTGATTGTAGATGGATTTTTACAATAAAGAATAGTGAACTGGTTTAGCCAGTACCGTACTAAATATAAATCTATTGCGGTTTCAGACAACAATATTTGATTGCTTATGATGAAACATTTGCGCCTGTAGCAATAACAACTAGCTTTCATTTCATTTTGTCGTTATCAAATCAGCTTGATTTGAAAGTATTATACATCATATGCATGTGAAACCTGCATTTTTAAACAGGCAATTGAAAGAGGAGGACTATATGAAAATTCCTCAAGGGTTGGATTGTAAAAATGACAAAGTTTGCAAATTAAACAAATCAATTTATGGTCTTAAGCAAGCGCCTAGATGCTGGTATGAAATGTCTGGAAAAATTTTGAAAATTTTGGATTTGTTAATTCTGATGTAGATAATTGTATTTGCTTCGTCGATAAAGGAGACATTCATAAGAACGTATATTTATTATTATATGTAGATGATCTTGTCTTGTGATCTTGGGAGTGAGGGAGCGAGCAAACAGAGCAAAGAAGTTGATCGTGCTTAACATGGCAAACACCAGTTTCGATCTCTGTCCTGTGGCCAGGCTCCACGTGGCCTCTCCTGGATAGCTGGGTAGTGAACCGTACGGGTAGTGAAATGCGTACAGCGAACCTGGGCCTTCAGGTTGGGGGTTGTGCTTAGGGTTAACATCCCTATCGCGGAAAACAAATCTTATTATGAACCAACAACAAACCTCGGATACGGACGGATACAATATTGACAACCCATATAAAAAAAATATAAATAATATATACAAAATATGCGAATCGGCACCTGGAATGTGCGGCCCCTTAACAGACCAGGTGCAGACAACCGGGTGGAAATAACCCTCGACGGCTACAAAGCAGATATAACTGCACCCCAAAAAGTGCGATGAGATGGAGCAAGCAAAAAAGGATAAATAATGTGATATTTATTACAATAACTGCTACAGGGTAAATAAACAACGCCTATTCGAATGCAGATTTGTTATTCGAGGAAGTTTCCGACAAACAATCTTAAGCTTCCGACATATAAGCAAACGCCTCATAACAATCCGCATCAAAGGCAACCTCGGGAATATAAGGTTTATATGCGTTCATACCCCTACCGAAGAAAGCAATCATCGACTCAAGGATGACTTCTAATTAATTAATTAACTACTTTGCGTCGGTGGACTGGTCTAACCATTCTTTCCGGTCTAAATCTTAATGAAGTATATAATACATTTTTAAATATTTTAGAATACGGATTCATTGAGTTTGTGCCACGCGTTACTAAAAAACAGTACTTAAAATTGCCGTGGCATAACAAAAGGCTGACAAATTTAAAAAATGCGAAAAACAAAGCCTTCAAACTATTCAAAAAATCAAACTCAGAAGCCAACAGGCAACGCTTTTGTCAATTGCGGCGGGAATATGAATTTCTAAATAAATTTCTATATAAACAGTATGTAATGAACACTGAATCTCACATTTCTAGTGATCCCAAATCTTTCTGGACATTTTTAAACAATAAAAGGAAGCAAAATGAGACTTTGCAAAATATGGAATTCGATGGTATAATATCCCATAGCACTGAGACAAGTTGTGAGCTATTTGCAAAGTTCTTCGAATCAGTCTATGTTGATCACTCGAATATTATTCCACCTTCTTTTGATGAAGGTGTGAGTAATATAAGTCTTGGATCACTATACATCTCTACTCATGATATACTGCAAGGCATTCATTCTTTAAACTCTTGTTCAAATCCTGGTCCTGACGGTGTTCCGTCTATTATCCTAAAACAGTGTGGTTCTTCTTTGTCGTTACCGTTACAACTAATGTTTAATATGTCTTTATCGTCGCGCACATTTTTAGACGAATGGAAAGTTTCATTTATAACACCAATAGTCAAAGCTGGATCTCGACAAAAAGTTGAAAACTATAGAGGTATCTCCAAGCTTTCAGCTATTCCGAAACTTTTTGAACTAATTGTCACAAAGAAACTGTATTTGAGATGGAGAGATCCTACCACAGGAACGACGGTCGCAAGTTTTACGAAAAGTAAAACGAACATGCCAGGACTATAAAGTCAGAGGAGAAGCCTGTAGAGATATAGACGGACAACTAGAAGTAGAGACACAGTTGTTGCTGAGACTATGGAACAACCATTTCCGTAAACTGTATAACGGCGATGATAGATCTGAAAACGCTGTCAGGCAGAATGAATCATTCGCAACGGACGAAGGTACAAGAGAATTCCGTCCACCTGAACTAGATGACATAAAGCTTGTAATTTCGAAGCTTAAAACTAAAAAAGTCGTGGGCGCAGATGGCCTGTCTGCTGAGCTATTTAAAGCGACTGGAGATGAGTGGCAAGGCAGGTTGCACCAACTCATCTGTAAAATATGGTGGGATTAAAGCATGCCCAACGAATGGGATCTCAGCATCATTTGCCCAGTCCATAAGAAAGAAGATTCCTATAACTCTGCCAACTTTAGAGGAATAAGTCTCCTTAACATCGCATACTAAATCTACTTGGCCGTACTGTGTGAACTCCTGAAAGCCTTTAAGGAGAATCTGATAGGTCCCTATCGGTGTGGTTTCAGGCTAGGTAAATAGACCAAATGTTCACACGGCAGATCTTGGAAAGGACCCAAGAATTCCAAATCGACACACAACATCTTTTTGTCGATTTTGAAAGCGCATATGTCAGTGTACAAAGCGACGAGTCAGATTGTGCAGGATGACAATGGAGAATTCTCGCTGCTCCATTGAGGTCGGTAGCGAATTAACCGAAACCTTCGATGTTAAAAAAGGATTTAGGCAAGGTGGCAGTATGCCTTACAATGAAAAGTGTTGTAAAAGAAACCGCGGAAAGCAATCTAGGCTATTTGTATATACATATAACTAAGCCCCAAAAGGAAAACCGTAATTTGATGAAGAATGCGAGGAAAAAAACCCGTAATGGTTTAAGACTTCAAGGCTACGAAAAAAAGTCAGCCCTCTCCAAAGGAAACGCATGAAGAATGTACAAGATAGCGATGTCTGCAGGTATAAACGCGTTGTGAATGGAATAATCGAGATCGGGTTTTATCCGCAACGATGGGGAACTAGTTTTGGACGACGAAAAAGTTGCAGCCCAATGAAGGAGATATTTCGATAGACTGCTGAATTCACATGCCAAAACTCTTAAAGACCTACGATCGTTTCTAGGCATGTCAGGCTACTATCGCCGCTTCATCAAAGACTACGCGAAAATAGCGAAACCTCTGACATCCCTTTTAAGAGGGGAAGACGGACGAGTGTCCAGGCACCTTTCCAAGAACAAAGCCATTGAACTCGACACAGATGCAATAAACTCTTTCAACAAAATTAAAGACTCACTATCTTCCCAATAAGTTATTCTAAATTACCCAAACTTTGATAAAGAATTCGAACTCACGACTGACGCTTCAAATTACGCGATAGGCGCTGTCTTATCCCAAGACAATAAACCAATCATCTTTCTATCACGGACATTGACTACAACTGAAGAACATTACGCCACTAACGAGAAAGAGATGCTTGCAATCATTTGGGCTCTCAACTCGCTTAGGAACTTCCTGTACGGATCGAAAAAGGTAAAAATTTTTACAGACCATCAACCATTGACCTACGCGCTTAGTAACAAGAACAATAACCACAAGATGAAGCGATGGAAAGCCATCCTGGAGGAGTCAATTACGAACTGAAGTACAAACCAGGAAGGACAAATATAGTCGCAGACGCTTTATCGCGACTTCCACAGACAACAGAGGTAAATTCAATGACAATGACAGTACAGATAGTTCGTCACATAATTCGATTCCAGCGGTTGAAACTCCCATCAACGTCTTCCGTAATCAACTCATTCTAAAGATCGGAGACGAAACTAGTCACCAATTTCTTATTCCCTTTCCAACCTATCATAGGCACATTTTCATCCAACCCAACTATACCGACACAGACATCGGTAACATATTCAAAAAATTCCTTAACCCCAGCACCATAAATGGCCTACATACAACAGAAAGCATTATGGGCCAAATACAGAATATTTATCCTCTTTACTTTACTAATTTTAAAGTTAGATTCACACAATCAATGGTCGAGGACGTTACCGATGAAACCGAACAAGAGGAGAAGATTTTAAAAATTCATTCTAGAGCGCATCGTAACCCAGAAGAAAATCGAAAACAGTTACTTGAAAACTTTTACTTCCCAAAAATGGCAGCAAAGATTAAAAAATTAGTAAAGAATTGCCGAACTTGCAAAGAGAATAAATATGAACGGCACCCAAATATACCTACCCTTGAAGCAACTCCTATCCCAAAATATCCTGGCCACACAGTACATTTTGATATATTTTCCACGGAAAAAGTTTTAGTTCTGACCGCCATATGCAAACTTACGAAATTTGCAAAAACTAAAATTATCCAATCAAGAGCTGTAACTGACATTAGACAACCACTTCGGGAAATGATTTTCTCATTCGGAGTTCCCGAAAACATAGTTATTGACAACGAGCTTGCACTCAATTCAGCAAGCATCACATCTATGATCGAAGATGAACTAGGTATACGCATCTACAAAACACCACCATATAAAAGTGAGGTAAATGGACAGATCGAGCGGTTCTATTCCACTCTTTCCGAGATTATGCGATGCATCAAAACCGAACAGACCTCTCGTTCATTCGAAGAGTTACTCGAAAAAGCAACTAACGAATACAACTTCACAGTCCATTCAACAACTGGCAAAAAACCGGTTGAACTTTTCCTTGGCCGATCACCTAACACAACTCCCGAAGAATTCGAAAACAATCGCCAAAAAAATATCAAAAAAATTTTACAAAAACAACAAAAAGACATTAAGTATCACAATAAAAAACGGAAACCGCCAAGAACCTACAATCCAGGAGACGTTATATACGTAAAACACAACAAAAGATTAGGCTCAAAATTAACGTTTAGGTACAGACAAGAAATAGTTAAAGAAAACAAAAATACAGTAGTGATAACAGAATCAGGAAAAACCGTACACAAAAGCCATATTAGAAATTGACTAACAATCCTACCCCTTCTCTTACTATTTCAGGCATTTACTCTTTACTGCAGCAGGAGAAATTCAAATCTTGGATTTCTCTAATTCACAGTTTGTTTCATTACACACCAAGCAAAAATACAAAACGGAAACTTAAAACTGATTCACGAAGTTGACCTTGACCTATACGAACAATTTCTGACCAACATCACTCCAACTCTAGAACAAAACGAAACGAAAAACGATCCCTTATTTCCTTACCTTTCGCATGAATATCAGCAAATACAGAATTTAATCCATAACTTTAAACCCCAAAAAACCAAAAGATCATTAAACTTTATAGGCTCTGCGTGGAAATGGATTGCTGGCAATCCCGACCGCGACGATTATATGACAATAAAAAGAAAAACGAAGAATTTACTTGTAAATTCCAACAACCAAATCATAATCAATGGTCTACATAATGAACGAATTAATAATTTAACAAAAATTACTATTGAAATTGAAGCAATGATAAAAGAGAACAAAAATATGAATAGGAATATTATATCCGAAATTCAATATAAATTTAAAATTGTTAAAGAAGAACTCGAGAATATAAATCTAGCTATTCATTGGGCAAAATTAGGCATTGTAAATTCACTTATCCTTTCAAAAAAAGAAATAAGCACAGCCACAAAAAAATTAAGTAAAGAAAATATTCCCTTTTCTACTATAGAAGAAGCCTTAAATTTCGCTGAAATTAAAGTAATAACTAATTCAGTTTCAATTTTGTATATTGTTAATATTCCAATAACAGACAATAATGTTTATGAACAAATTTTAATTAAACCTGTGAAAAGAAACGGAATAGCAATAGAAATTAACTATAAGCAAATTATAAAGAATAAAGATGAACTGCTTGGAATAATCAATGAATGTAAATCTGTAAACAATATTTCAATCTGTAAAAAACAATATCTTGTAAACATTAAAAACTCCACATGTATCCCCAATTTATTAAGAAGTAAAGAAGCATCATGCAATTTAATAAATAGTCAGCACATTCCCACTATCGAGGAAATATCACCAGGAATAATACTTCTAAACGATTTCAACGGAACTCTCGAAGCTGAAGCCGCACACCGGAACCTTACAGGCACTTTTCTAATCAAATACGAGAAAATCAACATCACCATTTTTTTTTTTTTTTTTTTTTTTTTTTTTTTTTTTAATTCAATTTTATTCAACTTTTACTTAGAGCTATCTTACGCTAGACAAAAATGCTTAAAACTAGCTTAAATAACTTAACAAACTTAAAATACCCTACTGGCCCTATACGGACACTCTAAAGTACACAGAACAACTTAAACTATGTCTTTCGACCAAATGATTAAGTTAAATGATTTAAAACAGGAAATGATACAGCTAAGAAAATTGGTTTTGATTTTTTAGAAAAACTTGGCATCCGATATCAACATCACCATCAATAACAGGGTATTCACGGCACAAGAAGTATCTACGCATACGATCCTCCCAGCAGTCTTGCAGCAAACTCCAAAAGAGAAAAATTTTCATAAGCTGTTGTCTTTAGAAATGATGGGCGAATTACATATTAATAATACAAGGCAAATTGAGTTACTCCAAGATGAACGCAAAACACTGGCTTTCACCAGCAACGGGGCCATGGCTTCCATCGGAATTTTCCTTTTAATCCTAACGATTTATAAAATCTGTACAAGAGGAAGAAATACAAAAGTCATTATTCAACAACCACAAATAAACGACGTCCAAATTCCTCCGCAATCAAAAAAGACACCAGCAACAGATGATCCTATCATTCCCCGAACAAGGTTCAACGATCTTCCATATTTTTAAGCGATTGAGGACCATCGCATTTAGAGGGGGAAGAGTTAACGGAAAATAGATCAAATTTCCGAATTGCACTCGCGATTCATTCACCCGACCCAATTAACGCTCAAACCACTTAACAGACAGAATACCTGGAAAAAGGTACGATCAAAACAGCTGATTAAACAATCCAATCAAATGCACCTCTCTTGGCGACTCAGCAAGAATCAACAATAAATGCATGTGGAGTATTAGGTAGTCTTTAGTCTTAAGTTTACCGGTTACAATAAAGGTCAGGCAATCTGCCTAAAAAAATATTTTTTTTTTAATAAATCAATAATATTTTCATTAACTTATATATGAAGCTACTGTAAAAATTTGAAGTCGATCCATGCAATAGTTTTGAAGCTACGAGTACGCCCGATTTGAAAAAACAGTTTCGAGAAAAACGAGAAAAACATTGAACCCTGGTGGACTTCTCATAAACCACTATGCCCATAAGCAATAGAATTCGGCGCGCGCTCCGAGGCGTTGCGGCAGATTTAAGAATTAGACCCCTTCCACATTGAATTTCAATATAAAACCAATTGGATATGTTTTTTAAAGTCCTTAAGTATACTTTAAGCAAAAAAAAAATATCGAATTTTTGAAAATCCTAGAGTGGTGTTACCCCTTAAAGGTATAGGAAAGAACCGCTTTACTATCCAATGTAACATACTGGAGCAGCGTAAGCGGTTCAAGGTCCTTTTAAAAGAGACCAAAATTGAGCACTTCCTATTTACGCTCAAAGCCGGGAGGCTGCTGACTGCTGCTCCTCGAAGGCGTGTTTTTGATTAGACGAAATAATTCAAGGGTGACGACCTCAAATTCTTGGGAGTCAAGTCATTCAGCATGGCGGCCAAACCTGAGAAACGGGTATTACCCTTCGTCCTGGTCCAACTCGCACCCAATAGCTAAGTACCATCACTTCCTCACCATTCCAGTCTGTAAATTGGGAGAAATTAACATGGCACGGGAACATTTTGCAATGAATCCGCTGTCAAAAGGTCAGATACGCTGCGTCGAACTGCGACATGCAGTCTCGATGCGATAAGTGTGCAAAAAAGCCACAGAAAAAAGAAATGTGGCCTGACCCAAAACAAGGGCGTTGACAGGGAGCAAGTCGAGCGCCTGCTGTGTAGGAACCGGAGGCACCATGCGAACTCTTGGGGATGGCTTAAGTTCCAATACATTAAAAAAATCAAATCTGGCTCCTAAGCAGAAGCGCCAGAAGGAACGTCCTTTATCGTGACACCCAAATTGTATGTATGTATGTATTTGTTTATTTAGTAATCGTGAAATATTAAAATAACACATGTACATATAATAATTCAAGATCTCATTATAATAGATTTACTACATAATATAGTTACACTACATTATTTTTTATATAGGAAATTACTAATCTTTTAAATCTTGGTTTGAGGTTTCAGTTTTGATTTCATTAGGAAGTTCATTGAATAGCTTTAACCCACGATAAAAAAGCATGATCTGTGTTCTGGAAGCTTTGTATAGTTGCAGTCTGAAATCCGTGTATGACCGAAGACTATATGCTAGACTATTTGATATCAAGTATTCTGGGAACATGTTGCATTTCATTTTAAAGACGAACAATAAAACAGTATAAGTTATGCGTTGATTGATATTAAACCATTTTAGATAGTATAACCTCCATCTATTAGCTTGTACCATATGAAATGTTCAATTTTTTTTGTAAAAAATTAAAAGTCAATATTTCTTTTTCACAACATTTTATTTAGTCAAAATATGAACCATTGACATCTGTAACCTTCTTCCACCGTGATTCAAGGTCCATTATTTCTTTTTTATAGAAGGCTTAATTTTTTGAAGCTAAACAGTTTTCAAAGGCTTCTATGACCTCTGCACCAGAAAAGGTGACAATCCGTTGGAGAAAAAATCAGGAGAGTACGGTGTACACTGTAGCAGTGTTTGCATCGTTTCGCGTGAGGTATGAGGTCTAACATTGTCATCCAACAGGTTCGGACCATGCCTATTGACCAATACAGGTTGCTTTTCAGCCAATTTCGTATGCATTATGTCGGTTTCCTCATAATATTTGACTGCATTTATCGTTTCTCCTGGTTGAAGAAATGAAAAGTTGATTGGTCCTTTCGATGTCCACCAGATTGTCACCATAAACTTTTCTGGGTAAAGACCAATTTCGGGGTGTGCTTTGTGTTTTCGTCTGCATCCAATCACTGCCCAGATCTTTCCACTTTTCATCACATGTGATTATACGGTGCAAAAACGGTGCATTTCGATGTCAGGCTCAACGATGCACAGGTTTTTAAGCGGTATAGGTTTGGCCCTCTTTCAATTCATAGGGTACCCACTTATCGAGTTTCTCACTTTTCCTATTTGAGATAGGTGACGACTTATTGTCATGTCCCATGTTGTGTACGATGCCCCGCACCGTTTTTGTTCTGCATCCACTGTTTCTCGTAAAATGCCGTCGTCAATTACCGTTTCCGGTTTCCAACGCGGTTCGTTTTCGAGGCTTAGATACCCCGAACAGAACTTACCAAACCAACGCCGAATGGTGCGTTCCTTCACCGCTATATTCTCAAATGCGTCATTTACGTTTTTGACAGACAGAGACGCATTACGTCCAGAGACGCATTACGTCCTAGTTTGAACTTGTAAAGGAAAAGAATTTGAATTTGAACCGTCGACAGCATGATATACAAATTCCTAGAAAAAAATAACTGTACCGGCAACGGACCCTAAAAGTCGCACACATCAAACACACATACCATTTTATCTTAACAGATGTTCACCCGACAGCTTCTAATTGAGGACTAAGTGAAAAATCTGCCATTTCATATGGTACAACCTAATATTTGGTGTAAAAATATTACATTTAATAATTGTTTTCATTGCTCTATTTTGTAGCACTTGAAGTCTATTTATATGTTGATTATAATGATTAGTGAGAGATATAGATTACCCAAAGTGAGGTTTAATTATTGTGTTATATATATAGACAGTACATAATACGGATATGTTTTTCCTTATTCGTTTTAGGAATGCTATTTTTTTCGATATTTTCTTGGTAATGTATGACATATGATTATTGAAGTTCCAATTTGACACGGAGATTTTTTATTTCATCTACTTGTTCTATGACTTCATTGTTTATTTTTCAATTCATCCTATCATTGCAGTTCAGCACCATACACTTAATTTTCTTAGTGTTAATTTTGGGCTTATTTAATTGAAGCCACTCACAGAGTTACGTTATATCACATTCCATTTTTTCTTTAAATTCATTTATGTTTTTACCACTCACAAACAATAAAGCATCATCAGCCAACAGGGAGATTTTACAATTTTTTACAACATTACACACACCAAAACATTTCTTAATACTATTCGATATTGCACCATTTACACTTATTTAATGTCTTCGGTTAGATAAATAAGATTTAAACCAATTAAGTTCAGTACCCTTTTCACCATTGCTATGTAATTTCTTTAGTAAAACTTCCCGATCAATTGTCTCGAAGGCTCTTTGAAAATCTACAAACAAAGCTATAGATTTGTATCCACTATGGCGTTGTTCTTTTAGCTTTATTATTAGTCAATTCAGAGATGACTCATATGAGCGATTAGGTCGAAATCCAGATTGATTTTCTATTAACAATTTATATTTTACACATATTTATAGAATTGATCATAAGCGCACTTTTCAACAATTTTTTTTTTTCTAGAATTGGCATCATGTTCACTGGTCTAAATTTCGAACAATCCGTCATCCTTGGTTCTTTGGGTAGGTATAGGAACAACTGTTGACTCCTTTAGGTTTTTTGGAAACTCCCCGCACATAAATTAATCATTAACGATATTTAAAATAATTGGACCAATTAAATCAAAGCAGTCAAGGAACATTTTGATATTAATGCCAAATGCACTTTTAGTGTTTTTTTTTTACATATTATCATAGTTTTAACGAAATCATATTCAACCGACTAAATTGGAAATTTGTCGCAGATTCGGCAACGATATAGTTACCCGAGATGCCTTGATTACACGGAATTGAGCTACTTATTTCATTTATACTCTCGATAAAATATGAGTTTAATTTATTGGCATTATATGGATATCATTTCCTAGTATATTATTGAATCAAACTTCACTAATTTCATACTTTGGTTCTTTAAGTACTAAGTTCTTAATTGTTTTCCACATACACTTTTGATTATACGAAGATTAAATTTTATTACAGATATAGTTTCTTTTTGCAGTTTGCAGGCATTTTTAGTATAAGTTCCTAATGTTTCTGTAAGCGATCCAGTCGCCCGGTCTATTGAAAAGAATAGCATAATCGATAGGTTCTTAAATTCACTGTCTAAATTTATCTGGAAAACTCTTTCACTTAATAAAATTCAGTGCCTGTTGCCAAGTCACCGGAGGCCGAGATGAGCCTGCGCTCGGCAGATTGGCCAGCTTCAACAACAGACCCATGAGCAGGTGACCCAAGTGGACATAATCAATGCTCCTGCCGGGCCTAGCGCATCTACTTACCCTCGGTCTTAATGGCTACGCTGATGGAGAGGTCCTTGAAGATCCTGTCGGTGAATGTCAATTCGCTGAGTAGGATCGAGCACCGAGCCGTAATTTTCAATCTGTTGACGAAAGCCCCGATGTACTTTTGGTTAGCGAAACAAAGCTAAACCAGAAGCACAAAATTAGGCACAGTTCTTACAAAATAATTAAGAGATTGACCCAACGCCACAAGAAGCGGGGGAGTTGCAATCTAGTTGCCTACTAGATTTTGGGCAAGTTTCCAATGATCTATTTCCAATTTGTTTTGACATTGATTCAACAGTTAGGGCAATACAATTCGACAAAAGGAGAAAACAGAAGATTTAAGAGTACATAACACCATACAAAAAATAATACAATATTGATTAGTTATTGTATGTTTATGACGAAATATTGCTATCAAATCAGTAGGTCTGCTTCTCTTTATTCGTCCTTTTCGGAACATTTCTTTTATTGATTATGAGTTGAGTTTAATATTTGGATGAACTACTAATTTGAGGTGATATCTTCTACTTGTGGTTTATATTTCTTCTTCTACTGTTGGAATTTTTAGGTCACGATGAATTTCGATGTTAGGTATGTACGAGTCCGCATTCCCCCAAAGATGAACCCCTATGTCCAGACAGGTTTGATGTTTGGTTTGTAAAGTAGTAACTCATTGTTAGAGGATATCTTAAAGTTCCCGCGAAGAATCCAGGACAGTTATATTTTAGTTTTATTTTGTCTCTTTTTTGCATATGGCATTTCCAATTAAGTTTGCAGATACATATTTAGCCACATTGAAAATTGGGATAGTTTTGTCCTTTATTGATTGTTGAGACCTATTTTCGTTAATGTTTAAGCTACAATCGTCGAACCATTTTTTTATTTTGTTAAAAAGTAGTTGACCTTGAAATGATAGGGTGACCAGATTATAATCGGCTATCAGCAGGATTGTGTCACCCAGAGCAGATCCTTAGGGAACTCCTGCTTTCATCTCTAGGATGTTCGATCGTTGGTCATTTTTTATCCTATACATACTTATGTAGAAATGAGGTTCACTGAAGTAGCTTTTAATGATGAGATAGTTTATTAAGTAGTCCTTTGTGCCATACCTTATCAAATGTTTTTGCTACGTCCAGGAATATCCCTACACAGTATTTCTTTTCCTCTCTGTCCGTTGTGATTTTGTTGATTAAACTGTGAATTTGACGGATTGTTGAGTGTTGATTGCGAAAGCCGAATTGATGATCAGGTAATATCTTATTATTGTTTAGTATTAGCTGTAGTCGGTCATATATTAATTTTTCAAATGCTTACCCTAGGATAGGAAGTAAACTTATCGGTCTGAAGGATGATGGATTTTTTGGGCCTTTGCCAAGTTTCCAAATTGCAGTTATTGGAGCAGCTTTTCAGGTTGTAAGAAAATATTTCAGTCAGTTGCATTATAAATAGATACGAGTATATAGTAAGTGTTCTATGGCTTTCCATTAATGGATTCATATCCTGGAGCTTTCTTTTGATTAATTCTTATTTTGACGCAGTGTTCGATTTTATTTATTACTGTTTTTTTTTTTCTTTAGATTGGTGGAGGGTTATTTTGGTTGTGGAGGTATTGTGGTATCGATACATTTTTCATTTGTGAATATATTTTCGAAGTGCTTGACTAGGATGTTTGCTTTTTCTTGGTTGGACTTGGCCCACGTTCTGTTTTTGCGACGGAGTCTGATGCGTAATTTTATTTTTGAGGTTCTTGATAGCTTTCCAGAGTGAGTAGTTGGTCTCAAGAGTTGGGGTCTAATATTTAAAGTAGGTGTTGAATTGATCATTATACGAGTAAATAGATTTAAGTTTAATTTTGAGTTCTTTGGTTGCTTTGTTGTTCTGTGGGAGCCTCGTAATCTGCCATCGTTTTCTAAGTCTTCCCTTTTCTTCTTTCTGTTGTTGAATTTACGTTGATGTAATGTAATTAGGTTGTTTTGATTTATTTAATGGTGTTGTCTTAAGTGCTGCCGCAGTTACTGTATCGTAGCAGCACGAACGACAACAACAATATAAACACAAACATGCCCGATGCAACCGTCTATATTAACAATAAGCTGACAAGGCACAACAAACACCTACTATGGCTGGCAAATGAAAAAGCCAAACTAGAATGCTGGAAATATGTTTGGGAGAGCGGGAACATTTTAGCAAGAAGACATGAGAACCCTCCAGTTACCATCAATATGGTCTGCGATGTTGAGAAAATCACACGCTCAGTATAGGTGTTGCTTTGTTAGCCAATAACATAAACAAAATTACTTATATCAAAAAAATGGAGGACACAAAAAGAAACGATACTTTACTCGGCGACATAGATTGTAGAGTAAAAGACGGTTTTAGCAGCATTTATTTAAATGAATTAAGAGGAAATTGCTATTTATGTTTTAATACAACCGCTTGCCTAGTAAAAGCGTGTCTTATGAGAACATAGAAATCTACCTCACTGAAGAAGTATGGGTTTGGTATACAGGGTGCCCCACGAGCAGTGTGCCAAAAAGCTAGAGCGTGTAGCCCTGGCCAAGACAAGAAAAAAATCGTACGGGAGGGGGGGGGGGGGGGGGGGGTCTATTCCCCCCCGTTTAGCCGGGAGGGGCAATTTTCTAAAAAAATGACTTAATTTGGAAAAAAAATTATTAAAAATCAACAGTAACAGCCACAATGCCGCGATATACTTTTTTGTAAAGCCAGAAACCTCTTCTTTGATCTTGTTTTTAAACGAAGCTGTTGTAAGGAATAGTTTTTGAGAAATTAATTTTCAAACTCAAAATTTTGAAAAAAAATTTCGAACTACTTTTTTCCAAAATTGTATGTAATTAAGTACTATTTTTTTTTCCAAAATTCAATTCCCTTATTAGTTTTTAGTTAAAAACAGAAAACCGGATGCAAAAATGTCTTGTAGTTTTTGAGAAATTAAAAAAAAACCCGAACAATTTTTTTCTAAGAAAAACCTTTTTTTTTGGTTTTAACGCGGCTGGACTTGTAGGCAAATTAATGTATGAAAGATTGACCTCTTTTTTATTATTTTTAAAAAATTCGGAGTTTTATTATAATAAATTTTCAATATGATCCCCATTTTTTAGAAGGCAAAGATTATATCTTCTTCTAATGGCTGCACATTAGTCTATGTTTGACAAATTTTCCTGCAATTTGACTCCAGCGACTTCAATCCGTTGTTCCAAAGATACTATTTCCACTTCGTAAACATAATTTTTCATGAATCCCCACACTTAAAAATCTAGAGGAGTTAAATCTGGTGATCTAGGTGGCCATTTCGTGGGGCCCCTTCTTCCGATTCAACGGTCACTAAAATGATCATCCAGCCAGTGTCTAACCCGTAAGCTGTAGTGTGCTGGTGCTCCATCTTGCTGGTAGATTAAATTATCTGCTATGGCCAAAGGAACGTTGTCCATCAAATCGGGCAAAAGGTCTCGTAGGAACTGCAGGTATGATTCTCCCTTAATAACGGCATTCAAAAACCGGGCCCCGATTACAGTTTGTCCAACAATACCAAGCCAAACATTACAGCTAAAGCGGTGTTGTGATTTATTTTGTTTTTTGTTGTGTGGATTGGTGCTACTCCAATGATGCAAATTGTGGAAGTTAGTAACCCCATCTCTGGTAAACTGTGCTTCATCCGTCCAGAATATCCTTGCAAAATAGTTTCGTTCAGTTTAATCTCGAAGCAGTAATGATCGACAAAACTCTGCTCTCAAAAACTTGTCGTTTGAGGTGAGTCCCTGAACTGGCCTAAAATGGTACGGGTGTAAGTTTTCGGTATGAAGCACTCTCCATACTCTAGATTTGGGCACTCCAAGCATAATAGCCATCCTCCTTGTACTAAGGGAGGGATTGCGTCGGACCAAATTCAAAATTCGGGTAGAACCCATCTGCGGCGGGCGGACCCAGCCGAAATTCGCAGGCGTTATCAATGAAAAAAAAGAATTAATCCAGGGTTATTCCAATAGTGTATCACTTTATTGTATCCTCATAAAACTCCGAATTTTTTAAAAATAATAAAAAAGAGGTCAATCTTTCATACATTAATTTGCCTACAAGTCCAGCCGCGTTAAAACCAAAAAAAAAGGTTTTTCTTAGAAAAAAATGGTTCGGGTTTTTTTTTAATTTCTCAAAAACTACAAGACATTTTTCCATCCGGTTTTCTTTTTTTAACTAAAAACTAATGAGAGCATTGAATTTTTGAAAAAAAATTACTACTTAATTACATACAATTTTGAAAAAAAATAGTTCGAAATTTTTTTTTTTCAATTTTTTTTCAAAATTTTGAGTTTGAAAATTAATTTCTCAAAAACTACTCCTTAAAACAGCTTCATTTAAAATCAATATGAAAGAAGAGGTTTCTGACTTTACAAAAAGGTATATCGTGGCATTGTGGATGTAACTGTTGATTTTTAATAATTATTTTTCCAAAATAAGTCAATTTTTTAGAAAATTGCCCCTCCCGGCTAAACGGGGGGAAATAGACCCCCCCTCCCATACGATTTTTTTCTTGTCTTGACTAGACTTACACGCTGTAGCTTTTTGGCACACTGCTCGTGGGACACCCTGTATATAGAGCACCTGGATTAACCCAAAAAAAATTTATAGAACAAATAGAGAAGAAGTTGTGTGAAATGAAAGGGAATGATGAGATAATTGTTATGGGTGATATAAATGTCAATGTTCGAGATACAAACTAAAATTTTGTGCACAGTTATTTAGAAATGACAGCGTCGCTTAGCGAACGTGATTACTGAATACAAAGGATAGACCCAGTACGAGGAACGAAATCATTAATAAACCACATCTTAGTACGAAAAATAGGAAGGAAGGAAGAATAGGAAAATTATTCGTTATAGAAAGTGGTTTAACTGATAACTATCCAACGTTGTACTGCAAAGGGGCACCACTTCTCTGTAATACAACACCTATCACATATGTTTGTAGAAAAAAAAGTCAATGCATTTATCTCTGACGCGAATGGGGATAAGTTACATATTTAAAGAATGTGATGCAGCTGCTCTTTATGAAATGCTCGTCTCTAAGTTTAAAGGGATATATTTAAAAGCGACTTGTGTAAAAATAGTGAAGAGGAGATGCTAAATCAACCCATGGATGACGGCCTTACTTATAGATAAATGTAAAACACGAGACAATTTTTATAGAAAATGGAAGAACAACAGGCAAAATACAAGGTATGAAGCAGAATACAAATACTATCGGAATAAATTAAACAAAGACATACTGATACCTAACTCAAATTAATACAGAGATAAATTCAACAAAATAGGAACAGATCCTCACGAAACCTGAACCTTGATTATCGAGATAATGGAAGAAAGGAACTTAAGGTTGATGATGTAATTACTACAAACTTTCCAGCCGAAATATCAGATAACGATATATCAAACGTAAAAAAATACTTCATCAGTGCGAGATAATCACATCTGCTCATAAGAATAAAACTGTTCCCAATACAATTTTCCCAGTCGAAGCTAATATTCCAGAAGTCTACAATATAATCAATCAAATAACCGAAAATAAATCCCCGGGAGTCGATGGTTATAAAGCGACCGATTGATATAAAGCGACATGCATCGATTTTCACTCCCATCCTTTGTAAACGTATTAACCTCAGCAAGGTAAAATACGAGAAGCAGTGGTGCGACCGGTCTGTAAAGGGGATGCAAAGTAGAAATAAGTAACTATCATCCAATCTTTATATTGCCAATTATTGAGAAACGTATGGAAGATGTGATCACCGACTAAGTAGCTTTATAAACAAACACTCTCTCATCCACAAAGTCAGTACGCGTCCCAGAAGAATAAAAGCACTGGTAATTTGTTAGCTGAGTTTGCAAATTTCATCACTGAAAGCCTCAATAAAAGCCACCATATTCTAGTGATGTATATGGACTAGAATAAGGCCTTCGATACGGTGAACCACACATAACTTTTAGAATCACTTGGGCATCTTGGCATCTGTGGAGTAATGGCGAATTGGCTTACTAACTATTTAGAACAACGGCTTTTTAGTGTAAAAGTCAAGGGCAGTTACAGTAGAATGAAAGAGGTTGAATATACTTATACAAATGAGCTCCTGAATGTATTTAAAAAGAGTATGCCTTTTGCTTTTGCCAACGACCTGCAATGTTGGTTCGGCATAGCTCTTTCGAAACAGCTAATAAAATATTGCAGGAGGAGTTCGACAATGCTGTTAAGTGGTGTCACGACAGTCCATAAATGTGTCTAAAACTAAGATGATGGATATCCGTAACCAACAACAGCGAGTTACTCGACAACAGGTACAGTTTAGAAACAAAGCATGTCCTTCAACACCTTGTCAGCTAATTGAAATAGTAGAATCCTACAAATATGTGTGTGTCATTTTATCTGGAGTCTACATATTGAAAAAATCCGTTCCAACATAAAGAGCGCACTTTTTGCACTTGCTCACTTAAGATACCACGCCACACCTCATACTAAAGTATGGCATACTCGCATGGGGTAATGCATCTAAAACACATATAACGAAATTGCAAAAGCTTCAAAACTCGGCGCTAAAACTCATCAACATCAGAGATACTCAAACTGGAAGACAAATCAGGGTGATGCCAGTACAACATATATACAAAATGACCCTCATATTTGACTACTATGACGACACGCGGTTCAAGAAGCCTATCTTACGCATGTTCGGAACAAGAAGACGTACACTTATTCACATCCCAAGAAACTACATCATCTACGGTAAGAGGCGGTTAGCGTACAGTGTACCAACAGCTCTAAATGAATAACCGGAACCCTTAACAAATATTATAAGAGAAACTTTTAATAGAAATGTTTAAAAATTCAATCGGCAAAAATGCATTAAAAACTTCTTTCAATCTGATTTTTTTAGCAATAATTGATTCTGATAAATATAATAATAATGTTAACAAAAAGGAAAATGTCTGTCAAAGTCTCTATATCATAACTGAAATAATTGAAGTCAAATTATCACTTGAATTTAAAATTAGCTCTATAAAAAAATTAATGTTATTTGCAATGTAATCTTCTGCAGAAAAGCCAAAAAGGCTTCGGGGGATATTTATACATATTGATTGTTAATTATAAAGGCACAATAAAGTTTAATTTCAAAAATGCAAGAACAAGGTTGCCTATGGATGTCCCGTCTGGTTCAATATGAGAGCCAGCTTAATGGAAAGGATTCGGGTTTTTGATGTGTTTGGGAGGCTATATCTCAGGACTTGTCTCGTGTTACATTGGACACCCGAATCTGAGTACACGAAATTTTCAATGTGGGCTGATCCTAGATCCGTTAATCTTCTACAACGTCGCGCCAAGATCGGCGGGATGTCGTCCAACAGCATCCACGCTTTTGGTGGATGGTGGATGGAGCGGACTGCGTCAATGGTAACTTTTGATAGGTCAGCTTGTTCAAGGCAAAGTTTGTCAAAATCCAATGGCAGACCTATAGGCTAGGTTAGGGTATGATAAGATAGGCTAGAGTAGAATAGGGTAGAAGTGGTTGGTAAATGGTTGAGAAGTTTGGCTTAAGCTTAAGGAAAAACAAAATAAACACGAAATAAAACAAAAAAGAGATACATACGAGTATTCATATAATGTATGATCCTAATTAGTTTTATATAATGAAAAAAAAAACAGGATCTGTTGCAAAGTTTTTATAAAAAAAAAATTCTTAGCCTTAATTGTTTATTTTATCTTTAATTAATATAAATTAATAATAGGGAAAGGCATAATTTCAAGTTATTCCATTTACTTTGCAGTGTCCGTATAGAGCATAAAAAGCACAAAATAGTTCTAAAAAATATGAAATAAAAATGAATAAAAAAAAAAAACGATAACTTCGGAAGATTTTAAGTCCAACAGAGAAAACTAAATTCGACACAACCTCCGCACTATACCATCTTGCCGCGAATGACCAGGATGGTTTTTGCAAAAATATGAAAGTCATTGCGAGACATACTCGATTTTATCACCCTAATTTGCTAACTAACTTATGCTATTCCCGGATTGTGATTATTTACATTATTCATGATATTCATGATATTCATTCATTCATGATATTTGCATCGTTCTGGACCTACTTTTTTTGAATGTAAAGGAAAACATCCGGTAAAAACTAAGGAGAAGAAATAGAAGTTTGACAAAGTAATTGTAACAAAATATTATAACATATAATAACTTACTTACTTTATAGTACCATAAGATCATAAATGGCAACACAGAGGTTAAGGCATTAACTTTTATGTATAATGGGTATAACTTTTATGGTTGACAATAAAGCAGTCTTGATTCAGAGTTTGGACTTTTAACATGGTGTCAGGTGAAAACAAGTAAAATAAAAATAATAAGAATAAGTGAAATCAAGATGGATAGTGTTAAAGCGCCACAAGAGTTCAATTGGCATGCAGCAAACTTATTTGAAGAATGGATTTTCTGGAATCAGAAAATCGAGTTATACCTGGCAGCAGCTGGTCTTGGAGAGACAGAAAATGACTCACGAAAATTAGCAATAGTTCTAAATTGCATTGGAGATGAAGGTTTGCGGTTGTACAATACTTTCAAATTCGAAAAAAATGCCAAATTCAAAGAAGTGATGTCCAAATTTAGAAGCCATTTTGAACCAAAAAAAAATGTGGTATACAACCGTTATAAATTTCTGGCAAACAGGCAGAAGCCGCTACAAAGTTTCGACAATTTTTTAATCGAGCTGAAAGTGTTAGTGTCATCATGTAAATACACGAATGAAGAGGAAATGGTTCGAGACGTATTCATCATTGGTGTAGTGGATGAAGTCATAAAAGAGAAGCTCCTAGCGCAGGAGAAACTGTCTCTCACGAGACTCGAAGAGTTGGTGAAAGCTTACGAAGCCAGCAAACAACAAATAACAGACATGACAACCGAAACCAGCAAGCATGTTTTGTCAGTCAACCAATATAGCATGAAGAAAGAAGCGGCAAATCGTCCTAGGATCCAGCAGTGGAAAACGAAAAATAGATCAAATACCGACAGTGAACCATCATCATCACGAGGCAAGAACTATACCACCAAGCAGACATTAACTGGGAAACTATGTGCTAAATGTGGATACAAACATACTCATTCCGGTTGTCCAGCAATAGGAAAGACATGCAAACGTTGTGGTAAGATCAATCATTTTGCGAGTGTATGTAGATCGAAAAGTATTTTGGCGCTGCATGCTGATTCCCAATGCAATGAAAGTGACTATAGTTCAACTAGTGGGGAAGATCCAGAATTTATAATAAGTGCGATAAAGGTCTATAAAATTAACAATAATATTTGGCTTGAAAAATTTGAATGTAAAAACAAAATATTAGATTGTCAATTAGATACAGGTGCACAAGTAAATCTAATTTCGTGGCGAACTGTGGAAAAACTAGGATATGGGAATGAAATATTAAAAGTTTGTAAAGTAAAGTTAAAAACATTTAGCGGTGAAAATATATCAGTAATTGGTAAATGTAATCTAGACCTTAAATGCATGAAATCAAAAATAACTTTTAATTTAGAATTTATCGTAACGAATCTCAAAGCAAATACTATTATAGGATTAGATGATTGCGCCCGTCTTGGATTTATTAATCGTTATTCTGTAACTAAATCTTATAATACAAAAGAGAAACAGTTGCATGTACACAAAATTACAAGTGACTATTCTAAGATATTCAAGGAATTCAAAAGCGTGTTTGAGGGTTTAGGTTGCATTCAAATGAAGTGTCATTTAGAATTGATGGAAACGTAGAAACGAAAATTGAAAAAACGTAGCACCCAGTGTGGATCCACCACGAAGAATTCCTTTTAAACTTCACAAAATGCTTAAAGCCGAATTGGAAAAAATGGAGGCATGTGGAGTGATTGAGAAAACTATAGGGCCAACAGATTGGGTTAGTTCGATTGTTCTGGTTGAAAAGAAAAATAATAAAATAAGAATTTGTTTAGATCCTCGAAAACTAAATTCAGCAATAAAACGTTCTCAGTTTTTATTTCCAACTCTCGATTCAATAAAAAATGACTTAAAAGACTCAAAAGTTTTCTCGGTACTTGATGCCAATAAGGGATTTTGGATGATCCCTCTTGATAAGGAAAGTACTAAGATTTGCACATTTAATACACCATTTGGTAGGTACTCTTTTAAGAGACTTCCTTTCGGGATAAAATCCGCTCCTGAGGAATTTCAAAGTAGAATGGTCGAAATATTTGGTGATCTGAATGTGCAAATCTATATAGATGACTTATTAATTCACGGGCGAAACAAGGAAGAGCATGACGCGCGACTTTTGTCAGTTCTAGAAAGAGCACATGTATCGGGGGTAAAATTCAACAAATCAAAGTGCCAGTTAGGTCTATCAGAAGTAACATTTTTCGGACATATTTTCAATAACAAAGGTGTCTCACCCGATCCTTCTAAAATAAAAGCAATAGTTGAAATGCCCTCGCCAAGTTGCATGCTTACCTATTTGAATCCATTTATTCCGAACCTGTCAAGTAAAACTCAGACTTTAAGAAATCTGCTAAAAAAATATGTGTCTTGGGTATGGAATGAGACATATGAAAATAGTTTCACTTCACTTAAGAGAGAGTTATCCAGTCCCCCAATTCTTGCATACTTTGACCCAAAAATTCCAATTGTTGTATCAGTTGATGCATCCCAATTTGCTGTTGGTGCGGTTTTACAGCAAAATAATAGGCCCATAGCATTTTCATCAAAAACCTTGACAGATTGCCAACAAAGATATGCACAGATTGAAAAAGAATTGTATGCCATAGTGTGTGGGTGCAATAAATTTCATCAATATATATACGGACAAATAGTTACCATAGAAACGGATCATAAACCGCTTATATCACTTTTCAAAAAATCCCTTGCGAAAGTACCATTGCGTCTTCAAAGAATGATTTTATCCATTCAGATTTATGACTTGAATGTAGTTTATAAACCTGGCAAGCTAATGTGTATTGCGGATACTTTATCAAGAGCTCCATTAACAGAAACTGAAGTGTTAGATAGTGAACAAAACGTAACAGTTCATGTGGGCTTGATTACAGCTTCCTTATCAATTTCAGAAGATAGGCTGGCTGAAATTCAATGTCACACAGCCAAAGATGAGACTTTGAAATATGTTTATAAATATATTTGCAATAATTGGCCCGAACATAAGCGAAACACACATGAATCAGTTCTCCCATTCTGGCCTGTACGGAATGAATTATTTTTTCACGACAATATATGTTTCAAAGGGTATACTGTTGTTGTCCCAAAAAACTTGCAAGAGAAAATGCTATCGCTTATTCATGAGGGTCATCCAGGTATAGAGAGTATGAAGCGTCGAGCAAGAGTATCTCTTTACTGGCCGGCAATAACTCACGATATAACCGAATTCGTAGAAAAGTGTGACATTTGTCAAAAGTTTCGTAACAATAACCCCAAAGAACCACTGAAATCACATGATATTCCACCTATACCTTGGGATACTATTGGGATGGATATCTTTCAATTAGATAATACCTTCTTCCTTTTGATTGTTGATTACTTTTCCAAATATATTGATTATTTTAGGCTCTCAGCATGCACTAGTTTTGCTATAATAAATAAGCTTAAGGAAGCCTTTTCAAAATTTGGTATTCCTAGAATAATAATATCTGATAATGGTCCTTCATTTGTGTCATCGGAAATAAAATTGTTTTTTAAGAGCTGGGATATTACCCATAACACAAGCAGCCCGCATTTTCCTCAGTCAAATGGGCTAGCAGAAAGAGCCATACAAACAATTAAAAAAATGATACGAAAGTGCAAGGAAACCAATACGGATCAATACATAGCTTTGCTAAATTTAAGGAATACGCTTAATAAATGTGGGTTAACGCCAGCTCAACTGCTTATGGGGAGGACTTTGAGATCAAAAATACCAATGCAAATTAAACAATTGGGACCAGCCAAAATAAACAGTTACCAATATCGGAAAAATTTAATGAAAGAACAAAAAATAGCAAAACAACGCTATGATAGGGCAACGAAACTTCTACCCCCGCTACGTGTGGGAGACAAAGTATTCTTTAAGATTAATCCAAAAGATATAAACTGGGTTCATGGCACGGTAAATGAAAAATGTAAGGAACCAAGATCATTTGTAATTAAGTCTAGCAGTGGTAAGTTCTTTAGAAGAAATAGACAGCAACTAATTCTAAGAAAAGATTATAATTTTGTAACTAACGATAATGAAAAAAACGCAAACAAAGATTTCATGCAGTTAAGGTCTGGAAAAATAAAATTCATTTAGATTAATAAAACGTATCTACATATGTATGCATATAGAAAACAAAATAAATGAAATAAATGTATAAAAGAGAGGACATGTAACATATTATAACATATAATAACTTACTTACTTTATAGTACCATAAGATCATAAATGGCAACACAGAGGTTAAGGCATTTTGGGTATAACTTTTATGGTTGACAATAAAGCAGTCTTGATTCAGAGTTTGGACTTTTAACAGTAATTCGGAGATATGAACTCCTGTATGTTCGCCTGGATATTTTATCCTCTTTTTTTGTTAGTAGTTATTATTAATTTTACCATTTAAATAAAATTAATTAACTTTTGAGATAATGAGCTGTCGATTTCTCACTTCTTCACATCTACATGCGGATGTACAAATCTACATAACCGAATGCCTCATAACAATCAGTATCAAAGCGGCTTTTGGTAGAATGAATTTGATATACGTACGTTCATATATTCTTCACTGAACAGAAAGAGGACCCAGCAGATACGCTTGTCTGACAACATTCTAACAGACTTTCATACATATTGACATATTGATTGCGAGGAATTAAATGCAATTGATATGGAGTCTTGCTTCGTTAAGAGTATGAGATTAAATTTTCATCTCTGTTGCGTTAGGAAGCTGTGATGTACAATATAAAATGCGTGAAAGACGAAAGTCACCTTAGACAAATGTTGGTAATGGCATTGATGGCAAGAGCAACATCAGCAGCAGCAACACCAACAGCAACATCAATATCAACAACAATGTTTATATAAACGACTGTATATTTACTTATTCGTGGCTATTGTTAAAAAGGGCAAATGAACTGAAGCGTTGTGGAAAATGCAAATTTGTTTGGGTGAGAAATTCAACTATTCTCATACGTAAAACGGAAGGTAGGTATTGAAGTAATTAAAAAAATGTTTTGAAGATTTTTCTAAACTTCGCAACATTTAAATGTAATTTTTTATTCTAAGATGTCTCATAATTTTTCATTTTTCAATCCTCGAGATATTACATGTTGTGATAATAGTTTTTCTGTAATCCACAACAATATTCGTAGTATGCGTACAAAATTTTACAAAAAAATTCCAGTCATGTAGCATCTGTGGATCACCTGCGAGATTTAATATTTCTTTCAGAAACTTGGATTTTTCAAAATGAAATTAATGATTATAAAATTCCAGGCTATACTTTTGTAGCCAATTGTAATCATTCTTACGCACTATTCCACAAAAATGATTTAATTGGTTGTGAAATTAAGATTCGGGAAATGGAAAGTGCCGATATTATTGTTATTTCTTGTGAAATTCCCGGTATTCGTTATTGTTTTACATGTGTTATAGATTGCACAAATTTAAAGTCAATCTCTGTCAATGTCTATCTGACACACCTGATACTGATAAGTTTCTATCATTCCTCGCTTCGTTTGGCTTTGATTGTGCTTTAAAACAGCGAACTCGATTCAAGTCATTTTTTGACCATATATAAAGACTCATTGAAACAACTTTGTCAATTATAAAATAGCTGTCTATGACTTAAAAATAACTGACCATTGCTTGACAACTATACAATAAGACTGCAGTGTTTCTCGTACCAAGTGTAGGAAAATTGACTTAATTAAACTTAAGACTCAATTTAATTTTGAACTTTGGAATAATGTTTTCAACTCGCATAATCCATCTTTTGCTTTTGACTTCTTTCTTAAAAAACTATAATTTCACTTATCTGACTGTAGCCAGCAAATTAACCACAATAATAATAAATTAAAATGTCTTAGGAAGTGGATGAATCTACCTCTTTCATTAAAAATTAAAAGAAACGTCGGCTCTATTCAAAAGTTAAAGAACATCCTAATAATGTAAGACTTAGAAAATATCACGAAAAGATTTGCTTAGAACTAAAATCTGACATTCCAAATTGCAGATCCTGTTTTCGGTGGTACTCTAAATTCGACGATCTCTAGACTACATTCCATGGAACGCCGTTTTCGATTAAATCCAGAACTTCGTCAAATGTATACAGATTTCATGGCTGAATATATTCAACTTAGCCATATGACCCGTATTTCTGTCGAACAGTATACAACGGATGCTGGTAAGCAGTTTTATCTTCCACATCACTCGGTCGTAAAAAAAGGAACTTTCGTCTACCAAAATACGAGTCCTGTTCGACGGGTCTTCAAAGGATTCACATGGAGTCTCTTTAAATAGTTCCCTATTAGTCGGTCCAGCAATCCAGCGGGATTTGGTAGGGGTATGCTTGCGTTTTCGTCAACATCGAGTAGTCTTTACAGCCGATGTCGTCAAGATGTTTCGCCAGATCTGGGTAGATGATCAGCATGCTGACTTTCAACGCGTCGTGTGGCGAGAAAATCCGAACGATGAAATTGGACACTTTCGGTTGCGTACGGTGACTTATGGCACAGCGGCTGCCCCCTTTCTGTCGGTTCGCGTTTTACAACAATTAGCTGAGGACTACAAATGGAAATATCCTACTGCTTCAAAAGTCATTCGCGATGACGTCTACGTCGACGATAAGATGACAGGGTCGTACTCTTCGACGGGATTAATTGCACTTAAGTCAGAAGCCAAATTCCAAAATGGACCTCAAATTGTCTGCCGTTGCTAAAAACTCTACCCGAAGAAGATCGCAACACATCTATGTTTGACCCTGAACATTCTACCGGTTTTGTCAAGGTGCTCGGGATGTTTTGGGATCCAGTCAGAGATCAATTCTCCTATAAAATTTCGAACGCTGGCTTCATGGATCCACCAACAAGACGATCGTTGCTGTCGGAAGTATCGCGAATATTCGACCCTCTCGGTTTTCTCGCTCCATCGGTTTTGTTGTTCAAGGTCTTATTCCAAGAGTTATGGTCTTCTGAGTTAGATCTGGTCCCTTATCGTTACGGTGGACTAGTTATCATAGAGAACTGCATCTGTTCGAGCAACTTCGGATTCCGCGTTATGCATTTTCATCACTGGAAGAATTTGAAGTGCATGGGTTCTCGGATGCCTCTTCAGTGGCCTATGCCGCCGTAATATACAGTCGTTGCAAACTTCGGAATGGACACTACCAGGTAAATATTATTGCGGCCAAAACGAAGGTAGCTACACTAAAGCTGATTTCCATTCCCCGACTCGAGCTCTGTGGTGCGCTGCTGCGTGCTCGTCTCTTCCAACGGGTAACTTCAGCCTTGTCTTCAAAACCTACTAAAATGTTTGCATGGTGCGATTCTGAAGTTGTTCTCCATTGGTTGTCGTCACCACCACGTCGCTGGGCCACCTTTCTGGCAAATCGTACGGCGGCTATTCTCGAAGTTCTGCCCCGCCATGTCTGGCAACATGTCGCTTCTGAACAAAACTCTGGTGATTGCGCCTCACGTGGCCTTACTCCTGCGCGTCTTATCTCATTTGACATGTGGTGGAACGGTCCATCTTGGCTTTCTCTCGACTCTTCAGAATGGCCCAAGCCAAGGATGAACTCAAGAGTGCTCGAAAACCTTGAAGAAAGGACGCCAAAAACTCAGGTCAGGGGGGGATGTTTAAGACACATTGTTATTTGTTTAAAATATGGAAATTATATTGTTACCATGTTATTGTAAACTTGTGATTCACTGCACAAGCACCAGCCGATATCTAATTCGTAGTTCGTTGATCTAGAACGATCATACATGCTCGCATGAACATTCGATAATATTCGATCGAACATGTATGATTGTGATTGATTCTAATACATAATCGTTCGTCATCCCACGATCGGCTGATGATTTTGCCGTTGCATTGCAAGGGCAATACACTCAACAGCAGACATCGATCCATGTTCGGTACAGTAACGCTTTTTTGCATTTTGCATTTTTTCTTTTCCTTCACCTTCATGCGTAGAACCATGGGTGGGTGGATGCTGCTGAGTGAATTGCTCCTCACTTGGATTGCGAGCTGTTGGATTCATCGGACATAGACCAAAGATAAGTACAACTTTTATAACGATTAGATATTTGCGTTTTCTTTTATATCTATTATACATATTTCGTATTGACCCTGATTTTCCTTTGAATTCGATAAATCTACAACATTTTTACTGGTCCTTCGAGCTGGATCGAATTTAAATCAATAAATAATCAATAATTTTAATTATTCGCTGACTTTATTTGTGTGCTTTCGTGATTAATCTGACTAAGCTTGGGGTTTTCGTATATTTTCAATAATGAGTGTAAAGATAAAGAGAGCAAGTGCAAAAGGGCATATAACGCGCGAGTTACGACACCTACCTGCCCTCCCATCGCCCCCTAAACCCTCAAACACCATATACCAAATTGTAACACCTGTTCCCCGTCCGTCATCCCCTGTATCACCAAAACACCGTTCAACAACCAACCTTTCCCATCGTTGCCCACATGACACCAATGTACGATCCTGTTCCCCGTCCGTCACCCCCTGCCTCACCCAAGCACCGTGGCAACAGCCAACATTTCCCATCGTTTCCCACACGACACCAATGTACGAGTACATCCGTCCATTAATCCCAAACATGCCGCCTCATCAGCAAATATATGTATATGATTCAAACAAATGTAACATTAGACCCATATTGTAATTGCACAGGTGAACTTTTCGAATGCAAAAGAATGCAAGCTAAGCGTCTGGAAGACATCCGCTTATTCGCTGCAACGAAAACTTCACCTTGGCAAACTAGGAAAAGTGAGTTCAGTTGTTATTTGTAAGCGAGACCGAACGGTCAGAAATAAAAATTGTAATTTTTTTTAAAGTGGTTTATTCAACAATCTCATAAGTGGCGCAGTCGAGTAGTTCGGTGAACGGTTTTTGTGTATACTAAATACTAAACATAAGAAATATAACCGTCGAAAAATAAAATATATTTAAAACAGTATCACTATTGAATATTCCAAAGAACACACAAAAAAAACAAAAGCAAAATCAGAGAACATTAGATTATGTGAAATATATACCCAACCGTTAAGTTTCAACTTTTAATCACCGCTGGACCTACCCCCAACTTATAACCACCGCTGGAAACCCAACCCAAATTCTATAACACCGTTGGATCGCAATGCAAGTAACACTCGCCATCCTTGGGTGCATGTAAGTCGTGTCAGTGCTATATAAAAACAAAAATAAATAAATATTGTGACAAAATAAATAAATACAAAAAAAAAAAAAAAAAATTATAAAACAAATTTCCTAGCAATTCTAACCTATAAGAAAATTAAATATACATATTAATCATATACATACATTGAAAATATACTTATAGAAAGAATTTTATTTTACCATACCTCTCAAAATCCAAACTATCATTTATATCTGTATACCCGTCATACCTATTATTTATTGTCGAGAAATTATTTCGTAAATACACATTTTTACCATACCTCTCAAAATCCAAACTATCATTTATATCTGTATACCCGTCATACCTATTATTTATTGTCGAGAAATTATTTCGTAAATACACATATACACACACATGCCTAAACAAACCGGAAAGAAGCAAAGGTCTTTCTTTCCTTACAACCTCAGAGGAATTTCCACAAACCTAAGATCTATTCCCGAAGATAATAATTCAGATAATTCCTTAAGTTCAAGCTCTAATTCCCTTAACATGTCCACTGAAAACGTCCAATTGAACAATTCAGGCCAAAGCCAATCGGTGAACCACAGTGACATTTTTAATTCATTAAGAATACCCGACGCAATTAAAGATTTGCCAAAATTCGATGGCAACCCCCGACTCCTCTACGAGTTTCTAAACAATGTAGAAGAAATACTCCTCTATATAAGAGGAACCGACAATACGCCGTACGGCCAAATTCTTCTGAGGGCCATACGTAACAAAGTTGAAGGACAAGCAAACGAGGTCCTTAATATGTATGGCACCCCGCTTGTGTGGGATGAAATAAAGCAAAACCTCATCCTACATTACTCCGATAAGCGCACGGAAACGTCGCTTATTAGAGACCTACACAACATTAAACAGTTTAACAAAACCGTAGAAACACTCTATGGTGAGGTCATCGAAATCCAATCTGCACTGTGCAACACCATTTTGATTCACGAGCGTGATCAAAATGTCATTAAAGCAAAAAAAGACCTATATGCTGAAATGTGCCTTAACTCATTTTTGAGTGGCCTTAACGAACCTCTTGGTTCCAGGGTTAGAACCATGCAGCCACCCTCGCTAGCCACTGCCCTAGCCTGTTGTATCAAGGAACAGAACATTTCCTACCAGAAAGTGACCCAGTTCTCTCGATTCCGACAATATAACAATACTAACCACCAATACCAGCCTAAACCAAATTACCCCGCCCACCAAAACAGCTGGCAAACAAACAATGCTTACCCTAGATCCTTACCCAATAGGGAAGGCCAACCAAAACACCGAGAATATACACCCCAAGGACCCTTCAACAGAAACAGCAACAGTACTCAATACAGCAAGTTTAAAAGACCCGAACCTGCATTCACAGCCCGAACCCAAACTAACCCAAGTACGATGCACCCCAGATCTAGAAATAACCCAAGCCAGCAAACGCGTAACTCGAATTTCAATTTCCAAGAAGCAAGTAACCTTAAACCGACCACCTTCCAACAACTAGATCGTTACTTCAATAGCGACGTAACTAACGTCACTGAGCCCGAGAATTTTTCCAATGTAGCCTCGAAGAACCCACAGGATACCTAGATCCTAAGGTTCACCCTACAACACTACCATATGTAAACATTTCATCACCTTTTGGTAGACCCCTTAGGTTCCTAATTGACACAGGTGCCTCAATGTCCTTCATTAACCCGGAGTACATTCCTCATGAAAACCAGATCAATTGCGAACCTGTCAACATAACGACAGTTTTTAAGAGTTACCAATTAGATAAACAGGTCAACCTCCCAATCTTCATAGAATTTAAGCAAGAAGGATACTTAAAGTTTCTCATTTTTAGGTTTCACAATTTTTTCGACGGCCTCCTAGGCCTAAATGCCCTCTTAGCACTTAATGCAAAAATCGATCTTGAAACCCATACCCTTATTACCAAAAACTCAACCATCAATATTGAACTTAAACCAAATTATTCATCCGGGAAAATAACCATACCCGCTAATACCAAAATCCTAGCCAAACTCCCCACTAATCAAAACAGCGGCAACATATTTGTTGCTTCAACTAAATTAAAACCTGACCTCTACATAACAGAGGGCCTGTACACTGCCGTAAATGGTTTTAGCACCATAGAACTCGTAAACTACTCTAAGGATGCTCAATATATAATATTGGAAGAACCTCTAAACACAGAGCAATACGAATCCACAGATTTTATCGAAATTAATAATTTCAATAACCAGACATTCGATCAAACACCCCCAAAAAATATTTCCGATCTAATTCGAACCAACCACCTTAACTCTGAAGAGCGAAAAGAAATCCTTAAGATTTGTAAAGAGTACAATGATATCATATATACCGAGGGGGAACCGTTAACATTCACGAATCAAATTAAGCATCGCATCAATACAACTGACGATGTCCCACTCTACACGAAATCATACAGATACCCCTACGTACACAAACAGGAAATACAAGAGCAGATATCTAAAATGTTGGAGCAGGGTATAATACGTCACAGTTACTCCCCATGGAGCTCTCCCGTCTGGATCGTTCCGAAAAAACAGGACGCCAGCGGAAAGCAAAAGTGGAGGCTAGTCATTGACTATAGGAAAGTCAATGAAAAGACAATATCTGATCGTTACCCATTACCCAACATTAACGAAATTCTAGACAAATTGGGGAAGTGTCTATATTTTACTACATTAGATCTAGCTAGCGGGTTCCATCAGATCGAGATGGACCCCAAACATATCCCCAAAACTGCATTTACCGTCGAAGGAGGGCATTACGAATACCTTAGAATGCCCTTCGGACTAAAAAACGCCCCATCAACATTCCAACGCGTGATGGATAATGTACTCAAAGAGTTAACGGGAAAAATCTGCCTCGTATATCTTGATGACATCATCATCTACTCCACTTCGCTCCAAGAACACCTTGAGAGCATAAAACTAGTCTTTAACAAATTACGGGAGTCCAATTTCAAAATTCAAATGGACAAATGCGAATTTCTGCAAAAAGAAATCGCTTTCTTGGGACACATTATAACTCCTGAAGGCATCAAGCCTAATCCCGCAAAGATCCACGCAATAAAAAATTTCCCTATTCCAAAATCCCGCACGGAAATCAAAGCATTTTTAGGACTGATCGGTTATTACAGGAAATTCATAAAAGACTTGGCAAAACTCACTAAACCATTAACAGGTTGTTTAAAAAAAGGAGCAAAGATCGAACTAAATCAAAAATATATAGAAGCATTCGAAACCTGTAAAAATTTATTAATTAATGACCCAATCGTACAGCATCCGGACTTTACCAAACCTTTTATACTCACAACAGACGCGAGTAATAACGCATTAGGAGCAGTCCTATCGCAGGGACCTATAGGTAGTGACAAACCAATCTGTTTCGCTAGCCGAACCCTTTCGACTAGCGAATGTAACTACTCTACGATTGAAAAGGAACTTCTAGCCATCGTCTGGGCTACACGGTATTTTCGGCCGTATCTATTCGGAAGAAAATTCCAAATAGTCACGGACCATCGACCTCTAACATGGTTAATGAGCCTTAAAGAGTCAAATTCAAAACTTGTGAGATGGAGGCTCAAACTCGAAGAGTATGATTACGAGATTATATATAAGAAAGGCAAAGCGAATACTAATGCGGATGCCCTAAGCCGCGTCAAAATCGACGGTCAAGACGAAAAGTTTGAGGAAATCTTCAACAACGAAGAAGACCTCAGTACTATACATAGTGCTCAAGAAAATTCCAATGATGGAATACCAATATCGGAAAAACCCTTAAACACATTCAATTTTCAAGTTATTTTAGAAGCCAATGACACAGGAAGTCCCATGACACTCGAAACCGTTTTTAGAAATAAGCAAAGAAGAACAATACGAAGAGGATCCTTTGATGAAAGCACAATGATCGATGTCTTCAGGAAATTCTTTCCACCTAATAAATTAACCGCTGTCTATACCACTGATGAAATCTTCGTACTTGTTCAATCCACTTATTCCAAATTCTTCTCCCGAAGTAAACTATTTCGTATCGTGCGATGTTCGGAAATTCTAATCGATATAAGACAAGAAGATGAACAGGAAAAAATCATTCGCAATTACCATGAGAATTCAAATCACAGAGGTATAAACGAGACTCATCTCCATCTGAAACGCGAGTTTTTCTTTCCAAATATGAAGGACAAGATAACAAAAACCCTAAACAATTGCGAGACATGCAAACTACTTAAGTATGATAGGAACCCCCCCAAACCAGAATATATAAAACCCGAAATCCCATTAAAACCCTTAGAAATTCTACATATCGATATTTATAGCATAAACGCCAACCAAATCCTCACCCTTATAGATAAATTCTCCCGCTTCGCTTACGGTTATACCCTAACGTGCAGAAGTAGTATAACGATTCTTAAAAACCTCAAGAATTTCATTAGCCTCTACGGCATACCCAAAAAGATAGTATGCGACCAAGGCTCCGAGTTCATTGCAAATATCTTTCGAGACTTTTGCAAACAACACAATATAATCCTTCACTTCACATCCTTTCAGCAAACTAGCAGCAACTCCCCAGTGGAGAGATTGCACTCCACACTAACCGAAATTTACAGGTTAATCTTCTCAAAAAGGAAAGAGAACAAACTTACTACTAATCACGAGGAAATACTATCAGAAACGTTCATAACGTATAATAACGCAATTCATTCGGCGACAAAACACACCCCATATGAACTTTTTTTTGGTAGGCCTTACAAATTCAATAAAACAACATCACCTTCCAACGAACACGAATACCTCACAAAACTGAATGAATTCTTAGATAAACTGTACCCGAAAATTCAAGAGGAAGCTAAATTCGTTACCGAAATGCGAACTGATAGACTTAATCAAACTAGAGAAGAACCAGAAAATTTACAGGAAAACGAGGTTATCTATAGGAAAGAGGCTAGGAGAAATAAATTAACACCCAGATTCTCGAAACATATAGTTAAGAAGAACAATAAAGCTACAATTTTAACAAAAGAAAATAAGAAAATTCATAAAAGTAAACTAAGAAGAACTAAGAAACTCAAATTATGCACAAATAACACATAAGTACATATCCACATTACCCATACATTCACGGCACATGAATGTAAACAAGATAGTATAATCGCGGCATACGATTATGAGGCTATCCATTTTAACATATTATTAAATATTATACACATAACAATCATAATCCTAAACACATACATTCACGGCATATGAATGTAAACAAGATAGTATAATCGCGGCATACGATTATGAGGCTATCCATTTTAACATGTTATTAAATATAATACATATGTATAACAATTATAATCATAATCAAACAGATCATTGCATTTAGTCCCCGCAATCCCCAATCCTTCTTTCCAGTTTCCCACTCATATCCACTCAATTAATAGAAACCTTCAATATCCCCAATAACCGCGGCATACTCCCTCTTATGCTAGGACCTGCTAGAATTATCAATAGCTACGACAACCTGATCCACATCGTTAACCTCGAAGATTATAAATTAAACATCCAAGATATTGGTAACACACTCGATCTTATTGAGAAACAAGCAACAATCATCGACTCCATTCACGTAACACGGCTCAAATTGAAGGCACTCGAAAAGAAATTGTCAACACTCTACCCCATTACAAGAAACAAACGAGGTCTCATTAACGGAGTCGGATCAGTTATCAAAGCTATCACAGGAAATATGGATGCTCAGGATGCACAAAATATTAATGCCGGAATAGAACACCTAAACCTCAACATAAATAACCTTACTAAAAATTTACTAACCCAACATTCAATAAACCTTCAGACAATAACAAGATTTAAAAATATAACATTACACATTAATAAAGAACAGAGTAAAATTAAGGAATTTTTAGAAAAAACTAAAAACCTAGTTAAGAGAGAACACCACATACTAATTGAAACACAATATCTTAACCAGATAAACTTTAATATAGACCTACTAACTAACCACATCTCAGATATTTCGGAAGCAGTGATTCTAAGTAGATTAAACATAATACCTAAACTTCTACTAGGCACGAATGAATTACAGTATATAGAAAACAAATTTAGTAAGCAAAATATTAAAGTTGAAGCCATGGAACAAATCTATGAACTGCTTGGTCTACAAGCGTATTATAATGGTTCAAACATCATATTTAACGTCCGCATACCTAACCTATCCCCACAAAAATACCTCCTTTACCACATCATTCCCCTCCCCATAAATGACACAAAACTTATTGTAACAAAGCCATATGTAAGCATAAACGAAAATAGCATACAACATTTTGACACGCCTTGCCCCAAGATGGAAAGAACTTACTTCTGCATGGAATCAAACCACCAAGAAGACATCAAAAACTCCAAATGCATAGGGAAACTGATGACAAACGAAGCTGCAAGCTGTCCATTCAGAGATACAGGCAGAACCGAGGAAATCACGCAACCAGAACCCAATTTTATTTTATTTATTAATATACCAAAAACATTAATTAACTCTACTTGCAGTACAAAGGTGTCAGAAGTTGAAGGCACAACCCTCCTTCACTTCAAGGGCTGTCAAATCGAAGTCAACGGCATATCTTACCAAGATAACCCTGACGTGTTTTGGGATGACATACACATTTCACCACCACCAAGCAGCAACATTGAAGTCAACTCCACACAAGAAGTCTTAAGCCTAGAAAAACTCAAGGACTACAACTTCCGCACGGAACTAAGACTATCCAGTCTCAACAAAAAAAACAGAACTCCTTCACAACATAACCATTTCATCATCAACAACACTAGCCATCATCATCATCACCATTATCATCACCATAGCCATCATCATCACCACCACAAAGAAGGAGGCCCAAACCATACAACACCCAACTCTTCAATCGTTCGCTCCAGCCCCATTGACGTCACTGTGGCCGTCGCTCTACACCAAGGGGGGAGGAGTTACGACACCTACCTGCCCTCCCATCGCCCCCTAAACCCTCAAACACCATATACCAAATTGTAACACCTGTTCCCCGTCCGTCATCCCCTGTATCACCAAAACACCGTTCAACAACCAACCTTTCCCATCGTTGCCCACATGACACCAATGTACGATCCTGTTCCCCGTCCGTCACCCCCTGCCTCACCCAAGCACCGTGGCAACAGCCAACATTTCCCATCGTTTCCCACACGACACCAATGTACGAGTACATCCGTCCATTAATCCCAAACATGCCGCCTCATCAGCAAATATATGTATATGATTCAAACAAATGTAACATTAGACCCATATTGTAATTGCACAGGTGAACTTTTCGAATGCAAAAGAATGCAAGCTAAGCGTCTGGAAGACATCCGCTTATTCGCTGCAACGAAAACTTCACCTTGGCAAACTAGGAAAAGTGAGTTCAGTTGTTATTTGTAAGCGAGACCGAACGGTCAGAAATAAAAATTGTAATTTTTTTTAAAGTGGTTTATTCAACAATCTCATAAGTCGCGCGTTGATTTTCAGTTCGAAGTTTACAGCGGGTCGAGCTACACCATTTTGTCTGAGACAGATGCAAACAGAGTTTGGAAACAAAATCCACCGAAAATCGTTGAAACAGGTTTCAGGTTGTTTGACTACGGCAATAATAGAATTCCAATTCTAGGTCTCACGAATGTCGACATTGTGTACAACAACAAGCATGTATGCAATCTTCCATTGTACATTACCGCTGGTAGCCGACCAAGCGTTCTTGGCTGTAACTGGTTTCAGCAGCTGGGCATTGCTGTACATGGGGTACACAATATTCGTTCACGGCTAGCAGTACTACTGGAGAAATATTCATCCCTATTCTCCGGGGAACTAGGTACATACGTGGGGGAGGAGATTCGACTTACACTCAATCCAACTGTGCACCCGATCAAGCTTCCAGTCAGAAAGGTTCCCTACGCTCAACGGCAAGCCATTGAAGACGAGATCAACAAGCAGGTCAAACAGGGAATTCTCGAGCCGACCGAGTACAGTGACTGGCTAACACCTATTGTGCCGGTTGCTAAGTCTGATGGTTCCGTTCGCATCTGTGGGGATTACAGGTGCACAGTTAACAAGGCACTAACACCTCACTGTTATCAAACACCGTCTATCACGGATATTTTGGCATCCATGCCAACAGGCCACGTTCGCCAAAATTGATTTAGCCCAAGCGTATCAGCAAATGGTCGTGGATGAAGAGTCCTCAAAAGTTCTCACACTAGGGTGCATATAAAGTAAAAGGATGCCATTCGGGATCTCCACCGCCCCAGGGATTTTTCAGAAGCGCATGGAAGAACTGCTGCAAGACGCACATGGGGTAACAGTCTATTTTGATGACATAATAGTTATTGGTGAAGACTCATCGCAACTGCTGAAGAGATTAGACGAAGTTTTCCGACCCTTGAGTTGTGCCGGGCTGCGTCTACGGAAGAACAAGTGCAAGTTTGACTTGTCCTCTATCACCTTCTTGGGCTAGGACATGTCGTGGGATTAGGCCGCCAGATGACAAGATTCGGGTAATCTAGGAAACACCGCCACCTGTGGATAAGAAGCAACTCCAAGCATTTCTGGGCCTCATTAATTATTATCATGCACTCCTGAAGGATAAGGCAACCATCGCTGAACCACTGCACAGGCTTCTAGACAAAAACACGGTTTGGAAGTGGAACTCACTCCATGAAAAGGCATTCAGAGAACTCAAGGGCCTACTTTCAAGTAATAACATTTTGATTAATTACAGTGAGAAACTGCCAATCGCATTGGTTTGTGACGCTTCTCCATACGGGATTGGCGTAGTATTAGCACATATTCTGCTCAACGGTCAAGAGCGCCCCGTCTATTCTATTCGCGTACATTGTCTACAACGGAGAGAAACTACGCACAGATAGACAAAGAGACACTGGCAATTGTCGCTGGTATCAAAAAGTTCCACAACTTTTATGGACGGAATTTCTGATAATTACGGATCATAAGCCGCTGAGAGGGCTATTCAATCCTGAAAAGCCTACGCCGGTGATACTTTCAACTAGGATGCTCAGGTGGAGTTTTTTTCTGAAAGGATATAGTTTTCAAATTCAACATCGACCTGGAGAGAAGGACAACAATGCTGACGCGCTTAGTCGTTTGCCGAACGTTGCAACAGAGACTGAGGGCATTACCCACCTGAATATGATTGAAGAAACTGATGCACAAATTCTGGAATCCAGCGATATCGCCAAGATGACATCTACGGATAAAACACTTAAACAAATTCTTCATTGGGCGTTGAGGGGATGGCCTGATCGTTTGCTTAATGATGAATGAGATCACGGTAAATAAGAGCTGTCTACTTTTTGGTTCTTGTCTTATAATTCCAGGTGCTGCTCAAAAACATCTTCTACCCTACATGCGGGTCATCCGGGTGTGGTGAAGATGAAAGCTCTTGCCAGAAATACATCTGGTGACCGAAGATAGACGCAGACATTGAAGAAATCGTGAAGAGATGTATAACGTGTCAACAGTCACGTCCGGAAAAACAGAAAGCTGTTACTTATCCTTGGGAAGAGACATCTAAGCCTTGGTCCCGACTTCACGTGGATTTCCTCGGCCCTTTCCAGGGCCAAATCTTTTTTTATACTCGTAGACTCACACTCCAAGTGGGTCGAGGTAAAACCTGTTCCAACAAGCAGTGCAGCTTCTGCTATCAATAGTTTGCGATCCATCTTCGCAACTCATGGGTTACCAGACTCTATAGTATCCGATAATGGCACAGCGTTCACTTCAGACGAATTTGGCAGTTTTTGAAAAAGAAACCTGATCTCACACATACTAACAGCACCATTCCATTCATCAAGCAACGGTCAGGCTGAGCGGATGGTGCGAACGACAAAAATATTTCGACAAACTACAACCTGATAATAATCCATTGCGGTCTACCAAGAAGGCGGCTAAAGAAACTCCTGTGTCACAGCTTGCTATTGACGAACCAGTCTGGGCGAGAAATTACTCCAGTGGGCCATTATGGATTCCAGCCACAGTAGCGAAACAAAGTCGGCCCGTCTCATATACGGTTACGACAGAAGAAGGGAACACTATAAAAAGGCACTTGGATCAACTCCGCGATAGAAGTCAAGACAACAGGGCAGACGTATCCGAGGAACAAAACGAACAGATAGTAGCTGCCCAAGTTCGAAAAAAACAGCATGATGAGGCAACGCGATCGTCGAAACCACAAGAGCAACCAACTGTTGAACTTAGGCGCTCAGAAAGACTTCGTAACAGAAATGCTGTGTCAAGCTAAGTTGGGAGGGGTGTTGTGTCTGAATACAACCAGCGTGGGCGAGCGGCTAAGGGCTCAATTCAGCGGCGGAAATATACATACACATTTGGAGGGCCGGCCAAGTACCTTTTTGTCTTTTCGCCTACCACGTTGTCTTTGGGCCTGCCACGTTGTCTTTCGTTTGCCACGTTATCATTTCCTTATTTTGCTTTATTTTCTATACTTGAATACTTTAATAGAATAAATAATTCTTATACTTTACGAGTAATATGTTATGTATAATAAATAATACATATACTATAGTGTTCTGATAAATACATTGTTTTGATAATACTTGTTATTTTGCAATTGAATGTATCTTTACTTTACTACTTTACTATTTCAGTCATAAGTATCAACCAAATTATGTCAATCCTACATCTATGTATTTTTTTTTGTACTTTTGTATTTTTGTCTAAAATAAAGCTAATAATAATAATAATGCGAGACCATGTATCCTGGAAAACTTTGAATGAGCATTGCCTAACAACAACATGTCAGAAAATGGATTCAGTCTAGAAGACTTAGTAATCAGAAGTAGTAGAACACGAATCCTACACTTCTATATCAAACATTTCCAGAAGCCAACATTAGTTCGGATCTATTGTCGTTTTGCAGTAAAGTAAGAAAGTGCTTCGTTATGCATCCTCAAACTCATTTAAGATTCGCCCTATGCCAGCCATAGAAGAACAAGTCGTAGCCAAAGCACTCGGTTTCAAGCTAGCACACAAAAATAAGCCCCGCTGAGTTGAGGAAAATAAGATGCACGTAAACTTCTTGAACAAAAAAGAAAAGTGGAGTATGGGATTTTGAAAAAAAAGGAAAGGAATATATGCGTTTATACTTACATATAAATAAAATGAAAAAATATACGTCTGGTGTAATTATTTATAGTGTGGTGTATAATTTATTGTAACCAATCAACTATTGAATTTTTTTTACAAAGACTGTCAAGTCTTGCATTACAGGGGCTTTATCATATCCACCTCTTCTTAACAGCCATATGCCTTCTTTTGCAACTAATTACAACAGTTTTAATGATATAAAATTTATGGGCTACTAATGCCACAACTAGACTAAAACCCACAGCTATGTGGTCGAGTTCTACTCCACGATTTTAACCACAAATCAGATCTGACTGCGGTTGTAATGTGTCTGTAGTGGTTACAAAATTCTCCTCAATAAAGAAGCAAATATATTTGCTTATCAAACGAACTGAACATGTCTTTCATTTCGACTTTTAACAGGTAAAAATGCCTACACTATTACTTTTTCGATGATCTTCAAGATTTTACCTTGTTAATAGATTCGTAAATAAACTGATAACCTCACCTCATCTAATAGCACAGTACTTACGTAAGTCGGGGCGACCTGAGTTAAGTTTGTGAAATTTCATACATGTTTTGAATGAAATAAAATATGGTTAAAGTTTCTTCTATCTTCACTATTAAAAATTACGATAGGGAGAGCTAACAAATTAATTATTCAATTTACTATTAATTTTATTTCGTATATTTCGGCATAGCGTGACGAGAAATATCACATTTCCAACCATTGCAGGCATATGTTATCAAGAAGCATTCCCGTTTAGCCCTTCAAACTTATGCACCACCTGGATTTGTTCCAAATGACTTTTTATGTATGGTACAGTAAATTACAAGTCTGGAGTGAACGCTTGTCGAAACTGGCAAAAAATAATAGCTCTGTATTTACAAACAAACACACATTAAATTTTAACTCAGGCTTTCGAAGGTACAGTTACCACTTTATAAACAAAATGAATAATATACCACAATATATCTAATAAGTTTTAAAACAATATTACCTCATCCATAGCCGAGGCAGAAAATATTAGCCCTAGCTGATTACAGTATTCTTGAAGTTCTTTATACTGTTGTATTGAAAATTCAATATATTCTCTATGTTGCCCATACGACAAACCCCATGAATTTTTGCTTTTATACGGTTTCACTAGAGTAGAATTTGTAAATCTTGTTCTTAAAGATGACTTCTGAAATTTAACACTATTGCATCCAATTCTCTGAAACAAGCAAAGCAAATAACTTATACGTGAAACTAAAATTTAACAATTACGAGTACTTTGGCTTCGTTAATCATTTCTTTGGCGATCGATATACTGCCTTGATGGTTTTGACCAATCTCCGCCACTATAAATACAGGATCAGAAGGAGCGCCTACTGAACTGTTTCCAATATAAAAAGAATTCATTTTGCAGTATCCACAATAACTTAGATTTTCTTGACAGACTAAATAAAGAGAATTAACCATATATACATTTTTTAGTTTAAATCAAAGGAAAAATAGACGAACTACATATATCTCCAAATTGTTGCATTTTATTGTTTTTTGTCTTAGTTTCCAATTGTTTTTCTTTAAATATAAATTATTGAAAAATTAAATCCCTCCACCTTTGCACTAATCTACTCTAACCTACACTTAACCTAAACTATGTAAGCCAGCCACTATCGTTCGACTGCTGAACAAAAGTCTTGCCGCTCTCTCCATGAGACCCCTCTATTCAATCTAAGGACGTTCCGACGACTTGAAGTGCGCGCGATTGTGGTCGCAGAGAATTGTGAGACAAGTGGTTGATTATATCCACCGCTGGTTTAAACTGAATCAGCCCATTTCTGATTTCATTCTCATTTCTGATAGCATTCTAGAGGAATGCTATGATAGAAAAAAATGGTTAAAATATTATCCCTAGTAATAGAAACTGTTTAGTAAGTCTTGGAGGTCAGGTTATTGAACGGGGCATTCCTTTGTCATGTATTCTTGAATCAATATAATATTAAAGTTGTCCATTTGTTTAATCTTAACCTTTTATGCAATTTTTAGCCTTTAAATAAAGCTTCGTGTATTCGGATTCGGGTGGAGAGTCGTCAGGCCTTGTAAATCACGTTGAATCACACGGGAAATTGACTAGCTATCCTATACATTTCGTATGAATAAGATCACAGTACCAGACGAATTTGACAACAGAGTATATCCAAACGCCTCTCTTCGATTTTAGGGCCAACGCGCCCTAGCTGGCTACGCTTTGCCAGTAATCTGACGAGACCACTTACTTCGAGTGCCTCCTTCCCACCGTCCAATAGGAACCTGTCAAACGGCGAGATTGACAGGTACCTCAAACAAATTTCGGAGAAACAAAGAGAATGACATTCAGGTATAGAGGCTTCCGAGAACGTCAGAAAATGAACGCTTGCTACGAACAGTTAGCATCGATCCAGAGATCGCCGTACTAAATGAGAACTTTTCCGTGATCGAGGATTCCTCGGGAGAAGGTGGCGACAGTAGGAGCTATCTTCCAGGAAGTGTACAAGGTGAATGATAGCATTCGCCAGAACTAGAGAACAGAGCTCTGTTTCATCGCTTCTACCTATATATTCTATAATTATATCGGTCATTGGCGATCAAATAATCTTGATTTTGCCAGATACCATGTCGATTTCATGGCAAATAATGCTGTCACCAATGAAGGGGCGAGCACCTTTCATACCAACAGGCACCTTCTACCAGTGGGTGCAGATATGTACGTCATCCTATTCAACAATGCGCTGAATAATGCATGTTAGTCAGTGCTTTGGAAGACAGCGATGGTACAACCATAAACAAATCGCCAAGAAGGGTGTCAGTAAGGTCTTCGAAAAGATAGTCCATAGAGTTGAGGACAATAATATCGGGGCATAATACTATTTATGCTCACGCCAGATATCCAATAGAATAAATGCCAAAATCAATGTACTGGTGCCAGCCTGACTGACTAGGAAAAAGCGAAACCATATGGTTTAAAAGTTCAGCCGGCTGAGCATAAGTTAGCCACTCCTATATACGATTTTTGACATTTTAACCAGTAGAAAGCTCATTGCGAAAATTTACAGCGTGAGTTCTACCCAAACATCTGATATTAACAATGGACTGCAACAGGACAAACTCGCGTACAGATCAGGTCCAACGATCAATTCATTGTTACTCTTCTGCAGTGTGACTTCGAAAAAATTCAGCCATATTGTCATGACTGAAAGTTGATTTTCAGCTTGTGAGACTATTTTATTCAGAATGCCTATGTCTAGGGCCTCTCGGAACACTAGAAAAATTGACACAGGATCTTAATTCTTGGACAGGACGGGCGTTGAATGACAAAAAAAAAATGTAGTAGTGTAGTATATTTTGACAAATTGATTCTGTTCTGGCAGGGGCCCACAATTGCTAATAGATGTCCCGTGTGGTTCAATGTGAGAGACAGCTGAATGGATTCAGCTGTTTGATAAACAATGTCTCAGAACTTGTTTCGAATTACATAGAAGACTCGAATTTGAGTACAGGAAATTTTACTTTAAAGTGGTCTTATATAACAGGGCTAGGATTTTAAGGGTGGACAATTTTATAATAAAACTGATCCGAAGTCACGTTGTAGGAGCAATGACCTTGGTTAATAACCTGATCAGGAGGGCTTACTACCTCAACTATATGTACCATGTAGTGGGCCTTAGCGACTTTGTCTCCCCAGACGCAATTCTCTTTCGATCAACGTGAGCTGATATTCAGGATGACTTGGCGGCTCTGCTAATCTTCCACGTTGCCCGCAATTCCATAGAGCGGCAGTTCCTCTACGAACATGATGTCGCGCACATCAGGTTTAGTGGATCGTCGCCCCAAGATCGGGAAGACGTTGTCCGAGAGCATTAACGCTTTTGGCGGCTGAGGCGTACTGCATCAGTCTTCAAATTTGATAGGTCAGTCTCTCCAAGGCAAAGTCCGCCAATAGCCAATGGTAGGCTTATATAGGCTAGGTTAGGGTAGGACAAGGTAGACAAGCGTAGAATAAGAGAGCATAAGTTTAGTTTAGTTTTATTTTTAATAAAAACAAAAGAAAAAAAAGAAACACGAAATAAAAAAAATACATATGCATATAATGTGTATTATGTATACATATGTATGTATTTTAGTTAAGGTAGATTAAGGTATTTTATATATTTTTAATTATATAATTAAATATATAATTCAATTTAAATTTTATAAAAAAATCTCAGCTTTAATTGTTTCTAGCGTAAGATAGCTCTAAAATTATGGTATAAAACTAAATAAAAAAAAATACAAAAAGAACATTGTACAATATAAACTTACTTATTTTTTTAAAATATAAACCGAAATCAAGGGGTGTTCACTTTTAATTGACTTTTACACTTTCTTACACTGCGTTAAATTGATTTAAAATGTAATGCAGAAATATTTCTCCGAACAGGGTTTTGAACACATATTATGAAAAAGAACCTTCTCCAAGCAATGCACAATGACTGACTGGCTTAGTACATAATAAAAAGCTTTGTACAATTTGTATTGCGTTGATTACAAGTAATTTACTCAATTAGTGCAGTAATGCACCCTTAAATCTTCCAACAAATACATAGTTCGTTAATCCATGCTTTTTCTCACTTTTTCGTCTTACTTTTTTTTTTTTCAAATTTTCAAACTACGCCCTCAATAAAAAAAATGGATAGTAAAGGTATACCGTTTAAGACAGTATTAACTTTTTATTATAAATTGATATACTTGTATAAAATACATTTACATAAACAAAACATTAGAAAACTAAAGAATTACGCAGTAATTTCGGTATGGATTCAAAGAAAGTAAAGCAATTCATGGGAAAGTTATTGGGGGTAGCAAAAGAGAAAGTGAAAGAGTTCTGCTCTTAGGACCCGGCTTCTCATTCGTAAAGACAGTGGCGGAGTTGCTAAGATGGAGTTAACGGCGGACTCCTAGGACTCCGGCTTTCATTTCAGGTGACATGACCTTTTTCAGGCTACTAAAACATTATTTAAAGTCATGCTGGCAAGGAGCGTAACAAGTCGAACAACCGTTCTTAGGAACCTGGCTCTCCACATTAAGGATGAGTATTACCGGACGGCTTGAATGTGATGTGAAAACATGGCATGGCTCTGTATAGCTTACATCTACAGGCATTTTCATATGTGTCTTTAAAGTCGAGGATAGAAAATATTTTGATGCTTTCTTCCATATCGGGCATGATTTTCTCCAACCATATCTTACAGATAAATTGCTATATGTTCCCAGCAATATTTTCGCAGGCAGCGGTTTCTTGCAGATAATTTTTTGAAACAAAGTACAGAGTCTACTGGGATAATTCTCAAGCCAGAATCTGTTTCCTGATGTGGTATTGAATAGAATTGTTGTTCTCGTTCTTCGTGCGAGAAGAAAAAATCGAGAAAGATTGCGCTAGTTTCAGATAAAGTTATCACGTTTGAAGTGCTTCTAAGATAAGTCGAATTTAATTTTTTTTTAAAAGCCTGGCACAAAAGTCATTCATAATTTGGCAGAGGTATATATTCACGACTGAAGAGATTACACAATGTGGATCTACACATAAAGCATTTTTTTAGAGACCCAACTAATTACACAGGCCACTGGAACAGGATATGAGACAATTAAGAAATTAAGGCCAATACAGTCCCATTAATGGCACACCGGCAAGGAAAACAATTATATTTTACGCGGCATATTTACACGTTACGGGTCACCCTTCACGTTGGTTGATGATAAAGGACTTTACTTTTACTAGAGGGTTTCGGATCGGTTTTCTTTTTGTTGTTTGTTTTTAAATTTATATACATTTTTTTTTTCAAAATTAATTATAACTTTAAACTCCGTTATTTAACGATTTGTGTCTCAACTGAAAGTTTCAACCGTAGCTTTAATTTGAAATACAGTTCATTTACATATGCTCTACAGTTTAAAAGATATTTCACTTTGTTTTTTTCAGGATTTTCAAATTCCTTTGGTTGTTTGCGATGAAAACCGCTTTGGATTTTTACTTCCCATGTGTTAAACTAAACATAAAAAAATCGGAGGTGAGTACTTTTCGGAACTTCAGCCATTATTAATTTTAATATTAACTAAACAGGTGAGGTAATGAGCAAGAGTTTTCTTACTTCCGCACATCTGCGGGTAAACAAGATGAGCGAATGCCTTATAACGATTAGCATCAAAGCGGCTTTCGGTAGTATGGACTTCATATACAGGTTTTCGTATCCACGAAAAGACTTTGAATGAGCCTTGCCTAGTAACATCAGAGAATGGATTAAGCCCAGGAGGCTTAGTGACAACAACAATCTAGGTCTATTGCATTTTTGCAGCAAAATACGGATAAGGATATTGCGTACACAAGAAAGTCGAGTAAAATTACCAAATTTCCACTGCAAATTAAAGTGGCGTCCAGGTCCTTCATTATCAAGCTCACTTAGAAAAGTAATAAAATGTTAGCCAAAACACTCGGTTTCACGCTGGCACCTACAAGTAAATCTCGCTGAATCGATGGAAATTTTCCAAGTCATGGTTTGGCGAATATTGTCATTCTTCATGGAAGATGGCTCCTACGACGTCGCATCCTTCTCATGAGAATCCGCGAGCAAGAAGAAATCGTCATCCAAGACGGCGCTCGATTGTTCGTAAAAAGAGTTCATTATCTGATGTTCTCGGAAGTTTCCTGACCCTGAAGATCGTAAATTTCATTCTGATTCTTTCTCCGAAAAAATTTATATAATTGCGGGAATAACGGATACTCGTTTGCGATGTCGTGTTTTCGCTGGCGTTAGAATCGTCCGAGAGGACCCTGTTGAACGGTGGGAAGGAAGCACTCTCGAAGTGAACACTCTCGTCAACGAACTGGTGAAGGTCCATAGACAGTTAGTAGACCATTCGTTCGTATCATCCAGTTTCAGTCGAGAGTCAAGCAGCATTAAATCCAGATAGGAGCCACTCCTAGGGTACGTCGGAATATTCGTTGCGAGTATCTTGAGCCTGTACTCTGCATAACCTACCAAGCCTGCCAAGTAGGCTATCACTAATATTTGGACTGTTATTTCTTCAGCCTCATCCAGTTATGTAGCCAATAAAATGAGCAAGTAGACCGTGGTGAATTCTTAATCGAATTCAGAACTGGACGAACATTTCTTTCTTAGTTGAGGTTATAGATGACAGATAGCAGCGGCTCATTTTCATCAGAACTTTTCAGCGGGCACGAGTTGAGTGAAACCTCGCTGCGAATTCCACGAAACGGACTAACAACTATTCTAAACTTAATTAGAAAATATCTTACCCACTGCTTTGAAAATATGCCGCTTAACCATAATATCACAAAATTTAAACCCTATGACTTTTCTGTTAATGGAGCTCGACCAAGTGCCACCGGCACTAAAAACTAACTTACTGAATGTTACGTCTTTTTGTATACAATTTTTATTGCAATATAATATTATTTATATAAAATTTATATAAAACTCATGCGCATAACTTTAAGAGCCACTAATCAATAAGGATTTTCTATTAACAGCAATATAAAAAACAAAATTGTTATTGCCAGTGAATTGAATAAACATGAAACAATAAATACAAATTAATCAACATAGAAAATTGTTAAAATATATCAATAAATCATTACTTAGACGTAAACTGATTTAGAATTAATAATTACTTCCATAGATATCCAAATTTCCAAATCTTGGCCAAAAATTTGAGTGACAAGTTTGTAATAGCCGGGCTGTAATCGTCCAGGCCATGCATCATTTGTGAAAGTACACATATTTAATGTATACATGCCATTTGGGATAGGTGAAACGAACGTCTTTTCATAAAATGGTAGATTTGAGCACGTTCTTAAATCATTTTGCAACATTTTAATATATATTTTGTCCATAAAACTGGAGACTGGACTTTTCGCAATTTTGAATGGGGTCAATTTATATTGACTATTGCCGGACTCACTGCGATAAACTTTTAATTCAACCTTAAGTGCATAGGACGAATATGTATTGTAACAGTATAAACACAATCGCGTTAACTTACGGTATAGTTGTCATCAATATATTTATCAATGAAAATAGTTCCATTAATTGCGTAAGTTGATCGACCTTCTCGGGTGGAACGCAGGTTAATGTCTATGCTTTGGTCACTTGTAGTGTTGTATTCAATTTGTCCTAAAACAAAATCCCAATTCTTTTCATCGGTAAGAATTATAAAAATACAAATATTTGTGTTTTTTAAGTATGTAGGAATATATGGTATATATTACGTGGGTAGCACCAGCAGATGCAATGACCGAAAACCAAAATACAAGTTCGCAAGGAATAAATTTAAACATTTTTCGGGAACCTGAATATTGCCACTGAGATTCTAAATATCAGCATGGTGCCTTTTGAATATTTGTAGTTTGCACACTTTTTCTTTTTTTTAATTATGTGTCGCAATTGTCGCAAACAAATTAAAAAAAACTATTGTTTCGTTGGTGTATCTAGATTTGATTGAGTGGATAATATGAAAGAGAACAACACGAAGGCGCCTAGTAATTACTCCTAATTAATGCGACTGGTTAGTATTGCAACTGCTATAAGTGTATATTAATTAATATGTACATAGATACATATGTACATTTATTTATATACATATTGTACATATGTTTATATATTATAGAAGTTAAATACCTGTAGAAAAATTGCATTAAACCTACCTAGAACTTGCTTTAAAAACAATAATATTAACTTCGAACTTGCATCAGCCTGTCATCTGACCTATTTTCACAACCTTAGGATATGCATTCATATTTTAAATACTTTTACACGTTGCAAGAATACCAGAAATATCTAAACGGAAAATTGGTTTATGAGTGGGTAAGCGAAGTAAGGGGCACCTTAGTCAGGTATTTCATAATATTATGGTAGAAGAGTGATGTTATGCAGCGGGTTCAGAATGAACAGGAGTTTACGAGGGTGGTGGAGTAGTTAGCCTACAAGAGAAAAACAAAAATTTTGGAGAAATGGCGATTTATTTTTCAATATAGTCTCCTTTTAGCTCGATACACTTGACCCAGCGATGCTCCAACTTCTTTAACCCGTCTGAAAAATACGTTTTCTCGAGGTCTGCAAAGTAGGCCTCCGTGGCAGCGATGACCTCCTCATTCGATTGAAATTTCTGCCCGGCGAGTGACTTTTTCAAGTTTGGAAACAAAAAGAAGTCGTACGGGGCCAAATCTGGAGAATACGGTGGATGGGGCAGCAGTTCGTAGCCCAATTCGACCAATTTGGCCGTGGCGAGGGCGAGGGCGGAGGTGTGAGCCGGTGCGTTATCATGGTGGAAGAGCACTTTTTTCTTCGCCAAGTGGGTCCGTTTTTTCTTCGATGTGGATCACACCTTGAAAACGGTGGTCATCACCTTTCCGGCCGATGGGACAGTCTTCGCCTTCTTCGGAGCACGTTCGCCGGGTGAAGTCCACTGTTTCGACTGTTCCTTGGTCTCTGGTGTGTACCAGTGGATCCATGTTTCGTCGACTGTCACGAAACGACGCAGAAACTCCTCCGGATTGCGCTTAAACAGCGTCAAACACTGCTCTGAAGTGGTCTCCGGAATCAACGACCGATATTGCTCTTTTCCATTTTTCTAAAATCCGCGGACACTCCCGCTTCCACACGCGGTCAAAACAAAACTACGAGTCCGATCCGGCTGAGATCCGATAGTAGCTGTCTACTAGAATGTACTACACGATAGTAAGTTGCTCTTGCGATACTGGCGCCGTCTGGCGGTGAGGCTAAGTACTTATCGGACCACCCTCGTAAAACTAAAGATGATGGTTTTAAGGAAACACCCAGCAACGGATATTCCTGCATCGAAGTAGTATGAAATTACAACTACTTGGATCATTAGTAACTAATTAAGGTGAATACCAGTAACGTATAATACGAGAATAGGAACTCAGAGGAGGTAATCTCAGGATTTGAATCAGGACAAGTTCCACGTTCTGCGATTGTTGACCTGGAAAACCAATTAATTGACGGAGGAACCTACCAAAGATGTAGATGCTTTACCGGCAATATCATATTTGAGCCTCCGGTCTGCTTTGTTATTGGGAGTTATCTAAAAGGCTATGTAATGGGTCGGGTATTACCAAAGTGAATGCGGTACTAAGAGAGTTTGGCCGTGATCTTCGTTAGGTAGAGCAAATATATCAGATTCGCTTCAGTGTTTTATTTCTTCGATCTGTTACTCTTGATCTAGTTCACACTGTTAGACAATGATTTTCCGTAGTTCCGCATATCTTTATTCTCGCACAGGCTTCCGTACGCATTTTACAAATATTTTCCATTGTTTTATTTGATTTTGTTATCTTTCGGGGTCATGAACGATACTGGTCATTGGTTCCACTAGAAATTACTTCATGATGTGGTTTCGGAAATCTTCTCGGATATCTGGCTCTATAAGTAGAATCTGTGTTCTCAGTATCATCTCTCGTTTTTCCAAACTATCATCTCAACAGAGGTTTGCAAAATGTCACCCCTTTTGTTCAGAGATGTGAGATTTACCATCGTATCCCATAGGCATCTAAGCTCATTGAAAACTGGCGCCTGCTTCTTGATGTCCATGACGAACGTGGAGATTTTATGCCCCGGTGATCCAGCCTTCGTATATGCCGACCTCCAGACCAATCGGTCCTTTTTTTCTCATTTTTATTTATATTTTTAAATCTATCTTATCCTAGACAAAAATGCTTAAAACTAGCTTAACTATCTTAGCAAATCTTAATATCTAACTGGCCCTAGGTGGACACTGTAAAACAAACAGTTTAACGAAAAATGTCCTTCGACTACTATATAAACTTACAATCAACATTATTTTAGCTAACTTAAGCTAAGAAAAATGTCTTTTATTAAAAAAAAAATTAGTATATCATCATTTTTTATATATTATATATAAATCTTGAGCCAGCCTTAAACTAACTAAATCTCACTAAACCTATCTTATTTTAACTGAACTAAAATATACATATAAATATATACTTTATGGATATTTTATATATATATCGTTTTTTTTTAATTTTAATATATTTACATTTTTTTTTGTTTTTGGTTTTATTCTTTTTTTGTGATTTCTTTTTTTTGTTTTTTTTGCGCTTTACTTCCATAACCTACGCTACCCTTCCTTACCCTAGCCTAACCTATGTAAGCCTGCCATTGGTGCTAGGCAGGCTGTACCTATGGAAAAGTCTGTTGAGGAAGTCCTCTTTAGGCACCAAAAATGTTGATGTTGGCGGACTACGTCCCCTCGATCTCGGCTTGAGATCTATCTACAGAACCTGAGGCGCTCGGGCTCGCGGAGCGCGATATCGGGTCCGTAGAGGAATCGCCGTTCCACGGAATTGCGACCCACGTGGAAGATTATAGGTACCGCGAATGTATCCATCTATTTAGGTAGAGGATTGCTTCTGACGGGACAAGGCCATTATGGCGCACTGTCTCTCATTGTGGTAGTAAGCCCCGAAGTCATTGCTCTTGCAACGTGACTTCGAATCAGTTTGATCAGAAAGTTATCCACCCATAAAATCCTGGCCCTGTTGTAGAGGACCTCATTCGGGTAAAATTTCATGTACTCAGATTCGGGTGTCCTATACAGCCCGAGACAAGTCCTGAGACATTGTCTCTCAAGAACCCGAATCCTTTCCATTAAGCTGGCTCTCACATCGAACCAGACGGGACATCCGTAGGCAACCATAAGCCTGATTAAGGCCATGTAGCAGATTACCTTCACTCAGGAATTATTTGGCTGCTATGAAATAGCCACCTTGTCAGAGCGAAAGCGTTCCGGGTCCTTGCCAGAGCAGCATCTACATGTTTGTCAAAATATATATACTGATCTAGTACGATCCCAAGGGATCTGACAACACTTTGTCTCGCCAGTGGACGCCCGTCCGGTAAAAAATTCAGAATCTGCACCAATTTTTTCTAGTGTCCCGAGAGGCCCTAGACAAAGGCTTTCTGAACAAAATAGTTTCTGATTTCTGGCAGTTGATTTTCAACTTCCAGTCATCACAATACTGCTGATTTTTTTCGAAGTTACGCTGCAAGAGAGTGACAATGATGTCGATCGTTGGGCCTGATCTGCATGCGATTAAGTCATCTGCTATAGAATAGTGAAGAGAAACTAGCAGATCGCTTAGGTAAATGCTGAGAAAGATCGGCAAATTTACCATGCTCTGTTGCGGTCCATTTTTAATCTCAAATGTTTGGGTAGAGATCACGTTTGCAATTTTTACAACGAATTTTCTACCTGTTAACATGTCAAAAATCATATATAGTAGTGGTTAACTTATGCCCAGCCAACTAAGCTTGTAATAAAGACTTTCCAACCATGAGCTGTCGAAAGCTTTTTCCAAGTTAAACAGGCAGGCACCCGTGTATTGGGTTTTGCATTTGTTTCATTGGATATCCGATGCGAATTCGACGCGTCATGCCCCGCTCTGAAACCAAATCAGCCATCATGCCTCTCCATCCAGCGCGATCTTTTCGCTAGGTTGAAATCCTCTTCCAGCTGTGTGGGCTACCTTAGGTGCACCCGTCCTATACTTCGTCGGCCCTAGGGCTTGGATTCAAAAACTCTCCGGGCTGGAACTATGGTATCTACTCACTCGACATGTCCTTATCACCTTAGTTGTTGAATCCGTAGATGCCTAACTAGACTCATGTCGCTGTACAGCCGTAAAGTTTATAGGACCAATCATCACACGCATCCAATCATCTTCATCTACTTTTGATAGGGTTCATCTTTCTGCGCCATACAGTAGGACCGGCATAATAAGGGTCTTATATAGAATCAATTTGGTCGAACGGGAAAGGATTCTATTATTCAATTACCCGCTGAGCCCGAAGAAGTAACGATTGGTAAGAGTGAGCCTACATTTAATTTCGAAACTGATATGATATTATTGGTATGATATACAGGTCTTATATATAAGACGTTGGTGGTGAGCATTCTTTTTTGATGACAGTTTATATTTTGTTTTGCCCTCATTTACCGCCAAACCGCTACAATACTCGTAAACGCTTCATTGAAATCTCGCTAAGTTGTTCCAATCATACCAATGTCATCCACGTAAGCGAAGAATTGTGACGATTTGAAAAATATATTGTGCGTTTCGCATAATCTTACAATAATTTGTAAATTTATGTTGAAAAAATCGCACGACATTGACATCAAAGCTATCGGTTAGGTCTGCACCGAATCGATTGGAGCAACGAGCATTCTTCAAAGCCATCCTGCTTAGCAGGTATGTAAAAAATAGACATGGTGTTGTATAGCTTGCCTATCGGTGGTTGGTGTCGACCTAAAATTCATTGGTTTTCTCCAGGATCTGATAAGATCACACAAAATGGCAGAGAAGATTTAATATGCGTTGTTCAGAGGACTTATCCCCGAACATGCTTCCCTCTATCTTACAGATCAGCTGAGGTGCAAACCAGGTCATCTCCGGCTACTTTGAAAAGTACAGTAAGTAGTCTGTCTGCGCCAGCAGCTTTGTTAGACTTCAGTTTAGATATGGCAATCTTAAATTCATCTTGATGTCCGTAGGCACATCCTGGCTTCTACGAAATAATGGTCCGAGTTGATGTTAACTCCTCGGAATGATCAAACATCAAGAATAGTGAAGGAGTGTCTGATCAGTCTGGTGCGTGATAGATTGGTCTGGCGACCGCCAGGTGTATTTTGGGGTGCGAGAAATGCGTACAGGCTGGAATTAGATTTGTCTCGTGTCAAGATCGATAAGCTTGAGTCCGTTAACGGTTGTAGCTGATGACTCTCTCAAAGATGCCCTTTTTTATTCAGCTTTGCATTAATGCCTCCAAACACAATTTTGATGTCAAAGCTGGTACATTGGGCGTACGTTCTGTCGTAGATTGTAGAACTAATTTTTGCCGTAGTCATCTCTGTCTTCCGTGGGGGCGTGAACGCAGATCAGGCTAATGTTGGAGAATTTTTCTATTACTCAATTGCCCCTTGAGCCCCAAGAAAAAGCGATTGGCAAGAGTTATTCTGCATTTTATCTCAGCGCTGGTGTCATTGCTCCTTGTCACTATCGTGCCAAGGTAGACAATAATTGACTACTTCAAAAATATAGCTGCCGAAGGTGACATTCTGAAGACGTCTGTGTTGTGCGTCTTTTTTGATGACAGCATATATTTGGTTTAGTCCACATTTACCCTTAGGTCCACTTTAGCCGCTTCTGCTTCAATGCTTGCAAACGCCTCATTAACGTCTCGCTTTGTTCGTCCAATAACGTCAATGTCATTTGCGTAGGCAAGCAAGACCGCAGAGTTCTACACAATATTTTCAAGTATCATGTTAAAGAAATCACTTGATAATTTGTCACCCTGTCAAAATCCTTTTTTAACATCGAAAGTCTTGGTTAGAGCCATGACATGGCTCTGTATAGCTCGTCTCTATAAATACTGTCATATGCGGCATAGAGGTGGTGTCTACCTTAAATTCATGGGTCTTCTCCAAGATCTGCCGTAGTGTCAATTTTAGGTCTATCGTGGATTTTCCTGGCCTGAAACCACACTGGTAGGCACTACCAGATTGTCCACCAACGGTTTCAGACGCTTACACAGTACGCCAGAGAGGATCTTGTCCGCAATGTTCAGGAGACTTATCCCTCTGTAATTGGCGAAATCATAAGGATCTCCTTTCTTATGGACCGGGCAGATGGGTTGGTGCATGTTCCTGACCAGCTCATCGCCAGCTGCTTTAAATAGTTCAGCAGGTCTGCTGTCTGCTCCAGCTGCTTTATAAGACTTAAGCTTCGATGTCGCTGTCGTAATATGGTCTAGGTCGGGTGGACGCGATTCTCTTTCGTCTTCATCCATTGTGAATGGTTCGTTCTGCCTGACGGCGGTATTTTAACTATCATCGCCGTTATACACTCGGCAGAAGTGGTTTTTCCATAGTCTCAGCATCGACTTTGACTCCACTATTTATAGCTTTTGTATGTTCGTTTTACTTTTTGGTAAAACTTTCGAACGAACCCCGATCTCGCCCTTCTCGTGCTCCTTTTTTTCTCAGAAGCGCATGGTGCTGTTACTGTTCATAGAGCTCGCGGGCACCTCTCGTCCATCGAAGCAGTGTAGCCATGTATGTATTCTGTTTCTTTACATGGGCCTGTCTACACTCGTCATCAAGCCAGGGGTTTCTCGATGTTGGTGGCGTTCTGACGTCTCCATGGCTGTTCTATGGTTTCTGCAGATTGCATCGTGTCGTGAGAGAGCTTGAGGCTCTCTCGACCTTGATCGGCGAAGGTCCTGGCAGTCTCTTGCGATTGCAGCTTTCCGACGTTAAATTTTGGTGTTCATACTCGACTCCGTTGATTGCTGCAACAATAATCCGAGTCCATGTTGGCTCCTCGAAAGGTTCGGACATCTAGGACGCTGGAGGAGTGTCTGCCGTCGATCGCAATGTGATCAATTTGATTGGTTGTCGATTGATCGGGAGACCGCCAGGTGCCCTTATAGATGTGGGAATCGTGTACTTGCTACTACGAGATTACGTCCCGCCATAAAGTCCACTAGCCTAAGTCCGTTTTCATACTTGGTGTTATGTAGGCTGTGCTTTCCTACGATTCGTTCAAAGATAGCTTCCTTACCCAGCTTGGCATTGAAATCTCTTAGAACGATTTTGGTGTCATAGCAGTGACATTGGGCATATGTTCTGTCTAGGAGATCATAGAAGTCATCTTTATGTCGCCTTTTTCTTTTGTGGGGGCGTGGACACATATTAAGCTTATATTGCCGAAACTGGCCTTAATGCGAATAGTTATGAGGCGTTCGCTTACCTGCCGGAAGCTTAAGACTTTTTGCCTGAGTCTGCCTCGAATAACAAATCCAAATCCGAATAAGCGTTGTTTATTTTCTGTGTAGCAGTTTCCGTAGTAGATATCACAGCTTTTCATCCGCTTTTGACCTGGCCCATCCCATCGCACTTCTTAATGTAATGGTAATGTCTGCTTTATGGCAGTCTAGAGATTTGACCAGTTGTCTGGCAGCACCTGGTCTGTTAACTGACCTAACGTTCCAGGTGAAGATCCGGAATTCGTTTGTTTATTTTACGCGATTGGGGTGTTAACCCTAAGCGCAACCCCCAACCTGGAGGACCAGGTTCTTACTTACCCTAAGAACAAAGGGCCAGCTGTGCCGTCCCTTATCGGCCTAAGCTCCAAATATGTTGTAGTAGCCCGAAATAAAATGTTCACCAGATAGTTCTTCTCGCTCGAACCGTGGGCGCCGCCGTTGACTTTATCGTGGGAATTCTTCCGCCGCCGTCCCGAGGAAGGAACTGAGCCCTGGTGGTGGCTTAGACCCGCCCCCTCTCTGGTTTGCTGCCCCCAACAACCTTACAAAGATTGAGGTACTAGGTACCCAAGAACCACCGCGTGGAGGTGAGAGTAGGAGTTGGTAGACCGAGGCTGGAATGTCGACGCTTGTGCCGTCATATGTTTGCGTAGTTTACCCCTTTATTACCCTAAAGTTTAATCTGGCCCTGCATTTTTGGGAAAGAAAAAGTAAGATATGCTCTAAATATTCTGCAAAAGAATGAAACAGTGAGGGCGGCTGTGTGTTGTGCTTCTGGAAAAGTAATTTTGCCCTATATGCTGCATACACATTAACCAATAAAAAATTATCGAAAAATTATCCGTTTTTTAATAATGTAGGTGAATGTCGCATGACAAACAAATGTTGTTCATTCTAACCCAACACTTAGAGACAAGCAAAATATTTTACACAATTTGTTGCGCTTGGTGTGAGTTGAAAAAAAAACGAATTCTAATGTTGGTTTTGTTCCATGGCAAGTTAAATATGTAAATTAATTTTAAATACTATTTCAAGATGTAGGATTGAGTAAAATAAAACGTCTCAAATCTTGGACTTGTATAGATACTTTCAGTTTAAATTTCTTCCCACAGCTTATTCACAAAACTTTTATTAGCATGATCTTTAGAAGATAATTATAAATTACGCTCATTTGCGCAATCAAAAATAACACCTTCTCCGCGTCAACTTCTTCAACGTCTTCTCGTCAACAAATTTGCAATTTATCGATTTTGTCGCAGAAAAACAAAATACCAGCGAACAGATTTCGACGTGTTATTGCTTTGTTGTGTTGTGCTCTGTTTATTTCGTCCGGTGTGAGTTAACCGCTAGGGAAGTGTGTAATTTTCGGCAACGACACGTGATCGCATTACGTTTGTTGCGATCGGTATGGGTTGGTTGGTATGGATCGGAGCACCGAGCTTTATGATCTCAAAAGTTCTTTACCAATATCGGGGTTACTTCAAACCATGAATGAAATATTACAGACTTCTATACACCTCTATACAAACGACTAGGGATGAGCTTTTTTTACCGTTTTCGCCTCTTGAATTCAAAAATATTTACATAAGTGAAAGTTTGTGTATGATAATTGTGTAATCTCTTCTTCTCTACATCTATAAAAGAGAACACATTTCTCTGTTTGTCCGCGAGTAGGGAGTAGATACGTAACTATACCTCAACAATATATAAGTATATCAATCGATTTGTGGTGATTAGCCGTATTACATACGATGGGAAAAAAAAACATTTTTTTATACTTAATACACATATTACTACGAAATGGCTGGACAGATTTGAATATGACTTTATTCTTCGATTAGTACATTTCCTGGTGAAGAGATTGATGCATTAATCATTATTCTGTGATATGTATAACGGAAGTAATAAGCAAAAATGTAATTATTTGAAATTTGTATATTCATCATACATATGCGTAGTGGAGTGCGGGAGTTATGTGGTGGGAGCTAGAAAAACATTATTTTATTTTTTTTCGAATTTTTATTTTTTAAACTTTTTTTTATCTATACACTGTTTAATGATGACTTCTTTTGCTTCTGGTTAATTCCGAGACAGTCCGAACTAGAATGCCCAAATCTTCCCGATGTGTTATCATTGAACCTTCGTAAAAGTGTCGCTTACAAGCCATCGTTAGCTTATTTTTCGCAATCTGGACCGCTCTTACTGTCTGCCGACATGTTTACAAGCCATCGCTTGTTTTGTACAATTCAACCCGCTGTTACTGTGTAACATTTCGGTTTGCTTGACCCACTGTTGCTAGGTTGATCGGCTGGGTTGTGTGTTTGTGCTGTGTGGTTGTTCTGGGTGGCGGTTGGCTTGGCCCACTGCTGCTAGGTCGATCAGCTGGCTTGTGTGGGTTGTGCTGGGTGATGGTTGGCTCGGTCCACGGTTGGTAGGTAGCTCGGTGGATCGACAGGGTTGTGGAGTGGTAAGGCACGTAACTCGGGCTCATTAATTTTATCAAGCAAACATTTTTTTCTTTTCTCTTCTTTCTTTGGATTATTGTAGGTGTCTTATTATTCAATTTGAGGAAAAAAAATATTTTATATCCATATCTACGTATCTACTTAGTGCATTTGTCATTACATAAAAATATAAATAATAAGGCAAATTTAAATAATAAAGAACTTTTTCCAGAACATTTTTTTTTAATAAGCAATAATTTCATACTCTTTAAAATAATGAAGAAATTATCACGAAATATTGAAGCTAGCATTGTAGCTATGACAACGACGCGAATGATAGCCAAACAGCTTAATGTATGCCAATCAGTAGTCATTAGAGTGCAGAAAAGGCGAGGAACAACGCCTATACTACAAGTCAGAGGTCGTAAAAAAAATTAAAGGAAGCGGACGCATGTCTCATGATAACACAAATGAAAAAAGACAAGTTAGCATCAAAGTATGCTTCTATAGCAATAAATTAGCCAGTTAGTCAATGGACTACAAGCAAGCTCTCGGTGACATTTGTTACATCTCAGCGGTAAAGAAACACAAACCTGCATTATCGGTAAAAAATGTTAAAGCTCGGGTGAAGTTCGCCGGAGAACATAGAAATTGTATAACAGATGACAAACGTGTAGTGTGGTCAGACGAATCAAAATTTAATCGGTTTTAGTCTGATAAATAATATTGCTGGCGCCATCCTGGGGAGACCATCCAAAGGATAAGGAAAAAGCACGGTGGAGGGAGTTTCATGGTATGGGGTTGATTCACATGGTGGCAGGTCGGACCACTTTTAAAACTCTATGGAATAGTGGGAAAAGAAGATTATTGCGCATCTTGCAGACTCATCTTCCCAATTTTGTAGATAGGAACGCCCATCCTGATGAGGAATTGATATTTCAAGACGATGATGACCCAAAACACATGTCCGAATTAGTGAGGGAATGGCATACTAAACAAAATTTTAAATTGATGCAGTGGCCGGCCCAATCGTGAAAAGACGGTTGCGACAATACCGATCAACCCCAACTAGGGATGCAAACGATACAGCGATGATTGCCATCGATGTTTCGAATCCGAAAACATTCGTTACATGGAAGATTTCCGTGGACTCCTATGTTACTGTTAGCAAGGTTATACGAAGCTTTGGGTTGCTTAAACGAAAAATTGAGTTACAAAAAAAAATGAACAAACGATTTCAAAAAATTGTATTCAATTCGATTCTGGCGCTAGCAATCTAATTAGATCTAAAATTCAAATTACTCCATTGTAAAGATGACTTGGATAAAAGTAAAATAATTACTTTTTTGAATGGGTTCGTAAGAGATGGAAGAAAAGTCGCTAACATTTCAGATTCTTCCGAAGAGTTCGGAAAGAAGAAAGAACTTTTGGTATTTTTAAATACCATAAACATTTGGCTAATCAGAACATTAAGTCTAAACAGTCCTCTTCCTCCATCTTCACAAAACGGAGACTGAAACACAAATGTATCTAGGGTCAGCTGTTGCGATTATTACCCAAAATCCGATCGAAATGTGGAATTTATATGAAATATGTGTTTCCAGGACTTTATAACCAGGCTACCAAATATTTACCCATTGTGGCTACATCAGTCCCAAGTGAAGGACACAGCAACTATTACCTAGCAACGAAACCGTTTGGCAGGGAAAATGTTGTCCAAGTTATTGTTTCTAAATTCTGTTTTGAATAAATAAAATAATAATTTTATATTTCTAAATTACTGCGCATATTTTTTCTTTTGGGTATAACCTAGTCACTTAATCACACAGACACAGTGCACGAGCACTTTATGTTTATTGTACGTAAGCTCGTGTTTTTCTCAGCTTTTAGGCTAGGAACGCCCTAACGATTTCGATCGCACAATTTCTCAGCCACAAAATATAGAACAAATGAGTTTAAACTATAATGAGCTCATATGTTACTAAGAAATTACACTGCATTCTGACCATTTTTTTTAAATAGCAATGAGTAATAACAGATACGGTGGAGTGCTTTCCTTCCAAGCCTGCCTTCACTCTTCCGGCTCTCTAAAAAGTTGAAGAAAAGAGAAATAGGAAGTCCTTTGCTTTAACTTGGGGCCTTTAAAAAAACATCGATGTTTCGAATATTGATGTTTTCAAGGCCGATGTTTTTGGTACGACATTAAAGTTGTTTTTGTTTTTTTCTGTCTATAGTTTGTTGTTTTCCGTTTTGATTTATAAACTATTTTGTTTAGAATTAAACATGAAATAAAGATCCACTTTTTTTAATTTTTTTTTTTATTATTTTCATTTCTATGCAATGATAGGTGCACTGAAAACAAACATGTACTCATTTGTGCTCTCCACTGTATGTATGCATCTTTTAAAGGACCCAGCAACACGGGTATATCCATCTAGTAAAATATTATTTTTCTAAATGAGGTGTGCAGTTTACAATTGTGACGAAAATAATAACAAGGGAAAGAAAAATGTTCGGTATTATAAAGGGTGGTCCAACGAAAACGCACGATGATAATCCATATAATATTATAAATGGGAAAGTGTGTGTGTCTGTTTGTCGGTCTTTCACAGCAAAACCGAGCGACGAATTTGCGTGATTTTTTAAGTATTGAAAATAGGAGATGGTCGGTTAAAAACTGATGCCGAGGGCTGTGTGACACTGACGGGAGATTTCTGTCAATTAGTACACAGTGATTCAGAATTAGTTGCAAGTGTTTACCCAGATTTACAAAACAATATCCACGAAAATCAATATTTATGTGAAAGAGTAATTTTAGCACCTAAAAATGATGTTGTCAACAAAATACATAAATTCAGACATGTTGAGTAAAGTACCAGGAGATACAACAGAGTATTTATCAATAGACACAGTTATGGTTACAGAACAGAGCACATCATATCCCGTAGAGTTTCTAAATTCGCTTGAGCTGTCAGGTGTACCCTCACACAAGCTTCAATTAAAACTAGGCGTCCCAGTCATGCTTATGCGAAATTTGAATGCCCCGAGATTATGTAATGGGACGAGACTTCGTGTCACACAACTTGGTCGCAATATCATTAGCGCCGCTATCTTAACCGGCGTAGGAAAGGGTGAAAATGTAATGATCCCACGAATCCCAATAATTCCCACAGATCTCCCGTTCCAGTTTAAAAGGCTACAATTTCCTCTTAAGCTTAGTTTCGCTATGACCATTAACAAAGCGCAAGGTCAACAAGGGTGAACTTAGAAAAGCCGTGCTTTTCCCATGGACAATTGTATGTAGCATGTTCGCGTGTGTCCAATGCCCAGAATCTTTACAATATATCCCCAAATGGAAAGACATATAATATCGTCTACAGTAGCGTATTAAAATAACATTCTGTTCCGAGTTCTCTTCTGTGTCCGGAAAGGGGAACCGTGTTACCCCGAATTTAACGCGAGCGAAGCCGTGGGCAAAAGCTAGTTGTAAATAAAACAAAAAGTTTTCAGAGAATTATCTTAATATTTTTTATTATGATAGAAGGATCTATGCCAATTATATGTGAAACAAAATATCGGCCAAATGCTCGCCACGGCTTCGGTGGCATAGTCCTATCAGATGGTCCATATTTTCAATGACTCTGAGACATAATTGAAATTCAATGTCGTTAATGTGCCGAATTATCTCATCCTTTAGCCCTTGAATTGTTCTTGGCTTATTGACGTACACTTTTTCTTTTAAATATCCCCAAAGAAAGAATTCCAACAGTGTCAAATCACATGATCGTGGCGGCCAATTAACATCGCCTGGACGTGAGATAGGTTAGGTTAGGTTACAGAAGGGGAGTGTGATGGTTAAACATCACTTCCACTCGGAAGCCAAAAGGCCCATTGTAATTCCCTTCATTTGTGGATGTACACATATAATTAACCTGTCCTATCACGTGGTGGCTGCACCACCCCGTGTTCTTGTACTAGGCGTCGATTGGAGAGCTGGGCAGTGGCAAAACAGATCTTGGATCGTCTCAGTTTCTTCCTCATCGCTGCAGCTCCGGCAGAGATCGCTGGATCCCGAGTCCCATTTCCGGAGCATTGCTCCAATGGGACAGTGTCCTGTGATCACTCCGACAAGCATACGGATCGAGTTATCAGTCGTTCACAGACCAGTGTGGAAGAAGGAAGTGTTTCGGCTAGAGTAGTAAAAGAAAATAAAAATAAAAATTCTAACTACGCGTTTGGACAAGGTGCTCGCGGAACCCGGGTCAGCGCGATCGTATAGTGCACGGCTGGCGAACGGGAAGTCGCCAGTTCGAATCTCCAGCTGGGAGAATAATTTTTTCGTGTGCCGTTTTTCTTTTTTTTCCTTATTCTTTCTGCTGCTTCTAAAGTTAACTTGAAGTAGCAGGAAGAGATGTCGGGAGACGACGGGGGAAGACCCGTACGTCTGACGGAATCGGAATCGGATTTCGCAACATCGGCCGCCGTCATGAAGAGACGCAAACGGGTCAATCCGAGGCTCAATGCAATTAAGCGCCCCTCCCTCAACACCTCGACCGAAAAGCTGCGGGTCGAAGGGAGGAAAGGGGCGCCATCACCATCATCATCACCATCAACGTCCAAAGCAGCTGGGCAACAACAACAACAACATCAACAAACCGTGCTACCCGTGGAAGCAAATATCGCCTACCTCTCCGATGGTAGGGAAGGCCGCTACACGGGCGAAAAACCCGTTCGCCGCCCTTTCAAGTTCGGGTACGGAGGAGGAGCTTAGCGAGCTCGAGGAGGAGGAACGTGTCCTACGTGCCAAATTAAAGGCCGTAGTTGACAAGTTAAACAAGATGCGGCAGAAGGAGAAAGAGGAGGCAGCAGCCTCCCAGCTTCAGTCACTTCAACAGCAGCAACAACAACAGCAGCCGCAGAAGAAGCTGCCGAAAAAAACGGCTGAACAGCAGCCACATTTCAGCCGCAGCGAAAAAAGCAGCAACAACAACAACAGAAGAAGCAGCAACAACAGCCGCAACAACAAAAGCAGCAGCAGAAACAACAACAGCCACAGCAGCAGAAACAACAACAACAACAACAACAGTCGCAACAGCAGAAGCAGCAGCAACAACAACAACAGCCGAAAAAACAGAAACAGGAACAACAGAAGCAGCAGCAACGTCCCAAGGAGAAGGTGCCACCAATCCTTACTCACACCACAGCCCTACGCGAAACAATAGACTTATGTAAGTACGTTATTGGTGTTGGCAATTTCGTTTTTAAAGATATAGGTGAGAACCGCTATGCTATCCAATGTAACTCATTGGAGCAGCATAAGCGGGTCAAGGAACTACTGAAAGAGACCACGACTGAGTTCTTTTCATTTACCCCCAAGACCGAGAGGCTGCAGACGATGCTCCTCAAAGGCGTGTACTCAATTACTGACCTCGAGGAAATGCTCTCAGAGCTCAACGAGTTCGAGAGCGACGACCTCAAATTCGTGGGAGTCAAGTCGTTCACCACGGCGCGGGCCAGACGGGAGAAGCGTGTGTTACCTTTCTTCCTGGTTCAGCTCGCACCCAATAGCAAACTGGAGAGGCTAAGGACCATCACTTCCTTAGCATCCCAGTCTGTAAAATGGGAAAAATTAAGAAGAAAACATTTTACAATGTATCCGCTGTCAAAGGTTCGGGCACGCCGCGTCGAACTGCGAGATGCAGCCTCAATGTGTTAAATGTGCAAAGAACCACACGAACGAGGAATGCGATCTGACACAAGACAAGGTCGCGGATAGGGAGCAGCTCGAGTGCGTGCTCTGTAGGAACCGTGGACACCCTGCAAACTATCGGGGATGTCCTAAGTTCCAAGACATTAAATTAAATCTGGCTCGTAAGCAGAAGATTGAGGAGAAACGTCCCGCAGGTCGCTCACAAACATCAGCCGTTACACCGACAATGACCTACGCCCAAATGGCGGCAGGTCTGCGGCAGACGGTACAAAAGCCTGTGGCTGTTACTAAAGCCCCAGTGCCTGTTATTAAGGCACCGGAGGCCGAGGGGGACCTGCGTTCGATCTTGCTCGCCATCCAAGGGCAGATCGGCCAGCTCCAACAGCAGATCCATGAGCAGGCGACTCGAGTGGACAGAATCTACTCGCTTCTGCCGGGCCTAGCGCCTCTAGAATCGTGATGGGTACGCTGGTAGAGAGTCCCTTAAAGGTCCTGTCGGTGAATGTGAATTCACTGATTAGGATTGAGCGAAGAACTGTACTTTTCAACTTGTTGCAGAACGAAAGCCCCGATGTACTTTTGGTTAGCGAAACAAAGCTAAGCCATAAGCACAAAATCCGGCACAGTTCTTATAGAGTAATAAGAAGAGACCGACCCAAAGCCACACAAGGTGGAGGAGCTGCGATTTTCATTAGAAATAGCTTTAAACATAAAATTATATATAGCGGTGAAGTGCGGAGGTTCCAGGTGCTAGAGGGCTGTATTGTGTGCATTCCTCTCCGAAATGGAAAGAGAATGTACATTATATCAGCCTATGCACCTGAAGCACCTCAACCCAACGTTTTCATCGCAGAGCTCGAGACACTTTTTCGATCTCTGCGCTTAAACTCGGTAGAAAACTTCTACATTCTGGCTGGCGATTTAAATGCCAAACATAGTGATTGGGGAAACAACATTCCCAACACTAGGGGGAGCCTACTAAGCCATTGGTGGGTTCTGCAGAGCATAGAGTATAAACTCAAGATACTCGCAACGGATAGTCCGTCGTATCCTAGGAGCGGCTCCTATCTGGATCTCATGCTGCTTGACTCTCGACTGAGACTGGCTGACACGAACGAATGGTCTACTAACTGTCTACGGACCTTCATATACGACAGTGACCATTGCGGACTAAGTGCCGTAATCAAATTACCAGACGAATTCGAGGAAATGGCAGAGTACGTCCAAACGTACCCCTATGATTACAATAGGGCGCGCTGGCCACGCTTTGCCAATTCCCTGACGAGAGCGCTCACTTCGAGCGCCTCCTTTCCACCGTCTAATAGGAACCTGTCAAACTATGAGATTGACAGGTACCTCACACAAATGGAGGATACTATTAAACAGACAATGAACAGTACAATACCAAGCCAACGACCGGACGATACCACGAACGTGTACCGAAACGCGACAATCGACGCACTACATAGACAGAAAAGTAGACTCCTGACAAGACTCAAACTCTTGTACAGGCGGTTTACCGACAGACAAAACTCGGAGGTCAGGACACTGAAGTCACTGATTAAAAATCTCCAACAGTTGATCAAGGAAAATTACAGAATATCTGTAAGTTTGCATTGGAACAACAGAATTCGTCCTGTAAAATCCAACAGCGCGAGTATGTTCCCGCAAATAAATAAAATCTTTCGGAGAAACAATCAGAATGACATTCAGGATCTGAAGCTTCCGAGGACGTCAGACAATGAACGCTTGCTACGAACGCATCGATCCAGAGAGCGCCGTCTTGGATGATGATTTCTTTGTGATCGAGGATCCCCAGGAGAAGGTGGCGACAGTGGGAGCCTTATTCCAGGAAGTGTATACGGTGAATGACAGCATTCGCACAAAGCGCGACCTGGAAAACAGAGTCCTAATTCATCACTTCTACCTTCAAAATGATATAGATCATTGGCGATCAGAGAACCTTGGTTTTACCAGGTTCAATGATGATTTTATGGCAAACAATGCCGTCGCCAGTGAAGGGGCTAACACCCTGTTCATTTCGACGGAGGATCTCCAGATGATCTTCGAATCACTGAAAAGAAAAAAATCCGCGGGAACCGACGGAATAGCTAATGTTGTGCTCAGGCACCTCCCACCAGTGGCTGTAGAGATGTACACCATCCTGTTCAACAATGCACTGAATAATGCATATTATCCGGTGCACTGGAAGACAGCGGTGGTGCAACCAATCCCCAAGAGGGGTAAAGACACCTCTAACCCGGCAAATCTCCGGTCGATAAGTCTGCTTCCGAGTATCAGCAAGGTCTTCGAGAAGGTGGTCCATAGAGCCCTGTCTAATTGGGTTGAGGACAATAAAATCATCCCGGATAACCAATTCGGTTTCAGAGCGGGGCATGACACTATTCATGCCGCGTCGAAACTCGTATCGGATATCCAATGGAACAAATGCAAGAAACAATGCACGGGTGCCTGTCTGATTGACTTGGAAAAAGCCTTCGACACCGTATGGTTAGGAGGGCTGTATTACAAGCTCAGTCGGCTGGGCATAAGTAAACCACTGCTATATATGATCTTTGACATGTTAACAGGTAGAAAGTTCGTTGTGAAAATTGCCAACGTGACTTCTACTCAAACATTTGACATTAACAATGGACTGCAACAGTGTACGGTGAACTCGCCGATACTTTTCAGCATTTACTTCAGTGATCTGATAGCTTCTCTTCACCATTCAATAGCGTACGCAGACGATTTAATTGCGTACAGATCAGGTCCAACGATCGACGTCATTGTTACTCTTCTGCAACGTGACTTCGAAAAAATTCAGCAGTATTGTGACAATTTCAGTTGAAAATCAACTTCCAGAAATCAGAATCTATTTTATTCAGAACGCCTTTGTCTAGGGCCTCTCGGGACACTAGAAAAAATTGGCGCAGGTTCTCTATCTTTGGCCCGGACGGGCGTCCACTGGTGAGACAAAGTGTAGTCAGATACCTTGGGATCGTGCTAGATCAGTATCTGTATTTTGACAAACATATAGATGCTGCTCTGGCGAGGGCCCGGGGCGCTTTTGCTCTGACAAGATGGCTGTTTCATAGCAGCCAACTTGATTCTAGAGTGAAGGTAATCTGCTACATGGCCTTAATCAGGCCCATGGTTGCCTATGGATGTCCCGTCTGGTTCAATGTGAGAGGCAGCTTAATGGAAAGGATTCGGGTGTTTGAGAGGCAATGTCTCAGGACTTGTCTCGGGTTACATAGGACACCTGAATCTGAGTACACGAAATTTTATCCGAACGAGGTCCTATACAATAGGGCCAGGATTGTACGGGTGGATAACTTTTTGATAAAACTGATTCGAAGCCACGTTGCAAGAGCAATGACTTCGGCCAATAACTTGATCTCCGGGGCTTACTACCCCAACTACCTGTACCACGAGAGGGTGCGCCTTAACGGCTTTGTCCCACCAGAGGCATTCCTCTACTTAGACCAATGTGGGCTGATCCAAGATAGATTGGAAGATAATCTTCCACGTGGCCCGCAATTCCGTGGAACGACGGTTCCTGTACGAATGTGACGTCGCGCTCCGCGAGCCCGAGCGCCTCAGGTTCAGTAAGTCGAATTCACGCCGAGATCGAGAAGACGTCGTCCGACAGCATCAAAGTTTTTGGTGGTTGGAGGTACGTCAGTGGTACATCTTAATAGGCCAGCCTCTTCAAGGCAAAGCCCGCCAAACACCAATGGCAGGCTTACATAGGTTATTGTAGTTTAGGGTAGGTTAGGGTAAGCTAAGGTAGGCTAGGGTGGTGGGTAGATTTAATTATTTTTAGTTCAAAAAGAAAAATTAAAAAACATAAAGAAAAAAAAAAAAAAAATTAAAAAACATAAAGACAACAAAAAAAGATATACAGGGTGTCCCACGAGCAGTGTGCCAAAAAGCTAGAGCGTGTAGGTCTGGTCAAGACAAGAAAAAAATCGTAATATATATCATGTATATATTTTTGTATATATATTTTAGTTAAGGTAGGTTAAGCTAGTTTTTACTTAGGTGTAAGTTTTAAATATAAAAAAAAAATAAAAATCAGATGGTAAGTTTTTTTTAACAAATATTTTCTAAGCTTAAATTTAAAATTATTTTAATTGTCATCATTTTTCTTTTCGTAAGACCGAAAGGTATAATTTAATGTTCTTCTTACTTTAGAGTGTCCGTATAGGGCCAGTAAGGTAGTTATAAGTTATTTAAGCTACTTTAATCATTTTTGTCTAGCGCGTAAGATAGTTGTAAGAAATTAATATTAAAAATGAATTAAAAAAAAAAAAAAAAAAAAAAAAAAAAAAAAAAAAAAAACCGATCGAGTTACGGTCCAGTGCCAAGAGCTTCTTTGTTTTTCCGATATTGAACTCTGGCCACGATGATCTTGTCGTGTAGCTGTCGTTTCTTGTAAGCCAAGACGAGTTGGCTTCTTTGATGATTGTGTCGTTTATGATCCGGTATAATGCGCTGATCGATGGTTGCAATGACGTGTCCGCTTCGCTGATGTCCAGTTCAGACCCTTGCCTGGCCAATTCCTCCGCTCTTTCGTTCCCTGCGATTAAGCTGGGACCCGGGACCCAGCAGAGTTTGACTTTGTGATGTCTGATGGACTTCAGTGAATCGCGACATTTCATGACAGCCTTTGATCTCGTTATACAGGATTCTATTGACTTCAGTGCAGCCTGGCTGTCTACGAAGATAGTGATATCCTATGGTGGGATATCGGTTACCTGTAGGTGTTTGGCTGCTTTCTCTAGTGCCAGCATTTCTGCTTGAAAAACGCTGCACAGATCAGGGAGTCTGAATGATTCCTGTTTGTGGAGGGTATTTCGAGTAGAACCCCCTTTTCCTGGTGAACAAGACCAGCTCGGTTTTCTGGGGGTTTATTCTCAGACCATTCTGTCTTGCCCACGAGGAGAGTTCCCTCAACGCAGATTCCATTAGTTCACTGATAGTTGGTAGAAATTTACCTTTTATCAAGACAACCAGGTCATCCGCGTAGGCTATTGTCTTTGTGTCTTTCTTCATGAAGAATTTGAGGATTTTGTTAACTGTAAAATCCACAGTAGGGGGGAGAGAACTCACCCCTGTGGTGTGCCTCTAGTTGTCACTTTGCTTACAGAGCTGTGTCCAATGTCTGCGTTGATAATTCTGTTCTTCAACATATTTTCAATCCAGATTACAATGGATTTGTCTACTTTTATGTCCTCTAGAGCTGTTATTATGGCCTCTGTGTTTACATTGGCCCCCTCTATATCGTGGAAGGCTGCCATTGTAAACTCTTTTAGGTTCAACGAGCTCTCAATTTCATGGACAACACTATGCAGAGAACTTTCCACTGATCTGCCTTTAAGGTAGGTGTGTTGAGTGTTGCATAAGTTGCGTGAGTCCTCTGATGTATAGGTTAAGGAGTTTTTCTAAGGTTTTTAATAGAAAACGACGAGAGACTAATTGGCCTATAGTCCTTTGCGGCAGTATGGATTGGTTTACCTGCCTTAGGTACGAAAATGACCTTTATTTATTTCCACATTGTTGGGATGTACCCCGCGCGCAAGCAATTGGGAAAAATGCTTACGAGGTGGGGTACAGGTGGGTCTGTGTTTGATGAAGCATCGCTGGCAAGATATCGCCCGGCCCCGGAGAGTTAAAGGGTTTGAACGAATTTATTGCCCATGACACTTTATCCGTTATGATAATCTTGTTTATTACTTCTTCGGTTGTGTGAACCGTAGGAACCGTCGTCTCGAAGGGGACTGTGGTTTCAGGGGATTTACAGCCTGGGAAGTGGGTTTCAGTCAGCAGTTCTAGGAATTCCTGACTGGATTCTGTCCAAGAACCATCTGGTTAAAGAATGAATCCCGGGACACAGGGGTCCTTGGATAGGATCTTTCTGAGCCTTGCAGCTTCGTTGAGATGCTCTATTGATTCGCAGAACTCCCGCCAGGATTTAGAATTTGCTGCTCTTGTTTTGCTCTTGTATTCGTTGAAGCTGGATTTGTAGTTATTCCCATCTTCGGTTCTTTTTGAGATCTTTGCTCTATTGAATAGAGTTCGGATCCTGGTCCGGAGTTGCTTTAGCTCTGTGATCCACCAGACTGCGCTGGTGTTCTTGCAAACACGTTGCAAAGGACGGGATTTCTTGAAAGCCTGTTACCGGCTTCCCGTCCCCCTCAGCGCTATCGTCCGCAAGGCCGCCCAACCAAATCAGCGAGAGTGGTCGTAGATAAGATGGTAAAAGGGCGCCACGCAATTTGGCCGTACAGACAGAGGTGTTAGAGTCCGCCCTTGCCCCACACCCGCTCCCCAGTCCAGTTGAAAGAACAACCGAAGGAAAATAAAAAAAAATATTTAGCAAACCCCGAAACAATCTTGTTTTTCCTTTCCTTTTTGGGCTTTTATTACAATCAATCCACTTACTAGTTACTCTTAAGCGTACTTAATCTAACCTGGCTAATCTTAGGCTACCCACCACCACCTTAAAACTAGCATACATTGGTGAAATACTAGTTAATAATATTATGATAATGATGTACAAGAATGATACCAGAAATACAATTCAAAAAAAAATAACAAGGCTGGGCTCGAATCTGGCTGGACTGTTGTCGCCGCAACTGACCTCCTCCACTGCCGTCCCTCGCTGCGACGCTGATTGTCGGGTTCCCTGCGCATCGTCTCCCGCACTTCATTTTTTTTCTTTTTGTTTTTTGTTTCTTTTTCTTTTGTTATAAATACATATATACACAATGTCTTTTTTTTTTTTTCGCTTGTTTTCGCACTTTTTTTTTTTTTCTTTCTTTTTTTTTTTCTTTTAATTTATAATTCTCCCTTAAGACTTAAACGAAATTACACTCAGGGACCGTAAAACTAAAAATAACAAAAATCACGCGCTTAGGTCGGTCGTCCCCTAAGCACAACACAGGGAAGTAGCACGAGGAAGAGAAAAACAAAACTCGCTTGGATCGTATATTGATTATTTTTCTTTGTTCTTTTTTTTTTTATTCAATCCCCCTTCCCACTGGACTGGGAGTCCCCTTAGGACATTCCACTCTATTTTACTTTTTTTTTTTTGTTTTTACTTTTTTTTTAACTTCGCACCCGCGATTAGACCAAAATCCACTCCCACCCAAAAAAGATTCCCGGCACCACTTTTCTCTGCGCGCGAGGTCACTGGCAAAACAAAAAAAAAAACGCTCCACCACCCTCACGGTCCCTTCAATTCGCACGCCCAACCTGGTGCTTTGACGTCCTCGCTCCGACTGACTGCTTCCTCGCTGTCTCTGCCCTTTTTTTTCCTGCTTCTGCCGTTCCCCAAGTCACCCGATCCACTCGCTCCACTAGTTCGTGGATCGGACCACTTTACGGCTAGGTGAAGCTCGAGAAAAGAAGAAAAGCAGAAAAGAAAAAAAAAAAAAACAGGCGTAGAAAAAAAAAACTTCCTCACTGGAAGTAACTCTCCTAACACAACAAAAAAAGAAACCAAAAACAAGAACATCCCAGTATTTCCCTTCGTTGAGTCCTCTGTCTGTGTTCAAGTCCGGAGTATGTGGCCCAGCGAAGACCTTTACTAGGGCCAACTCCAATAAGCCGCTTTCAGAATTCTCACAAAATTTTCGACTGAATTCTCAATGTAAGTTGGATCAGGATTAGTGATGGCTTGTGGCGGTACTAACCTGTTGGCAACTACGTTTGAGAAAAGATTCCAGTCTGTCTTCTGAGGGTTTCTGAAAGGTTTCGGTTTTTCTTTGTTAACGTTAAGGTTGAAGAGTATTCGGCTGTGGTCCGAAAAGGAACAGTTAGTGGACACTCTCCAATTCTCTACTCGGATGGAGTCGGACTCACTTAGTAAAGTGAGGTCAATTACCTCTTCCCTAACCCGGTTGCGAAACGTTGGTGTATTACCTTTGTTGCATATGTTGAGGTTGGTGGAGATAATGAAATCGAAAATGGACTCACCCCTTTTATTAATGTCGCTGCTTCCCCATTGAGTGTGGTGTCCATTGGCGTCGCAGCAAAACAATAGACACAGTCCGCGTGACTTGGCGTGTCGCACAAGTGCTCGGACTGCGTCTGGAGGTGAGTCCTCCTCATCGTATGGCAAGTATGCGGACGATGGGAGCAAAATTGATTTGTCCTGTTGTTCGTACGTTACCACCGTGAGGTCTCCATTGTACCTAGGAAAAAATGTTTAAGTATTTCTTGGCGACTATACAGGTTCGTAGCTTACCTTCAGTATGTGGATAGTATAAATTATATACCTTGGACCTTAATCCTTGAATTTTGTTCCTAAGGAACCAAGGTTATTGGATTAAGGCTATATCCACATCTTCCTGCAACATGTACATCATTAATTTGCACCACTAGCAGCCTCTTTTGACTTGTCGCGTTCATTGGGGAGCTTTACCTTCAAGGTTCCCAGCCCGAATTTGATGCTGCCAGATCTGATGCGGATGTGGTCGAGTGACTTTTGGCCAATGGTAACCATGAGGTCCTTTCCCACTCCGTTCTTACTCTTGGCTGAAGAAATTATTCTCCAGCTGTGAGTGTCAAGCTCTTTATTCTGCTTGTCTTGGCTTCAATATGGATTCGTCCTTTTCGGGAACCGGTTCAGGGATCCGTCCCGCAAGCACCGTGCGGGGGATAACGTCGAGTTTAGCGTTCTGCCAGATTTCGCCTCAATTGTCGATTGTGCGCTTTAAGAAGTCTAGGGACCTCTGATTGTCACAACCGACGACTCTGCCAGCCTGCCCCGTCGAAGTTGATCTCATCGCTGCTATCTGCGATACGCATCGCATCTAGTATTTTGGCTTCAACTGTGAACCAATTGTCGGATGTTATCTTCCCATCCGGGTTGGAGCGGTCGACAATAGCCACTTGTAGACTCATGGGAAGGTTGAAGCTGGCTGATGTTTTCGCCTTTTTCGCTTCCCTTAGAGTTTCTTTCCCAGAGCGCCCCCTCTTGACGTTCTGCTTCGATCCTGAGGCAGTGTGTCCTTTGGAGGTGCTCGGTTGTTGTGTGCTCTTTTCGAAAGTGGCCGGTTGTGTTGGCTGTTGTCGACCCAATTTTGGGACGTTGGGTTTGATTACTGCCGTGTTCGATGGCTTCTTCTCTCGCCCTGTGTCCTTTTTAGCAGCGTGAGTGGAGGTGGGATCCGATTTATTCTCGAATTTGGCTACTTCTTTCTTGTGCTTCTTAATCAGGAATTTTTCGCGCTCGGAGAGCGTTGAGGGGTCTCTCGCACTCATCTTCCTGATATACTGCACCGACCTCTTATAGCTGTTCTTTGCTTTTTGGACCGATGTTTTTGCCCTGATCGTTCCTTCAGGCTTGCCTGTGGCCTTAGGGTCGACCTCTTCTTCCAGCAGCTGAGCCTCAGTTTCAGAGTCCACTTGCATGGTGTTGCTTACCTGCGATGAAGCCAAGGATTCATCGTCGGTAGCGGTACCGATTTGTAGTCTGTATCGATCGCGCCTTCGGCGGTGGCAACCTGTGCTACTTGCCTCTTCAGAGGATGCATTTTTTTATGTTTGTTCTTCCATGTGTGTTCCCACGAGTCGCGCAGGAATGGGTGGTCGACCTGTACAGAGCCCCGCAGTATACAGGCAAGGCTATATGATCCAGGAGGGTGCCTGGTATCCTGGTATCCCCGTTAGCGACTGGGCTATTATTTAAACTGGGGTTCATTGTTTGGTTTATAATTTTTTTTAAATTGACTAAAATCAAAAAGCTGTATTTGCATATTCTGGTCAGCGTCCAATCTCGATCTGTATTTAGTCTTTGCATAAGTATACGCGGAAAGGCTTGCTTCACAGCGATACGTTGTGACAAAGGGACAAATGTAATATAGCCTTTTTGGCAAGTTCAGGGTATTCACTCCTAATACCAACCCAAATTCGGTCAACGATACAGAATCAAATACATGTTTTGATGAAGAAGAACTCTGAAGATCTATAAGAGACTCGTTTTCCAGAACGCTTAGTGTCGTAGGCTGGGTTTTCATTAGCAACGGATTTTGTACCCACTCGATGTCAGTTTTCGTATCTGGAAAGTAATCTAATAAAGATCTTTCTAGACTTACCAAATGTTCAGCGATCTTATTACTAACATCTGCTCTGAACTCTAGCATGCTTCCTTGCAAGTAATTTCATGTAAAACTGGAAAACATTCAACATTGTTTTTAGTTTTTTTTAGTTTTAGCTTATTTTACTTTTTTAAGAGATTATAACAACATGAATGAATAAATAACGACAAAAATACATAAATTAAAAAAGTAGTCTATAGTTTATAGAAACTAGAAGCAAAAGCAGATTTAGGTACAGTAAAATTTGAAAAAAGTAACCAAAAACAGAGTATATGAATACATGCGTGGGGTCATTACAGATTTTAACAAAAGAGAATAGCTAAACCAATACACTAAACAAGTCTATGATGTTTTTATAATCATAATGTAAAAGCCATGATTTCACTTTTTTGAGGAATATGGATTCGTTTCGAATACACCTCATATACAAGGGTAGTTTATTAAATAGCCTTGGGGCAATAGTCGAATAAAATTGTGAAACGATTTGCAAATGGTGATGGGCTACTTTTGCTACTTTCATTTACTATAAGTTGGTAACTAGAGCAGCTTCTACTTAGCAAATAGCCTGATCTTGCGAAAAAAAATTAAATAGATAATTGCAAACAAAAGTAGTTCTTTGTAGGATATCTATGTTGAAATCTCCCAAAGGAATAATGTCATTTGGCTCAATTGATAACAAATTATTTAACTCCTCATAAAAATGCTATTCGATATCTTATAACGTCTATAAATGCAAAATAAAATAAGTTTCAAATTATTGGGTATATAACTTAATTTTTTCAAAATTTGAACGCTTATTTAAGAAAAACATGTACAATAGTATTATTCAAAGTATTGCCCATCTGAAGCTATGACTTTTTCCCATCTTTCTGGCAATTTGTGGATCCTATCCCAAAAGAACTGCGCCGGCTTGGCAGCCAAGAATGAATCAAGCCAATTTTTGATATTCTGCTCTGATGTGAACCGTATTTCAGTGAGGGCGTTCTGCATCGATCGGAACAAATGGTAGTCAGAAGGGGCAAGGTCTGGGCTATAAGGCGGGTGAGGTAAAACTTCCCATCCACTGTTTTCCAAATAGTTCTTAACCGGAATAGCAACGTGGGGCCGAGCGTTGTCATATTGCCTCGTGCCTGGTCGCATATTCCGGGCGTTTTTCGGCTACTGCTCTCTTTAAACGGATTAATTGTGTTCGGTACTTGTCCATTGATGGTTTCACCCGGTTTTAGCAGCTCATAATACAGCACACCCTTCTGATCCCACCAAATACAGAGCATTACCTTCGCACCATGGATATTTGGCTTTGCCGTTGATTTGGCTGGTTGGCCGGGTTTCACATATGATTTTTTGCGCTTGGGGTTGTCGTAATGGATCCATTTTTCATCACCAGTAACAATCCGATGCAAAAATGACTTCCTTTTGTGGCGTTCCAGCAGCATTTCGGACATGCAAAACCGCCTTTCGACGTCTCTCGGCTTGAGTTCATGTGGAACCCAATTTCCTTGCTTTCGAATATATCCAGCTGCTTTTAAACGTTTTGAAATGGCTGCTTGAGTGACACCCAAAGATTCTGCGAGCTCTTCTTGTGTTTGGCAACAATCTTCATAGAGTAATGCTTCCAGTTCTTCATCTTCAAACTTTTTTGGCTGCCCAGGACGTTCATCGTCTTCCAAGCCAAAATCACCACTTTTAAATCGTGCAAACCACTTTTGGCACGTTCGCTCAGCTAGCGCATGTTCACCATAAACTTCCACCAAAATACGATGACTTTCGGCAGCAGTTTTCTTCATATTAAAGTAATGAAGAAGAACTCCCCGCAAAAACACTTTTTCAGGCACAAAGTTCGACATATTTGAGTGAAAAAAAATTATTGTTGTTTACGCTTCAAATGAAATGACGTACAATGACAGTAGCTTTCCAACGCATGTTCCAATGGAATAATACAAGTTACGCCATCTCTTAGCAAACCGTACGAATTAAGTTATAGACCCAATGTTAATTTTAACTTTTAAAACATCACATTTTTGCAAATTCAGACTATAAGATTCAATAAGAAATCTGGTTTTAATAAAGGCAGCCACACCACCAGATGCATATTTGTTGTTACACCAAGTTACAAATTCATACCCTTCAATGCCAAAAAGCGACTTTTCCTGTTCATATACCCAAGTTTCTGTTAAAAAACGAAATCAGGCATCTTAGCAAAAGAATTTATATGTGCGAGCAAGTTATCAACATTTTTACGTAAGCTGTTGTTCTTCTGTACACAGGTAAGCCAGAAATTAATTTTTCTTTTTAAAGCTGCAAGTTAAATACTGTTATGGATTTTTCTTGCAAAGCAGAAGCAGTTTCGCTAGTCTTTTTAAAAATGTCAGCAAGATAATCCAATTTTATTATCCTTTGTTCATCATGCAATACATCAAAAAGGTTTGCGGATGAAGACATATTTACGTGCAGTTGGAAAACTTTCAACTTGTCATGAAGTTGAAATAATCTAAATAAAGCTTTTTCTCTGGAAAGCCATCTTATTTCCGTGTGCAGAAGAAGTGATTCGTACTGACTTCCCATGTCTGTGCACACTTTTTTGAATCTCGAATGGAGAGGAGGACTTTTTACGAAATTTACAATCTTCTAAGCTTCATCAAGAACTTTTTTCAAATCAGCTGGCATTCTTTTTACCACAAGTGCATAACGATGCAAAATAAAATGACTGCTGTTACTTTCTGGCGCAATGTTTTTAATTTTGGACACAACGCCCCTAACTTTTCCTACCATTGCTGCGGCTCCGTCGGTACATATATCAATACATTTTTCCCAAATAATGTTGTGTTTATTCATAAAATAATGTATGGCCTTGAATATTTCTACACAAGTTGTATTGGTTTCCAAAGGTGTGCAGATGAGCAAATCTTCTTGAATAGATGTGTCGAAGGGATACCTAACGAATACAAAAATTATTGAAAGGCCACATCCGTGCTTTCATCGAGTTGCACTGCAAACATATCACAAGCATTCAATCTGCGAACGACTTCATCTTCAATATGGTCAGATATTTTGTGAATCCGATCAGACACAAACCTTGAAGTTCTGCAACTTTTTTTGCCGCGACTTCTCTAAGTACGCAACTGATTGTTTCTAGCTTACACGGTTTAATTAAGGACTCTGCAATAGTGGGTGGGTTTCCGGATCGAGCTATCCCGTAGCTTAGGTGGAAATATGCTTCAATTGCATTTTCGTTGTCAGTTTTTGCAAATGTAGTCAAACTGGACACTGTGGATTCATGCAAGTCTTTTTGTTTCTGAAAAAAGCTGATGTTTTTCTCCTTTAAATTTTCGTGAACTGTATCGAAATGTTGTTAAAGTTTTGCTGGTGTAAGAGAACGATTAATCAAAACTTTTTTTGCAAACAAGGCATAATGCATCAGGTTCATTAGAACTTCCAACAGGTATAAATCCAAAAGACAAATAAGAGTCATCGTATCGCCGCTTTTTTGAGTGAAGTTTTCCTTCATTTACTTGTTCATCTTTTGTTGAACATGATGCTGCGTTTTTTACATCCTAAAATTTAATAATGATGAAAAAATTTGGAGTAAATTGGCTATTGAACGCAAAATAATATTATGAGATTTTTTTTTTTTTAAAGAATTATAAAAAAATTATAAGGAAACAGAGACAGCATTTTTTTAACACGAATGCTACCCCTTCTCCGCTTCCGGGAAAAAATTGTACCAATATTCCCAATGTTTGCCCAGTTGTAGTGGAGTCGGTGCTTATTTTCTGGTAAGGATTTTTAAAGTTAAATTTTTTCAAAATTAAAGTAGGTGACATAGGATGGTACGGGTGAAGTGTGCATAGAAAGCGCTTCAAGAGTAACAAGGCTTGAATGAAAAATCAAATTGAAAATTCAAAATAAATTACAACAACACACAGCAAACTCAGAAAAAGTAAAAATAACATGGCTTTAACATAACTTGTTACATATGGATTAATCCCCCATAACGCTACTAAATAAGTCATAATCGCTAGTATTCATATATGTAGATTTTCTACTCCGCGAACAACCAGCAATAATGTTTTCTATATTTTCTGGAAAACTTGCTGTTCCTCTATCATCAGGCACTGTTTTTGGTTGTTGTGAAAGGCGTCCTGTCCTAAGTCAGTTATTCATAATATGTAATTTATGTAAGTTTTAGGAGTCTGATGAAACGAAAAGAAAATTAATAAGTTAATTATTTTAGTTTTAATACTGTATTCGAAAAACACAATGCACTTACATTTATGTATGTATATCAATAAAAAATATTTCACTTTCACTGTTGAAAAGAGACGAAATCATTTCCAACGTGCCAGACACATTTGATGGTGTTTGTAATTAGTATTACATATATAAGGATTTTTTTGTATTTCCCTTCTTTTCGTTTTTATGTTCTTTACTATTCAATAAATTCATTCCTTTTTGCACCCTTGAAAAGTAAAGTCGTTGTTTCTTCAATAAAAAAATTCAACAGGTTATGGGCCCAGAATTGCTCAGTGGATTTGTGGAGAATTAAATTAAACCAAAAAAAAAAAACAAATAAAAAAATAAAAATAAAAATATGAACAATTTTCAAATAGAATAGTTAGATGAGTCTAACTATGATGTGTGGTGTATCCAAATGAAAAGCGTCCTGATTCATGGTGGTTTATGGCGTATAGTGAATGGTGCTGTGAAAAAGGAATCATTAACTGAGGATGCTGAGAAAGAACAATATGATACCATTGATGAGAAAGCACTTGCATTAATCATTTTGAGTGTTAAACCTACACAACTGGGTTACATCAAAAATGCAAAAACGTCATCAGAAGCATGGACACAGTTAAAAGAAACATATGCCCCAAAAGGTCCAATTCAAAAAGTATGACTCTACAAACGCCTATTAAGTCTCCATATGAAAGAAGGAGACAATATGGTACAACATCTCAATACATTTATTGAAGTGACGGAAAAGTTAGCTGAGGTTGGCATAGAACTGCAAGATGAGCTGCTGGTAATAATGTTGTTGTCAAGTTTGTCAAAGGAGTACGAGAACTTTGTCATAGCGATGGAAACCAGAGATTCGTTGCCAAAATATAGTTTCCTTAAACAGAAACTTCTAGAGGAAGCCGAGAGACGGAAAGAGCAAAACGAGAAAGAGGACGCACATCCGCAAGCATTTACAGTTTATAAAAGTACACATACAAAGAAAAAACGAAACGAAAAGAAAAAACAACCCTTCATGGGAAAATGTTACAATTGTGGTGTAGCGGGACATCGTGCAAGTGAGTGTAAGAAAGAAAAGAAAAAGGACCCACAAACACGCACACAACAAGCATTAACAATGATCGCAGCAGCAGATAACAACTCAAAAAGAAATAGATGATACATAGACAGTGGCGCGACAACCCACATGTGTAATGACAAACAGATGTTTACAAATTTACTGCAACACAAAGAAACAATTGGATTGGCAGGCAATAAATCGATCGTAGCAGAGGGAAAAGGTGATGTACCATATCAATATAAAAACATAGACTTGATATTTCAAAATGTTTTGTATTCCGCAGAGTTGCAGGCGAATTTTTTGTCTGTGAGCAAAATGATTGACAAAGGGCTTACAGTCAAGTTCGAAAAACAGCAGGCCATTGTACAACGAGCTGATGGTACCATTATACTTCATGCTAATCAAGAAGACGGATTATTTGTGGTGGAGAGCTGTGATCAGAACGCGTTTGCTTTGCAGAACACAAGTAATATGTGGCACAGCAGGTTTGGCCATCTCAACAACAAAAGTCTTCAAGAACTTTCAGTGAAAGGAATGGTGAAGGGGATGAAGGCTGTTAACTTTAACGAAGAAAATGCCAAACTTGTATGGTCAGCAAATTACATACACTGCCCTTCCCTAAAGAATCCCAACATCTATCAGAGAAATTGCTGGAACTGGTGCAATTAATCAATCAATTCAAATAATTTTTATTTCATATTAACTTATATCTATCTTACCCTAGTCAAAAATGCTTAAAACTAGCTTAAATATCTTAACAAATGTAACTATCTTACTGGCCCTAGGCGGACACTCTAAAACAAACAGAACAATTGAAACATACTTATGTCTTTCGACGTCTACATGAATTTATTATTAACATTATTATAACTAACTTAAGCTAAGAAAAATGTTTTTTTTTTATTAAAAAACTTAGCATATGATAATTATTATTTTTTAAATATTTTATATAAAACTTAAACCTACCTTAAACTAATTAAACCTAACTAAACCTATCTTATTCTACGCTATTGAGTGGTGAAGAGAAACAAGTAGATCACTCAGGTAAATGCTGAAAACGATCGGCGAATTTACCGTACCCTGTTGCAGTCCATTTTTGATTTCAAATATTTGAGTAGAAGTTACGTTGGCAATTTTCACAACGAACTTTCTACCTGTTAACATGTCAAAAATCATATAGAGCAGTGGTTTACTTATGCCCAGCCGACTGAGCTTGTAATAAAGGCCTTCTACCCATACGGTGTCGAAGGCTTTTTCCAAGTCAATCAGGCAGGCACCCGTGCATTGGTTCTTGCATTTATTCCATTGGATATCCGATACAAGTTTCGACGCGGCATGAATAGTGTCATGCCCCGCTCTGAAACCGAATTGGTTATCCGGGATGATTTTATTGTCCTCAACCCATTTAGACAGGGCTCTATGGATCACCTTCTCGCAGACCTTGCTGATACTCGGAAGGAGACTGATCGACCGGAGATTTGCCGGGTTAGAGGTGTCTTTTCCCTTCTTGGGGATTGGTTGAACCACCGCTGTCTTCCAATACACTGGATAATATGCATTATTCAGTGCATTGTAGAACAGGATGGCGTACCTCTCTACAGCCATTGGTGGAAGGTGCCTAAGCACAACATTGGATATGCCGTCGATACCCGCGGATTTTTTCCTTTTCAATGACTGAAAGATCATCTGGAGACCTTCCGTCGAAATGAACAGGGTGTTAGCCCCCTCACTGGCGATGGGATTGCTTGCTATGAAATCTTCATTGAACCTGGTAAGATTCTCAGATCGCCAATGATCGAAATCATTTCTAAGGTAGAAGTGATGAAGCAGGGCTCCGTCCTCCAGGTCATGGTTCGGGCGAATACTATCATTTGCCTTGTACACTTCCCGGAAAATAGCTCCCACTGTCGCCACCTTCTCCTGAGGATCCTCAATCACGAAAAAGTCGTCATCCAAGACGGCGCTCTCTGAATCGCTGCTGACTGTTCGTAGCAAGCGTTCATTGTCTGACGTTCTCGGAAGTTTCAGATCCTGAATGTCATTCTGATTGTTTCTCCGAAATATTTTATTTATTTGCGGAAACATACTCGCGCTGTTGGATTTTACAGCACGAATTCTGTTGTTCCAATGCAAACTTACAGATATTCTGTAATTTTCTTTGATCAATTGTTGGAGATTTTTAATCAGTGACTTCAGTGTCCTGACCTCTGAGTTTTGTCTGTCGGTAAACCGCCTGTACAAGAGTTTGAGTCTTGTTAGGAGTCTACTTTTTTGTCTATGCAGTGCGTCGATTGTCGCGTTTCGGTATATGTTTGTGGTATCGTGCTGTCTTTGACGTGGTATCGTACTGTTCATAGTCTGTTTAATGATATCGTCCATTTCTTTGAGATACCTGTCAATCTCGTGGTTTGACAGGTTCCTATTAGTTGGTATGAAGGAGGCGCTCGAAGTGAGCGCTCTCGTCTGGAACTGGTGCATTCAGATGTTTGTGGCCCATTCAACATAGAATCACTCGGCGGCTCGAAATATTTCATAACATTCATAGACGATATGTCGAGAAAAATTTATGTGTATTTCATGAAAGCGAAAAGTGAAGCCTTAAGCAAATTTAAGCAATATAAACTGCAAGTTTAGACAAACTGACTGCAAAATAAAAATGCTTCGCACAGATAACGGCAAGGAGTATGTGAATGCTGCGTTTGAAGAATTTCTGCAAAAGAATGGGATTCAGAGACAGCTAACCGTCCCGTACACACCGCAAAATGGGGTGTCAGAGCGCGCAAACAGAACATTAGTAGAGATGGCGCATTCTATGATGATTCACTCTGGTGTTCAACATAATTTATGGGCAGAAGCTGTGATGACTGCGACATACATCCGAAATAGATGTCCGACGAAAATTCTTCAGAATAAAACTCCATTTGAAGTCTGGTGTGGGAGACAACCAAATGTGAAACATATGCGAACATTCGGTTGTATAGCAGTGGCTATGAAGAAACCAAAAGGCAGCAAATTTGATGCAAAGGGAGAGAAATACATCATGATTGGGTACTCTACAGTTTCAAAGGCATATCGACTTTTTGACAAAAACACCAAAAAAGTGGTTGAGCGGCGAGATGTTCTTTTTGATGAAACCAAATTCGACGTTACAAACAACAACAAGAATATCAGTAACAAAAAGGCAAATGATTTTATGTTTTGTTACAGTGAAAATGAGGAATCGAATAAAAATATTGGTGAAGCGGAAGATGACCATAAAACAGCCCACGAAGAGACTGAAGAAGATGCCGAAGAAACAGAAGATGCTGGTGCGGCTGATAGTAAAGTTGCTGATAGTGAGCCTGTCTCTGAAACTGTTCATGAGAGATTTGTTAAATCGGTTGATGAATTTGACAATCGAGTTTTGAGAAGCGGCAAAATATACAATAAATTGCAGATTGTGCCTCAGACTTTTGATCAGGCGATTTCATCAGAAGACAAAGAAAAATGGGTTGAATCTATGACATCAGAAATGGCATCGCTAAAGAAAAACAACACTTGGACGATGACACTATTACCAGACAAGCGAAAGGCAATAGATTGCAAGTGGGTTTTTTCTATTAAACGAGACAAAGAAGGCAATATCGAGCGCTACAAAGCAAGGTTGGTAGCTAAGGGTTGCAGTCAACGTTACGGAGTCGACTTTGAAGAAACCTTTTCACCGGTGGCAAGATACTCAACAAAAAGAATATTATTAGCGTTAGCGGTAGAATGGCGAATGCATCTACACCAAGTTGACGTGGGCAACGCATACTTAAATAGTGACTTGTGCGACGAAATTTATATGCGACAGCCAGAATACTTCGTTGACGAAAGATATCCGGAAAAAGTGTTACGACTGAAAAAGGCCATTTATGGTCTTAAGCAAGCCGGCAGGGAGTGGAACCATAAGCTCGATGGTGTTTTAAGAAAAATGAATTTTCAACAAAGCCAAAATGATCCCTGCTTATATCTATCAAGACGAAACGGAAATTTGTTGCTGGTGATTGTATACGTAGACGACTTGATAATTGGTTGCAAAGATTTAAGCATTATATGCGAGATTAAAAAGGAACTTTGTACTGAATTCGAACTGGACGACAAAGGCCCTCTTCATCATTACCTGGGCATAGAAGTGGAACGTGATGGCGACACTGGTGACATCAAGCTGGGTCAAAAGCAATATATAAAGGACATGCTCAAGCGTTTTGGAATGGAAAACTGCAAAAGTGTGTCAGTTCCTTTAGATCCAGGACATAAATTTCAGTGCGATGGTGAGTGCCAGAGGGTTGACAAAACCCAATATCAATCGATGGTTGGCGTCTTAATGTATCTGGCTATAACAACATGACCAGATATACTACATTCCGTTGGAAAAATGGCACAGTGTAATACAGATCCTCACATTGAACATTTGCAAGCAGTTAAACATATCTTGCGATACCTAGCCGGTACCTGGGAAAAACAATTGGTTTACAAAAGAAGCGAGTCAGCTTCCGTAAGTGGCTTCGTTGATGCTGACTGGGGTGGCGATGATTCGGATCGGAAATCCTACACAGGATTTGTTTTCTTCTTGGGCAGTTCGCTTATCAATTGGGAGTCAAGAAGACAAAACTCTGTTGCCCTGAGCAGCACAGAAGCTGAATACATGGCAGCGTCTGATGAAGCAAAAGAATCAGTTTACTTGCGAAGACTTTTAATGGAGGTTGGTTGGTCCAACGGTGAGCCAGTCATACTGCACCTTGACAACCAGGGAGCGCAGAAATTAGCATGTAATCCAGTACTACACAAGCGTAGTAAACACATTGACATAAAATACCATCATATTAAAGAAGTAATCAAGAGTCAGCAAATCGTTTTGAAATACTGTCCAACTGAAGATATGGTGGCTGATATCCTGACTAAGAGTTTGACCAAACATAAACACAGTAAATGTGTTCAACTATTGAATTTTGAGTAACAATAATTTATGTGACATCCACGTTGAAGGGACGTGTTGAAAAGAGACGAAATCATTTCCAACGTGCATGACACATTTGATGGTGTTTGTAATTAGTAGTATATAAGGATTTTTTTTGTATTTCCCTTCTTTTCGTTTTTATGTTCTTTACTATGCAATAAATTCATTCCTTTTTCCACCCTTGAAAAGTAAAGTCGTTGTTTCTTCAATAAATAAATTCAACATTCACTGTTCACTTTCACACAAGACGCAAAATTGAAAGTTTATTCCAATTTCATTTCGACTATATTTTCATTCTTTTTAAGATAGTAACATCCAAGAAACACGAGAAAATAATTTTATTTACTTATGTTGCTGCAACTATTTTCGGCTGCGCCCACAATCGAAGTGATGAGGAGACCATCGACTGCAACTGCACAATTATGGTGTGATGTTGGGCAGCGAGATAATATACAGAGCTGCTCAAAATAAAACCGCTGATAAGCAATATACTTGTTTATTTTGGACCCTTTTTATCTCTTTTTTGAAGACTAATTAATGCACAGCTCCATTGCTTTTCTTATGATGCATCTCTGACCAATTATTCGTTCTCGAAATTGACGCTATGGTGTTATGTTGAGGCTGTTTTAAAGTGTTCATATTAATAAACATTGAGTAATTTAATAATACTTAACAATAGCTATGCGCGAACTATAATCACACGCATGTATACTTCATGAATTTTTGGTCCTAATTTTGCCTTGGAAAGTGGACTTGCTGTACCATTTTCGTTTGCTTTTTTTGTGATTATGGGTAGCTCACACTTCAATAAAAAGACAAAATAAACGTTTATGAACCGAGGATATAGAGGAATTAAACCAAAGAGAAGAACAGGAAATGTAAGTTTATGTTATATCTTATTCCAAGATTCATAACAATAATTATAATGATGAACTTTTACTGAAGACTTGAAGAAAGGCAAGTGTGTTATGCAAGAGAAAGAATGGAATTACCAAAAGCAGTCAATTTCTCACAAACAAAAGTTACAGAAGTCCGAATTTGAACGTCTCAGTATGGAAAAAAAATACGGGAAATAATCACAGCAGGTAAAAAATTTGATTAAGTAGAAAATAGTATATGCATTTAGGCTATTATAACAAGTTAAAAAATGGCATAAAATGCCTACAGTGGACTGAGGCGGATATAGCGCAGTCCATCACGCTTTATTCGACAAGCGCAAAAGCGTATAATCTGCTCAGAAGAAAAAAATTTCATTTAAAAAAAAAAAAAAATTAATTTCTTCTTTCACCTGGGATAATTGCACCTGTAATGAAGATCCTGTGAGCAACAACTCAACTTAGCGAGGCCCAGAAAATGTGTGCCCTTAGCTTCGATGAGATGAAAATTCGCAAAGCTTTCTGCTATGACAGGTCCTCAGATACCTGCTCCTGGTAATTATGTATAAGTGGCAATGTTAAGAGGAATGTAAATATGAACACTTATATAAAATATCAAGCCTAATTTTAATAATCACTCGAATTTTAAGAATCACTCAGTAAATGGAAACAACCTGTTTTCTATGCCTTTGATTGTCAGATATCAGCGGAAATCATACATCATATTCTTAGCAAAGTCAAAGAATCTGGCTATAATGTTGTTGTGATCTAGGGAAATAGGACACTGTACAGAAATCTTGAAGTCACCATCGAGAAACCCTGGTAAACAATAACAAACAGTGAAAGAAATTTTTATTTAATGATTATTTTTACATTCTAGGTTTATTCACAACAAAAATAAAGTTTTCGTGTTTTCCAATGTGCCCCATTTAATAAAATTCATGAGAAATCATTTTATTGAACATGGTTTTATAATAAATGGTAAGGAAGTAAGAAAAGAGATCATTTTGACACTGCTTTCTTTAACTTCCGGGGATCGCTCTATTACACACAAAATAACAACATGCTATCTTAACGTTGTTGGAGCAGAGAGGCAGTAAGTTAAAGTGGCAGCAAAATTTTTCTCCTATACGATTGTTCAGCCAATAACAAGGGTTGCAAGTTTGGGCCATTTGAGCAGTCACAATTGGAAAGAATGCTCCAAATTATTCAAAATTGTAATATTTACCAGCAATATTTGCTTATAAAAACTGAGACACCTTATTGCTATTTTTCAGACTAATGACTGGTTCGATGTTATGAACATCAAAGCCCAATTTCAAGGTTCTAGAAAGCGAACTCATTTGTACGGTTTGGCTTTGGATATTCAAGATCCAATTCTAGATGAAATGAGAAGCTCATGCAGAAAATGAGGATAATTGGAAATGAAAGCTTGTTGCCTTTCCAAAAAAGGTACGAGACATTATCATGTATAACTTAAAATGATATTCATAACCTTCGTTTTCAAGCATTATTCAAACAAATAATGCATTAAAAATGCTCCTAGTTGAAATAAAACGTCGCTTTAATTTCAACTATATATTGACTATCGCCTTAACCAGGACGTGTTGGAGAATTTCTTTGGTGTAATTCGCAGCAAAGGGGGCCTTCACGACCACCCTGATCGATAAGAATACTTACTTGGATATAATGGAGGAATATTTTCCGACCACGAAAAAGTTGCTGAGGCTGACACACCCGAGCTCAAATTGGATTCCACTCTCACAGGTAATACTACCGCGCTTTTGCCGAAAATTCTATTAATTCTGAACAGTATACTTATAAATTCAGGAAGCATACCGGTCTAAAGTAAAGAAGAATACGAAGTGGATTTTATAGCACACGACGGATTGGAAAACCGCGCAGGTTACATTTGTCACTAGCTGGGGGACGAAATTCCGGAGATTCGGGTGGAGAAAACTGATGATGAGTCTTTCACATGGGTAAATCACCTAAATGAGGGTGGTTTATCCAAGCCAACAGCGGAACATATGCATCACATAAGGAATCTGGAGGACGTCTTCAATGAAATTAATGGAGATAACCTGCTAATCTCCAATCATTTTATTAAGACGCATCTGGAACTTACGAAACAGGATGCGAGGAGAGAGTTAAAAGACTGTTTTTAGGGCAAGAATGTATTTTAGGATAAGAAAATTTAACAAAGAAATTATAGAGAATCAACATAAAAGAAAAAGAACATTCAACCAAACACTGCACTTAAAAGAAAATTAATATTTTATTTCACATTTCTTGCATTCGTATAATGATAATATGCGATGTGCTGCACATTGAATTCTAATTGAATAACTATAAAATTGGTTTTGCCTTTGCTACAGTATATTTAGTTTGCTGGTATTCGCTTATCACTCAAAATCAGGCAAACAATTTGCGATTAAAAACGCGATTTATTTAACAAAAAAATAGGAATTTCAACTTTTCATTACCCAATTTGTATGTAAACAAACAGCGACTTCGACCAACTGTCAAATTACCTTGTCACGCGTGACATACATGCGCAGAACGCAACTTGTTTACTTCATTCGTGCTTCAAACATTGACTCTACTTTAAAAAAAAAATCATAATTGAAATACAGAAAGCATTAAACAGCCGTAATCTGTACATTCAGTATTTTAAGAAATATGTGATTTTTTAATTGGTTTCAAAAAACATTTGAGCTATCATATCAATGCCTGCCATTTACTTTTTACATATTACATGTTTACATGTTGACATGTTCATTGGTAGAGTAAAATTTTAAGTCAGTTTTGAAACAACACGTGTTATATTGTCTGCCAAGGCTGCAGTTGACGCTGGCTTATTGGCATAGATGAGTGATTTGCGTATCCCAATTTAAAAAAAAGTACAAATGCGTCAAATCGCAGGATCAAGCTGATCGATTCACCGGTTAAAATCGAGAGAAATTGAAAATTGAGAAACGAAATTGCCCAAACTTATTTTCCTGAAGCAATATGTCGACCAGATTCAGCTTCTTTCGGGCAAGAACAGCTCATTTGTATGATTGATTGTAATGCATATTCATTTGTCATCTCACGATGGGCTGATGCTTTTCCAGTTGCATTACAAGGACAATACACTCAAAAGCAGACATCGACCCATGTTCTGTACAGTAACACTTTGCTGCATTTTTGCATTTTCTTTTATTCTCCACTTTCGTGCGTAGAACACTGGACGTGGATACAGCGTGGATACACTGGACAAAAGATAAGTAAAAACTATTTATAACGATTGACCATTTGCATTTTTTTTTATCTATTGTGCATATTTCGTATTAAATTTGATGAAAAAATTCCCATGATTTCATGGTATTGATAAATAATAAATGCTCCTTGGAGCCGGATCTAATTTCAATTAATAGATAAGAACGTGATTTACAACAGAACTAAACTATTCGCTGATACTTTTCGTGTGCTTACGCGATTCATGACATGGTTTTGGTTCTTGGTGAGTGTGAAGATAAAGAGAGCAAGTGCGAAAGGGCATATAACGTTCGAGTTAAGTAAAATAACACTTTTTTGTGTTTGGTGGTGGTCTTAAGAATAAACTGTATGTTCTTATTCTACCTCACAATTTATTTTCATCATTGTCGATAGCTATTGAATTGCGTCCGCAATTATTGTTTATATCGTCCGAGCCCCGATGAACGACTCGTTTCGAAATGACTAAAAGTGAAAAGTACGCCAAAACATGATGTACATATATTGTGATGATTCATTTAATTGAACCTCATATGTTCATACAGCGGAAGGTTCGCTGTCAGGGTGAATGACCGATGTAGCTCGCCTTCCACCAAATTTAGACTTCTCCTGAATTCTAAAGATGTATTTATTTTTATAAAATTCAAAAGGTTTTGAAATAGGATTGTCATTACATACAATGTATATATTTATACTTTCTAGACCGTGTTTACAATTTTGATTTTTTTTATTGATGCTTTCTGTAATGCTTATTTTGATACTTTTTTGCTTTTTACCATTATTAATAATAATAATATTACATCTACAAATAATATAAACGTTGTGCTTGTTATTGTCGAGTTAAGAGAATTGTGAAACTTTCATTCTTTTATGGCATTTAAATTTGGTTCTTGATTTAAAACGATCTCATCAAAGGTCTGCTAGAAGATGTATGCCATTATAGAATATAGAAGTGCCAACGTTGATGACTGGCAGCACTGAGCAGCTTACTTCATAGGATAAGGCCTGTGGGGGTTTTGTGTGGCTTTTTTTTCAAATAAAGTGTGAAACGACCACGAAACTCATAAATACAAATCTTTCTTTTATCAAAGCCATCGGGGCACATTTGTCTTTATAAGGTCAGTTTAGTATTTAATTCGAAAGATTTTCCGTATTTTCAAATTATAAAACTTTTCATATATTTGAAAAAAATGTGGCAAAACTGTATTTTCTTCCACGGAATACTCAATGTTTGTATTAATTTTTTTTAAAATCCCTGTTCGGCATTGGGGTTATTAGTTTTTTATTTACCTTGATAAATTCGATAGGTAATTTTATTGCAAAAATTATATTTTCATTTTCAATTATTGCTACGTCAGTTCTTACATTTGAAAGCTTTTTAAGATTAATATTATATCTTAAAATTTCATCATTCATCAATATATTTGGATGTAAGATACCGGTTAGAGCTGAAACAACGTTTTGTTGAATGTTTTCTACCTTTTCCCTAAACCTATTTAGTTTAAACATGTATTCTATAAAAAAATGCTTCTGTATGGAATCTTTTTGGTAGTCCTTGGATTTTGTTAATTTTATCTAAAATCCTCCTCCCATCTAATTCAATAGTTTCTTTTGATTGAACATTATAGTAAGAATTGATTTTTATTTAATGGTCCATATTATTTATTACTGCATGGTCATTTTGGTCGACAACAGAGAAGTGTACTAAGGTTCTATATAACCACTTACATGCACTTCCAACAAAATTAAAAAGTTCTCGCTTATATAGGCTTCTAAGTGGTATTATTCTATAGGTATAAGCCTTATTTTTGATACAATTTATTTCTTTTATTAACAGATCTTTTCTTTCTACTTTAATACCTAATGTTTCTATTACTGAGTGAAATTATTCAACTACGTCTAAAATATCTTGTGTTTGAATATTTCTTCTGAACCTATGTTTGCAATGGCATATCCTAATTCTACTCGATTCGGTAAATATTTTCATTGTCTGGGACGACGTCATTATTAGCAGCTGTAGTAATTTCTGAAAATGTTAGGGGTATTTTTATATTGGTTTCATGAATATTTTTTAGCATGTATTTTCTAAATTTTAGCTGTTCTTTATGCCTTACGCTAACATAGTTTTTGATAAATCCCCGTTCGTGAGTATTTGTATTTGTATTTATTTTATAATAATTTGTTGAACACTTAGATACACTTAGATACAATAAAAACGTAAAATTACTATAACATTATAATATATATATATATATATTATATATATATATATATATATATTATATACAAGAAAGAGGAAGAGAAGAAAACGAGAAAAGAGAAGAGGAAACCCTAAAATCCTAAATTACATATATGGGCATAGATGACACAGAATTGATTTTTAGTTGAGGTGAGACTGAAAGTTGGAGTGAGAAAATTTGCGCTTCTGATAGAGGAGGCAAACCGAAGTCTTTGGAAAAGATAATCCTGTTTTTTTTTTTTGTTTTTCTTAAGGTTGACTAGAAAAGTCAGTCTCTTGTAATCGAGGAAATTCTGTAGGCTTATTCCAAAGAAGTCGTGGATAAGTTGATATATGTTCTTTTCTGCGTAAGATGTAAACGTATCTTACAACACTGTTGATGGCTACTTTTAATATGCGCTTACTGGAGCTATCCAGGACACAGAAAACAGGATGAGCATATGACAGGATTGGCAACAGCAATGTCTTTATTAACGTTGCTTTAGTCTTCGAAGAAAGAATTGGTTTAATGCTCGCAGCGTCCCGTAGACCTTAGAAACTATGATGGTCACGCGATCTTCCCAAGTTAATCCTTGATTAAATATAACTTCGATGTTTTTAACAGTAGATACGTAGACTGAGGCTGAACCATCTACAACGAGCCGGAGTAGGCGTATAGTATAAAGCATACATCGGTTAATAATAATAACCTGACTTTTTGTAGCATTTAAAGTAAGTTTGTTATTTTTCGAGCATTCAACAAGCAAGACCCGCTTTGAAAAGTTCAGTCGCGTTTTTTGCCAATTCCAATGGATAGCTTAGATTCAGCTAAGTATCAGCGTACATTTGTATTTTATTAATTGCTTGGATACGACCGCTTAGATAGCTTCTAAGTAGTTTCAGCGCTGTGAAGTCAAAATTAACGTTTTGGACGCTTTGGAAAAATCCAGCAGTACCAGTGATGTTATGTGATCTTTATCCATTTCACATCGAATGTCGTCAACTAGTACCAATGGCGTGGTACAGCTATGTGGTCTAAAGCCGGACTGGTGTGGGGGTATTAGGCCAAATTCCTTAAGATAGTGGTGAATTTGTTGGCCCATGAGTTTCTCAAAAGCTTTTGATATGAACGAGAATAAGGGGATCAGCTGGCACTCTTTATTCCTACAGTTTGGGTATCGACATAATTTTCTCTTTTTCTATTGAGTCTGGTAATATTTTTCTGTTTATTATTCTCCATCCTGTTTTTTATTGTAGCCTTATCTATCTAGTTATTTTGGACTTTTAATTTAAAAAAATTAAATAGTAGGGATTGGACGGTGGAATCACGGTGGAATGATCATTTGATCAATAATAGGAATTTCAAAGCACGAATTCGTTCAGTGAGGGTACTATTTAAACTTTCTACATCACCATTTCGAGTGTGACTATTTGGTTTAACAAAGTGAACTTGAATATCTTCTTCTTTAAAAAAATCTCTTACATTTGTTTGAAGGTTGAGAATAAATGTCAACTGCATAGTCATTATTCACTCCTGACATTAAAGAGTTTTTAACCGGTTATTGAAGCTAAAAATATCTAACTAGTCATTACATTTTTGAAGTCAAGTGTTTCCTTGTTTGAAGGTTGAGAATGAAAATGTCAACTGCATAGTCATTATTCGCTCCTGACATTAAAGAGTTTTTAACCGGTTATTGAAGCTAAAAATATCTAACTAGTCATTACATTTTTGAAGTCAAGTGTTTCCTTGCCAAATAAATAATCATAATGTAGTGTTATATACATTAGAAAAACTCAAAAGAAATCATCATGTCAACCACTCGCCAGCAAGCCCTTAAAGAGAAAAACGCAGTGTCATCTCCATCCAACTCGCCCGCCTTTAAAGTTTCAGTAAATTTACTTCTCCCATCCGACGAAAAAGCTGATAAAAAAACCATCTTCACCTTGTACACTTGGTGAATGATAGTATTCGCCCGAACCATGAATTGGAGAACAGTGCCCTGGTTCATCACTTCTACCTTAGAAATGATTTCTATCATTGGCGATCCGAGAATCTTGATTTTACCAGGTTCAATGAAGATTTCATGGCAAACAATGCCATCGCCAGTGAGGGGCAGAATACCCTGTTCATTTCGACGGAAAATATCTAGATGATCTTTCAGTCATTGAAAAGGAAAATATGGCTAAAAGGTCTTTATTACAAGCTCAGTCAGCTGGGCATAAGTGCTATATATGATTTTTGACATGTTAACAAGTAGAAAGTTCGTTGCGAAAATTACCAGTGAACTTCTACCCAAAGATTTGAAATTAAAAACGGACTGCAACAGGGTACGGTAAATTCGCGTCAGCATTTACCTGTGTTGCAGCGCAACATGAAGGTTAGGCAATAACCATAGCATTTGCTACATCTAACCCAAAACAAAAAGCCGACGGCAAATGATCAGAATCGCCGAGGATTTGGGAGCTCAGAAGCTTAACACGTGCACACCAAAGTGATGATGCCGGCGTGCATCAGATGGCTCCATCTACCCCTTCAAGGCAGGTGTGCGACCGGCGCTTGGGTTATCACAACGATTGGCGTTGGTGAGATTCTTGCAATTAGAGAAAAGGTTTCAATCCAACTCCGCGTTTTACGAGGAGTATAAAAGGGTGTTCAATGAATATAAAGTTTTAAGGCATATGACGGAAATAGATCCCACAACTCTTAAAAATGCTCATTACTACGTTCCACACCACGCGGTGATAAAAGAGTCGATTTCAACGAAAAAACTGACGATCGTGTTCGACGCTTCCTGCAAAACGTCGGATGGAACATCGCTCAACGACCATTTATGCGTCGGTCCAAGACTGCAGGACGACATTGTGGATCACATTGCGCCGGAAGGTTTATCAACTGGTCTTATGGAGAGATGTAGAGGGAGGCGAAATTAAAACATACCGCCTTAACACGGTAACATTTGGCACTGCCTCAGCTCCATATTTGGCCGTTCGGACACTTCAACAGCTCGCGATTGATGAAAGGTGCAACTATCCACTTGCATCTGACATTGCTAGGAATAACTTTTATGTCGATCACCTAATTTACGGGGCCGACTCTGAAAGGGAAGTCATAGAAATGCAATCGCAGCTCACGCAACTCTTAAACGGAGGAGGATTTCCATTAAGAAAATGGATCAGCAACAGTGCAAGGCTTGAAAAAAATGATTAATAATACGAACTGAATTTATATTCCCCGGACCAAATGACAGTGTCGGCGGTTCATTTAATACTTATCTTGTTACATATTTGTCCATATATTTATACTCTTATACAATGTGTGTGTATGTGTAAAAGCTTTGAATATTTGAATATGTATATATATACTTATATAAATAAAGGCTAAAAGAAATTAAGAGAATGTGTAAATTCAAGTGCATAAATGTTATACGTTGTGCATTTGCATGGTTGTTGTCTCTGTCACATTATTTTTTACATCCTCGGGCCCGCCGATACTAGATGAAATCTCGAGAGGAAAGAGTAGTTGTACCGGCCTTCGGAGTACTTGTTGATTTTTAAGTCGTATGTCGCATGCCCTTACGCGACCGTCTCTTCCAGGATAAACAGATTGGACGACTGCTAACTTCCATAGTAACCGTGGTTTGTTATCATCGTGTACCAAAACTACGTCGCCGATCTTGACTCCACGAGAAGATCTGCCTACGTTAAAGTGAATCGATCTTAGTTGATGAAGGTATTCCTCACGCCAGCGCTTAAAAAATCGCTTCATCAGTGTCTGCCGAAGTTGCCAAGATTTTGCAATTGATGAACCATCACAATTAAAATCTGCTGGAACGAGAAGTGAATTGTTATTTAGAAAATTAGCTGGTGATAAAGGTTCTAAATCCGTATGATCGTCTGTTATATACGTTAAGGGCCTTGAATTTACAACCCCTTCCACTTCTGTCAAGAGAGTCGCTAAATCTTCGTAAGATATGCACGATCTTCCAATAGTTGCCTTGAGATTGTTCTTAACACTTCGGACGAGGCGCTCCCAAAAGCCACCCCACCACGCTGCTCGTTCCGGTATGTATTTCCAAGTAATGCCCTTATGTGCCGCTAACTGCTGAACTTCACTCTTTTTCACTAGTTCTTCCAATTTCCTTAGTTCCAAGTCCGCCCGCTTAAAGGTTTTTGCGTTATCCGATATGATCGTAACTGGCACTCCTCGTCTAGCTATGAATCTTCGCAATGCGTCCATACAGCTTTTTACTGATAAATTCCCCACGAGCTCGAGATGAATCGCTCGGATTGCAGCACACGTAAAGAGCATCACATAAACTTTTTTGTTACCAAGCTCGTTTTCCGCTGATACATATAGGGGTCCAAGAAAGTCAACGCCTGTGGTTTCAAACGGCCTGCTAGTGACCACTCTCTCTACTGGTAATACAGTCCATGGTTCAGATGCCGCTTTGCCGTGAAGCCTCCTACATGTGACACACTGATGTAATACCCTTTTTATTAACTGCCTGCCTTGAACAATCCAGTATTTCTTTCGTATATGAGCAAGTACTACGCCGATACCACCATGCTGTGTTACCTGATGTGCCTCAATTATAAGCAATCGGCTGAAATGAGAGTGTTTTGGTAAAATAATTGGATTGCAAAATATACCGAAGGCAGATTTAGGTAAACGCCCGTTTAGCCTCAATATGCCGTCTTCAACAATAGGATTTAGTGAATTTATTTTGGACCCTGATGGCAACTTTTGTTTCCTCGTAAGCGCTTCTATTTCCTTGCTGTACCAACAGGTCTGTGTGTATTTTATCCAATATCCTTCAGCCTCTCGCAATTCACTGGCTGTAAGTTCCTCGATTATTGCTGCTTTCCGCTGACGCTTGCGAATTGGTCTTTTCTTTAATGCCTCCAAAAAACGAAAAACGAAAGCTGTTACCCGTAAAAGTCTCTTTATGCTACTGAACTTTTCAATTTTCACAATTGGGCCCGTTGTTGTTTGACGTTCGCTTACGTTCTTTGGTTCACTTGCCAATAAACCAGCCAAATGTTTGAAACTAGGCTCTACTAAAAAATCTTGGATGTCAACTAACCACGCTGGTCCGTATTTCCATAAATCCGATTGTAATAACACCGTTGCCTTAACACCTCTGGTAAGTAGATCTGCTGGGTTGGTTTTGCCATTACAGTGTCTCCAATCGTAAATATTTGTCAACCTGCTGATTTCATCTACTCTTGCTTTAACGTATGGTTTAATGTGTTTTCCGTTACCGCTAATCCAGTTAAGCGCTATGGTTGAATCAGTCCACAGGTACATATACCGATTTTATGTCGATGTCAAGAGACTGAATTAAAAACTCTTTTAATCGCGCCGCTATTAAGGCCGCTGTTAATTCCAATTTAGGTAAGGTTAGTTCGCCACTTGATACGCCCTTTGTCAACGGACTTACACGATTCTTGGAACATATCAAGCTAACTAGGACTCCGTCTGATAAAGCTTGCCGTACATATGCAACAGCTCCATAAGCTTTCGGGCTTGCATCGGCAAATATATGCAATTCGCTGCTATGCTCGCTAGAAAGTTTTAGACATCGCTTCAGGGTGAAATCACATAAAATTGGCAACTCTTCTTGCCAACATTGAAAATCGTTTAGCATTTCCCCGCTCAGTGTTTGATCCCAATCTACACCGGTCTTCCATATATCCTGCAAAAGTAGCTTTATCCTCACCGTAAAGGGTCCTAAGATTCCCAAGGGGTCATAGATTTTGGCCATCGCTTTCATCACGTTTCGCTTTGTCCCTCTAAGAGACTGCAAGTATTCAACGCTGCTTCTCAAATCGACGCCAATTTCATCGCTATCTATCCACCAGTTGATGCCAAGAACCGTTTGGCTTGAAGTATTCGCGGATTTGCAGCTTGCGAAGTGTTTTCGTAGTTTTGCATCATTAGAGTTCCATTTCCGTAAATGAAAACTTGCTGCGTTCATTATCTCATTTGCGTTTTGATAAAATGTTACCGCTTCCCCAAGGGTTCGCTCACTTGTAATCAAGTCATCCACATAAAACGATTTCTGTAGCCTGTCGCATATAGATCCATACAATGGTTTACTTAATTCCAGGTGCTTTCTTATGGTTGCCGCAAGTAAAAATGGGCTTGACGCTACACCGAACGTGACTCGAGTCATTCGGTACGCTGCCAATTTAGGTAGCTCACCATCAGAATTTGGCAAACATTTATACCAAAAATATCGATGTGAGTCACGGTCTTCATCGGCGATAGAGATCTGTAAGAAAGCCTTTTCAATATCGGATACTATGGCAATTTTGTTGGAACGAAATCTTACCAACATAGAAAGCAAGTTGGCAACAAGGTTGTCGCCTGAACACAAATGATCGTTGAGTGATGAAAGTCCTGGCTCGCTAGATGAGGCATCGAAGACAATTCTCATTCTGGTTGTTACCTTATCCTCGCGATAAACAGGCATGTGAGGCATGTAATATATACGCTTATTATATGTTCCTTCAGTGACTTCTTCGGCTACGCCGCTACGAATCAACTCGCGCATTCCTTTATCATACTCGAGCAATTTGTTGGAACTTTTCAGTTTTGTTGTCAAACTGCGGAGACGCTGCAATGCAATTCGCTTATTGTCGTAAAGTGCATTGTTAGAGGTCCTCCATGGCAAGTGCGCCACGTAACGTCCGCCAATTTTTTTTATACCGCCGATTACCCTTTTCACCGCTGATTTCTCCTCGCTAGTTTCGCAACCTGATATTCCTACAGATTCCAAATTCCAAAATTTAGACACGTCGAACTGCTCTGCTTCCACGCTAACATTTAGAACACAGTCTCCTTGCTCATATCTCCCCTGCAAAGTCCAGCCGAAGAAGGTCCGCACTGCCCTTAAATGCGTTGAAATAAATTCACTTTCATTTGTGTTAAATTGCCAATAATAATCTTGACCGATTAATAAATTAATTCCCTCAATCAGCTTTTCATTGCAGCTCCTTTTGTCCGCTAGTTGAAGGCTGGTATAATGTAAATCACGGCCTTCGCTTTTGACTCTTGGAATCGGCAAGATATCAGGGCAAATCGTAGGTACGACTATCGCTGTCACTACTGCTGTTGTCGCGCTGTACTGGCTCTTAAGAGAAACTTCTACACATCTGAATTCGTATGGCCGCTTGTTTCGTCCTCCACCGAATCCAATAATCTGCATATTCTTCTTCTCTGTCGTTGTCAAATTTAAAGCATTTGCCGCTTTCTCGGTTATGTATGTCCGCTGGCTGCCGTTATCCATCACAATCCTGGAAAGAATACACTCGCTGTTGTCTGTGTTACATAATATTACCTTAGCGGTTTGCAAGTATATTGCTGCCTCTTTCGTCTCGCTTAATGATGCTAATGCACTAGTCGCATTTCGGGAGTGTTCTGTAATACCTTCGCTCGTTTTCTCGGTTTTCTCGCCTTGTCCGCTTTTCTTTCGTGTATCTCTTTCAGATTGCTCGCACATTGACGTCAAATGGCGACCACTACACATGTCACACTTAATCCACATCGCTTTACAAAATTTGGAAGCGTGATTTTTATTTGCACATCTGAAACACCTTCCTTCCCTTCGCAGGAGCGCCTTTTTTTGGTCGATGGTTAGATTACTTCTACAGTTTTTTGTTGAATGACTGTTTTTCTTACACAGGACGCACTGTAGTCTGTCGCTGTTTTTAATAAATAAACTGGTTGCAGTGCCTGCAGTCAACCGTCTCTCTCTTAGCAATCGATCTCCTGGTCTTTTTCCTTGCCCTGTCACATTCGACTTTTCTAGCGCCTCTACTTCTACCCTAATAAAATCAAGAAGGGATTTTAAATGTTCCTCTTCGTGCGCAGCATGTTTATTGTCGTCGCTGTCACTCTTAGTTTCAATGTCTGCATTAAGCAATGTGCTGGACATAGAACCTCTGACTCCTGTTTGTAGTCTATGGTACCGTATACGCATGTCCGATGGAATTGACTTGAGAAGTACAGATTTCACCACAATCTCATATTGTGATGATGGTATCTCTAATGCCGTTAATGACCTCATCGTCGCGGTAACCTCATTGTACAGTTGTCGCAGGCCTCTGATATCGCTCGTTGAATGCACGCACTTTAAATTTATTAATTTTTGGATGAATTTCTCGACAATTTTTTCGGTATTTCCATATTCGTCCTGCAAAAGGGATATTGCTTCATTATAACATTTACCTGTCGGGGTAAATCCGGCAATTGTCGTAGCCGCCCTTTCGATTAATGCCTCGCTGAGAAAGTTGAATTTGGCTGTAGCCGATAGCTGTGGATTATCGTGCACTACCCGCTTAAACTGTTCCCAAAACGGGATCCAGTTTTCAAATTTTCCGTCAAACTTCTTGAGCTCAATTGCCTTTAGCTTTACACCGCCATAATCCCTTTTTTCGCCTACAGAGATATTTTGGACGGTTCTCTCGTTCGATGCCTCATTTGACGAGTGAGCGTGACCAAAGTTGTCCTTGAGTATGTACTCCAACTGTGCAATTACTGCCACCGCTTTGTCGTCGTTGGGGAAGCGGTAACATTTTATCAAAACGCAAATGAGATAATGAACGCAGCAAGTTTTCATTTACGGAAATGGAACTCTAATGATGCAAAACTACGAAAACACTTCGCAAGCTGCAAATCCGCGAATACTTCAAGCCAAACGGTTCTTGGCATCAACTGGTGGATAGATAGCGATGAAATTGGCGTCGATTTGAGAAGCAGCGTTGAATACTTGCAGTCTCTTAGAGGGACAAAGCGAAACGTGATGAAAGCGATGGCCAAAATCTATGACCCCTTGGGAATCTTAGGACCCTTTACGGTGAGGATAAAGCTACTTTTGCAGGATATATGGAAGACCGGTGTAGATTGGGATCAAACACTGAGCGGGGAAATGCTAAACGATTTTCAATGTTGGCAAGAAGAGTTGCCAATTTTATGTGATTTCACCCTGAAGCGATGTCTAAAACTTTCTAGCGAGCATAGCAGCGAATTGCATATATTTGCCGATGCAAGCCCGAAAGCTTATGGAGCTGTTGCATATGTACGGCAAGCTTTATCAGACGGAGTCCTAGTTAGCTTGATATGTTCCAAGAATCGTGTAAGTCCGTTGACAAAGGGCGTATCAAGTGGCGAACTAACCTTACCTAAATTGGAATTAACAGCGGCCTTAATAGCGGCGCGATTAAAAGAGTTTTTAATTCAGTCTCTTGACATCGACATAAAATCGGTATATGTACCTGTGGACTGATTCAACCATAGCGCTTAACTGGATTAGCGGTAACGGAAAACACATTAAACCATACGTTAAAGCAAGAGTAGATGAAATCAGCAGGTTGACAAATATTTACGATTGGAGACACTGTAATGGCAAAACCAACCCAGCAGATCTACTTACCAGAGGTGTTAAGGCAACGGTGTTATTACAATCGGATTTATGGAAATACGGACCAGCGTGGTTAGTTGACATCCAAGATTTTTTAGTAGAGCCTAGTTTCAAACATTTGGCTGGTTTATTGGCAAGTGAACCAAAGAACGTAAGCGAACGTCAAACAACAACGGGCCCAATTGTGAAAATTGAAAAGTTCAGTAGCATAAAGAGACTTTTACGGGTAACAGCTTTCGTTTTTCGTTTTTTGGAGGCATTAAAGAAAAGACCAATTTGCAAGCGTCAGCGGAAAGCAGCAATAATCGAGGAACTTACAGCCAGTGAATTGCGAGAGGCTGAAGGATATTGGATAAAATACACACAGACCTGTTGGTACAGCAAGGAAATAGAAGCGCTTACGAGGAAACAAAAGTTGCCATCAGGGTCCAAAATAAATTCACTAAATCCTATTGTTGAAGACGGCATATTGAGGCTAAGCGGGCGTTTACCTAAATCTGCCTTCGGTATATTTTGCAATCCAATTATTTTACCAAAACACTCTCATTTCAGCCGATTGCTTATAATTGAGGCACATCAGGTAACACAGCATGGTGGTATCGGCGTAGTACTTGCTCATATACGAAAGAAATACTGGATTGTTCAAGGCAGGCAGTTAATAAAAAGGGTATTACATCAGTGTGTCACATGTAGGAGGCTTCACGGCAAAGCGGCATCTGAACCATGGACTGTATTACCAGTAGAGAGAGTGGTCACTAGCAGGCCGTTTGAAACCACAGGCGTTGACTTTCTTGGACCCCTATATGTATCAGCGGAAAACGAGCTTGGTAACAAAAAAGTTTATGTGATGCTCTTTACGTGTGCTGCAATCCGAGCGATTCATCTCGAGCTCGTGGGGAATTTATCAGTAAAAAGCTGTATGGACGCATTGCGAAGATTCATAGCTAGACGAGGAGTGCCAGTTACGATCATATCGGATAACGCAAAAACCTTTAAGCGGGCGGACTTGGAACTAAGGAAATTGGAAGAACTAGTGAAAAAGAGTGAAGTTCAGCAGTTAGCGGCACATAAGGGCATTACTTGGAAATACATACCGGAACGAGCAGCGTGGTGGGGTGGCTTTTGGGAGCGCCTCGTCCGAAGTGTTAAGAACAATCTCAAGGCAACTATTGGAAGATCGTGCATATCTTACGAAGATTTAGCGACTCTCTTGACAGAAGTGGAAGGGGTTGTAAATTCAAGGCCCTTAACGTATATAACAGACGATCATATGGATTTAGAACCTTTATCACCAGCTAATTTTCTAAATAACAATTCACTTCTCGTTCCAGCAGATTTTAATTGTGATGGTTCATCAATTGCAAAATCTTGGCAACTTCGGCAGACACTGATGAAGCGATTTTTTAAGCGCTGGCGTGAGGAATACCTTCATCAACTAAGATCGATTCACTTTAACGTAGGCAGATCTTCTCGTGGAGTCAAGATCGGCGACGTAGTTTTGGTACACGATGATAACAAACCACGGTTACTATGGAAGTTAGCAGTCGTCCAATCTGTTTATCCTGGAAGAGACGGTCGCGTAAGGGCATGCGACATACGACTTAAAAATCAACAAGTACTCCGAAGGCCGGTACAACTACTCTTTCCTCTCGAGATTTCATCTAGTATCGGCGGGCCCGAGGATGTAAAAAATAATGTGACAGAGACAACAACCATGCAAATGCACAACGTATAACATTTATGCACTTGAATTTACACACTCTCTTAATTTCTTTTAGCCTTTATTTATATAAGTATATATATACATATTCAAATATTCAAAGCTTTTACACATTGTATAAGAGTATAAATATATGGACAAATATGTAACAAGATAAGTATTAAATGAACCGCCGACACTGTCATTTGGTCCGGGGAATATAAATTCAGTTCGTATTATTAATCATTTTTTTCATTCATGGCATTCATAACCCAAAACAAAAAGCTGACGGCAAATAATCAGAATCGCCGAGGATTTCAGAAGCTTAACACGTGCATACCAAAGTGATGATGCCGGCGTGCAATGAAGGCACTGGCTCCACCCACCCACGTGAGTGTGTATGTGTAGTTTTCGAAAACTGCGAAACTTCGAATTCACACAACACACACAGGCACGCACCAGATCCAAACGGAGATTGTGGGTCAACGACCTGGTAGAGGGACCAAAATCAGCTGTTACGAGATTTCGTGACGGTGATTTCTCTAACGGAAGAAACACTTGTAATCAACCAACCGCCAAATAAAGTCGTTTTTGTTAAATTGATCTTCGCGTGCGTTTAGTTCGTGGTTGTAAAGCTCGTTTTTTCAGGATCCAACCCTGTCGTACTGTGATCCACGTTCAAGTCGGCAAGTATCCACGGCGATACAACCTGAGTGAGCTACTTGTTTCTCTTCACCACTCAATAGCGTATACGGACGACCTAATCGCGTACAGATCAGGTCCAACGATTTCAACTTCCAGAAATCAGAATCTATATTGTTCAGAACGCCTTTGTCTGTCTTTGCCACTCTGGACACTAGAAAAAACTAGCGCAGGTTCTCTATCTTTGGGCCGGACGGGCGTCCACTGGCGAGACAAAGTGTAGCCAGATACCTTGGGATCGTGCTGGATAAGTATTTATATTTTGACAAACATGTAGATGCTGCTCTGGCAAGGGCCCGGAGCGCTTTCGCTCTGACAAGATGGCTGTTTCATAGCAGCCAACTTGATTCCAGAGTGAAGGTAATCTGCTACATAGCCTTAATCAGGCCCATGGTTGCCTATGGATGTGCCGCTTGGTTCAATGTGAGAGCCAGCTTAATGGGAAGGATTCGGGTGTTTGAGAGACAATGTCTTAGGACTGGTCTCGGACTACATAGGACTTCCGAATCTGAGTGCACGAACGAGGTCCTATACAATAGGGCTAGGATTGTACGGCTGGATAACTTTCTGATCAAACTAATTCGGAACTACGTTGCAAGAGCAATGATTTCGGCCAATAACCTGATCTCCGGGGCTTACTACCCCAATAAGTTATACCATGAGAGAGTGCGTCTTAACGGTTTTGTCCCGCCAGAAGCATTCCTGTACTTAGATAGATGTGGGCTGATTCAGGATAGATCGGCGGTACCGCTAATCTTCCACGTGGGTCGCAATTCCGTGGAACGGCGATTCCTCTACGGACCCGATGTCGCACTCCGTGAGCCCGAGCGCCTCAGGTTCTGTAGATCGGTCTCACGCCGGGATTGAGGAGACGTAGTACGCCAGCATCAACGCTTTTGGTGGCTGGAGAGGACTCCGTCAGCGGACAATTAACTTGGTGCAGCCTCTTCAAGGCAAAGCCTGCCAAACACCGATATTAGGCTTACATACGAGGGTGGTCCGATAAGTAGTTAGCTGTTACGACCAAGAGCAATCCTCCCATAATATAATTATGCTATGTAAGCCATAGCCAATTATTCACCCAAAGATCCATACATGCAACACGATCCGCGATCAACAAACACAAATAACCCACATATAATTATGCTATGTAAGCCATAGCCAATTATTCACCCAAAGATCCATACATGCAACACGATCCGCGGTCAACAAACACAAATAACCGACATATAATTATGCTATGTGAGCCATAGCCAATCGTTCACCCCACATAACACTTTTCCGCATACTCTAAACAATATAAATAAGCAAAATGAGGAAGAAAACAAAGCCAGAACTGACCCACTTTTTTTTAGTAAACAAAGGCTGTTTCAACATTCGTTGAAACCTGCCTACTAAGCATTTCGAGTTCTTTTCCTACCATGATCGATCACTTCGATCAAAGTATATATAGCAGGCAACAAATATTGTAACTTTAGTCTTAAGAGAGATTCAATAAAGGCATATTGCTAAAAAAGAAACTTTGAGTTTTCTTAACTGGCGACGAGGATGGGATGCTGAAGTCGGGTTTCGCGGCGTAAGAACATTTCTAAACTCTGTCTTATGTTTTTACGTTTGATCAGCATCTCGAAGACCATACGCAGCGCGTATAACAATATAGTGCGCGAAACATAATATATAAATAATACAGAACATTACAGCGCGAGAAAACAGTACAGTGCGTGAAGAATTACAGCGCGTGAAAACAGTACAGTGCGTGAAACATTACAGCGCGTGAAAACAAGAAACAGTAGAGTGCAGTGCGTAGAACAGTACAGCGTATAAAACAATTCGTGTAAATATACGTGAAATCAACAAAAAGCCTGAAACAAACTGCAACACAGGAAGAGGCAAGATCAAGAAGAGGCAAGATCAAGAAGAGGCAAGATCAAGAAGAGGCAAGATCAAGAAGAGGCAAGATCAAGAAGAGGCTAGATCAAGAAGAGGCAAGATCAAGAAGAGGCAAGATCAAGAAGAGGCAAGATCAAGAAGAGGCAAGATCAAGAAGAAGCAAGATCAAGAAGAGGCAAGATCAAGAAGAGGCAAGATCAAGAAGAGGCAAGATCAAGAAGAGGCAACATCAAGAAGAGGCAACATCAAGAAGAGGCAAGATCAAGAAGAGGCAAGAACAACGACCAACCAAGGAACAAGCAACACCAAAACAATCCGTATGTTAACTTTAGTGTATATTTCCATATGTTAAACTTACATTTGAATATACTAGCTCCAATTTTTTTTTTTTCTCCAAGTTGTAAAATTTTTTTTCCCCACTCCCTGCCTTAGAAGCAAAAATTAAGAATGGCACAGTTATCAATCGACCCTCTAAAATACTTAGACCGACTACCAGAATTTAACGGCGTAACAATCGAATTACACACATTTTGTGACTTAGTAGACCGAATACACCCACTACTTCAGACATACGACAATTTAGCGCAGTGCCTCTTTTCTGACATAATCAAGAGCAAACTTAAGGGTAGAGCAAAAGAAGTAATAGATATAAATTATCGAGCAACTTCATGGGCTGACATCAAACAAATTCTCTCCAATAACTGCGGAAACAAAGCCACTTGTGAAGAACTGTTTGCCGAAATGAGAAGCATCCAATTCCGAACAAATTGCGTGGACTACTATAATGTCCTAAGAAAGAAATTAAGACGGCTCAACAATAAAACCTATCTAGTACTAGGAGCAGGAAATCCGAAAATAACAGGAAGTCTGCACTGAGACTTTTTATTAATAAAATCCCAGAACCTATGAAATCAATCTTAGTCTGTAGAGAACCAGACACTCTAGAAGAAGCTAAGGATATACTCTTTAAAGCAGGTTACGCGTACACAAGCATAGGTGGAGCACCATTCGGAAAGACAGAAAGCAGAACCCTAATAGACGGTTCAACGAATGCCCCAAAAATAAAACTCCAAATCAACGCTCTCATGATACACAACAGTTCAATAATCAATACCCAAATTCCAACGACCTCCCTAGTAAGCCCTATAAAAGTGGAAACTATTATAAACCCCCCGGTGAAGACAACTACGCTCAAGGAAACCCTTACCAACAAAATAACCACCAAGCGTACCTAGAACCAATGGATATAAACAAATGTGAGATAACCAACACGCAGAGAACTCCAGACCCTGGAGAAAAATGTTCGGCTTCCGGCCTCCACGGCAACCTTCCATATATAATAGTCAACACGAAAATCGAGCCCTTAAAATTTATTATTGACACTGGAGCCACACACTCAATAATAAATCCCAATCTATGTAGCTCTAAATGGTTTGTCCCCACTCAGAAGATCACATTAAATACCTTACAACACTCAGTAGAGATATCCAAGAAAGTACGCATACCTTTATTCGAAGAGTTAGGAGACTCCAGAAATGTTTAGATATGTTTATTTGCCAATTTCACGATTACTACAATGGCATAACTGGTAACGATATACTGAAACAACTAAAACTAAAAATCGACTACGAAAATAATACACTCCACACAACGCAAAAACAAATTCCAATACACTTCCATCACGAAATTAAGAAAGAAATATGTACACTACAAAGCCAAATTAGAAAAAATTGCCGCCACTAATCACATACAAACTAACAACCAAATGACAAAACCAGTACCTCTCAAAAATAAAAATACATACAAAATACACACCAGTAGTCGAACAAATTCGAATAGAGCACTTAAGCAAAGAAGAAATACAAAAACGACTGCCACTAATTAAAAATGAAAATTCAGACCTTACATTTACAAATGCTATAAAACATAGAATCCGAACGACAGACCACCCACCCATAGTAGCAAAAACGTACAGGTACCCTTACATCCATAACGACGAAGTACAAAAACAAATACAAGATATGTTAAAATCAGGTATAATCAGACACAGCCAATCCCCATACTCCGCACCCGTTTGGGTCGTACCCGAAAAACTCGATGCGAGTGGCGAACGTAAGTGGAGGCTTGTGATCGATTATCGAAAATTAAACGACGTAACCATAGACGATAAGTACCCCATCCCAAACATGGACGAAATCCTAGAAAAACTCGGAAGGTGCCAATACTTTACCACATTAGACCATGCTAAAGGATTTCACCAAATAGAAATTGCCGAAGAAGACATCCACAAAACAGCATTCAGTGTGGAAGATGGCCACTACGAATTCGTACGCATACCTTTTGGCTTAAAGACAGCGCCAGCGACGTTCCAGCGTCTAGTAAATAACACCCTTGGAGATTATATCAATAAGATATGCCTAGCATACATGGACGATATAATAATATTTTCGACTTCCCTGCAAGAGCATTTGGAATCCGTAACGAAAATATTCCAAAGACTTCGAGATACGAATCTCAAGGTTCAGCTAAATAAGTCCGAATTTTTAAAACGCGAAACAGAATTCCTCGGGCACATTGTAACCAAAGATGGTGTAAAACCTAATCCACAAAAAATAGTATGTGTACAAAAATTTCTATTGCCAAAGTCCGCAAAAGAAATAAAGCAATTTCTAGGCCTCGAAAATCCCAAAGCCGATGACTAAATACCTAAAAAAGGATGCCAAAATAGACATAAACGACCAGGAATATATAGACTCTTTCGAAACACTGAAAAAACTCTTGACAAATGACCCAATACTATGCTATCCAGATTTTAACAAACAATTCGTCTTACAAACCGATGCAAGTAACTATGCCCTCGGTGCAGTCCTATCGCAAGACGGGCATCCTGTCTGTTTTGCTAGTCGTACACTTAACGGTCACGAACAAAACCACAGCACTATCGAATAGGAACTCCTTGCCGTTGTATGGGCAACACAATACTTTAGGCCTTACCTCTTCGGAAGAAAATTCGTGATTGAGACGGATCATGACCCCTCGCGTGGCTCTTCTCCATTAAAGAACCAAATTCTAAACTGGTGCGCTGGAGACTCCGCTTAACGGAATACGTTTTCCAAATTAAATATAAAAAAGGTGTGCGGAACGGAAATGCTGACGCCTTGTCACGAGCAATAATAAATTTTACCGAAGTAATGGACCCTATAATCATAGAATCAACCTGCCCCATCAACATCTACAAAAACCAAATCATATTTAGAAAAATAAATTCAGGCACTCTAAAAATAAAGGAGCTCAAAATATTTAAAGCAAACAGAAAAATAATATCAGCTAAAAACTTCGACTATAATACAATTATTAATATAATCCAAAACCATTTTTACGATGGGAAAACCAACGCAGTACTAATAGAAGACGAGACATTATTTATCCATTTTAAAAGAGTAATAACCGAAAACTTTTACAACAAAAAATTCAAAATAGTGAGATGCAAAAAACTCGTTAAGGACATACACCACGAAAATGAACTCTCAGACCTGATAATGAAAGAGCACCTGAGGAACAACCATAGAGGAATAAACGAAAATTTTTCCCAGCTAAAAGAAAAAATCTATTATCCTAATTTAAAGGAAAAAATAACGCAATTCTTAAATAACTGCGAAATCTGCAGCATAGAAAAATACGACAGGCAACCAATCAAACAAAAATTGCAATTAACAGAAACACCGAAAGGCCCAAGAGAAGTCCATATGGATGTCTTTTACAGCTTAAATAAGACATTATTTTTGACTTTAATAGACAAATTCTCTAAATACGCCCAAGCAATAAAAATATCAAACCGTTCATGGATCGAATTTAAAAGAGCCCTCATGCATTACATTAGTTGTACAGGTCACAGATAATAGTAGATAACGAACTAGGTTTCAAAGCACAAGCCATTAAACAATTCCTTGAAGAACAGAATATCGATACACACTTTACATCCAGTAACCACCACACATCTAATTCCGACATTGGACGCTTACATAACACAATAAACGAATATTTAAGGCTTTTAGTCAGCCTTTAAGGTATAAATGGGAAATCTAATTGGGAAAGTGCTACTGAGTATCTTATCGTGGAAATTACGGATGGTAACACGCAATATAGGGGTTGTTTATAGTCCCATTCGTAGCTATTCTCCTGAACCTATGTTTTCTACACTCCCAGAAATCTCCCCATGTTATGAACACATAATTATATGCGGCGATTTTAATGCTGACCTACTCAGATGTGACAGAAGATAGAAGATCTAATCAACTTGTAGACCTAGTTGCAACATCCGCGCTAGTTATTGTTCACACTAATGCCACCCGCTTCGCGCCTAACTGCTCTCCGAGTCTCCTTGACCTTCTGTCGGTATCTGATAGATCGAATGTGTTACTACAAGACCAGTTGTTATTGGAGGGTGTCACAGATCACTATCTCTTATTCTGCACGTATAACATTGACTTATCGCGTTCTTCATCACACTCGACTTTTCAGTTCAGAGATTTTGCAATTGTGGATAACCACGCCTTGCAATTGGAAGCCAGTCCAATCCCTTGCCATAATTGTTATCTTGTCTCAGATGTATGTGATAAAGTTGACTTACTGCAATCGCTGATACTTAATCTGTTCAATAACCACGTGCGTAAAACAGTGATGGTGCGCAATAGAAACTGTTCGTGGTTTACACCTGAGGTTCATCATGCCATTAAAATTCGCAGGAAACTTTACTCGAAGTGGAAGCGATTCACTGTCCTGAATTGGGCAAATTTCTGTCGAGCGCGCAATATCTTAACTTCCGTTACGAGGTCATCTAAGAAAAGATATTTCTTATCTAAGCTAGGAACAAATCAATATCAAAATAAAAGCAACTTGCGTTCGATTGGTATCGGTAAAAAAGATATTATAGACATCATCCCTGATCTTGATTATCTTAATAATATCTTTTTATCCAACTCAGTAGAAAATACCCCTCTGCCCAACCTACAACGTTTTCCTGAACCGCAAACAGCTTTTGAATTCGAAGTTGTATCGGAATCTGACATCATTCACATCATTCGATCTCTCAAGTCCGACGCTATTGGTGAGGATGGAGTCCCTAATCAATTTTTGTCCACGTAATCAATTTTTGCATAACTTCATCCTCATTTCCGTCTTGTTGGAAGCTGGCTAAAGTCATTCCGGTTCCAAAAAAACCTTTACCTTCTTTGGCTACCGATTATCGCCCCATAAATATCTTACCTTGCCTGTCGAAAGTCATTGTAAAGGTCATTGCTAAGCTGATTTCAGATCACCTAAATCGACATAACCTAGTTGCGTCTTTCCAGTCTGGTTTTCGAGCTAACCATAGTTGCTCGAGTTGCACAGTTAAGGTTGAAATTCTTGATGACATTAGGATTAGCTACTTGGACTACGTGACAATACTATGCCTCCTTGACTTCTCAAAAACTTTCGATACAGTCAACCACTCAATCCTTCTTGAGAAATTGAGAAGCTATTTTGGATTTAGTGAGAATTGGGTGCGCCTCATCAGTAATTACTTAAGTAATCACTGTCAAAGAGTTGTGGTTGGTGATAAATCCTCTCATGTTAGGAATTTACTTTCAGGAGTACCTCAAAGCTCGATTCTGGGTCCTATTTTGTTTTGCATATTCATTAATGACCTCTCTGAAGTTTGTTCAAATGTTAGCATTCACTTTTATGCGGATGATGCGCAATTATACTTATCTAGACCTATAAATCTAGTTCAGGATCTTATTTGCAGGCTGAACGAGGATCTGTCTGCAATCAACCAATGGTCGCTCCGTAATTACTTAGCTCTCAACCCAACAAAATCTCAGTTGAATTTAATTTACCTCAACGACACACAATTGCAGTTTGTGGAGACTGTAACCAACTTGGAGTTTAAAATGAACAGTTCTGTCTGGCCGGTAAGCCACATTAACTACACTATTGGGCGAATCTATGATGGTCTACGTAAGCTTTGGTTGTTCTCTGGTTTTGCTTCTGTAAATACAAGGCTGAGGCTTGTGCACCTTACTCATTCCATATATTGACAATGCATCAGTTGTGTACAGCAAACTTGATTCCTTATCTTAACCCATTATGACCCAGCGGTGCCGATCGGCACCCATTTTTACGTGTTTCAATTTCGCGCGTTACGTTGTTATGAGTGGCTAAAACGAAGTGTTTATATTTTTTCTAAGTGCCAGAAAGAGATAGCTATCGATCGTATTATTTCGTTTCAATAAGTGAACATCGCGCGACCGATACAGACAATTGACAATCAGTGTTGGGAAATTGTTGTAAAAAATGGACGTACCTCTCAAGTAAGTGGCTTATATTTTGTAAACTATTAGTAATTTTGCATTGGAATGCTATTATTTTCTTTTTTTTAAGAGTATCCGTGTTGATAATACATAAATATAACTTAATTTTGCATCTGTGCTCAGTATATCGCACGAGTAATGTGTCGGGTGCCGTTCGGCACCTCTAGGCTGTTATGTAGTCTTTTCGATGGATGTGTACTAAGTGTTGTTTTAGCGGTTACAAGATTTCTTTTTGTTGTAGGAATTGTACATTACATCAAGCATTAGCTATCCTAGAAGAAGATGAAGAGCTGGAGCCTCAGATGTTATTTATCGAGCCTCCAGACCCTGCAGTTCGTTCAGATGAGGACTCGGCCGATGAAGATGAAGGTGGTTTTGTAAACAATCTAACAGGACGACAACTAAATGCCAGGTGCGAAGTGGTACTGGCATCTACATCTAAACATCCACAAGCACCTGCTGACATTGAACCTGAAGCAGGGCCTTCCTGTACGTCATCTCACGGTCGGAGTTCTCCCACGCTGTCTCGCGGTTCTCGCAAGCAGACTCGCGGTTCGCGTATGCAGTCTCGCGGTAGTCATGCTTCACGTGGGACCCGCAGGATTGAGAGTAAATCTACGAGTCGAGACGAAAATTCAAACAGCGAATCCGACAGCTCCCATGAAAATGACCCTCACCGAAGATCTTAAAAAAAGTGAATTGGCCGTGGGTAAATGATGATTTACATCGACAGATTCCTTTATTTCCAAAAGCAAATTTTAGTTCATATAGAGGAAAATCCGCTGTGGAGATGCTATATATGTTTTTAGGAGACCGAGTTTTTAACTTATTGCTAGATCAATCGCAAAAATATGCCGCTTTTCTAAATTGTATTGATCCAAAGATATCTCTTGAAGAAATGAAGGTATTCATCGCAATTCTCATTTTATCTGGCTACAATACCGTACCATCTAAGAGACACTTTTGGGACCAAGGTGAGGATATGAGGAATTTGATGGTGTATAGGTATAATAGTATGCGACGAGACAGATTCATGACAATCATGCGTTTCTTACATTGTGCGGACAACAATCACATGGTTTCCACGGACAAGATGTGGAAACTGACACCGCTCATTGACATCATCAAGGAGAACTTTATTTCACATTACGTGCCATCTGCTACCCTAAACTATGACGAGTCAATGATCGAGTACTTTGGTAAACATGGGTGTAAACAGTTTATCAGGGGCAAACCAATTCGTTTTGGTTATAAAAACTGGTGTATGAATACCCCTTATGGGTATTTAGTAAATTTTGAAATATATCAAGGAAAGAGTATTGAAGACGATTGTGACAAAATGTTTGGAAAAGCAGTGTCACCTCTAATAAAGATGATAGATCATTTCCCTGAAAATGTCAAGCCCTTGCCAACAAGTTTCTATTTTGACAATTTGTTCACTGGTTTCCAGCTGCTTGCACATCTCAAATCACGCGGCAATGAAGGCACAGGAACAGTACGTGAGAATCGCCTCCCCAATGATATTCCTATAACAAGCAAGAAAGATATGACCAAGGCAGATCGTGGTACCTACATTTACTCAAAAAGTGAAAAAGAAGATGTGATTGTAGTTCGCTGGAAAGACAATTCTGTGGTTACTGCAATGTCCACTTTACATGGTGTAGAAACTTTATCAAAGATTACTCGTTACTGCGCAAAAACAATAAAGAAAATACGAGTTCCACGACCAGCTATCTTTACTGAATATAATCAACATATGGGCGGCACAGATTTGATGGATCAAAATATTAACACCTATCGCATAGAAATCAGGGGAAAGAAATGATGGTGGCCAAAATTCACGTACCTTGTCGACGCAGCTATATGTAATCCTTGGGTACTATCAAGACAAGCAGGCAGTACCCTTACTCAACTGGCTTTTCGAAGAGAAATTGTCCAGACATACCTGTTACAATTCACAAGTGTGCCACACGGTGGTGGGCGTCCAGCAGTTTAAAAATCTTCGAAAACTGGAATCAATGACAGCATACGTTATGATGGTCTTAAGCACTTACTGGTTCCCAGTGAATCTCGTCGCAAATGTGCTTTAGAGACATGTAAGAGTCAGACCAGATTACAGTGCAATAAATGTAACGTGGGCCTTTGTGCAGCATGCAATTTAGAATTTCATATGTAAATGACGTTCAAGTTAAAATTATAATTAAATGTAAATGTTTAAAAATTGTTTTATTCAATATACATTATTTTAGTATCATAAAATAACAATAATATTAAATAAATAATTATTTGACAACAATTAATTCTTACGCCTAGTACTAAACATATGGGTTACCATTAGACAAGGTATGAGCCTAGCGGTGCCAATTGGCACCCGGTGTTTTTTCCAAAAGTAATATTCAGAGCAACATTTTAGGTATCAGATGTGATTAAGGGAACCTCTAACAAGGACATATTGAAATATTATAGAAATCTGGAACCCTAAAATAATTCAGGTCATAATGGGTTAATATAAATTAACTGTTGCCTTCAATGATATGGTCAAATATGTATATGGACTTCGCGCAGTGAGCACATATCTAATTAATAACAAGAATATCCTTGGGTGCACGTTGCAGCAGTTTCTGCATATTAGGTGCTGTGTCTTCTTGCACAAAATAATACAGAAAACTAAATCCCGTAAAATGAAAATGTCATTAAGTACTGTAAAAGACTAAGTCTTATTTGTACATCCATTCTTAAATAAATAAATAAATAATGCACAGACAAAAAAGTAGACTCCTGACAAGACTCAAACTAAACACAGGCGGTTTACCGACAGACAAAACTCGGAGGTCAGGACACTGAAGTCACTGATTAAAAATCTCCAACAGTTGATCAAAGAGAATTACAGAATATCTGTAAGTTTGCATTGGAACAACAGAATTCGTGCTGTAAAATCCAACAGCGCGAGTATGTTCCCACAAATAAATAAAATATTTCGGAGAAAGAATCAGAATGACATTCAGGATCTAAAGCTTCCGAGAACGTCAGACAATGAACGCTTGCTACGAACAGTCAGCAGCGATCCAGAGAGCGCCGTCTTGGATGATGATTTGTTCGTGATCGATGATCCCCAGGAGAAGGTGGCGACAGTGAGAGCTGTATTCAAGGAAGTGTATACGGTGAATGACAGCATTCGCCCAAACCGCGACCTGGAAAACAGAGTCCTACTTCATCACTTCCACATTCAAAATGATATAGATCATTGGATCAGAGAACCTTGGTTTTACCAGGTTCAATGATGATTTTATGGCAAACAATGCTGTCGCCAACGAAGGGTCTAACACCCTGATCATTTCGACGCAGGATCTCCAGATGATCTTCAAATCATTGAAAAGAAAAAAGTCCGCGGGAACCGACGGTATATCCAATGCTTAGGCACCTTCCACCACTGGCTGTAGAGAGGTACACCATCCTGTTCAACAATGCACTGAATATTGCATATTATCCAGTGCACTGGGAAACAGCGGTGGTGCAACCAAACCCCAAGACGGGTAAAGACACCTCTAACCCGGCAAATCTTCGGTCAATAAGTCTGCTTCCGAGTATCAGCAAGGTCTTCGAGAAGATGGTCCATAGAGCCCTGTCTAAATGGGTTGAGATCAAGAAAATCATTCCGGATAACCAATTCGGTTTCAGAGCGGGGCATGACACCATTCATGCCGCGTCGAAGCTCGTATCGGATATCCAGTGGAATAAATGCAAGAACCAATGCACGGGTGCCTGTTTGATGGACTTGGAAAAAGCCTTCGACACCGTATGGCTAGAAGGACTTTACTACAAGCTCAGTCGGTTGGGCATAAGCAAACCACTGCTATATATGATTTTTGACATGTTAACGGGTAGAAAGTTTGTTGTGAAAATTGCCAACGTGACTTCTACCCAAACATTTGATATTAACAAGGGATTGCAACAGGTACGGTGAACTCGCCGATACTTTTCAGCATTTACTTCAGTGATCTGATAGCTTCTCTTCACCATTCAATAGCGTACGCGGACGATTTAATTGTGTACAGATCAGGTCCAACGATCGACGTCATTATTACTCTTCTGCAGCGTGACTTCGAAAATATTCAGCAATATTGTGATGACTGGAAGTTGAAAATCAACCTCCAGAAATCAGAATCTATTTTATTCAGAACGCCTTTGTCTAGGGCCTCTCGGGACACTAGAAAAAAATTGGCGCAGGTTCTCAATTTTTGGACTGGATGGCCGCCCACTGGCGAGACAAAGTGTAGTCAGATACCTTGGGATCGTGCTGGACCAGTATCTATATTTTCATATGTTAGCAGCCAACTTGATTCTAGGGTGAAGGTAATCTGCTACATGGCCTTAATCAGGCCCATGGTTGCCTATGGATGTCCCGTCTGGTTCAATGTGAGAGCCAGCTTAACGGATAGGATTCGAGTGTTTGAGAGACAATGTCTCAGGACTTGTCTCGGGTTACATAGGACACCTGAATCTGAGTACACGAAATTTTACCCGAACGAGGTTCTATACGATAGGGCCAGGATTTTACGGGTGGACAATTTTCTGATAAAAGTGATTCGAAGCCACGTTGCAAGAGCAATGACTACGGTCAATAACTTGATCTCCGGGGCTTACTACCCCAACTACTACTTGTACCACGAGAGGGTGCGCCTTAACGGCTTTGTCCCACCAGAGGCATTCCTCTATTTGGACCAATGTAGGCTAATCCAAGATAGATTGGCGGTACCGCTAATCTTCCACGTGGCCCGCAATTCCGTGGAACGACGCACAGTGGTTCCTTTCAATGGAGCAAGCGGAAAAAACTCTATAAAAAGGGAATGGACGTTGAAATTTCATACGGTTCCTCTACGAACGTGATGTCGTGCTCCACGAACCCGAGCGCCTTAGGTTCAGTAGATCGAGATAACGCCGAGATCGGTCAAATAATTCAAAGCATTGCAATATTTCAGAAACATCGGAAAACAACCTTATATTCACAGTTGTTAGCCAAATGACTAAATGGTATTGAAATACGAGGGTGGTCCGATAGGCACTTAGCCTACAAAAGAAAAACAAAAATTTGGGAGAAATGGCAATTTGTTTTTCAATATAGTCTCCTTTCAATATAACTTCCTTAACCCGTCTGAAAAATACGTTTTCTCGAGGTCTGCAAGTAGGCCTCACACACGGATCACACCTCACACACGGATCACACCTTGTGAATCCCAGAAAACGGTGGTCATCACCTTTCCGGCCGATGGGACAGTCTTCGCCTTCTTCGGAGCACGTTCGCAGGGTGAAGTCCACTGTTTCGACTGTTCCTTGGTCTCTGGTGTGTACCAGTGGATCCATGTTTCGTCGATTGTCACGAAACGACGCAGAAACTCCTTCGGATTGCGCTTAAACAGCGTCAAACACTGCTCTAAAGTGGTCTCACGGTTGCGCTTGTTGTCCAGAGTGAGCAAACGCGGCACCCATCGCGCCGACAGCTTTCTCATGCCCAAAATTTCATGCAGGATATGACCCACGCAATCTTTTGAAATGCCTACGGTCTCAGCTATCTCGCGCACCTTCAATCGGCGGTCTGCCAATACGAGATCGTACAGACAGAACTCTGTTTATAGCGTAGAAGGGTTACGATATTATATTGTATTTCTCGAAATGTTTGCTGATATACCTATACGGTATATGAATATACGTATATAATATTTTACTTATGTTTCATAACAATAAACAATGTTGAATTATGACATTTTACAATGTATTTAGATGGGCGCATGGGCGTAGTTACATTGTGATTTTGATCTCCTCTCGAACATTCTTCCCGACCATGAACTTTATTCGTAATGCTGCATCATTACTCCTGATCTGACATCGTCTGGCTTCACCGCTTGATCATCTCCATAGCATCTCTGGCTTTACTATTTAGTTATGACGCAGTTATTAAAAAAAACATACAATTAGTATACAACACATATTCTAAACCTATATGCTACGACATAACATGACCAGCAGGGTGAACAGTACGAACATAAACCTTTACACCAACAGTATACGAGTATATGGTATCTGTTTATGTTATACTGCCATTTCCGAACATTGCATTTTTCTTTTTCTCAACGACCGGTGGTGATGGTTTGTTCTTGAGTCGCGTGGGTTACGTTGAACCCAGCGGCTGACCCAAAGCAACATTTCCACCCAACAATTGCCGGAAACATACCGGATGTCTCGTCGCAGCCAATACCGGGAATTAGGCCGGATACATCGCCACGGCTGATACTTAGAAATCGACCAGCGAATGACCCCTTGCCTGTGTCAGCAAGTCAAGAGTTACGCTCTTATGATGTTTGTCACACAGTCACACAACCTGGACGGGGTGCAGATGGCCCGTTAACTACTCTCCGTCTTGGGATTCGAGAGATTCGACTGAAATTGTTGTGTTGTTTGTAGGTTTTGCAGTTTTACAGTAATTTTATTCCATGCTTTCGTCAGCATTTTTTGATCACCTTTCATTCCCAACTGGTGTTGTTGCATAGTTTTTTTTTGCCGTATAGGAATTGTTCTTGGCTATGCTCAGACTTGAACTACAGACCTTCCGCTCAACAGTCGGTGATGATTACCATTGCACCACTACCACCCCCCTCATTTTAAAAATTTATTTTTCCAAACCCAAAGATGGGTTTCAGTAAGATGGATGGGATCAGTAAGTGTTATTATTAGGGCTAGGATTTTCATGCACTTAAAAACGCAAAATATGCTCTTAAAAATGGGAAATATGCACTTAAAACCATGGCGAAGTCACCTATAACGACGTGGTTTATAACGACCAGTCGCTTTTAACGACCAATTTTCCCAAACGTGGTTGATTTTTGCATAAGTAACCTTTCTATTTTTGAAAAGTCAGATAAAACGACCGTCGGCTGTAGCGAACAGTTAAACTGTACGACTGTCATTTTTATAATGAAAAACAAAAAAACATGTTATCTAGTTTTTAGGAAAAAAAATTCAGTTATTTCATTTTAAGAACTATTAGGTGTGCAACTAAGTTCTCGCTGTTTATAAAGACATGGCTCTAGTAGTAAGTGTTGGTGGATTGCGACGTATCCAAAACGTCATGAATCAAGTTTAGACTTAACAACAAACAAACAAACCGTTTTGACACATTAGTGATTTTATTTGAGAACTCCAAAAGGCTTACGGAGATGCTGCTCTAAGTGAAACAACGTGCCGTGATTGGTTCCGTCGCTTCAAAGACGGTGATTTCAATGTTGACGACCGTTCGAAGGAAGGCCAAAAACCTTCGTAGACGCTGAATTGGAGGCATTGCTCGATGAGGATCCATGCCAAACTCAAAAAGAGCTTGCTTTAGTATTAGGAGTTACCCGCCAAGCTATTCCCAAGCGATTGCATGCGTTTGGAATGATTCAAGAGCACGGAATTTGGGCTCCAAAGTCAAGAGACGTTGAGCATCGTTTTTTCGCCTGTGAATAACTGCTCCAGCGGCAAAAAAGGAAGGGTTTCCTTCATCATATCGTTACGGGTGATGAAAATGGTTTCATTACAGAAACCCAAAGAGAAAAAAAACATTGGGACAGTCCGGTCATATTTCTATGTCGTCGGCTCGGCCGAATATTCGCGATGCGAAGGTTATGCTGTCTATTTGATGGATCAGGGCGGTGTTATTTATTATGAACTGAAATCAAACGAAACCATCACTGGGGAACGGTATCGAACTCAATTGATGGGATTGAGCTGAGCACTGAGCTAAAAGTGGCCACAATACGAGCAGAGGCACGAAAAAGTGATTCTACAGCATGACAACTCTCGGCCTCACGTTGCCAAACCCGTTAAAACCTACTTAGAAACGCTCAAATGGGAAGTCCTACCCCAGCCGCCATATTCCCCAGATATTGCGCCGTCCGATTATCACTTGTTCCATTCGACGGCACATGGTCTGGCTGATCAGCAGTTCCATTCATATGAAGACATCTCAAAATGGCTTGAACGTGACGGTATGCAAGCTCTGCCAGAAAGACGGGAAAAAGTTATTGCTAGCGATGGGCAATACTTTGAATGATTCACTTGTAACCGTTTTTTTCACAATAAAGTTGCATTTTCATCAAAAAAAAAAACAGCGAGAACTTAGTTGCGCTCCTAATAAAAAACAATTATTATTAATTATTTCTTTATTAATTAATAGCTTTATTTCAGACAAAAGTATTTACATAGATGTAGGATTGTCATAATTTGGTTGACACATATGACTGAAATAGTAAAGATACATTCAATTGTAAAATAACAAGTGGTGAATGTATTTATCTGAACACTATACCAGAAACTGTTGATGGGGACCATATTATTAAACAAAAATTTGCAGAAATAAGTGTTCGTACAAATAAGGTATGCAAAACAAAAGATAAAGTAAACAGGCAAGTAAAAAGGTAAGTTAAAATAAAATATAAAGTATAAAATATAAAATGAAGGAGATCATCTAAACAAATTATTATAATTAGATTAAATATGCAATTTTTTTTCAATCTCAGAATAGCTGATGTATGGGCATTAACATTGTCTTTATTCGATCACTGTTGAATAGCGACTGACTGCAGAAGAGTGGAGATCAGCAACAGCCACCGTACATAGTCATACCAATACATCATCTTTCCCCTTAATATTCAGTATTACAATCCGTTAATAGATATATAGGTACATATGTATACATATTGTGTAAGCTATTAATTCAGTATCATAATTACATAATTCAGAAGCGTAAATTAAACAGATAATTCAAAGGAAATAAACGATTTTGTTTCAAATTTATGATGGTTTAAAGAAATCTGGCCTTTTAACACTCCGTCCGTACCTGGTAGTATATGATGGTTGTACTACATATCCCTCTTCTGTGTTTTTGCTAGAGGTGTTATTTGCTTCCTTTTGAGCATGATTCCTTTCACTCATGCTTGGTGGAATTGAAGTAGACATGAGGCCTTGAGATTGAGCATGATTATTATCGCTAAGTGGAACTGAGGCAGACATCAGACCTCGATCTTTGGTCTTATCATATTCATCTACGGGATTGTTAGGTGTTGTTATATGTGGAGCATTGACTGATTTTCGCAAGTGTGCTGTATTACGTCGAATTACATTATTCTTCTCATTTCTTACCCAGTATGATCGAGGTGTATTATGACGAGCTACTACTACTCCTGGTTCCCATTGTTTATTCTTAAGAACAACTATGTTGTCACCATTTTTTAGTGACAACTCCTTTCTAGGCCGCTTAGCACTAACCATTCTATCTTGCTTTTTCCTTAACAAATGTGATAAATTATTTGGTATATTTTGTTTGAGGTGCTCTTCGGTAGTAGGTAATTTAGTCCTAAATTTCCTTGACATAAGCATTTCTGCTGGAGAGTAACCTACTCCTGGCACTGGGGTAGTTCGATAGTCTAGCAAAGCTAAATACAGGTCTTGGTCACTATCAGTTTTTTTTTAGCATGGTTTTTACAATGTGAACTGCCTTTTCTGCCATTCCATTAGATTGGGGAAATCTTGGACTTGTAAATACAAAGTCAAAATTCATTTCTTTTGCGAACTTTCTAAGCTTGTATGAGTTGAAAGGTTGGTTGTCCGCAATTATCACCTTGGGGATCCCATGAGCTGCGAACAATTTCGTCAGTGAGTCTTTAATACAAGAAGCAGTCTTGTCACGACTAGGAAACAATTCTATCCATTTGGAACGATAATCTACTGCTACAAGAAAGTATCTGGATTTATACTCTAGGATGTCGATTCCTATTTTTTGAAATGGTAATTCTGGTATGGGATGAGGTATTAGTGAGTGTTTTTTATTTTGTGCTTTATATTTTCCACAAATAGGACATTTGGAAATAAAGTTTTCGATGTCTTTTTGCATCTGGGGCCAATACATTACCTGTGTGGCTCTGTTGACCGTCCTCGTTATACCCATGTGAGAAGAATGTAGCACCTGTAACATTTCCTCTATAAGATTCCTGGGCACGAAAACTCGATCCTCAACAAACACCAAATCATCTTCAACATAAATTTTATCTTTTATTTTCCAAAATTCAATTAAATCTTCATGAAGTTTATCTTTAGTCAACGGCCATCCTTCTTTGTAAACTTTCATAAGGCTTTTTAAAATTTCATCTTTCCGTGTTTCTTCCTGGAATAATTTTTTCTTTGAATCACTCATGTTTATGCTGTGAATCATGTCTTTAAATGGTGTTTCAGTATCAACAGTCTTATCGATCACAGAATTTCTTGACAAAAAATCTGCGACATACAAAAATTTACCAGGGACGTACTTGAAATCTAACTCATATTTGGATAATTTTAATTTCATTCTTTGGAGTCTATGGGAATGCACCTGATGAATGTCCTTTCTGCTAATCGATACGAGGGGCTTATGGTCAGTGTGGATAGTGATTGACCGTCCATAGATATACCTGTTAAATTTCTCACAGGCAAAAACTATTGCTAACATCTCTTTCTCGATCTGGGCATATCGAGTCTCTGTGTCCGTCAAGCTTTTCGATGCAAATACTACTGGTTTTTCATTCTGAATAAGGCAACAACCTAACCCATTTTGAGAAGCATCCGCCTGCACTACAATAGGTTTGGATGGGTCGAACGTATGTAATATTGCATGTTCTTTTAAAATTGTCTTTAATTGTCTTTAATTGTTTTCAATGTTTTTGAACAAGTTTCTGACCAGTAAAATTCACTATCTTTAGCTAGTAATTTTCGTAGTGGTGCATTTAGCTCTGAGAAATTAGGTATAAAGGATCGTAGATAATTAAGGGTGCCTAAAATTTTCTCTTAGTCTTTCCTATTTGTCGGATCTTTAAATCGGAGAATTGCTGCAACACGATCGGGATCAGGAGCTATGGTGTCACCTGTAAAAATATGGCTAGGTATCGTACCCTGTCCATACGATATTGGAGTTTTTCTTTGTTAAACTTCACGTTGATGCTGCGTGCCCTATCTATGACTCTCTGAACATTGGCATCATGTTTCTTAATACTTTTTCCCCCTACAATAATGTCGTCTATGTAAATAAAAACTCCAGGTAAATTTCCAAAATATTTGAAATTTAAATTTTGAAACTTCTCTGCTGCCGTTTTTACACCAAAAGGAAGAACGTTGAATTCGTATGTACCAAATGGTGTGCTAAATACAGTTAGTTCTTTAGACAGCGGACATAATTTCACCTGCCAAAATCCTTCACGTAGGTCGAAAATTGAAAAGTATTTCATACCGCCCATTGTCTGACTAAAATCTTCTAAGGTGGGAATCAAGAAATGCTCATCTTTTAAATTCTTATTTAGTTCCATAGGATCCAAGCATAATCGCAAAGAACCATCTGACTTCTCTACTATAACCAATTGGTGTGACCATTCAGAAGGCTCTTCTCTCTTCCTTATAATGCCTCGTTTTTCCATCTCGTTTAGCTTCTTCTTTACTCGATCTTACAAACTTAACGGGATATGCCGTGGAGGTTTGCTTACCGGTGTGGTTCCAGGCTTTACAATTAATTTACACTCATCTGGAAAGTACCCTGAACCTTCAAAAATGTCTCTATTTTTGGCAATAAACTCCTGCTTACTGTTTGTATTGATTTCCTGCACTTTTCGAATCAGATCAAAATCCACACAGGTCTTTAGTCCTAATATTGGTTTTGTAGCACCAGAAACTACTATGTATTCGACATCTAAAAACTTTCTTTTGTACTCTGTTCGCAATACAGTGGAGCCTAACGTTTGTATTTGAAAACCCCCGTATGCTTCTAATCTCGTAGTTGTTGGCTTAATTACCACTTCTCCATGCATAGACCTTACTACCTTCTCAGGAATTATGTTTACCTCAGCTCCACTATCGAGTTTAAAATCAATCAACAAGGATCCTATTTTGAATGTTTCACACCAACTAGCACCCCCACCAGAAAATAATTGTAGCTCACCAACATACAACACTGAGTTATCTGACTCGCTGTCGTATTTAACTTCATTAATTTTATAATTTCGGACATTCGAGTTTCTGCATGCAGATGCAAAATGATTTAATTTACCACAGGCCAGACATCTCTTACCATCTGCCGGACACCTCCCTTGCTCGTGTTTACGATTGCATTTATGACACTGCTTTCTTGGTTCAGAGCTATTGTTACCGCGCTCTTGCTGATTTCCCATCTTCTTCACAATTCTGAAATGAGATTTGCAATTTTCAGTTTCATTAAAATTAATATTGCCTTTATAATTCCCTGGTCTCCTTTGAACCACCGCAACTGAAGTGCGTTCAGACTCCATGCGCTTTGCTTGAATGCCCGCTTCTTCAGCCACGCGACAAATCTCCTTGGCTTTCTTCAATGTCAAATCGTCCATTTTAAGCAATTGTAGTCGTACTGCATGGTCCGTTATTCCCATTAGAATCCTATCTCTTATCATCGATTCTTTTTGGCTCCTAAATTCACAATTTTCGGCTAACCTCGTGACGTCGGATAAGAATTGTTCCATTGGTTCTCCTTCATTTTGGCAGCGAGAGAAAAACAAGTACCGCTCGTACACTACATTAACTCTTGGCATACAGTAATCTTGAAATGCCACTATGAGTTCATCAATCTTTTTCTGTTTTCTTCACTTAGCGGAAGTGTATTAAAATTCCGTGCAGGGACGGGTTAAGAATATCCCTGCAGCGATACCTCTCGCTTGTCGTAAAAGGCGACTAAAACAAAGGTAAACAAAAATCACATCTAGGCAATTTAGAAAACACCAAGGTGAGCCTAGGAACACATATACCACCATTAAACTGCCCCACAAGTGTACATGCAAATCAGTGGGCTGACACGACTGGAGATCACCGGTGTTGTAAGAGTAAGATCAAACAAAAAAAATATGGAGCATGCCCGTGTCACAAAAAAAAAGCAGGCCGAAAAACAATTGGTGCAAAATGCAAAAACACCAGCATTTGATTGGCCTCAGCGATGAAGTAATCCCAAACCGGGAAGCCTGCCGCTACTTTCTGAGGTCAAACCGGCGGACCCCACAAGCGGACCAGTAGGAATGCAGTAAAGTGGGAAGGTTATGGTCCTACACTTCTGACCATAACAACGCCGGAAAAAGGAAAAGAAAGAAGAAGAAGAAGCGGAAGTGTATTAAAAATTTCGATCGCGTGCTCACCTGCACATGATAAGAAACGTGCAACCTGAATTTCTTCTGACTCGCTTTTAGTTTTTGAAGCCACCGTGTACACGTCCCACATATTCTTAAATTTTCTCCAATTTTCCTTAACATTCCCATCCATCGATAATGGACTGGGTTTATTAAACTGGTCACTTCTCTCACACATTTCTTGTCTGTCTCTTGCTTTTAGCTTTTATTTATTGTTATTATTATTATTATTATTATTTTTTTTTTTTTTTTGCTTTTAGGCGATTTGTGCGACTTTAGACGTTTATCAAAAAAAATTAACCGGCTGCGCCATGTTGTATGGGCATTAACATTGTCTTTACTCGATCACTGTTGAATAGCGACTGACTGCAGAAGAGTGGAGATCAGCAACAGCCACCGTACATAGTCATACCAATACATCAGCTGAGAGACAGGAGCCATTCATAAATATCTCCCAAGAAAACTGTTTCTACTTTATCGCATCGTAAATTAATAGGAAGTGAATTGAATAACCGAGGTGCAGTAACACAGAAAAAACATGAAAAGTGACATTTCTTTATTATTGGTACAGACGCAAAATTTCTAGTATTGACACGCAAGTTATAGTTATCGTCAAACCTGACTGCATAATAACCAGCATTTTAAGAGAATATTTTTAACATTTTGTAACAATAAAGATGCCTAAGCGGTAGAATTCTAAGGTTTTTAAACAGATCAAAGCTAGGTGTACATCGATTTACTTTGCAAATTATTCATACACCAGGTTTTTATTTAAGTATTAAAGGTTTAATATTAGAAAAGTATGCACTACCCCAACAAGATAGCCCATATTGCAATTTAGATTTTAAATGACCATAATAAACCAGTTTCAAAACAAATTGATTACAAAAGAGACTAAGGTGGTAGAGCTGCTTGACAACAATAATATTAATTAAATAAATAAAAAGGTTAAAAAAAACATAAAGATCTTCATTTGAAAAATTAAAAAAATAAAAGTAGTATTACTTTAAGATTTAACTTAGGTTTTCAAAATGAAAAAAGAATATAAGAAATTGAATGGTGCGTGTGCATTTTTACGGTTTTGTTTTTTTTTTTTAATTTTGAGTTATTTTTTTCGGAAATATGCACAAAATATGCATTTATTATTAAAAATATGCAAGACTATGCAAAATATGCATTTATAGTACAATAAAATATGCAAAAATATGCACTAACGATTGGTTGTCCAGTTCTTCGACAACCCCCATCGTGTGCAGTCGCTGTGATATTTCGCTCCCAACATTAATTTTCTCTTGCCCATTTTTTGTTCAGTGCGAAAATTATTACGTGAAATTCTTTCTCGCCACTTCCCATTTTCCGTCGCCAGTCACATTATTTACTGACGCACTTCAAAATCCGTACGCGAGTGACCCTTCTGCCCGGTTTCTTAATTTCTGTTATTAGTGCAAAATACCCAAATATGGATCATTGCGATTTAGCCCACTGTGCCACCGACAACAAAAATGCTGATCGAGTTATGTGCCGAGGTATTTGCGGCAAATCGTTCCATCTCCCCTGCATCGGGTTTGGTAAAAGATCCATCACGTATTTTAAAGAATTTTCGGAGTATTTCTTCTTCTATTGTGAAGAATGCAAAAAGATATCCCTCGCCGATGTCCTGTTCGCTATCAAATGTAATAATAATAATATAAACACTGCCTTCAACAACAACAACCTAGTGTTAAAAGACTTATCGGCGAAGTTCGAGCTAGTTCCTAAATGTGTTGAAGACCTAAACAACCTTGTGGAGTGCTCGATCCTTTCCAAACTCAACTCTCTCGAAACTCAATTATCTACCCTCATAAAACTCGTCAATGATATTTCCGAACCTCGTCAATGAACTCCCCTAATACCCGCAGCGCCGAACTAAAACGTGACTTGGTTTCCACTCTCACCTGTCTCTTCGGAGGCGTGGGTTCGAATCCCACCGCTGCCACCAAATGTTACAATTGGCGCCGTGCTTCCTTGATTATTCAAGGGAAGAGCGTCAAAGGGAGAGTCAAACAAGTTTTCTTTTTTAATTTTTTTTATTTAGTTTATCCATAATAATTAGTTTATCAATAATAATTAGCTCTGATAACTAACTCAGATAACTAACTCAATTTAACTCTCGTTTAACTCTGCCTATCCTCGATATCAGCTACTCCTTTTATACGATGTTGTGCGTACGCATCTTACCCCCTCTTCTTTCTTAATTTTTGCCCACGTCTGAAATCTGCTTGTACGTAATACATACGCTGTACTTTGCTCCGTCCAATTTTCGCTTTCATGCATGAATGCAGGCACTCATTCACAATATCCCTTAATTGCGTTTAATTGCTTTTAGGGTTTTGCTATGGCCGTGCATGATTTGGTGTTTACCCAATATACTGCATGTATCGCATATGAATGGGCACATCAAAGGTGTCATGTGTCTTGTACGTTTCAAGGGTGTCGTATGTCTTGATTCATCGTTGGACTGTACTGACCCCACTTGAGTTTGTCGTACTGCACTGACCTATACCTTAATATGACACACTTGTATCATGTGTCTTGGTACATTGTTAGCGTTGTTGGCGGTGGGCAATTACCATTGGGTGTCGAATAGCGATGTTGGCGGATATGGGTGAAAGAAAGAAGAGAAGTGTGCATTTGCTGAGTGGTCGATGCGTGCGGTCCGTTATGTGGATCACAACAACACGCACCTTAACCATGTTCTGTTCAAGAAAATAAACGAAAACCTAAATTCCCTCCGATTCGATATTGACATACATTTCAGTCACTCATCGAAAAAAAGTATATCTCCCCCATATCAACCTGACCATCTGCTTGAAGCTATGCCTAACAAATTGAACGATGTTAGCAATGAGCTTACCTCTACTAGGTTCACCTTAAATGACATAGTCGAGGAATTAAGAACAGCGGCTCACAAAATTGAAGACATCCACTTCCCCGGCCAGTATCATAATAATCCGTCATTTGGTAACGCCTCTTTACGCGACGAACTACTTGAAGCCAATCTTTCCACAACGTTAATTCGTGCTTCCCCACCACCACCTTAAACAACATCATCTGTCTACACCCAAACAAACCAACTCCTTGAAGTAAAAGAGTCAGCCGAGGAAACCAGTATCGAACGCTTTGGCCAAATATGGAGTATACGAGAATGGAATCAGCGCCTTCAAAGGCTTCGCAGTAGCAACGAGGATACCACTACTATTTTGGTTGAAGGACCAGGACCCAATCGCTAAGGAACAATGGATACAAAAATTTACGAAGCACTACAAAATCCCAACACTCAGCTGCCAAATACTTCAACATCTCGGACCGAACAAACTAAAGCTTTCCATCGCAACGAAATATGCTTCGCTATTTCTCAATTCCGGCCGCCCACTCACCCTCGGTAGAACAACATTTACCAAATGGAATGAAAAGTTTGATTCCCACCCTAAATCTACTACTAAGCCTAAACATAAACTTAGTAATAAGAACAATAATATAAGTAGAAAGCACTCTAAGCCCCCATCCAACCCCCACGATAACTGGAACTACAAAACCAAACTCTTCCCAATTTTTAACCACCCATCAATTTCCCATTTACAGTCTTCTCCCTCAGTACCACCAAAACCTCAAAGCCAACGGGTCAGCTTTAATCTGAACCCAACTAGTTCTTCTGCCAATACAACCGTATCACCTCCAACCCTAGCACACGACCCGGATCCAAACTCATTCCCAAATTTCGACCTTAAGTCCGGAGCCAAGTATTTTCGAAGCTCTCACATCCTTAATCCCTCTACACCCGCCCTATCTAACACCTCCGCTACAGCCAGATCCGCATCTCTCTCACCATCTTCAAACCAATTTCCTTCAACATCAGTCCCCTCCAAATCTTTCGTTGATCCCATACTGCCACCTTCAGTCAAACTTACTCAGCAATCTATTGACCCCAACGAATCTCGATACGCACTCTCTAGGTTAAGAGACAAAAAAATCTATGAGAACATTCGACTCTTCTTGGCTTATCTTCATGGCAAATCAGACTCGGTTTGCTATGAAGGTAAAACAAACACCAGCGTAATGGTCTCAATTCAACAGGAAGGTCTCCCCACCAATTTCACTACCCCCAAGAAGCTTTTTATCCTCACCATTAACGATATTCTAATGGTTATCAAACATTCCCACATCTCTCTATATGCCGACGATGCTAAATTCTTTAAGATCAGTTCCTCAGAACATTACTCTTCCCTTATTCAATCGGACCTCAACAGCTTTTCCACCTGGTGCTCCAAGAACTGCCTCGACCTTAACATTTCAAAGTGTCAATCTATTACTTTCTCCCGCAAATGTAACAAACCTCCTCCCCGCCTCTACTTTCTACATAATCAACCCCTTTGCACCATTCAGGTGATCCGTGATCTTGGTGTATTATGCCACCAGGAACTCAATTTCCTTGCACATATCAGCGATACAATTCTTAAGGCCAATTCTGCACTCGGCTTCGTAAAACGATTGTCTAAAGAATTTTCCAATCCCTACGTCACTCGGTCTCTTTACATAACCTTTGTTCGCCCTGAATACGCGTCTCAAGTGTGGTCTCCTTACTATCATTCACACATTTCCAGAATTGAGAGTGTCCAATGTCGGTTTCTCCGTTTTGCTCTTCGCGGCTTACCCTGGGACAATCCTCTAATCCTACCTCCCTATCAAGACCGCCTAAAACTTATTAATTTGAACTCGCTTGAAGAACGAAGAAGGATATCCGACATCCTTTTTATCCACCGACTCCTCTCAGGTAACATCGACTGCGCGTCCCTTTATAACTCTATCTTTTTTAACACTAACCCTCGTAATACACGAAATCCACGTGTCTTCTATGTACCCACCTCTCGTACATCCTATGGCTCCAATGAACCTACATATCTCCCGTATGCTGCGGAATGTTAATGCGAAAAACTGTTTCGACTTTAACATCAGCACTCCTTGTCTAAAACTCCGTCTCAATCGCCATCTTTCTTAGTTTCCTAGTGTAGGACGTTTCTTCAATAAAAAAAACACTGTACACAGCAGCTGTTAGTAACAGACAGATTCCATTCTTTTATTTACTTCTCCCTTTTATAAACATTAATCTCTGCTAATGGAGAGTTTTCTGTACAATCACCCCATCGTATGACACAATCCATAGACAGCATTATATACTAAAAATAGTTGAAGTTCATGTACGCATACAGTGGTGTACAGAAGGCAAATCAATTTAAAATTTTTGTCTACGGCCATCCTGATGAGGTAATCGACCCGATTACAATGTGTCCCCACTATACACACATAATCGTATTGATTAAAAAACTTCATATAAAGTAAAGTTATATTGCAAAATATAACAAAATATTCAATATAGTTTAACAAATCCATTAATAAAAATTAAGGTAACATAATAGTATAATTCCTTTCATTTACATTTATAATATTTATATATTCAATTACTATCAGAAAAATTCAAGATATGTTAGTACATATAGTACATAGCAAATTATAAGCAAAACCTTCGTGGAAAACAGACTTGGGCACATAACTAAATACCACATCCACTTAGATATTTCATACATTCCTACGAATCAAGTTCCTCGGGACACTCTTCGGCAACATATACGTTCCCAACATCTACTATGTCTTCTACACTGTATGGCCTCATATTGCTAGGTGATGCAATGCCCTTGTATGGCAGTCGGGTTAGCTGGAGGCCTTCAATATCTCCAATGATATACCTGTCGTTGGGAAAACCCTTTTAACCTCATATGGACCGCGATATTTTGCAAGTAGTTTTTTGTTTACTCCTGGCGTGGTGGAAATGTTTTTTATCATTACGTATTCGCCCTGTTGGTACGCTCTCGGTTCTGTGTGACGCCTATCATAGTATAATTTGCTTCGTTCCTGTGTTCTTTTAGTATTATTGCATGCTTGATTTCTAATATCTGTAAGATTAGTACGATTATTGCTTAAAGCATTAGCAAGATATTCTTGAACACGATCAGAAAGTTCACCTCTCTGAATTTGTCCAAACAATAGAACACTGAGGGCAAACCCAGTACTTCTATTGACTGTATTATTGATGGCAAATTCAACCTTAGCCAAATGTTTGTCCCAATTGCCTGTTGTGTTAGCATCACACTCTTTCGCTAACATGGGTATAATAACGCGATTAACGCGTTCGACTTGTTTGACTGTGGCGAGTGCGTTGCGATCTTTACATGCTTTACCCCGTATTCCTGCATGAACTTCTCAAACGATCCGAAATGATCCTATTCGGTCTAGAATAGTTTTCAAAATATGATCTTAAACAAGCTATTGTTTCCTTGCTTTGAGTAGTTTTGACTGAGTAAAGCTTAGTAAATTTGGTGAAGCCATCAACAACTACAAAAATGTGTTTTTTCCTTGCTGGGGAACTGGGCAAAGGACCTAGATGGTCAATGTGCAAGGAATCAAATGGTACACTTCCTTGAGCCTCTTCTTTGCCAGAGTGGGGTGAAAAGTAAATACATTTTAAGCACTTGTCAATGTAATCTTTGATTTTACGCTTCATATTCGGGAACCAATAAGTCCCAGCCAAGTGTTCGTAGCATTTATCCACACCCAAGTGGCACATGGCTTCGTGATGCGTGCGTATAACTTGGTTTTCCATGTTTTGTGGAACATAGAAACGAACTTTATCCTTCCACTTGCGATAAATTAAGCCGTCGATCATTTCGAACTGCGGGCCTTCGGCCTTTCCCAAATGTGAACATATTGAAATGATCTTCGGCTCTTGCTTTTGTGCGGCCGCCAAACAAATTCAAATGACTCATCGTCAACATGAAAAACATTGAATGATCGGCTCAGGGCATCAACATGTGTCATACGTTCTCCTTTTCTATGTTCTACTACATAGTCATAGCTCTGTAACTCCAGAGCCCAACGGGATATGCGAGCATTGAGAGTTTTCTTGTTAAGGGTAAGCGTAAGTGCCTGGCAATCAGTAACAATTTTAAAATGAATACCGATTAAATACACTTTGAATCTTCGAAGTGCATAAATGATGGAGAGGGTTTCCAATTCATAGCTGTGGTATTTACGCTCAGCCTCAGTTGCCCTCATCGAAAAAAAGAAAACTGGGTGAAACTTCCCATCTATTTGCTTTTGTACTAACACAGCCCCAAAACCATTGCTGCTTGCGTCGCAATGTAGTTCAGTTACACAATGTGGACTGTAAATAGCTAATAGTGGAGATGCCACTAGCTTGTTCTTCAACGCGTTAAACGTCTCGATCTCTCTAACGCCGAATATAAAAGGAGTATTTTTCTTTAATAAATGGTATAGGGGTTTCGCAACGTTGGCAAAGTTTTTAATAAACTTGCGAAAATAGGAGCATAGTCCTAGAAAACTATGTACGTCCTTAAGACAAGTCGGTGTTGGGAAATCTTTAATTGCTTTTAGGTTGTCATCATTTGGTCTAATACCATTTTGTTTAATTTTATAACCCAAGTAGACTATTTCATGCTGTAAAAATGTTCACTTATCAAATCGTAAACTTATTCCATTTTTAACAACAATGGCTATGACGTCCCTTAGTATTTCTAAATGTTCATCAACATCTAGGGTCGCAATAAGAATATCATCGAGATATGTGATAATCTTACCCTCGGAGATTAAGCTTTTGAAAATGTGTTTCATAAACCTCTCGAAGACAGACGGAGTGTTTCTGAGACCAAAGGGCATTCTTAAAAATTCATATTGGCCCAATGGCGTAATGAACGATGTATATTTAGTGGAATCTTCAGATAATTGAACGTGATAAAAGCCATTTTTTAGATCTAAGGTAGTAAAATACCTTTTATCTTTAAGACGATCAAGGTGATCTTCAATCAATGGCAACGGATAATTGTCACGAACAGTGATTTTATTCAGTTCACGATAGTCCACACATATTCTCATCTCCTTGTTCTTCTTCTGGACAAGTACGATAGGAGACGCGTATGGAGAACTGGATTCGCGGATTATATAATTTTTAATAAGATCGTCTAAAATCTTCTGAAGCTCTATCTTATGAGCGAATGAAAGTCTTCGCGGTGTACAATAAAATGGAGTGTCTTTTGACAAAAAGATTCTCATTTCAAAATCTGTTTTCGGCTTAAAGGAATTTTTATTGATAAAATATGCTGGCTTAACTACTTCTTTGACTTTTTCTTTAAGATAATCACTTATGTTTTCGTTCATATTTAATCGAAACTCACCCCCTATTTCGTTGTCATCAATATTTAATATTTCCTGGATAAATCTACTGCTCTCCATATCCATATCTTCACTGCAACATTTGAACGCATTTTGATGTTTTATGCCGTCGAATGTCTCTTGAGGAATTTGATTTTTCTTGAACTCTTGATTAATTTGAAGCTCCAAGCCAATTTTTCCAAAAAAAGTCTCGCCCTAAAATGACAGGATAATTCATTGAGAAATTTTTAACCCCTATTAAATCCAAACGTATAATTTTATTGTTAAAATAGATACAGATTTCTATACTTCCCAAAGTTTCAAGACGACTGCCGTTGACTCCGCAATATGATTGTGTCGTAGACTTTAAAGCTGACAGGAAAACTGCTGGAAGAAACATCTCCTGAATGAAGCTAATGGGACTCCCTGAGTCCAAAAGTGTCAAAAGCGATGTGGAACTCCTCACAGATTCTGCAGCCCACTGAAAATTCATTATGTTTTCAAAGTCGTTACCTTTCACCTTGGCAGAAGTACTGGCACCGTGGTAGAATCCACCTTCAATGTCTAGCTGCTTTACATCGTTCGGAACTGGCTTCTCGGTTTTCTTTTCCACTGTCATCACTGGATCTTGATCTGCACATACTCTTGAGATGTGACCGGTTTTCCCACACTTAAAGCATGTGACATCTTGTTTGGCATTTCTCCCACGTTGCTTGTTTTGCTGGTTGCTGTTGTTGGATGTTATCACTGCTTATTTTGACTTAGAAGTGACAGGCTGCTGACCAGATGAACCAGTTGTTTTTTTGAATGATTTTCCCACACTGCCTTGATAAGAATTTTGTTTTTGTTTTTGGTATTTGCGCAAAGCAATTTTAAGCTCCTCTATATTGTTTGCGCTGTATAATATTGTTTTGTTTAATTCTGTATCGGGGATTCCTCTTATTATAAATTGCATTAAATCTGCTTCATCTATGTCAATATGCGAGGCAATTTCTTGCATATGCAAAATATATTGCTGCATGGTTTCATCTTGCCGTTTTTTCCTATCACGGAGCTCACCGTAAACAAACAAGATGCAATGCTCTTGAGTCGTGTCAGCCGTTAAATCGTTCTCACGCGAAAACTACGACACCGTTACGTTCCCATGTGTCCGAAACTAATTCGTTAATGTGTTCTCCATTTCCGCATTCGTTATCTCAGTGTCCAAATTTCGTTTCGCTGGACATTCCAATCCGACATGAGTGCGTAAAAACCTATTCGATCTGTTTGAATTACCTTGGCTTTTTCTTGTGTGCACACTATACATTGGTTATACGGAGGAAGAGGGTTTACTTGTAGCCCAAACTACGTCATTTGAATGGGTAGTTTCTGGAGAGTTTTCAAACATTGTTCAGCTGGATACTGGTGTAGTCGAAACGTTTCATTTAATAATTGATGTTAACCATTTACTTAGACGTTTTAGGGAAGTTTCAGATGTTTCTTCAACAGGCCGCTTCGTCAAATATACATAGATTTTATGGCTAAAACTGGTAAGCAGTTTTATCTTCCACATCACGTGGTCGTAAAAAAATAACTTTCGGCAAACAAAATACGAGTCGTGTCTGACAGGTCTACAAACAAGATTCACATGGATTCACATGGAGTCTCTTTAAATAGTTCCCTATTTGTCGGTCTACCAATCTAGCGGGATTTGGTAGGGGTATGTTTGCGTTTTCGTCAACATCGCGTAGTGCTGATGTCGTCATTATGTTTCGGCAGATCTAAGTAGTAGGGCTATGCCGGTTTCAGACCAGGAAATGCGTCACAAATGAGTCATCACAGTTCATGGTCAAGGTTGTTTGACTTCAAGGTTGTTTTGACTTCAAGGTCGTTTGATTTCAAGGTCGTTTGACTTCAAGGTCGTTTGATTTCAAGGTCGTTTGGCTTCAAGGTCGTTTTTGACTTCAGGGTCGTTTTAGACTTCAAGGTCGGTCTTGACTTCAAGGTCGTTTTGACTTCGAGGTCGTTTTTACTTCAAGGCCGTTTGACGTCAAGGCCGTTTGACTTGAAGGTCGCGTTCAAGGTCGTTTGACTTGAAACTCATGTTCAAGGTCGTTTGAACTGCGTCTGACTAATCTGGTGTGTGTTGATACGGAAAAAAAAGCTGTATACGAGGTCATTGACACTTGTTATAATTCCTAAGTCATGTAAGCTGTTCTAATCAGAATATCTAATTATAGTGAAATCGGGGTATTTTAAAAGTAATCCTTGCTTTAATATAAAGCGGAACCTGAAAAATAAAAAAAAACAGATTTTTTTGTTTTCTGTTTTTGTTTATTGTTTGCTTTTGTTTATAATTTACAGCATATGTTAAGGTGCGAGTTCGTTATCTTTTATATTATTTCATGAATTTAACATAATCGCAGAAAGTTGAGTTTTTTTTTCAACGTTACAGAATTATGCAATAATCACACTGGAAAATAATTTGTTGAAACTTTTTTCTCGGGAGCCGATACCGATTACGTTTTCCAGTTGGTTTGCATAAGCAGAATTATGGCATCATTGCAATTTCTGAGAAATAAATTAGACCATGCACTAAAGGGTGGGTGTGTGTGTGTGTTCGAAGAAACATAAAAATTTATATGTAGTTAATATATATATATAAATAGTTAATATATATATACATTTATATATATATATATATATAAATGAAAGTTGCTTTTCTACATTTCTGTGTTTACAAAATTCCTTAAAATTACAGCATTTCTAAGCGCACAAAATTGATGATGGTGTTGGAGCTGGTGGTGACAGCGTGTAGCCGAGATTATTTAAATCAATTGCAGTCTTTTGAAGAAACTGTTCTACCCATGTCTTTTTTTCGGCTCCCTTGACGTAAACGTCACAATTTTTTAGATTTTCTTGTAGAAACTTTTTGACACTTTTAAAAGACACAGATCCATCGTCCCATGCTAAACCATGATAATTTTTCGTCAACCAATTTGCTTGTTTTTGATATTTCATAGATAAATTTCTGAACTCATACGAATGCTTAATTAAAAAAATTTGAAACTCCCAAGAATTAAAAGTAATAGCCAGCTCCTTTTTAATGAACACATTATTATTTCCCTTAAATCCTTGAAAGTCTAAAGTGATTATTGCTTTTCCAGTCATGTCTATTTGAATGTCTGTATGTTACTGATAGAGTGATTGCTCTTCAATTGATAGAATTTACATATAGAGTTTCTTATTTTAAATATGGCTTCAAACCAGGAAATGCGTCATAAATGAGTCATCACTGTTCAAAGGTCATTCATGTCCCCCGTTCAAGGTCGTTAGACTTCAAGGTCGTTTTGACTTCAAGGTCGTTTTTGACTTGAAGGTCATTCAAGGTCGTGTGCGTGTGCGTGTGTGTGTGGGTTGGGTGTTTCAAAAGCCTTTTTTTATTGCTAATCTGACTTGAAGGCCGTTCATGTGTTGGGGGCTTGCTTTTCCAGCCATATCCATGTGAAGGTATGTACATATGTAACTGTTAGAGTGATTGCTCTTCAATTGAAAGAATTAATAGAGTTTCTTATTTCAAATAATTCTCTTGATTTCACCGGTAAGTGGAGTATATTTTATTATTCGATCATGTATGAATACACAATATGCAACTCTATTAGTTGGAAGATTTTTAGATGTCTTGAATTCAATTCTTATGTTAATGGGTCCGGCTTTGATTGCCTCATTCTGATACATCAAAAACAATAATTGGGACAATTCTCTTAAATTCATCACGTGTGAGAAGAGGTTTTGGATTCACCAAGTAATAGCCTTGTTGAAATTTTGAATACATTTCATATAAAACGCCATAACGATCACAATCAAATTTAAGATTAAGGTCATCATATGGATATGTCTCTGAGTTGAGATGGACTTTGGCATCCGTTACATCGCAATGTTTAAACTTGCCCTCAATTTGTAACGCTAATAATATAAAACGAGGCGTTTCATTTTGTTGTGAAAGTTTAACATTCAACAAGTGATGCATTCCCTGAGTTAGAGTTGGGTTGAAATGACAATCCCAACTAGGAAATGCTAATGTTATGGGCGTTTCACTTTTGATTGTTTTGAAAATGTTCAGTTTCGAAGTATCAGCTAATTGTATATGAGGAACTTTCCAGGTGATATTGTTTATATTTAGCTATACTTTTAAATCTGTTGAGTATACAACATTTTGATTAGTCTTTGAACGTAATAAAATCAACTCATGTTTAGAGTTTACAATAATTCGGTTATAGTCTTCGGCAAAACCCATTAACGATTTAAGGGGTAGACAAAAATTAATCAGATTTAGACCATCCGGCATTTTTTAACATCAGACTCTCATCCTTATTGAGAGAAGCATAGTTTTTTAGTGTTGTAGTTACGCCTAAATGTCGTGTTCGATCAATTTCAAATCCATTAATTTCATAACGAATTTCATCGAATAAATATGCTGCGCAATTGTTTTTCTATTTAATATTCGATGAAACTGTCCCATTATCTAGAGTGGCAAATCCCTCAATATTAATATAGCTTTCGCTAGGTAATATGAAAATATCTTGGTTCTGAATAGATATGCGAATTTCATCACTACTTTTAAATGCTTGCAAATATTCGTCAGAAATTGGATGTTGTACGATGTTTAGTATTTCACTCATATTTCGTTCTTTGATTTTTTTTTTTTTTTATTGTAAACCTATTGGGTTAAGGTATTGTTTATTAGCTACCGATATTGGTACTAATCTCTCATGAGGTGTTTTAAGTCCTTTTTGTTTGACTGTTAGTAAATTTATGACTGGTGATGTCACTCCTGAGATATTTTTATTGTAAATAATCTTTGATCCAAAGGTTTTAAATGAGTCTGAGCGTTTCACCACGAAAATTGATTAGGTTGCCGTTTAGATCAACAATTCGAATTGCAATCGTGCTTATTTGTTGAGTGCTGATGGGGAAATAAATAACATTTGTTGGGCTCTCATCAATTTTATACCCGAATAAAAATTCATGGATTGTATGTGCTGGCGAATTATAGTATAAACGCCTCCTTAGGCATCTTCGTCAAAGTCGGATCTCACTTTTATTACATTGTTAATATTAAGTTTAAGAGAGCCACTTTGACGAGTTCGTCAAGCCCTCTCTTCTTTAACTTCGTCTCCAAAAAAGACGAAGCGTAAGAATTGAGCTCAGCTTCCTGCCTTGCCTGCTTTCTGTCTCTTGCTCTTTCTTAAGCGAACCACCAGAGCGGACGGAAGCCAAGGAAGTAGAACAGCGGGAATGAAAAATAAAATTAAGTGTGAATAAAAATTAAAAAATAATAAAAAGAAAACAGAAACAGTCTTTTAGTGATTACTGGCGCAGTCGATAAAAGAAATTAATAAAAAGTAAAGTATTTGCAAAGCCATGATTATTGCAAACCACGTTCACGTATAAAACAAAAAAAAAAAAAAAAAAAAAGTGAAAATACAAATAACGTACTCTAATGACATTGAAAGAAATAAATTTGAAATCGTAACTAATTAATTCATTAATTCAGAGTAATTAATTAACTCAGAGAGGTGGTAAACACAAAAAAAACGTATTAGAAGTAGCACGTGGAGGAATTAACCCCATCTCGACCTGTTGCGGACCTCGTGGGATCGTCAACCTAGTTTGGACAAATCAAGAACAAGGACAAATTATTGGAGCAACATCTTCAACATCTGCAGCTCAACAAATAGAAAAAAAAATTATTCAGCAATACTTGGTAAGTCACATTATACATTGCATAATGGAAGTTGTGACGCCATCAGAGCACTTTAAGTTAATTTTAGACCTTATTAGTAAAATTAAAGAATTTGATGGAAATGTATCGAGTACTCTAGATTTCATTGATAGGGCTGATTCGTTGGTTGCATTTTTTGTAAATTTTGATGATTTTTCAAAAAAAAATTTAACGGGATATATCAGAGATAAAATCATAGGCCGGGCTCGAGACGAGTTGCAGAAACATGGTAGGTTGGAAACGTGGTCTGAAATTAGAGACGTATTAAAAAATAGTTTTGGGGAAAGTTTATCTGTTAATTCTCTTTTAGATAAACTAAGAACCCTTAGAATAGAAACGACAATAGAACATTTTTACGATTCTATCAATAAAATACTTGGTCGAATAAATAACGCTTATTTATTGAATAACCTTGACAATAGCAAACAAATGATTCAATCAAACAATAGAATAGCTTTAGATACATTTAAAAATAATCTTCCTGAACCCACGAAAACTATTATCTGTAGCAGGAATCCGCGAACACTTAACGACGCTTACATGATTATCTGCGAAGTTGATCATCAATTAATGGGATCAAGTGGTAAGGAAATAGATACTAGTGCATGTAGCAAGTGTGTTGGTTATAGACAAAATAAGAATTATCTTAGAAATAATAGTAATTTCAAAAGCAACTGCAACTTTATACCGAATCGACAGACTAATACACATAACAACAACATGAACACACACACAAGATATACGACAGGACACAGACAAGATACAAACTCTAACGAAAACACTATACAAAACGAACAAATACACACAGACGGTAACCGCGTTGGACAGTATCGCAATAATACCTATACGCCAACACAAAGTGGTCATACTCGACAAAACAATTCCAATCAAACTAGACGATCTCGGTATTCAAACATACAAGCGTATCAAGAGCCTATGGATGTCGCTCTTAACGAGCAAAATGACCTTACGAATAACGGTTGCAACAATTGCAATAATTGCAACTTTCGCCCAAACTTTCAGTGTTGTCACCAAAACAACTACCCTATATAGTTGTTAAAAGCAAAACTAGACCATTACGCTTTTTTATCGATTGTGAAGCAGAGTTAAGTAAAATAAATAAGAACTTATGTAGTCCTAATTGGAAAATATCTTCCGAAAGTCACACCGTTAAAGTACTAGGTCGTAGTGTAATAACTAATACTAAGTATCAAATCCCTTTATTTGACGAATTTAGAAATCCCATCTTTATTGAGTTCTTGGAATATCAATTCCATAACTTTTTTGATGGCTTGATAGGAAATAACATTCTTATGAAGTTGGGCACTATAATTAATTATAAAACACGATTTCTCATAACTGACCAAACAAGTATTCCCTTATATTTTAATGAAAGAGAAAAAAATTACGCAACAATTGCCTATAATAATCTTCAAGACTCATCCATCACATCGGATGGCAAACATTTCAGTATAAAATCTGATAAGAAGGTTTTCGCAACTCACTTAAGTAGTGCTGACACAACCAAACTTGAGTCTCTGCTTCGTTCGTATAGTTCAATTTTCTATAAAGAAGGCGATAATTTGACCTTCACGAGCGAGGTAAAACATCGGATAAATACAAAAACTGATGCTCCAGTTTTTTCCAAACTGTACAGGTACCCAGAGATACACTCTGACGAAGTCGATAAACAAGTCGAAGAAATGTTAAGGCAAAAAATAATTGTTCCCAGCTGTAGTACTAATAATTCACCTTTATGGGTAGTTCCCAAAAGAGATGGCAAAGATGGCCAAAAACAGTGGCGAATTGTAATTGACTACAGAAAACTTAACGAACAAACAATTGAGGATAGATTCCCAGTGCCTAACATTGAAGACTTGTTGGACAAGCTTGGGAAATGCAACTATTTCTCAACTCTCGACCTTGTAAAAGGTTTTTATCAAATAGAGATAGAACCTGTAGGTAGAGCAAAAACTGCCTTTTCGATCAAAAATGGTCATTTTGAGTTCCTGAGGATGCCGTTTGGATTGAAAAACGCTCCAGCGACATTCCAAAGGTTAATGAATTTGAGGGAATTTATTAATAAAATATGCGTGGTATATCTTGATGATATATTAATTTTCTCCACCAGCTTTGAAGAGCATTTACTTTCCTTAAAGAAAATTTTTCAAAGGCTTAAAGAATGCAATTTAACGATACAGGGAGACAAATGCAGCTTCGCTGAAATCACAACAATTTACTTGGGTCACAAAATTACTAGTAAAGGAATTCAACCTGATGAGAATAAAATAAAGTCAATAATTTCAATGAAACTGCCAACAGATAAAAAAGGTATAAAACGCTTTTTGGGCATAACAGGATATTACCGTAAGTTCATTAAGGACTACGCTAAGGTAGCATTTCCTTTAATAAAGTATTTAAAAAAGTCAGAACAAGTAAAAACATCTGATCCTCAATATGTAAAATCTTTTGAAAAATTAAAAACATTGCTTACTACCGACCCGATACTAAAGGCTCCAGATTTTAATAAATTATTCGTACTTACTACTGATGCTTCTAATTATGCTCTAGGTGCTGTTTTAAGCGAGAATAATCATCCCGTCTGCTTCGCCTCTCGAACGTTAAACAACCACAAAAAAAGGTATTCTACTATTGAGAAAGAGCTTCTCGCAGCTGTATGGTCTATCAAATACTTCAGAACCTACCTTTATGGTCGCAAATTCATCTTGCGCACAGACCACAAGCCTCTTGTTTGGCTTAGTTCCTTGAAAGAGCCAAATATGAAGCTTCAACGATGGAAAGTATTTTTATATGAATACGATTTCGATGTAGAGTACGATGTAAGGCAAAGAAAATCGTGTAGCCGATGGGTTAAGCAGGTATATTGACGAAAACATAACAGATACAAAGGACGACTTAGGCATTTCTGATCTTTTCCTCAATCAATCAAAAAACTCGAATAATCTTGATAAATCCGCTTCTATAGTTTCTAATTTAAATGACAATAATGATATTAGGTCAACTTCTGCAACTATACATAGTGCTAATGAAGATTCAACCAAACATATTTACATTTCCGAGAGACCAGTAAACATGTTTAAAAATCAAATTTATCTCTCCTATGGAAGAAAAGAAAAGACATACTTTAGGATACTGCACAAAAACATTCAAAATTATATTCAACTCGACAAAGATAGTAATCTGTTAGAAATTATGAAAAGGGTTCTTACAAAAAGTGGCACTTTTTGCTTACACTGCCCCGACCGCATCTTAACCATGTTCTGTTCAAGAAAATAAACGAAAACCTAAATTCCCTCCGATTCGATATTGACATACATTTCAGTCACTCATCGAAAAAAAGTATATCTCCCCCATATCAACCTGACCATCTGCTTGAAGCTATGCCTAACAAATTGAACGATGTTAGCAATGAGCTTACCTCTACTAGGTTCACCTTAAATGACATAGTCGAGGAATTAAGAACAGCGGCTCACAAAATTGAAGACATCCACTTCCCCGGCCAGTATCATAATAATCCGTCATTTGGTAACGCCTCTTTACGCGACGAACTACTTGAAGCCAATCTTTCCACAACGTTAATTCGTGCTTCCCCACCACCACCTTAAACAACATCATCTGTCTACACCCAAACAAACCAACTCCTTGAAGTAAAAGAGTCAGCCGAGGAAACCAGTATCGAACGCTTTGGCCAAATATGGAGTATACGAGAATGGAATCAGCGCCTTCAAAGGCTTCGCAGTAGCAACGAGGATACCACTACTATTTTGGTTGAAGGACCAGGACCCAATCGCTAAGGAACAATGGATACAAAAATTTACGAAGCACTACAAAATCCCAACACTCAGCTGCCAAATACTTCAACATCTCGGACCGAACAAACTAAAGCTTTCCATCGCAACGAAATATGCTTGGCTATTTCTCAATTCCGGCCGCCCACTCACCCTCGGTAGAACAACATTTACCAAATGGAATGAAAAGTTTGATTCCCACCCTAAATCTACTACTAAGCCTAAACATAAACTTAGTAATAAGAACAATAATATAAGTAGAAAGCACTCTAAGCCCCCATCCAACCCCCACGATAACTGGAACTACAAAACCAAACTCTTCCCAATTTTTAACCACCCATCAATTTCCCATTTACAGTCTTCTCCCTCAGTACCACCAAAACCTCAAAGCCAACGGGTCAGCTTTAATCTGAACCCAACTAGTTCTTCTGCCAATACAACCGTATCACCTCCAACCCTAGCACACGACCCGGATCCAAACTCATTCCCAAATTTCGACCTTAAGTCCGGAGCCAAGTATTTTCGAAGCTACACCCGCCCTATCTAACACCTCCGCTACAGCCAGATCCGCATCTCTCTCACCATCTTCAAACCAATTTCCTTCAACATCAGTCCCCTCCAAATCTTTCGTTGATCCCCTACTGCCACCTTCAGTCAAACTTACTCAGCAATCTATTGACCCCAACGAATCTCGATACGCACTCTCTAGGTTAAGAGACAAAAAAATCTATGAGAACATTCGACTCTTCTTGGCTTATCTTCATGGCAAATCAGACTCGGTTTGCTATGAAGGTAAAACAAACACCAGCGTAATGGTCTCAATTCAACAGGAAGGTCTCCCCACCAATTTCACTACCCCCAAGAAGCTTTTTATCCTCACCATTAACGATATTCTAATGGTTATCAAACATTCCCACATCTCTCTATATGCCGACGATGCTAAATTCTTTAAGATCAGTTCCTCAGAACATTACTCTTCCCTTATTCAATCGGACCTCAACAGCTTTTCCACCTGGTGCTCCAAGAACTGCCTCGACCTTAACATTTCAAAGTGTCAATCTATTACTTTCTCCCGCAAATGTAACAAACCTCCTCCCCGCCTCTACTTTCTACATAATCAACCCCTTTGCACCATTCAGGTGATCCGTGATCTTGGTGTATTATGCCACCAGGAACTCAATTTCCTTGCACATATCAGCGATACAATTCTTAAGGCCAATTCTGCACTCGGCTTCGTAAAACGATTGTCTAAAGAATTTTCCAATCCCTACGTCACTCGGTCTCTTTACATAACCTTTGTTCGCCCTGAATACGCGTCTCAAGTGTGGTCTCCTTACTATCATTCACACATTTCCAGAATTGAGAGTGTCCAATGTCGGTTTCTCCGTTTTGCTCTTCGCGGCTTACCCTGGGACAATCCTCTAATCCTACCTCCCTATCAAGACCGCCTAAAACTTATTAATTTGAACTCGCTTGAAGAACGAAGAAGGATATCCGACATCCTTTTTATCCACCGACTCCTCTCAGGTAACATCGACTGCGCGTCCCTTTATAACTCTATCTTTTTTAACACTAACCCTCGTAATACACGAAATCCACGTGTCTTCTATGTACCCACCTCTCGTACATCCTATGGCTCCAATGAACCTACATATCTCCCGTATGCTGCGGAATGTTAATGCGAAAAACTGTTTCGACTTTAACATCAGCACTCCTTGTCTAAAACTCCGTCTCAATCGCCATCTTTCTTAGTTTCCTAGTGTAGGACGTTTCTTCAATAAAAAAAACACTGTACACAGCAGCTGTTAGTAACAGACAGATTCCATTCTTTTATTTACTTCTCCCTTTTATAAACATTAATCTCTGCTAATGGAGAGTTTTCTGTACAATCACCCCATCGTATGACACAATCCATAGACAGCATTATATACTAAAAATAGTTGAAGTTCATGTACGCATACAGTGGTGTACAGAAGGCAAATCAATTTAAAATTTTTGTCTACGGCCATCCTGATGAGGTAATCGACCCGATTACAATGTGTCCCCACTATACACACATAATCGTATTGATTAAAAAACTTCATATAAAGTAAAGTTATATTGCAAAATATAACAAAATATTCAATATAGTTTAACAAATCCATTAATAAAAATTAAGGTAACATAATAGTATAATTCCTTTCATTTACATTTATAATATTTATATATTCAATTACTATCAGAAAAATTCAAGATATGTTAGTACATATAGTACATAGCAAATTATAAGCAAAACCTTCGTGGAAAACAGACTTGGGCACATAACTAAATACCACATCCACTTAGATATTTCATACATTCCTACGAATCAAGTTCCTCGGGACACTCTTCGGCAACATATACGTTCCCAACATCTACTATGTCTTCTACACTGTATGGCCTCATATTGCTAGGTGATGCAATGCCCTTGTATGGCAGTCGGGTTAGCTGGAGGCCTTCAATATCTCCAATGATATACCTGTCGTTGGGAAAACCCTTTTAACCTCATATGGACCGCGATATTTTGCAAGTAGTTTTTTGTTTACTCCTGGCGTGGTGGAAATGTTTTTTATCATTACGTATTCGCCCTGTTGGTACGCTCTCGGTTCTGTGTGACGCCTATCATAGTATAATTTGCTTCGTTCCTGTGTTCTTTTAGTATTATTGCATGCTTGATTTCTAATATCTGTAAGATTAGTACGATTATTGCTTAAAGCATTAGCAAGATATTCTTGAACACGATCAGAAAGTTCACCTCTCTGAATTTGTCCAAACAATAGAACACTGAGGGCAAACCCAGTACTTCTATTGACTGTATTATTGATGGCAAATTCAACCTTAGCCAAATGTTTGTCCCAATTGCCTGTTGTGTTAGCATCACACTCTTTCGCTAACATGGGTATAATAACGCGATTAACGCGTTCGACTTGTTTGACTGTGGCGAGTGCGTTGCGATCTTTACATGCTTTACCCCGTATTCCTGCATGAACTTCTCAAACGATCCGAAATGATCCTATTCGGTCTAGAATAGTTTTCAAAATATGATCTTAAACAAGCTATTGTTTCCTTGCTTTGAGTAGTTTTGACTGAATAAAGCTTAGTAAATTTGGTGAAGCCATCAACAACTACAAAAATGTGTTTTTTCCTTGCTGGGGAACTGGGCAAAGGACCTAGATGGTCAATGTGCAAGGAATCAAATGGTACACTTCCTTGAGCCTCTTCTTTGCCAGAGTGGGGTGAAAAGTAAATACATTTTAAGCACTTGTCAATGTAATCTTTGATTTTACGCTTCATATTCGGGAACCAATAAGTCCCAGCCAAGTGTTCGTAGCATTTATCCACACCCAAGTGGCACATGGCTTCGTGATGCGTGCGTATAACTTGGTTTTCCATGTTTTGTGGAACATAGAAACGAACTTTATCCTTCCACTTGCGATAAATTAAGCCGTCGATCATTTCGAACTGCGGGCTTTCGGCCTTTCCCAAATGTGAACATATTGAAATGATCTTCGGCTCTTGCTTTTGTGCGGCCGCCAAACAAATTCAAATGACTCATCGTCAACATGAAAAACATTGAATGATCGACTCAGGGCATCAACATGTGTCATACGTTCTCCTTTTCTATGTTCTACTACATAGTCATAGCTCTGTAACTCCAGAGCCCAACGGGATATGCGAGCATTGAGAGTTTTCTTGTTAAGGGTAAGCGTAAGTGCCTGGCAATCAGTAACAATTTTAAAATGAATACCGATTAAATACACTTTGAATCTTCGAAGTGCATAAATGATGGAGAGGGTTTCCAATTCATAGCTGTGGTATTTACGCTCAGCCTCAGTTGCCCTCATCGAAAAAAAGAAAACTGGGTGAAACTTCCCATCTATTTGCTTTTGTACTAACACAGCCCCAAAACCATTGCTGCTTGCGTCGCAATGTAGTTCAGTTACACAATGTGGACTGTAAATAGCTAATAGTGGAGATGCCACTAGCTTGTTCTTCAACGCGTTAAACGTCTCGATCTCTCTAACGCCGAATATAAAAGGAGTATTTTTCTTTAATAAATGGTATAGGGGTTTCGCAACGTTGGCAAAGTTTTTAATAAACTTGCGAAAATAGGAGCATAGTCCTAGAAAACTATGTACGTCCTTAAGACAAGTCGGTGTTGGGAAATCTTTAATTGCTTTTAGGTTGTCATCATTTGGTCTAATACCATTTTGTTTAATTTTATAACCCAAGTAGACTATTTCATGCTGTAAAAATGTTCACTTATCAAATCGTAAACTTATACCATTTTTAACAACAATGGCTATGACGTCCCTTAGTATTTCTAAATGTTCATCAACATCTAGGGTCGCAATAAGAATATCATCGAGATATGTGATAATCTTACCCTCGGAGATTAAGCTTTTGAAAATGTGTTTCATAAACCTCTCGAAGACAGACGGAGTGTTTCTGAGACCAAAGGGCATTCTTAAAAATTCATATTGGCCCAATGGCGTAATGAACGATGTATATTTAGTGGAATCTTCAGATAATTGAACGTGATAAAAGCCATTTTTTAGATCTAAGGTAGTAAAATACCTTTTATCTTTAAGACGATCAAGGTGATCTTCAATCAATGGCAACGGATAATTGTCACGAACAGTGATTTTATTCAGTTCACGATAGTCCACACATATTCTCATCTCCTTGTTCTTCTTCTGGACAAGTACGATAGGAGACGCGTATGGAGAACTGGATTCGCGGATTATATAATTTTTAATAAGATCGTCTAAAATCTTCTGAAGCTCTATCTTATGAGCGAATGAAAGTCTTCGCGGTGTACAATAAAATGGAGTGTCTTTTGACAAAAAGATTCTCATTTCAAAATCTGTTTTCGGCTTAAAGGAATTTTTATTGATAAAATATGCTGGCTTAACTACTTCTTTGACTTTTTCTTTAAGATAATCACTTATGTTTTCGTTCATATTTAATCGAAACTCACCCCCTATTTCGTTGTACTGCTCTCCATATCCATATCTTCACTGCAACATTTGAACGCATTTTGATGTTTTATGCCGTCGAATGTCTCTTGAGGAATTTGATTTTTCTTGAACTCTTGATTAATTTGAAGCTCCAAGCCAATTTTTCCAAAAAAGTCTCGCCCTAAAATGACAGGATAATTCATTGAGAAATTTTTAACCCCTATTAAATCCAAACGTATAATTTTATTGTTAAAATAGATACAGATTTCTATACTTCCCAAAGTTTCAAGACGACTGCCGTTGACTCCTCAATATGATTGTGTCGTAGACTTTAAAGCTGACAGGAAAACTGCTGGAAGAAACATCTCCTGAATGAAGCTAATGGGACTCCCTGAGTCCAAAAGTGTCAAAAGCGATGTGGAACTCCTCACAGATTCTGCAGCCCACTGATAATTCATTATGTTTTCAAAGTCGTTACCTTTCACCTTGGCAGAAGTACTGGCACCGTGGTAGAATCCACCTTCAATGTCTAGCTGCTTTACATCGTTCGGAACTGGCTTCTCGGTTTTCTTTTCCACTGTCATCACTGGATCTTGATCTGCACATACTCTTGAGATGTGACCGGTTTTCCCACACTTAAAGCATGTGACATCTTGTTTGGCATTTCTCCCACGTTGCTTGTTTTGCTGGTTGCTGTTGTTGGATGTTATCACTGCTTATTTTGACTTAGAAGTGACAGGCTGCTGACCAGATGAACCAGTTGTTTTTTTGAATGATTTTCCCACACTGCCTTGATAAGAATTTTGTTTTTGTTTTTGGTATTTGCGCAAAGCAATTTTAAGCTCCGCTATATTGTTTGCACTGTATAATATTGTTTTGTTTAATTCTGTATCGGGGATTCCTCTTATTATAAATTGCATTAAATCTGCTTCATCTATGTCAATATGCGAGGCAATTTCTTGCATATGCAAAATATATTGCTGCATGGTTTCATCTTGCCGTTTTTTCCTATCACGGAGCTCACCGTAAACAAACAAGATGCAATGCTCTTGAGTCGTGTCAGCCGTTAAATCGTTCTCACGCGAAAACTACGACACCGTTACGTTCCCATGTGTCCGAAACTAATTCGTTAATGTGTTCTCCATTTCCGCATTCGTTATCTCCGTGTCCAAATTTCGTTTCGCTGGACATTCCAATCCGACATGAGTGCGTAAAAACCAATTCGATCTGTTTGAATTACCTTGGCTTTTTCTTGTGTGCACACTATACATTGGTTATACGGAGGAAGAGGGTTTACTTGTAGCCCAAACTACGTCATTTGAATGGGTAGTTTCTGGAGAGTTTTCAAACATTGTTCAGCTGGATACTGGTGTAGTCGAAACGTTTCATTTAATGATTGATGTTAACCATTTACTTAGACGTTTTAGGGAAGTTTCAGATGTTTCTTCAACAGGCCGCTTCGTCAAATATACATAGATTTTATGGCTAAAACTGGTAAGCAGTTTTATCTTCCACATCACGTGGTCGTAAAAAAATAACTTTCGGCAAACAAAATACGAGTCGTGTCTGACAGGTCTACAAACAAGATTCACATGGATTCACATGGAGTCTCTTTAAATAGTTCCCTATTTGTCGGTCTACCAATCTAGCGGGATTTGGTAGGGGTATGTTTGCGTTTTCGTCAACATCGCGTAGTGCTGATGTCGTCATTATGTTTCGGCAGATCTAAGTAGTAGGGCTATGCCGGTTTCAGACCAGGAAATGCGTCACAAATGAGTCATCACAATTCATGGTCAAGGTTGTCGTTTTAGACTTCAAGGTCGGTCTTGACTTCAAGGTCGTTTTGACTTCGAGGTCGTTTTTACTTCAAGGCCGTTTGACTTGAAGGTCGTGTTCAAGGTCGTTTGACTTCAAGGCCGTTTGACTTGAAGGTCGCGTTCAAGGTCGTTTGACTTGAAACTCATGTTCAAGGTCGTTTGAACTGCGTCTGACTAATCTGGTGTGTGTTGATACGGAAAAAAAAGCTGTATACGAGGTCATTGACACTTGTTATAATTCCTAAGTCATGTAAGCTGTTCTAATCAGAATATCTAATTATAGTGAAATCGGGGTATTTTAAAAGTAATCCTTGCTTTAATATAAAGCGGAACCTGAAAAATAAAAAAAAACAGATTTTTTTGTTTTCTGTTTTTGTTTATTGTTTGCTTTTGTTTATAATTTACAGCATATGTTAAGGTGCGAGTTCGTTATCTTTTATATTATTTCATGAATTTAACATAATCGCAGAAAGTTGAGTTTTTTTTTCAACGTTACAGAATTATGCAATAATCACACTGGAAAATAATTTGTTGAAACTTTTTTCTCGGGAGCCGATACCGATTACGTTTTCCAGTTGGTTTGCATAAGCAGAATTATGGCATCATTGCAATTTCTGAGAAATAAATTAGACCATGCACTAAAGGGTGGGTGTGTGTGTGTGTTCGAAGAAACATAAAAATTTATATGTAGTTAATATATATATATAAATAGTTAATATATATATACATTTATATATATATATATATATAAATGAAAGTTGCTTTTCTACATTTCTGTGTTTACAAAATTCCTTAAAATTACAGCATTTCTAAGCGCACAAAATTGATGATGGTGTTGGAGCTGGTGGTGACAGCGTGTAGCCGAGATTATTTAAATCAATTGCAGTCTTTTGAAGAAACTGTTCAACCCATGTCTTTTTTTCGGCTCCCTTGACGTAAACGTCACAATTTTTTAGATTTTCTTGTAGAAACTTTTTGACACTTTTAAAAGACACAGATCCATCGTCCCATGCTAAACCATGATAATTTTTCGTCAACCAATTTGCTTGTTTTTGATATTTCATAGATAAATTTCTGAACTCATACGGATGCTTAATTAAAAAAATTTGAAACTCCCAAGAATTAAAAGTAATAGCCAGCTCCTTTTTAATGAACACATTATTATTTCCCTTAAATCCTTGAAAGTCTAAAGTGATTATTGCTTTTCCAGTCATGTCTATTTGAATGTCTGTATGTTACTGATAGAGTGATTGCTCTTCAATTGATAGAATTTACATATAGAGTTTCTTATTTTAAATATGGCTTCAAACCAGGAAATGCGTCATAAATGAGTCATCACTGTTCAAAGGTCATTCATGTCCCCCGTTCAAGGTCGTTAGACTTCAAGGTCGTTTTGACTTCAAGGTCGTTTTTGACTTGAAGGTCGTTCAAGGTCGTGTGCGTGTGCGTGTGTGTGTGGGTTGGGTGTTTCAAAAGCCTTTTTTTATTGCTAATCTGACTTGAAGGCCGTTCATGTGTTGGGGGCTTGCTTTTCCAGCCATATCCATGTGAAGGTATGTACATATGTAACTGTTAGAGTGATTGCTCTTCAATTGAAAGAATTAATAGAGTTTCTTATTTCAAATAATTCTCTTGATTTCACCGGTAAGTGGAGTATATTTTATTATTCGATCATGTATGAATACACAATATGCAACTGTATTAGTTGGAAGATTTTTAGATGTCTTGAATTCAATTCTTATGTTAATGGGTCCGGCTTTGATTGCCTCATTCTGATACATCAAAAACAATAATTGGGACAATTCTCTTAAATTCATCACGTGTGAGAAGAGGTTTTGGATTCACCAAGTAATAGCCTTGTTGAAATTTTGAATACATTTCATATAAAACGCCATAACGATCACAATCAAATTTAAGATTAAGGTCATCATATGGATATGTCTCTGAGTTGAGATGGACTTTGGCATCCGTTACATCGCAATGTTTAAACTTGCCCTCAATTTGTAACGCTAATAATATAAAACGAGGCGTTTCATTTTGTTGTGAAAGTTTAACATTCAACAAGTGATGCATTCCCTGAGTTAGAGTTGGGTTGAAATGACAATCCCAACTAGGAAATGCTAATGTTATGGGCGTTTCACTTTTGATTGTTTTGAAAATGTTCAGTTTCGAAGTATCAGCTAATTGTATATGAGGAAGTTTCCAGGTGATATTGTTTATATTTAGCTATACTTTTAAATCTGTTGAGTATACAACATTTTGATTAGTCTTTGAACGTAATAAAATCAACTCATGTTTAGAGTTTACAATAATTCGGTTATAGTCTTCGGCAAAACCCATTAACGATTTAAGGGGTAGACAAAAATTAATCAGATTTAGACCATCCGGCATTTTTTAACATCAGACTCTCATCCTTATTGAGAGAAGCATAGTTTTTTAGTGTTGTAGTTACGCCTAAATGTCGTGTCCGATCAATTTCAAATCCATTAATTTCATAACGAATTTCATCGAATAAATATGCTGCGCAATTGTTTTTCTATTTAATATTCGATGAAACTGTCCCATTATCTAGAGTGGCAAATCCCTCAATATTAATATAGCTTTCGCTAGGTAATATGAAAATATCTTGGTTCTGAATAGATATGCGAATTTCATCACTACTTTTAAATGCTTGCAAATATTCGTCAGAAATTGGATGTTGTACGATGTTTAGTATTTCACTCATATTTCGTTCTTTGATTTTTTATTTTTTTTATTGTAAACCTATTGGGTTAAGGTATTGTTTATTAGCTACCGATATTGGTACTAATCTCTCATGAGGTGTTTTAAGTCCTTTTTGTTTGACTGTTAGTAAATTTATGACTGGTGATGTCACTCCTGAGATATTTTTATTGTAAATAATCTTTGATCCAAAGGTTTTAAATGAGTCTGAGCGTTTCACCACGAAAATTGATTAGGTTGCCGTTTAGATCAACAATTCGAATTGCAATCGTGCTTATTTGTTGAGTGCTGATGGGGAAATAAATAACATTTGTTGGGCTCTCATCAATTTTATACCCGAATAAAAATTCATGGATTGTATGTGCTGGCGAATTATAGTATAAACGCCTCCTTAGGCATCTTCGTCAAAGTCGGATCTCACTTTTATTACATTGTTAATATTAAGTTTAAGAGAGCCACTTTGACGAGTTCGTCAAGCCCTCTCTTCTTTAACTTCGTCTCCAAAAAAGACGAAGCGTAAGAATTGAGCTCAGCTTCCTGCCTTGCCTGCTTTCTGTCTCTTGCTCTTTCTTAAGCGAACCACCAGAGCGGACGGAAGCCAAGGAAGTAGAACAGCGGGAATGAAAAATAAAATTAAGTGTGAATAAAAATTAAAAAATAATAAAAAGAAAACAGAAACAGTCTTTTAGTGATTACTGGCGCAGTCGATAAAAGAAATTAATAAAAAGTAAAGTATTTGCAAAGCCATGATTATTGCAAACCACGTTCACGTATAAAACAAAAAAAGTGAAAATACAAATAACGTACTCTAATGACATTGAAAGAAATAAATTTGAAATCGTAACTAATTAATTCATTAATTCAGAGTAATTAATTAACTCAGAGAGGTGGTAAACACAAAAAAAAAACGTATTAGAAGTAGCACGTGGAGGAATTAACCCCATCTCGACCTGTTGCGGACCACGTGGGATCGTCAACCTAGTTTGGACAAATCAAGAACAAGGACAAATTATTGGAGCAACATCTTCAACATCTGCAGCTCAACAAATAGAAAAAAAAATTATTCAGCAATACTTGGTAAGTCACATTATACATTGCATAATGGAAGTTGTGACGCCATCAGAGCACTTTAAGTTAATTTTAGACCTTATTAGTAAAATTAAAGAATTTGATGGAAATGTATCGAGTACTCTAGATTTCATTGATAGGGCTGATTCGTTGGTTGCATTTTTTGTAAATTTTGATGATTTTTCAAAAAAAAATTTAACGGGATATATCAGAGATAAAATCATAGGCCGGGCTCGAGACGAGTTGCAGAAACATGGTAGGTTGGAAACGTGGTCTGAAATTAGAGACGTATTAAAAAATAGTTTTGGGGAAAGTTTATCTGTTAATTCTCTTTTAGATAAACTAAGAACCCTTAGAATAGAAACGACAATAGAACATTTTTACGATTCTATCAATAAAATACTTGGTCGAATAAATACCGCTTATTTATTGAATAACCTTGACAATAGCAAACAAATGATTCAATCAAACAATAGAATAGCTTTAGATACATTTAAAAATAATCTTCCTGAACCCACGAAAACTATTATCTATAGCAGGAATCCGCGAACACTTAACGACGCTTACATGATTATCTGCGAAGTTGATCATCAATTAATGGGATCAAGTGGTAAGGAAATAGATACTAGTGCATGTAGCAAGTGTGTTGGTTATAGACAAAATAAGAATTATCTTAGAAATAATAGTAATTTCAAAAGCAACTGCAACTTTATACCGAATCGACAGACTAATACACATAACAACAACATGAACACACACACAAGATATACGACAGGACACAGACAAGATACAAACTCTAACGAAAACACTATACAAAACGAACAAATACACACAGACGGTAACCGCGTTGGACAGTATCGCAATAATACCTATACGCCAACACAAAGTGGTCATACTCGACAAAACAATTCCAATCAAACTAGACGATCTCGGTATTCAAACATACAAGCGTATCAAGAGCCTATGGATGTCGCTCTTAACGAGCAAAATGACCTTACGAATAACGGTTGCAACAATTGCAATAATTGCAACTTTCGCCCAAACTTTCAGTGTTGTCACCAAAACAACTACCCTATATAGTTGTTAAAAGCAAAACTAGACCATTACGCTTTTTTATCGATTGTGAAGCAGAGTTAAGTAAAATAAATAAGAACTTATGTAGTCCTAATTGGAAAATATCTTCCGAAAGTCACACCGTTAAAGTACTAGGTCGTAGTGTAATAACTAATACTAAGTATCAAATCCCTTTATTTGACGAATTTAGAAATCCCATCTTTATTGAGTTCTTGGAATATCAATTCCATAACTTTTTTGATGGCTTGATAGGAAATAACATTCTTATGAAGTTGGGCACTATAATTAATTATAAAACACGATTTCTCATAACTGACCAAACAAGTATTCCCTTATATTTTAATGAAAGAGAAGAAAATTACGCAACAATTGCTTATAATAATCTTCAAGACTCATCCATCACATCGGATGGCAAACATTTCAGTATAAAATCTGATAAGAAGGTTTTCGCAACTCACTTAAGTAGTGCTGACACAACCAAACTTGAGTCTCTGCTTCGTTCGTATAGTTCAATTTTCTATAAAGAAGGCGATAATTTGACCTTCACGAGCGAGGTAAAACATCGGATAAATACAAAAACTGATGCTCCAGTTTTTTCCAAACTGTACAGGTACCCAGAGATACACTCTGACGAAGTCGATAAACAAGTCGAAGAAATGTTAAGGCAAAAAATAATTGTTCCCAGCTGTAGTACTAATAATTCACCTTTATGGGTAGTTCCCAAAAGAGATGGCAAAGATGGCCAAAAACAGTGGCGAATTGTAATTGACTACAGAAAACTTAACGAACAAACAATTGAGGATAGATTCCCAGTGCCTAACATTGAAGACTTGTTGGACAAGCTTGGGAAATGCAACTATTTCTCAACTCTCGACCTTGTAAAAGGTTTTTATCAAATAGAGATAGAACCTGTAGGTAGAGCAAAAACTGCCTTTTCGATCAAAAATGGTCATTTTGAGTTCCTGAGGATGCCGTTTGGATTGAAAAACGCTCCAGCGACATTCCAAAGGTTAATGAATTTGAGGGAATTTATTAATAAAATATGCGTGGTATATCTTGATGATATATTAATTTTCTCCACCAGCTTTGAAGAGCATTTACTTTCCTTAAAGAAAATTTTTCAAAGGCTTAAAGAATGCAATTTAACGATACAGGGAGACAAATGCAGCTTCGCTGAAATCACAACAATTTACTTGGGTCACAAAATTACTAGTAAAGGAATTCAACCTGATGAGAATAAAATAAAGTCAATAATTTCAATGAAACTGCCAACAGATAAAAAAGGTATAAAACGCTTTTTGGGCATAACAGGATATTACCGTAAGTTCATTAAGGACTACGCTAAGGTAGCATTTCCTTTAATAAAGTATTTAAAAAAGTCAGAACAAGTAAAAACATCTGATCCTCAATATGTAAAATCTTTTGAAAAATTAAAAACATTGCTTACTACCGACCCGATACTAAAGGCTCCAGATTTTAATAAATTATTCGTACTTACCACTGATGCTTCTAATTATGCTCTAGGTGCTGTTTTAAGCGAGAATAATCATCCCGTCTGCTTCGCCTCTCGAACGTTAAACAACCACAAAAAAAGGTATTCTACTATTGAGAAAGAGCTTCTCGCAGCTGTATGGTCTATCAAATACTTCAGAACCTACCTTTATGGTCGCAAATTCATCTTGCGCACAGACCACAAGCCTCTTGTTTGGCTTAGTTCCTTGAAAGAGCCAAATATGAAGCTTCAACGATGGAAAGTATTTTTATATGAATACGATTTCGATGTAGAGTACGATGTAAGGCAAAGAAAATCGTGTAGCCGATGGGTTAAGCAGGTATATTGACGAAAACATAACAGATACAAAGGACGACTTAGGCATTTCTGATCTTTTCCTCAATCAATCAAAAAACTCGAATAATCTTGATAAATCCGCTTCTATAGTTTCTAATTTAAATGACAATAATGATATTAGGTCAACTTCTGCAACTATACATAGTGCTAATGAAGATTCAACCAAACATATTTACATTTCCGTGAGACCAGTAAACATGTTTAAAAATCAAATTTATCTCTCCTATGGAAGAAAAGAAAATACATACTTTAGGATACTGCACAAAAACATTCAAAATTATATTCAACTCGACAAAGATAGTAATCTGTTAGAAATTATGAAAAGGGTTCTTACAAAAAGTGGCACTTTTTGCTTACACTGCCCCGACCTTACTCTCTTCACCAAGTTTAAAAATTTATATGTGGACCACTTTTCATGAACCCGAAGTTAAAGGTATTGAAGTCGGATATAAAATTAATCGACGTCGTAGATAGAAATGAGATCCTAAATATTATAAAACAAGAACATTTATCAAAAAACCATAGGGGTATCAATGAAACGTTTGTCGAATTGAAGAACCAGTATTTTTATCCGAATTTGCAAACGGAAATTCAAAAATACATTAACAATTGCGAAATCTGTAACATAGCCAAGCATGATAGGCACCCGGTTAAATTCCCAATGCGAATATCAGAAACTCCTGTAGGTTTAATGATATAGTCCATATCGATGTCTGGTTCCCTGAGCGCAATAAAATGTTCTTGACCACAATAGACAAGTTCTCAAAATATGCCACACTACATAAACTAGAAAGTAGAAATTGGATTGACATACTGTGTGCAATAAAGCAGAGAATTCAATTTTTGGGCAAACCAAACAAAATAGTATCTGATTGCGATTCTTGTATATTGCACTCAGCGGTCGAACAGTTTCTTAAAGAAAACGACATTGTATTTCATAAAACTACAGCTTCACTCAAAACCGGTAACGCTGACATCGAGCGTTTGCATGGTACTCAAAACGCGCACCTTAGATTAAGGAACGCCGAAAAAGACAACACTGACTTAGACGAGAAACTTTATACGATTATAACAATCTACAACAATACAATTCACTCCACGACGAAACTTAGACCGATTGATTTTATCACAAAAAACTTAAATAAAACTGATATTGACAGTTTGGTAAAAAAATTCAAAGAGGAAAAGGAGGCTATTATTACTTATTATAATAAAAACCGAAGTTATCAACATGAACTGTGTCCGAATATCGTTAAAAACAGAACTATCGGAAAAAGTAAACCGAAGTATAGAAAGTTAAATAACTTAGAGGAAGTAGGCCAGTATATTGTCGACCGCTCGACTAAAAGAAATACGAAATATCACAAGAAACAACTCAAACGAAAATTTAAATATCAAAATTTAAATATATAAATGCAAATATCTAATCATTTTTAGCCCACAGCCTAATCAAATTTCGTACCATCAGTTAACAGTTGGAAATATGAAATATCAGTAAAAGAAGCAACCAACGACATATTAATAATTAAGAAATTTAACCTTGTAATAGTTTGAAATTAATTACGATTATTTTGAATATACATACATACATATATACATATGTATATCTATATTTTTTCTTTAAGAAGCAAAACGAAGTCATTAACACTTAGAGCGAACTTTTGTATTTTAAGAAAAGTGAAGAATTATATCAAACAACAAAATGAAATATGTATATTGAATTATGTAAAATAGAAATTTAAAATTAAGTTGAAGCATTCATTTGTAATTGAATTATTATAAGAATATTGAATACAATTGTAAACTTAATTGTAATAATTGTAATTATAAACATCTATTATTATCTAAATCTATTGTTAAGTAAATTAATTTAATGTGATATTGTAAAAAAATTATATTTTGCTCGCCCTGGCTTCTGTTTTCTCAAATTTTTGGAGACCAAAAATACTTGATGGGGGAGGTGTTACATTATAGTATAAACGCCTCCTTAGGCATCTTCGTCAAAGTCGGATCTCACTTTTATTACATTGTTAATATTAAGTTTAAGTACTTATAGCAGCGGCGGAAATGAAACTCAAATAGACTATCATTTGGTATCCAGTTTCATGAAGCCACGAGCTAAAGATTGCAAAGTGATCCTGGGAGACGCGATCGCCCCTCAACACCGTCTCCTCCTGACTGAATTTTTTATGGATTCGAGAAAGAAGTCAAAGCAGCAAACGAAGGTGTCTGAGAGAATCAAGTGGTATAAGCTGGATAAAGGAAAAGGCGAAGCTTTTATTACCATCATGGAAAACTACCTCTCTTCCATTATCGATGAGGTCGGTAATGAGGAGTGCAGAGCACAAGACATGTGGGATTCCCTACAACAATCTGGCCTGGAGAAAGCCAAATCACTGCTCGGAACATCTAAAGGCCCCTGCCAACACGCAAAAGAAACCTGGTGGTGGACAGACGAAGCCAAAGCAGTGATACACGAAAAGAAAATGGCTTTCCAAGCTTGGTCAAAGTGCTCTTCTACTAATAGAGAGGAAAAAGCTCGCCGTGAAAAGGTATATAGATATTGCAAAGGTATCGCGAAGAAAAAATGCGCCGAATTCAAAGCGAAAAGCATGGAAGGCCTCTATCAGGAGTTGGAAGAAATATCGTCTTCCGCGTCTGACAGGAACCAGGCTACCCAGGAGCTTCGACAAAACAATTTGAACAAAGGAGCAAATATCTTTAAGATAGCCGCCCAGAGAAGAAGAAATGCTCAGGAGATTCGTTTCCCAAAGTTTATTAACAATGCTGAAGGCCAACTCCTTGTGGAAGACGAAAAAATTCTCCACAGATGGCGACAGTATTGCGAGGAACTTCTGAACGAACAGTTTCCCCGAGTGTACTTTCCAAGAGCCGCCCCGAATCATGCCGAAATACCCGACATCACAGTCGAAGAAGTTCGGTACGCGGTTAAAAACTCCAAGAAAAGAAAAGCTGTTGGGCCGGACGGGATACCCTCTGAGTTCTGGAAAAAGATGGGAGACATCGGGTCTAGATGGCTCATGGTTCTTATCTCTAAACTTATGAGAGGCGACACTATGCCTAATCAATGGAGGGAAAGCTATCTTCTTCCATTGCACAAAGGAAAGGGTGATACGCGAAATTGTGATAACTACCGTTCTGTCAAGCTGATGTCGCACACCATGAAGATCGTTGAACGGGTATTAGATAGCCGACTGCGGAAAATAATACGACTATCTGATGACCAGTGCGGGTTTGTCTCGGGTAAATCAACAACAGATGCAATCCAAAGTATAAGGATCATGATGGAAAAGCATCGTGATTCTTCAAAGGACTTGCATATGGTGTTGGTTGATTTCGAGAAGGCCTTTGACCGGCAACCAAGAGATCTTTTATGGGTAGCGCTAAGACAAAAAGGAGTTCCAGAAACCTACGTGCGAGTAATTATGGACATGTACGAGAGAGCAACGACAAGAGTAAGATGCACCGCAGGAGTCACCGAAGAATTCGCAATCAAAGTCGGTGTACACCAAGGGAGCGTCCTCAGCCCACTGCTTTTTATAGCAGTCCTTGATTGCTTGCTTGAAGGAAAAGTGACGGACCCCAATGTGCACCAGCTATTCTTTGCTGACGATGGGGCCATTATAAGTGATGATCAGGCGTCCCTACAACGAGCACTTGATGTGTGGGTGGACATTTTTGAGGGACACGGGTATCGTATTAGTTCAAAGAAGACAGAGTATCTGTGCTGCCCGTTCTCTGACCCTCATCAGCCTATTCCAGACATTTACTTGAATGGGAGAGTGCTTCCCAAGTGTGAAAAGTTTAAATATCTGGGATCTATGATTAATAGAGAAGCAACTTGTGATGACGACATCAAACATCGCGTAAGCGTAGGGTGGATGAAGTGGCGGGAAAACTCCGCCATCTTCTGTGATCGAAAAATGCCCCCTAAGCTGAAAGGAAGGCTCTACACTTCAGTTGTACGTCCGGCGCTCACATACGGTTCACAATGCTGGACAATGCACAAAAAGTATGAGAGCAAATTAACGGCAACTGAGATGAAGATGCTTCGCATGACAGCGGGAGTAACAAAGCGTGACAGAATTAGAAGTTCAAAGATCCGAGGAAGCCTCCACGTAAAAGAAACCATCACAAGAAATATAGAGCGCGACCGACTCAGTTGGTATTGCCATGTTCAAAGGAGAGATCCTTTGAACCCCGTCCAAAAGGCGTTATCAATCAACATTCCAATTTCAACACGCAAAAAAGGCAGGCCGAAAAACAATTGGTGCAAACAAATGCAAAAACACCAGCATTTGATTGGCCTCAGCGATGAAGTAATCCCAAACCGGGAAGCCTGCCGCTACTTTCTGAGGTCAAACCGGCGGACCCCACAAGCGGACCAGTAGGAATGCAGTTAAGTGGGAAGGTTATGGACCTACACTTCTGACCATAACAACGCCGGAAAAGGAAAAGAAGAAGAAGAAGAAGAAGAAGAAGTTAATATTAAGTTTAAGAGAGCCACTTTGACGAGTTCGTCAAGCCCTCTCTTCTTTAACTTCGTCTCCAAAAAAGACGAAGCGTAAGAATTGAGCTCAGCTTCCTGCCTTGCCTGCTTTCTGTCTCTTGCTCTTTCTTAAGCGAACCACCAGAGCGGACGGAAGCCAAGGAAGCAGAACAGCGGGAATGAAAAATAAAATTAAGTGTGAATAAAAATTAAAAAATAATAAAAAGAAAACAGAAACAGTCTTTTAGTGATTACTAAAGGGTCCGCCAAATAATATTTTTTTTTTGAAAATGATATAAAAAAAAAACTACTGAATATTTTCTCAAATTTCTTTTTTTATTTGAAAGTACAATCCTTCCGGTTAATAATGGAAAATAATTTCATTCAAATGGCTGCCTCGGCTGGCCATGCAGTAGCCTACACGATCGGTCCAATTTTTAAGCACATTATCGATTGTGTGCAGCTGTATTTCACCAATGGCTTCACAAATATTGTTCTTTAGAGCGTCAATTGTCTCTGGCTTGTCGGCGTAACACTTATCTTTGACGGCACCCCACAAATAATAGTCCAACGGTGTCAAATCGCAGCTCCGAGGTGGCCAAACGACATCAGCTCTGCGGCTGATAATGAGATCTTCAAAAACAGGGCGCAAAACATCGAGTGTAGCTTCGGCTGTGTGGCACGTAGCGCCGTCCTGTTGAAACCAAATGTTGCCAATATCCGCCTCTTCAATTTTTGTGAACAAAAATTCGTTCAACATGGCCCGATAACGATCGCCATTGACTGTAACGGCGACTCCTTGCTCATTTTCGAAGAAAAATGGCCCAATTATGCCTCTGGACATCCGCAGTGGCTCGCTTTGGGTGCACCGGCTTTTCAATGTATGCGTGCGGGTTTTCTGTGCCCCAAATGCGACAATTTTGCTTGTTTACATACCCGCCAAGATCAAAATGAGCTACATCTGAAAAGATGATTTTTTTGGCAAAATCGGCATCTTCTGTAAGTCGATCGCAGGCCCACTTAGCGAAGCGAAAACGCATTGGATGGTCAGTTGGCTTCAACTCCTGAACCAATTGGACTTTGTATGGCGTCATACTAAGGTCTTTATGCAAAATTCGTCTCAATGATGTCTCCGAAATGTTCAATTGTTGAGAACGGCGGTGAATTGATGTTGATGGCGCTTCACGCACACTTTCTGCCGCATCAGCAATATTCTCGGGTGTACGCACTGTTTTTGGCTTTTCACGCTTTGGTTTATCGATGATGATTCTTTCACTTTTTTCACAAGATAACGAACATACGGAGCTGACGGTGCTTCTCTTCTTCCAAAATCTGTACGCAATTTTCGCACACATTCTGCAACATTACCATGATTTTCAAAGTAATGTCGCAATATTTCCCAGCGTTGTTCAAGCGTATACACAACCATATTCGTTCAGCGGAAGGATAAAACTAATTATCTGTCAAATCAGACATGAGCTAGGTGTCACCATTCACGAAATAAGCACTACTTGAAAAAAAAAACGGTAGATGGCGGACCCTTTATATGATCCAGTTACAATATTACATTCCACACGTAAAACGTGAACTTTTGTAATATTTATTTGTTCATCTGATGTATGTTTTTGATTTGCCTCCAATATTCTTTCACTGAACCCCAGTAGTGATCCAATCGATCTCTATTAAATTAAATTTTGTCCGTACTGTTTATTTCTGTCTGAAGCGTATTATAACATAGTTTGCCTCAATTACAAGTTTTCCATTCGGATTCTTTTCTTTATATTTTCCCTGTAAGTATTCGACAATATCATCGAACTCATATGAACCGACTGGAATTTCAAAAACCAAATCGTTTATGTGAAATAAATTATTATCTATATCGACATTTGGTACAGAGTTATATGTATGAAAATCGATCAATCCGCACACATAATTCTTGCTTCTCTTGGGAGAAGTTCCCGCTTAATGTGGGAGCTATTGACATGATGAAAGTCAACAATGAAATGAAACTCATTATGTGTTAGAAAATTATTTTTATTGATTGATTAAATTTCATTACAAGACATCACGTTTATTCATCCAGGAGTTATGCTGGTGCGAAAATCCTAACCACTTTACAAAAACTCTGTTTCATTTGACTTTTAAAACCTTTTCTACAAGATAAACGTCTGGATATCTATGGTACATTTTTGTAGTTCGCTTTCATAAAATGTACCTTTTATTGATTTACCGTCATAGTCTTTCAGAATATATGTAACCGGATTTGTATTTTGTACGGTTTTGATTTGAAAGATCTCTGTCAACCAATTGGGGGTGTATCCCTTTTCAAAAGTATGTTTATATTTACTTATTCGTACATTATTGCCAACATGGAATTTGGTCTCATTAAATATTTTCAAATGATTGTAGACAGTTTTCAATAAAGATTTTTCATTGGAAAAATTAACATTAACTGCCACCATTTTAATTGTTCTATGTATTTTGTTGTTATAATTATCAATTAAGGTTTTGTATATGTCAACCCATCGATATGATCCCCGGTAGCTAAACTCTTTCCACATCATTCCTTTTAAAGTTCTATTAAATCGTTCAATTATTGATGCCTTTAGTACACTTTGTGTTGAATAATGCCTACTGTCATGTTTTATAGTTAAATTTTTAAATTCATTGTTAAAGAATTCCCTGCCATCATCAGTTTGTAATTTTTTTCGTTTTCGCCCCAACTTGAATATATCTTCCATAGCATTAGTCACAAGAGGAGCACTTTTATTTTTCAATGGCACTATCCACGCAAATTTTGAAAATGTATCTATAACAGTCAGCACGTAACGATAGCCATTATTATAGCTGGAATAGTTCCCCATTTCTACAAGATCAGCCTGCCAAAGGTCATCTATTACTTTTGTTATTACCCTCCGCCGTTTAAAAGTTTTACGAGCTTGACGGTGAAGTTCCTGCACCAATCATCTTCTCACGTTCTACATCGGAATGATTATATTGTAGCCCAAATGGGGTGGGTTTTATAATATAAAATGTATGGGCCTTAATGTTTTCTTCAACTGTTTTCTGTATACTCTTAAGTTGTTCATATATTATATCAATGTCCTGATTGATATTAGACAATGTTTTACTGTTTTCATTTCTAAGTTTTGAATATAGTTAATTCATACAATTATCAATAAATAATTTATTTGCGGCATCACTGCTTGTTATAGGACTACCAAGATTTTTAATACGCTTAAAACTAATATTTATATGTGCATCGCTGTCTAATTGAAAGCCTCCGATTTTTGAAATAAGTCTTCTGGAATACCTTTCGTTTTGATTGCAATAGGAGGAACGTCCAAACTTGTCAATAACCATTTTGAAATTGATCTATTTGACTTCATATTTACACAATTATATTCTCTTCGCGCAACTCTTCAATAATCGACATTATTTCATTATTATGATTTGTATGACCAGCTGATTGTGAAGCTATAAGGAGTCTTAGTCTATCTATTAACTCATTAGGATCATTCCAATATACGTAGTTGGGTTTATTTAATCTGATTATACCGGAACCTTTGTGTATGTTTGTAGTTTTTTTGTTTTTAGCAAATAATTTTTTAATTATTCTAATATAGTATTTGTATGCCTTAGTACCTTTTAGTTGTTCATTAGCACTATGGTTACATTTATGTGCATTTGTTAGTGTCAAGATTTCTCTATAAGTTTGCAAATCTGCATCATCATTTTTTTTTGGAACTTTATAAAAGATCAGCTCAAAGAGTCCAGGTGTCTTAGACTAACTCCGGTTAGCAATGGAAATTTTATCATTATTCAATTCAAACGCTGTATTACCAAATTTCCATTTGTCATTAACATCTCGATATGGCCCATATAACTTATCTAATTTGCCTGCCTTTTCCAACGTTGTAAGATCGACAAAGGGTTTTCCATCGTCTGATTGTGAAAATGACATATATTCATCATTGTATAAAAACGTCAAAAGCTTTCCTATAACGACCACCATCAATATTGTCATCTTTGCTTAAGATGAGGAATCCATTTTTATCTTGCCAGCATCTGCTACATAAATGCATAAATATTTCAAAAGACATGTCGTCGGCACCCACATGATCATTGTATATATGCCGCATATTTAAATCATCTAGCTTAAACATAATGATCAAATTTGCATTGTCTCGCACCAAATGTTTTGGAATCCGCGTGTACGCTTGGCATAAGTAGAAACTGTCGATATTCATATGGCGCCCCATACAGAAATATGATCTTATATGGTTTTGTTTCTCACATGCGACATCATCAAATATCACAACAGAATTACCTTTGGCTTTTTCCTGTGCTAAAACATGTTCGTCGTAAATAAACGACACATAGCCGATCAAGTGTTGGCCGACAAAGCTGAGGCAAGACTTAAGTCCACTAATAGTAGCATAGGTGAACGTGCAAATGCATGGTTTGTTACGAATGCAATGAAAGCAAAAGTTAAATTTGGGATGGGGATCGGAAGAAAAAAATCTCAATGTGGAAAGAATCTTTTCGATATGACCATAAGGGCAGCAACAAAACTCTTAAATAAAAAAAAACCCGAGGATATACAGAGTGCAATAAAAATTGCAAATAAAGTTGTAAAAAAATCATTTAAGGAAAAAAAAAGGTTATCAATCCCCCGACAATACATATACCTAAAATAGGGGGATTCTTACCTTTGATACCAATATTGACTGCTCTGGGGCCATTGGAAGCTTGTCAGCCGGTGGAGCTACTATTGCACGAGTTGTAAATGAGGCAAAAGCGGCCAAAAAATAATTCGAAGAATCGAATCGCCATAATAAAAATATGGAGGCTATCGCTCTGGGAAAAGGTTTATATCTTAAACCCTATAAGAAGGGATATGGATTATATTTGAGTCCGAATCCAAAAAAACTATTAAAAATGCTACCCAAACGAGCTCTTACTGATTACCAAATTTTAGGGGTGTTTTCATGCGTGAGGTGATAATTCGTTATTTAGGCAATGGCATAATGTATAATTATTCCAGGCACCAAAATTACAACTCTTTTACTTATGTTTAAAATTTCTTTGCAATATAAATATAAACAAATTTTAATATAGTCTAAAAAATCAAAAAAGTTGTTATAAAATTTTTAACTACAGGTATTTCTTCTTTGCTCTTACATTAACAATGTATTTAAGTCTGGCGTAAAATGACATTAGTTTTCGTATTCTTATCAACATAGAATCTAACATGACACAAAAACAAGTATCTGGCCCGACTTGGCAACTATCTGATGACCATGAACATGTTGTGAAATGACGATCAAATTTCGATTAAACAATATAAATATTCTCATGTTCAGATAATCTTGAAATGCAGTTTTGAAACATCTCCAAATGTTCATCTAAAATGTTCTCCTTGTTTAGTTGAACTACTTCAGTTCCGTCAAAATTGCAGAAATGTTTAAGTTTAATGTGTAGAATGACAACACCTCCAGAATCCACCGTTCTTCGAAAAGGACTGACACAGTTTAGCAAATCCTGAGAGCTTTAGCTTAACTACACGATTTTTCGTATGTTTCTTGCACCCCTTTATGTTTCTTGCCTCTACTTCTCCTTCAGTTGTTTGAAGATCTACTACTTTTGTTGTGCACTCATAACACATGTTTTTTATTTTCTTCTTCTTTTGCAATGAGTTGATCCAATAGTTCAATATCTTCCTCATCAATTTTGTCAAGTTTCATTGTCTTGACATTGTCTACATCATTAAAAGGGCACGATAGTAAATATTGATTGTACAATTTTGTTCGTCTTGCTCTATCGTATGAAACACCTACTAATGTTATTGTGCCACCAATTACGACAAGTTTATATGTTCATTTGGGGCAAACTCAAACAATGTTGATGATAAATTTTTGAGAATCTTTTCTCCTACGCGCTTGCTTAGTAACAATGATCTGTAAGAAAAACTTTTGGTCTATTGTATTAATTTGAAGAATTTTAAAATATTTCCAAGCTGCATGGACAGACACATACTTATAATTGGACTTTTAATTTCCTGCACCCAAAACATTTCTTTCTAACTAAAACAAGATAATGTTCGTCTTTTGCTTACCTTTTTGTTTCTCTATGGCTGAAAAAAAATCTGAAAAGAAAAATTTAAAGGGAACTGACCGTCCCTTCTTAAAACGACAACAAGTGAAAGGGCATACTGCAAAAATAAAAACAGTTAGGTTTATTTATTTATATTTTTTTTTTATTGGTTGAGCGCAAAAATTTTTTGGCTCACCTGCATTTCATTCATAATTTTGAAATTTAAATTCTTGTTACCTTCTTTCGTGGCAACAAGAAATAAATTGTGATTATTTTTGTTCAGGATGACTATCTCATCATCCTGAAACTTTTCAGCCATATGGGCTGGGAAAAAAAACTGAGTGCTTGGGAACTCTGCTAATAGCCGATTCCCAAAGCGTGTTTGAATTTTTTTTAATTTATCTATTTTATAATATTTATTTATTTCTATCTCTGATATATTTATAGTGTTCTTATTTATAAAAAAAGTGCTCGACATTTTATTCGCATTAAAGCGCTCCAAAATGCTGTCCACACTTTCTTCAGCCTTGCGCTTTTTCGATGATGGTAACTGCTGCTGTTGTTGTTGTTATTGTTGCTGCTGCTATTGTGTAGGGGTCGACAATTGTTGTTGTTGTTGATAATGATTTGGTGGTGGCTGCTTCAACCATTGCTGTTGTCGTGGCTGTTCTGGTGTAGAGAGCATATCACTGCCGAAAAACCCCTCCAGCACACTGTTTTTCAAATCCAACTGCTGCTGCTGCTGTTGTTGCTGCTGCTGCTGCTGTTGTCGCTGCTGCTGCTGCTGTTGTCGCTGCTGCTGCTGTACCATTTTCAGTGAATGTGGCTCCCTAAGCAGAATATTTTCTAAAATTGCAGCTCTCTCCATTTTTGCTAAGACTTCACAATGTACTGATAGATTTTGTCCAAAATCCTAACCTTTTTATATCCATTGAAACTTCTTATCTCAGTTGGGATAAATTTATGTTGTACAAACTTGCAAAGTTTAGATAGGAACGTTTTCTTTCCCATCCTAACTGTTGGAGTTGTAAACACAGCAGCCCCATCTAAAACTAAAAACGTCATATAACACATAGCATAAGTTATATTGTAAACACAGCAACCCCATCTAAAACTAAAAAACGTCATATAAATCATAGCATAAACATATAAACACACTGCACAAGCGATCGACTCTATAATCTCGAATAAGCATTTTCTAATGTTCGATGTATAACAAACATCCGGCTAAGTTCATAGACAATCGAACTGGTCATTTATGCAAGCAACGCACTTAAGCGAACCAAACGGCCACACGCGTGTTACGTCAATGCCTACAATGCATTCAAAGGCATTGACCGAACCCCGGAGCTCGCTACTTCCGCACAAAAGGTTTATTGCTTGATCGACAAAATTAAGTTCGATGCGCTTTGGCATATTTTTATTCTCTTTCGGCCGTAATTTCCGTCGTCCAAATTTCGTAATCGAAGTAATGAACCTTCTGTGCTGAGCTAGCTACTAAGTATTTTTAATTAGGTCATAAGAAATTTCATTGTCAAATAATAATAAAATAAAGATAGTCTTAAGACCGAACCGAAACACTACGGTTGTGTTTTATTCCATAACTGGCGCAGTCGGTTAACTTGTTATCAAAAGATATCTAAGTTCGAATCGCGAAGAATATATAACAAAAATAAGTTGGCTAGAAGTGAAGTGACTGAAAAGTGAAAAACGAATCATAAGCGCTTATAAAAAAAAAACAAAAAAAAAAAAAAAAAACAAAGAAGATTTAAACAATGGCAACCAGCTCAACACCGACAACAGAGGAAGCACTGAGGGCGCAGATATCAACCCTCACGGCGATAATCCAGGCACAGGAAGAAAGGATGCAGCAGTCAGACCCCCGTCCAGTAAGTTACCACTGCCAGTTCGGGATGAGCCCAGATAAAGTCCTGAATCAGTTCCGGCAACTTAAGCCCTATAATGGAATGGATGATTACAGTCTTGCATCCTTCTTCAAATCTGTGGAGGCAACACTACAGTTATGTGGCAATAATGAGGAGCTCTACAATTATGCTGTAAATATAGTTACAACTGAAAAAATATCAGGGAAAGCTGCAGTGTGCATTCGACTACTGGGACATCATGCTACATGGACAGCGGTGAAGGACCAATTGCGACAACATTTCCGACCAACGAGGACCTACTCGGAAGTCTTCAATTATTTGCGATATGTTAAGGTTAGTAATTTAAGAGAACTTTTTAATATATATAATAATGCCAATCTTGAGTTAAACGAAATTTACGACTATGATGAACTAAAGCCAGCTTTATATAATCCTAGTCGTATAGAAAGAGATCTCAAAGAGATCCTCTTAGAGAAAATAGATGGCATTATTAGATTACATATTGAACTAGATCATAGTATGATAGATATTTATAATAAATACTCAAAATTAAAGTTATTAGATGACGAGAGAACAATAGATATAAGGCACAAAAAAATTAACAGTAGAAATATAATACAGCAAAATAAAACTTTTCCTTGTAATTGGAATTATAATTCAACTCGATCAGGTAATAATATTCCTAGTAAGAACATGTCAAATGAAGGTGCACAACGACATTCACTACAAGATAACTTTCACACTCACTATGGAAACCCCAACCAAAGATTTTCGGGAGCCAGTCCCTCTGTTCGAAATCAATTTTCAAATGCAAACCAATGCAACTATTTTAACTTAGATCAACCACTCCATAGTACTAACAAACCAAGGGAATCCAATGAAAATTTTCAAATACCGCCTCAAAACAAGACCTACCGATAGTCAGGGTAACATTAGGAAACCAAACCATAAAATGTTTAATTGACACAGGATCAACAACTAGCATAATAAAGCCAAATATATTACGTAACTATAAGCAGGAAACATTACCCAAACCTAAGCACTATTTAACTCTTAATGGTCGAACTGTAATTACCGCAAGAATTAAAACTCCTGCCCCATCCGAATTTGGAAGTTCGGGTACTATAAATTGGAACGTTTTCAATATAAATAGTAAGGAGTATGACGCAATTTTAGGTCTAAACATTCTTGTCCCATATCAAGTCAATATTTATTTGAATCAGAAATGTGTTGAAATTAAAGGAAAACAATTCGAATTTATTACAAATAATTATCCCATTGACCCCAATAGTGTTTGCTCTCTAGAACCTATAGATCCTTTGTTAGATCACGTTAATGTCGATCACCTTAATGGAGAAGAAAAGATTGGAATTAAGAAACTACTTAGCGAATATAAGAATCTCTTTTATAAAGAAGGCGATAACTTAACATTCACTCACGAAATTACTCATGAGATTATTACTACAACAAGTAATCCAATATATTCTAAAATATATCGGTATCCAAGAGTACACGAAACAGAAATACAGCACCAAATAAACGAGATGCTACAGCAGGGCATTATAACGGAAAGCAACTCTCCCTACAATAGTCCGCTATGGGTTGTCCCAAAGAAGACTGACAAAAATGGAAATAAAAAATGGAGGATTGTTATCGACTATAGGAAGTTAAATGAAGTTACAGTAAGCGACAAATTCCCAGTACCTAATATTGACGCGATATTGGACAAATTGGGTAAATCGCATTATTTTTCTACTCTTGACTTAGCTAAAGGCTTTCACCAAATTTTAGTCAGGCCTGAGGACAGAAAGAAGACTGCATTTTCGACACCATTTGGCCATTTTGAATACGTGAGGATGCCATTCGGCTTAAAAAATGCACCCTCAACGTTCCAAAGGTTAATGAATTCTATTCTTAGAGAGTATATTAACCGGATTTGTGTTGTGTATTTAGATGATATACTCATTTTTAGCACATCACTCCAAGAACACTTAACTAATATTAGAAAAATTTTTGAAACACTTAAGAAAGCGGGACTCAAAATTCAGATTAACAAATGCAATTTCTTGGCTAAAGAAACGGAATATTTGGGGCACATACTTACTTCAGAAGGGGTAAAGCCTAACCCTGACAAAATTGTCGTCATCCGAAACCTTAAGCTTCCAAAAACCCAAAAACAAATTAAATCTTTTCTCGGGTTGACTGGTTACTATAGGAAATTCATCAAAGATTATGCCAAAATCGCATACCCAATGGTGAAATACTTGAAAAAAAATTCTAAAGTAAACGTTAATGATCCCAATTATATTTCCGCATTTGAGAAACTAAAAGACGTTATTACTGACTACCCAATATTAAAATATCCCGATTTTAAAAAACGCTTCAAATTAGTAACTGATGCAAGCAATTTTGCATTGGGTGCCGCCTTAATGCAAGATGGACACCCAGTTTCGTTTGCTTCTCGTACTCTTAACGATCACGAAAAGCATTATTCCACGATCGAAAAGGAACTGCTTGCAATAGTTTGGGGAGTTAAATACTTCAGGCCATATCTCTTTGGGAAAGAATTCGATTTGTGTACTGACCATCAACCAATACGCTGGTTACATACAAAGAATATAGGAAGAGATTTAAATCCACGACTCCAACGTTGGCTTGTACAGTTAGGAGAATACGAAGCTAAAATCGATTATGTAAGAGGCAAAGAAAATAAATTGGCTGATTTTCTAAGCAGAATTGATGCGAGTACTAACGAAATTAACCTGTTGGAAACAAATACATACGACCAGATCCCTATACTAGACACAATAGTGAATCGGTTCAAAACACAATTGATACTATGTGAAACAAAGGAAAGAGAATCTACAAATCTATTCAACAACAAAAGGATATTTATTGAAAAGAATGACATACCAAACAATATTGCTGATATCGTCCGAAGGCATGTCAGTAAGGGAAAAGTTGGAATTTATTCACAATTAAATAGTTTTATGTTCAATCAAGCACAGCGAAAATTGCTAGAGATATTCCCAGCTAATTCTGGTATAAGATTCGTTAAATGTTGCCACTTCGCAAAAGATCTAACTAATGAGGATGAAGCTATTAAACAAATTTCTCTCTACCACAAAGTAGAATCTGGACATTCTGGTATAATCGCTAACTATGAAGGTATGAAGCACAAAATCTTTTATCCAAAACTTAAGATTTTAATCAACAAAGTAATAAATAATTGTGACATTTGTACAGCTGCAAAATACGACAGAAACCCTATTAAAAAGAAATTCCAGTTAAGCGAAACACCTACTGATCTTAACCAAATAATTCATATAGATACTTATGTTAATTCTAAGCATTCATTCCTAAATTTCATAGATAAGTTTTCTAAACATGCGGTCAGCTTTTACCTTGAAGATAGAAACAGTAGGACCTTAATTGAAAAAATACGCCAATACATTTCCATCAAAGGAAAAATGACAAAAGTAGTTTGCGATAACGAGTTCAACAATGTCAATTTGAAGAACTTCTTTAAAGAAGAAAACATAGAGGTTCATTTTGTAAAACCAAACAGCCACACCGGAAACGGCGACGTCGAACGACTTAATAACACACTAACGGAGCGAATACGTGTTTTGAATTTAGAGAATAAGATACCAATTAAAGAACAAATGTTTAAAGCCGTAGAACTTTACAACCGTTCTTTTCACTCTTCTATCCAGACCACACCCCTTGAAGTTCAAAATAATAGAATTGATAAGAATATAATAAGCGATAGGTTAAATAATTACAAAAGAAAGGTCATTACCACTAGGAACAGGTCTCGAGAAGAATATAATGAAGTTCGCCAAGAAGGGTTCATAAAGAATTATACAAGTGTTAGACATAAGGAACAACCGAAGTTTAGAAAATACCCTTTGAGCAACGTTCACGAGTCAAATATTAAACGTCCCTTTAAATTTACAGGTGGTACTTCCTCATCTGTTACTACTGGCTCTGATACCCATGTCACTCCAAACCTTGCAAATTGAAAAAATCGATTCGCACCTCGGATACTCAGAGATAAATATTGGTAAAGTAGAAATAGTTTGTAACTATGACATAATTTTACATATAATAGACCCTGACGAAATACTAGATACACTCAAACAATTCACTAAAATTCTAGACCATATTGACATAGACAAGGACCGAAAAAACTTGTTAGTAGGAGAAGTAGAAAATATTAAGGGTAAAGTTTTAACCATAATCCCACATATGTAGGTATAAGAGGAGTCCCTTTAATTTCGTAGGCAGCGTCTTCAAATGGCTTTTTGGAACACTCGACGATGAGGATAAACAAAATATAGAAAAACATTTTTCGGTTACAGATGAAAATAACCATGAGATCATAAGAACCGTAAACCAACAGATTAAAATAAATGAAAATTATAACGAGAGCATTTCAAAATTGAAACAGACAATCGAAACAGATAGACAAAGAATTTTAGAAAAGTTTAACCAAATCGAAGGTCTCTCTGCAAGGCTTCACGCTGAAACCTTTTTCATCGAACAAATGTTTAAGCTTGGGGCTCTCAAGGAAAAGGTTGAAATCTTACAACAAAATATAGCTTCAGCAAGATTAGGTGTTCTACATCCTAACCTGCTAAGTTATGAAGAAATCGTAACCCACAATATTGATTTTAGGAAACTCTCAAATATTCGAACAGGCGTCGCTACTTTTAATAATAATAAAATAATTTTTGCCATTAAGCTACCAGCCAATTTTACGATCACTAATAAAAAAATGTTAATGCCCATGCCGAACAAGAACAACATTGAGATAGTTTCTGATTTCGAAATTATAGTTGAAATTATAGGAAAATAAATCCTTAAAGGAATTAAAAAAGAGTAAAAACTGCATTTTTCAACAAAATTGTCCCCTTAATACAAATGCTTTAGAGCAAATAATAGAAATCGATAGCACAACATTAATTTTAAAAAACATGAAAAATAAACGGTTTCAAAGCAATTGTGACGAAAGAAATTTTGCACTCAATGGAAATTATTTGTTTTCCTTTAACAATTGCACAATCTCATTTAATAATATACAATTTTCCAATACTGTATTCGAATATAAAGTTAGTTTTGTTATTCCAAATAAAAACCAAACGCTCCCTATTGAAAAAATACTGACATTTGACGACATAGTTCTGAAACAAGAAAGTAATATTAAAGCCATCGATGAATTAAATTTCCACAAAAGTTTAAATTATAGCTTCGTAAGTGTAACCATTCTTATATTGATTGTCATTATTGTAGTAATAAAAATAATACGCCAAAGACAAACTAGATTAAAATTACAGTTAAATACTAGTGTTAATGAGATTAAGGAAAATGGAATCATTCCTAACGACGTACATATTTGTTCTATCAATAAGATTAAAGAAAGCTATGGAATAAAATAGAATATAAGAACAAAAAAATATTTTTTTTCAAAACATAAGAAAATAATAACTAATATGTAAGTATATAGTGAGATCCGGGAGTATCTCACAGCTAGGGGGGGAAGTGTTACGTCAATGCCTACAATGCATTCAAAGGCATTGACCGAACCCCGGAGCTCGCTACTTCCGCACAAAAGGTTTATTGCTTGATCGACAAAATTAAGTTCGATGCGCTTTGGCATATTTTTATTCTCTTTCGGCCGTAATTTCCGTCGTCCAAATTTCGTAATCGAAGTAATGAACCTTCTGTGCTGAGCTAGCTACTAAGTATTTTTAATTAGGTCATAAGAAATTTCATTGTCAAATAATAATAAAATAAAGATAGTCTTAAGACCGAACCAAAACACTACGGTTGTGTTTTATTCCATAACTCGCGCGAGGTCATAACCAATCGAACCGATCACTTGTGCAAAAAAGCATCTTGAACGTCGAGTGGTAATTTATGCAAGCTACGCACTTAGGTGAACCAAATGAACGCACGAGCCAAATAAACAAATTCTGTAAAATCGGTATTATCAAGACACTCAATGGTAACACATTGCTTCCTAGTTCATATACATACTTACTTTATGGGTCATGGATAAATGAATGGGGGGAAATCAAAAATTATTTTTGTTTTAAGTTTATTTTATTTTGTAATGACCCCACGGTAAAGTGTGGTAGCTATTTTCTATACTATATCGCTTATCATCTAAAGCACTTAGAGTCACTTTTTGTTGCATAATACTATTCACAACATGTCCCTTAGACTTAATTAAATTCTGTAACATCTTAAATAAATAACATAAATTTCAATTTCAATAAAAAATCTTCAAAATGAATTTACTTTTTAACAACCGCTTTTTTTATGCCTTTTACCCTTTTAATTTTTTCCCTATTATTTACTTTTATTGAATACATTTTGGATCTTAAGCCTACGAAGTGTGATATTATATGTCAATTCATTTCATCCTTCATAAGACCTACAACTTTTTTATTTACTTGTGGAATTCCCCATGTATTTTCTTGATTATAGTCATTAGTATCAAACAGCGGATTGCAGTCTCTTTTAATTGTATCGTATATATTTGGGCAGCGTATCTCATAAATCAAACTATCCGTATCCGTATACATAACCGTACAATAATTATTGCCGAATTCTGGCTTCATATAATCATAATGATATTCGTATATTAGAGTCTTTGAAATATCTAAAAAAAAAATACAAAAGCCAATATAGATTGGTTTGACGAAGTTTACTTCAGATTTTGCAAGTTCAATTGCTACCAAATTTTCATTAAACACAGTACTATTTTTAAAAAAGGGGGATCCAATTAATGCCTTCCCTCCCATTTTGTAACTAACTTAACATTACTATATTTTCTGACATGTTCCATACACTTACCAAAAACTGCATTATTATATAATTTATATCTTTCAATATCGAATTTATTTGTTGCTTCAGATCTTAATTTAGTATTTAAATCTATATACGGCTTAAGCCATCCAGACTGATCAAATTCGAGAACTCTATGAATTTTTTTAATTTAAGTCCATGCAAAAGAGCTTGTTTTAAGTTCCTGCAATGAAGGATATATTTGACTTTGTTAGTTAGAGTGGCTAATAACTTTTTGTGCTTAGAGCCGGGCGGACATGATAGTTCTGGACAAAAGGGAATGTCACTATGAAGATCATGTAATTCTATAGGATAGTCCAAATCGACTTCAAAAATGTATCCTTTAGCTGAACTATCTGATAGGGAAGATATTTTGTCAACAGTGATATCATGAACGTTTTCAATGAATCTAAAATGTCCCGTCGGTAATAACTGACTCATTGCATAACCATACTGATTGTTTAGGTCCCAATACATGAGAAATTGTTTTTCTTTAGAAGCATCAAAATTATCCAAATACTTATTATTAGCTTCTGAATATCTTTTTTAGCATTGACTTAATCCTCCCTCTTTCAATAAACATAATCATATCTATATCAGCAAGAAGCTCGAACTCAATTCTCATATAATAGAGCATGGCATCCCATGTGTAACCTGGTAGGGTATAATAATGAGCTGGATCTAATTTATGGGTTTTAATAGAATTATACCGAAATTGTTCAAAGATATCAGCCAATAAAAGAACATCTGTTTTCAAATATAAATTTGAATATTCTTCTATTGTTCTAATATTTAGATTATTCCAAACTTGTTGGGCATGGAAATAATCTTCATCACTTATGGCTGCATTATTTAATTTGTTAAAAAAGAAATGTTTTTCAGGCAAGGATTTTTCAGAAAATTTCTCAAAACTATCTAAATAATCATAGGGATATACACCCTTCCGTTTTAATAGGTCCATTTGAAACCGCGTTAAACCTTGGAATTCAGACTCAAGTATTGGGAAAGTACTTAATAGGGATGATAATAGGTGTATTTTATTATGCCACATGATCCACTCAGGATCAATGAATAGCCAGCTTGACATTTCGCCTTCTTCAGTCCTCTCAAAGATCTGACATTTGAAAACAAAATAAACAAACAAATTGAAAATGAAAGCAGCTGCTATTGAGGTAAATTGCGTTTATTTGTTGAATTTAAATAGTTAATATTTGTATTATAGTGGTTACAGAAAAGTGACACGGACAGTGAAGAAAGCAGCACATCTGAATATTCATTGCTGCATGAAGAAGCAACAGATTTCTCGGCCGAAATTTAAATTAATATATATGTTTACCTTTTTTGCCCACCTGCTCCATTTCCACTTCACAATAAAAACAATCTTTGAAATTTAAGTGTGGAATTGCCATATCAAAGAAAATGTTTCTTTTCATACAAATTTGATACGACCGATTTAAATGCTAATGATAATATTTTTTATCGATATACACCAATTGGTGGTGATATTTCCCCAATAGACTCAAGAGTTTTAGACATGTAGGATAATACACATATTATAGCATTATGAGTACAATTACTCGATACGGAAGCGAAAACTGTTTAACCAAATCCTGGCCACAATTTTATAAATATGTTCATCAGGCAATGATTCTCTTAATTTGAATGCGAAACCAGTGGGAAATGGTGTAAACTCACTTCCACTCAAACTCGGATCTTGAAATTGATCCAGATCAAGAGCTGGATCACGTGTTGTTATTGTAATACATTATTATGATCCGGATAAGATCTGGATGGCATAATAAAAAACACCTAATGAATCTAAACTGCTTCCTAAAAACCTAAAGGAGTCAATAAATCTCATATTAATTTTCGATTTGAATAACTTCTTTGAAAATGATATGTATTTCTCTTTATTTATTGGTAACACATTCACCGCACCATCACCAATTCTATAAATCTCTTTGATTATGAAATGTGAATCATATCCACTAATATTATGGAAAATTTTAGGTATAGTAAATTAATCTTTATAATTCAAATTGCAAATTGAATGTGCGGCACCTCGGTATGTGCCAGTTAAGTGACAATGATCACGCACCTTGACATCATTCAATGTGAAATCTTTTTCACAAATAAAACACTTTTGTGCAGATTGAAAACTCAACTGCTGTTCAGTGGAAAGTGTTCCTAATGGCATTTGAAAGTAATGGTCTGAATCTAATAGAAATGCTAATGTTTTAAGCTCATTCATAAACCAAACTATACAATTTGGACCATGATATGAAGCATATGTTGTATAATTGGATTCGAATGAACTTTTAACATAATATCCAATAGAGCATGGAATATGCTCTTGATACGTATTACCATTCTCTACTTTCTTTAAAATGCATTCTAAATCTGCTTATATTACAAGAGGTACCATTAATTTATTTCTAAAGTTTTTAAAACTTATCATCTTCTTATCTGCTTCAGGTAATCTTATTTTACAATTATTTTGGATTATGCAATCCTCCATATGTTTATTTAGTTTTTCGTTAGAATAAAAATATGAAAGACATCTATTACAAAAAAATAATTTATGATTATTTTTGGTTAATTCAGTTTGAAGAAGCGCCGAAATGTTCTTTATCCAAATGTAGTGCTGATTTAAAACAACATGATCAGACGATTTTTCTTGTAGCAGTATTTAATCAATATGTTTTCTCTCTTTACATACGTATTTAGAAAGTTTCAGAGAATATACAGGGTGTCCCACGAGCAGTGTGCCAAAAAACTAGAGCATGTAGGTCTGGACAAGACAAGAAAAAAATCGTATGCGAGGGGGGGTCTACCCCCCCCCCCCCCGTTTTGCCGGAGGGGCAATTTTCTAAAATATTGACTTTATTTGGAAAAAAAAAATATTAAAAATTAACAGTTACATCCACAATACCGTGATATACTTTTTTGTAAAGCCAGAAACCTCTTCTTTCATCCTGTTTTTAAACAAAGCTGTTTTAAGGAATAGTTTTTGAGAAATTAATTTTCAAACTCAAAATTTTGAAGAAAAAAAATGAAAAAAAAAAACAAATTTCGAACTATTTTTTTTTCAAAATTGTATGTAATTAAGTACTAATTTTTTTTCAAAAATTCAATTCTCTTATTAGTTTTTAGTTAAAAACAGAAAACCGGATGCAAAAATGTCTTGTTGTTGCTGAGAAATTAAAAAAAAACCCGAACCATTTTTTTCTAGAAAAAACATTTTTTTGGTTTTAACGCGGCTGGACTTGTAGGCAAATTAATATATAAAACATTGACCTCTTTTTTATTATTTTTAAAAAGTTCGCAGTTTTATGAGGATACAATAAAGTGACACAGTATTGGAATAACCCTGGATTAATCCTTTTTTTTATTGATAACGCCTGAAAACTGACCTGCCAATTTCGTCTGGGTCCGCCCGCCGCCGATGGGTTCTACCCGGTAGGACCTTAAGACAATAAAACCGCAATTTTTCTTTATTGAAAAACAAAATATTTGCAACCCAAATGTAAATAAAAGGCATCGCATTTTTAATAAAAACCATTTCCAAATTGGATGTTAACTCATCAACACATTACGATGTCCAATTTGGCTAAACGGGGGGGAATAGACCCCCCTCCCATACGATTTTTTTCTTATCTTGACCATACCTACACGCTTTAGCTTTTTGGCACACTGCTCGTGGGACACCCTGTATATTAAGTTTTTTATCACGTTGTTCTTCATGCATTGTAAAAATATTTATCGAAATGTTATTGTTTTTTTTTCAAATAATAGGTACAATTTGATCTAAAGACATTGGAAAGGTTATTCCCTTTAAATTTAGTACATTCTTATAATGTGGATAACTTGATAATCTATCAGCATGTACTCTACTTGGAAATAAAGCAGATACTACTGCCCATGCAAAGCATGCATTGTCATTATTTTTAACATTAATGCATGCTCTCCTATATGCAATACTTAACGGGGTTTTAATATAGGAACTACCTTGCATTGGTATATATTTACTTATATTAAACACAATATTTATAATGGATGCCAATGCCCACCCACTATCTTTTTCTTGAAACTCATCAAATTTGTTTAGTAATTGGCTTTCCAAATTTTCGAATACAATATTTTATATGATATTTTTATCACTTAAACTAATACATACATTTTTCGTACTTATAAATTTCATCTCCTATCTAATCTCCTCATTATCATCATATTTCCGGAACTCACCACAGAAAACAGCATTAATTTTTTATGTTGATGTACTCGTTGATTATCTCCTGCAGTTAATTGATAATTATGCAATCCCTCAGAAAAGCTTAGGATCGGCGTGTTTTAAATTGGTTATAACACCCGATCTGATCCTTTTTTTAAACGCCGAATTCGGGAGATCTTCCCACTTTAATATCTCCTCACTTGATTTAGGAACAAAGAGTTTTTTGTACGATGATAATGTACCGAGTGCTGATGTAAGATAATACTTTTACTTTTTACTTTTTTTACTTTTTTAAATTTGCTTCAATGTTCGCGGCAATCACTAATTCTCCGCAAAAGGAAACTTAATAAATGTGATTGTTGTTTTTCAATCACTCCTTTAATTTGAGGATCCATATTATTTGTTATTACAGTGAAGTATATATGTATATACATACATATATATATAATATATATACATATATTATTTATATTAAAAATGCAACAAGTGTCAATGACCCCGTACACAGATTTTTATTTTTTTGTTCGTAGCAACACACACCAGATTAGTCAGACGCAGATCAGAATAGCTTAACAGATCTTGAAACTGTATCCAGTGCTTATAAACTCGTTCGTACATAGATAAGAAACCGAAAAACGAACTTTTAAACTCAAAACTACTTATGACTGACCTTGAAATCACATAGCAACACACACCAAATTAGTAATCCCCCTCAACCGACCATGAAGCTCCCAACACATGAACGGCCTTCCAGTCAGATTAGCAACCAAAAAAAAAAAAAGGCCTTTGAAATACCCACCCCAAGCCACACACACACACGCACACCACCTTCAAGTCAAACGACCTTGAACACGACCTCGAACATGACTTTCAAGTCAAACGACCTTTAACACGACCTTCAAGTCAAACGGCCTTGAAGTCAAACGACCTTCAAGTCAAACGACCTTCAAGTCAAACGACCTTCAAGTCAAACGCCCTTGAAGTCAAACGACCTTGAAGTCAAAAACGACCTTGAATAGTGATGACTCATTTGTGACGCATTTCCTGGTCTGTAACCGGCATAGCCCTACTACTGATCTACGGGTCGTGATGCGAGAAAACTCATATGATTAAATGTGGACTTAGGTCGGAACACCTCGGTTTGACCCTGAACATTCTACGTGTTCTTCGTTACTGTCGGAAGTATCGCGGGTATACGACCCTCTCGGTTTTCTCGCTCCATCGGTTTTATTGTTCAAGGTTTTATTCTAAGAGATATGGTCTTCTGAGTTAGATCTTCATTGGGACGATCTATTACCCGCTCCTTTGTCGTTACGGTGAACTAGTTATTGTAGAGAACTTCACATTTTCAAGCAACAGACGTAGCTCCGCTAAAGCTGATTTCCATTCCCCGACTCGAGCTCTATGATTCGCTGCCGCTTGCTCGGCTATTCCAACGGTAACTTCCGCTTGGTTTTTAAAATCTACTAACATTTTTGCATGGTGCGATTCTGAAGTTGTTCTCCATTAGCTGTCTCCACCACCACGTCACTGGGCCACCTTTATGGCAAATCGTACTGCTGCTATTCTGGAAGCACTGCATCGCCATGTCTGGCGACATGTCGCTTCTGAACAAAACCCTGGTGATTGTGCCTCAGATGGTCTTACTCCTGCGTGTTTTATCTCATTTGACATGTGGTGGAAAGGTCCATCCTTCCACGCAAACTCAAGAGGACTCGAAAACATTAAAGAAAAGCCGCCATAAGCCCAGGTGTTGATTGCATTGATGAACTTTTCTGAATCTCCTTACCGGAAAATTGTCCTCTTGGCCTCGGGTGGAAACGGGTGGTGGCTTACTCTTGGTTTCCCCACAAACGACGAGCGCGATCCCAGTGGCACTTACAATGTCACAATGGCACAATGGAGTCACTCCTCAATGAGGAAAGACTCCAAGGATGCAACAATGTACACCCCAAAAATATGCATTCAAGAGAAGGTAAAGGCCCAAAATATGCCACATGCTTCATTTATACGTATGTACATGCATGTACATACATAAATGTTAACGACCTGATGCATAGCTGTGATACATAGCTTATGTGACATAAGCAAAGTGCACAGGTGATCGATACATAAACGCGACCGAGATTAGCAGCTTTAATTTAAAAAACCGAATAAAAAATTAACTTTCAATATTTCGTCTAAAAGCGGCCGTCTTTGTTGAGATGCCTTTAAGAACTGATTTTGGGGTGAAGTGCGTTGCTTGCACAAACGACCGCTCGACGTTAAAGATGCTTTGCTTGAACAAGTGGTCGATTCGATTGGTTTGCATTAGTAATAGGTTTATGATCTTTTCCGAACGTTCATTATACACTGGATATACGCTTATTTGGATCGATCGATCGCTCGTGCATTACTATGCAATGTAATAAACTAATGCTCGTGCATTAGTATTTATATGAGTTTTAAATCATATCTTTGGATTGGATTGCTGTGGTCACAACTATTCCAATTAGTCGGTGGGTGCAACCGAAATTTGTAACATTCGGAAGAAAAGAATCAAATTGTGCAGACGAATGGTGACTTCAACAAATCCAAAAAAATTAGAAACTGTTTTTTTTTTTTCTTTTAATATTTGTTTCCTGCCAACACCCGTTCGCCCGAAACATTGTCGGCTCACCTGACCGACCACCAGAATTTGCCTCGGGGCTCAACTGGCCCGGAACATTAGTCATTCGAGAATAACCAGTAGCGGTACAACCAACAGCAGCGGTACAACCAACAGCAGCGGTACAACCAACAGCAGCGGTACAACCAACAGCAGCGGTACAACCATCAGCAGCGGTACAACCATCAGCAGCGGTACAACCAACAGCAGCGGTACAACCAACAGCAGCGGTACAACCAACAGCAGCGGTACAACCAACAGCAGCGGTACAACCAACAGCAGCGGTACAACCAACAGCAGCGGTACAACCAACCGCAATCAACGACCAACACTTGAAATCAAAAGAAACAACATTTCGCACACAATTGGAAAGAGGCTGAGTAAAATTTATTTATCAAATTAAATCATCCGTGTCAATATATTAATACATACATACATTGAATTAAGACAGTTAACCCAGATATATATAATACATACTTACATATATACAATCATAAATATTAAAGTTGATATTTTATATGAATTTTAAATTAGGCTGACAGTACTGATTTTATACATATTATATTAGACACATTACGTCGAAACCAGCAAAATCAATTGCACTAACTCTTAAAGAAATAGAAAGTGATTAAGAAGAATTTCAAATATACCCCGCGTCACGTGTTTAAACGCGCAAAAGGAAGAACATGCCTCCATCGTAAGCAGTTTGGCTGATTCCTTGAAAGAGAAATATTTATTAGACGAGATTTATACAAAAATAATAAAAACATATTTTACATTTGTTGGCCTATTGCACGATGCCATCGACAAAGTTAACGAACAAAATCAACTGTTAGACTTGTCGCGATCAAATCAAGCAAAATAATCAGCGGCTGCAAATATTCGTCTTCCGCGAATCCACATTAGGCCATTCTCCGGGAAGTTTGAGGAGTGGTGTTAGAGCAGCAACTTGTTTCAAAATTTAATTGATCGGAATGACGATTTATCAGATGTTCAAAAATTGCATTACTTAAAAGACATCGTAACAGGCAGCACGTCTAATCTAGCAACTCCCAGTCTATGGAAAAGATTGCTCCTCAGAGAAATTCTGTTTGATAGATATGAAAATAAAAGAAAGCTGGTTAATACACAACTTCGCAATTTATTAGAACAAGGTAAACTCACCCACGAATCCGCTGCGTCGTTAAAGGCCTTGAATGATACGATAATCGAGTGCATCCATGCTCTCTCTCTCATAGGGATGGCAGTCGACACTTGGGAAGAATTGTCATTTATCTCTTGTACGGTAAACTGTCTCCACATACATAGAAGGATTGGGACGGTACATTAGGCAATTCAGAGGTACTGCCAGAAATTAAGTCTTTCTTCGCATTCATTGAAGGTCACTTCAATTCCTTAAAGAATAATACCGAAGCAAATCAGCATCTGTCGGCAACCTTTTCCCGAAAGGCTAATGCTTTTCATCTAAATTCGACAGTAAGCAATACCTTTGTCGCCTTTGCAAAGGATCCCATTGCATTCAGCTATGCAAACGATTCCTCCAGATGGATCAAATTACAACAGCGCTAACCCATTCTTCAAATGTGATTTAAAGCACCAAACCTTATTGCATGTAGACCAGAGCCGCAACAATGGTTCTTCAATCAAACGAGATAATCAATACAAACTTCAACCAGCTAAATTCAAGGTCTTGCTCGCAGCCGCATTAGTCAGGGCTGACACTACCAATGGGTCTTATTACCAACTACAAGCATTAGTAGACCCAGATTCTGAGGCAACATCCATTACAGAACGGGCCACACCACTATTGAAATTAAAAAGGAACAGGTTGACAGCCAACGTGACAACTGCCAAACACTTATTAGAACATCAAAATACTAAACACAATTTACTATAAAATAACAAACAAATTCGACATTTTCTAATAGGGTCAGAGCATTTGTACTCCAGCAACTTTCGTACTGTTACATCGTACTCCAGCAACTTTGAATTTTGAGTACTGATTAAACTTAAAGAATAAAAGCACTGGTAATTTGTTAGCTGAGTTTGCAAATTGCATTAATGAAAGCCTCAATAAAAGCCACCATATTCTAGTGATGTATATGGACTTCAGTAAAGCTTTCGATACGCTAAACCACACAAAACTTTAAGAATCACTTGGTCATCTTGGCATCCGTGGAGTGATGGCAAATTGGCTAACTATTTACAAAAACGGCTTTTTAGTGTAAAAGTCAAGGGCAGTTACAGTATAATGAAAAAGGTTGAATATGGAGTGCCCCAAGGATCCAAATTAGGTCCGATTTTGTTTATACTGTACACTAATGAGCTCCTTAATGTATTTAAAAAAAGTATACCTTTTGCTTTTGCTGACGACACTGCAATAGTGGTTCGCCATAGGTCGTTACAAACAGCTACAAAAATATTGCAGGAGGAGTTCAACAATGCTGTTAAGTGGTGTCACGACTATGGACTGGTCATAAATGTGTCTAAAACCAAGATGATGCACATCCGTAACCCGCAAAATCGAGTTACTCAACAAAAGATACAGTACAGAAACGAAGCATGTCCTTCGACACATAGTCAGCTAATTGAAATAGTAGAATCCTACAAATATCTTGGTGTGACAATAGACAGTCATTTCATCTGGAGCCTACATATTAAAAATATCCGTTCCAACTCATCAACAACAGAGATACTCAAACTGGAAGACAAGACGCCAGTACAACATATATACAAAATGACCTCATACTTGACTACTATGACGACACGCGGTTCAAGAAGCCTATCTCACACGAGCTCGGAACAAGAAGACGTACACAGGGCCTGTTTCACATCCCAAGAAACTACAACATCTACGGTAAGAGGCAGTTAGCGTACAGTGTACCAACAGCTCTAAATGAATTACCAGAACCCTTAAAAAATATTAGAAATTCTAAATATACATAGGAAGAAATGCATTAAAAACTTCTTTCAATCGTTATAATGATTTTTTAACAATAATTGATTCTGATAAATATAATAATATTGTTAACCAAATATAAATAAATAAATTGTTGTGTAAGTTTGTCAAAGTATCTACATCATAACTGAAATAATTGAAGTCAAATTATCATTTGAATTTAAAATTAGCTCAATAAAAAATGAATGTTATTTGCAATGTAATCTTCTGCAGAAAAGCCTAAAAGGCTTCGCGTGTCTTTGTACCACTTTAAGCGCCTTGTGATCTCCGGGAGATACTCAGAGTGCCAACGCCTTGTAAATTCTCTCATCAAATGCTGCACTCGTCGACTATACAGCCTACTCATCATGTCCCGAGAAAACTCCAGGTGCTGTAACTTCTCGGTCCCCGTCGCCGAAAAGAATTGTATTCGGCGTGAGAGACATTGGATCCTCTGGGTCGACGGATATGTGAGTCAGCGGCCGCTTGTTGATCTAACCTTGAGCCTCCATTAGCACGGTCAGAAGAACGTCTTCTCGAGGGGTCACTCCTCTTAAAATAAAATCCACGCTGGACTTGATGAACTTGATAAGCCTCTCCCATGCTCCACCCATACATGGTGAATACGCTGGGGTAAAACGCCAAACTACGCCCTCGTATTTTGCGCAGTATTCATTCAAAGCGCCCTCCATCTCCTTTATGTCCCGTTCTAAACGATTCTTTGTTCCGACGAAGTTGAGACCATTGTCACTATAAATGAACTTGGTGACGACACGGATGATGAGAAATCGACTCAGATCATTGAGCACCTCAATGTGCACGGCCCGAAAACTTAAACAAGTAAATAAATCCCATATCACTTTGCCTTATTTGACGTTCATAGGCCCAAAGCAGTCCACTTCAACGTGGGCAAAGGGTCTCGTGTCAAAGGCTAACCGGCCCATCAGTGGCATAACTGGGCTCGCCTTGAGCCTCTTAAACATACAGCATCTTGATTTGACTCGCGCTACTGCTCCACGGATGCTTATAATCCAAGCCCTCTTCTTGATGTCCGAAATCGTCGTTGCCGTTCCCGCATGTAGATTCGACTCATGATGATCATGATCATGATGAGCAAATCTACTAAGGGATGGGTTTTGGGTAAGATGGCTGGATTACGTGCGGCGTAGGAAGTATTCGCCTTCTGCACCCTCGAACTCAACCGCAATGTGCCCTCCTCATCCATAAACGGCGACAAACTCAATAAGGGACTCCTGGGGTTTAAACCTCGTTTGGCACGCATACAGGTAACTTCAGCCGGAAATGCTTTTTGTTGGATCTTCCTAAACAACCAGTTCTCAGCGCGAATAATTTCTGACGGTGTTGCGAAGACCTCCTTTTCGGTTACCTTTCTTCTAAAATGTCCTTAAAACGAAGTAGCAAAGCCAGCACTCTGACCGCCGAAAACCATCTTGAACGGCCGCAAGTCATCGAAAATCCCGTAGGAAATGTCCCGCTGGTGCATGTTCACAGAGAATTTAGGATTCCAGCTTTGTCCAGACTTTAGGGGCAATCTGCTTGGGAACGCTTCAAAAATGCAGGTCCTTCAAACCATCTCCTGCTGTCAAGGCTCACTGACAGCTCACACCATCTAGTTCCGTTGTCGGCAACATTATTCGCAGTCCCAACAAACCACCATTGATTCGGATCAGTAGTTTCCAAAATCTCACCAACACGAACTGCACGAAGGATGAAAACTTAAACTTGAACGAATTGATCCACGAGAGAACTGTCTTAGAGTCGGACAGGAAAATCACCTCCACACGGTGGATTGCGTGGGATTTTTTAACTGTTTCTGCAACCCGCACACCCAGCACAGCGGCCTGCAACTATAAGCGGGGCACCGACAACTTCTTAACTGGTGCCACCTTAGCTTTTGCCATGGCGAGCGCTATCTCCACTTTCCCTTCTTGCTCGAAACGCCAATACGTTACAGCAGCCAAGGCTTTCTCAAAGGCGTCAACAAAAACGACCAAACTCACCCTACAGAAATCAGGGCTTCTAGACGTGTACCTCTTCAATCTGCCTCAAACACTTCATGAACTCCAGCCACTGACATCTCAACACACCGGGTATTGGCTCATCCAATCGTAGCCGTCACGCCACACCTCCTGCAAAATAACCCGGCCCCGAATGATGAAACAGGAAATTAGGCCAAGAGGGTCAAAAATGCTCATGATAGTCCTTAGAATCTCTCGTTTTAAAATTTCAGCTCCCGGCTGCGCCATATTCTTCAAGCTTTCGTCGTCAGTCAGTTTATAAATCAGATAATCCGATGAGGGATGCCAGATCATTCCCAATACCTTGGTCACGTAACTTTCAGAATCGTTGGGATCAATGCTGACCAAGCCTGTCTTATTCGCTTCCGGTATCTGATCTAAAAACGCTCGACTGTTCGACTGAAATCCCACCAGGTCGAAATTCATTGATCTGCAGATTCTAATGGCGTCTTTACTGACAGCCACCACTCTTTCAACCCTGTCGTGGCTATTGAAGTAGTCGTCTACATACGTGCGGTTGACTAGCCCATCCACCGCCTCAGAGCACTGTTCTCGGAAGAGATTAGCGTGATAATTTTTGACGAATTGTGCCGAAGCGGGAGAACAACGAGGCCCAAATATCATCACCTGCATGATGTAAACTGAGGGTTTTTGAGAAGTATCACCATCTCTCCAGAGAATCCGCTGGCACTGTTGATCTGCTTCGCTGATCCTTATCCGATGGAACATCTCTCGAACGTCTGCATTTACAGCAATTTGTGGCTCGCGAAACTTGAACAGTCCAGCGTGAAGAGGTACCAAGTTATCTGGACCCTTCAGCAACGTCCCTTGGCTTTGGGGGAACCTTGTTCTTGTTCAAGACGATAAATGTCGGTGCATACCAAACTCATACTTACCCCTTCGCTCTTCGGGCGCCTTGTCGGGGCGGAGGGGCTTAAGAGGTCAATGACCTCGAACTAAGACCCGGAGAACCGAGTTTATTATGGATGAATGGACAACCTAATGGATGGTATTACTCCAGGTGGCACCCGCAATAGCGGAAATCCACCCGCGATCTTCCTGATCGCGGCCGGGGCAAGGATTCTGGAGGCCCCACCACTCATTCAAAACTCTCCGGCAGCCCGGAACGACACCGACTCCTGCGGCTCACTGTCCGACCACCTGGTTCGACTGAGCATGAAAGGTGCAACCAACGGAGGCGACACCGACGATGGCGCGGCACGGGAAACCGCTAAGGTCGAACGAGCCCCAGAATTGGGACGTACTGTAGATTGCACTGCTAATTGTCGGCGGCTAGTAAAGGCTGCTGCAGGAGGCACAAGCATGCCAGCACTTTCGGCATGCGCCTCAAACACTCCTTCTCTTATTGGTGACGGTCAAATCCCCAATAAGAGCGTGCCAGGTTCCAAAACTGACGGAGCTGGAGGTGTTCAGGGTCGTGTTATGGCCGGCGCCACCGTCGAAAAAGGCGATGATGCTGACAGACAGACTCTGATCGCAGAAGGCGAAGCGGTCTCGGAACACAACAAACCTCAAACTGGCAGAGCTGTTCCAAAGCGGCGTCGGAAGGGAGCAGGAGCTTGAACCGAAAAAGGTAAGAGCGCCCGCAAACGGAAGACGGCCGCCGGGGACAACCATGCTGGGGAGAGAGAACGTGATGTCTCCTCGTTTGACGTAGCGGCGGGAAATCAGAGTCCGAGGGTTGATGCGGCGACTAACAAAGATCAAAGCAAAAATCTGAAGACGGAGAGGACCACAGACTGCTCGTCGGAGGCGGGCACTTCACACAAATCTGTGATTTTCATTCAGATTAACGTACAGCATTGCAAGACGGCTACTGCTTTTCTCAATAGCAGAATTGCCTGCAGTAGTACAAATCATCACATTGTATCCATTCAGGAACCATGAGTGTGGAATAAACGCCTGTGTGGTTTTGGTAGTATAGGTTTTTTTTTTTCGAGGAAGGTTAAATCTTAAAAAAGATACTGATGATCCGAGTAATCAGTATGCCGGGTTTTTACCGACTAAAACCGCCTCCCACATGATTGCAATCTAGTCACAATTTTAAGCTGATATATGGTATTTTTCGTTCCAAAAGTTCCGCCCATTAGCGTCTTTTGACAGATGATGTGATGTACTACATTTGCATTTCTTAGTATGGATGGTTCTTTTATCTATACCAATTCGAATGGCTTTGTCCTTTTGAGCCTTCTCACGATGTTTGCGTTGTCTAAGAGTTGTACTATCTCAGTGTTTGGGTGTACGTGTAGTCTTAATTCGTGCCTTTGTGCATTTTTTTTAATGTCATCCGCGACGAATTCCACTCCCAGGTCCCTGTGAAGATCTTTGTTTCTTATGTACCATGGTGCGTTTACGATATTTCTTAACACTTTGTTTTGAAATTTTTGAATGATTTCTACATTGCTCTTTTTGGTACAACCCCATAGTTGACTACCATATGTCCATATTGGCTTTATTGACTGCTTGTATAATAAGAGCTTGTTATACACTGATAGTGGTGATCTCTTTCCTATCAGCCAATATATTTTCCTGTATTTTATTTCTAATTCCTCCTTTTTCTTTTTGACGTGCTCTTTCTAACTTAGTTTAGCATCCAATGTCATTCCAAGATATTTTGCTGTGTTCGCAAACGGTACTACTTTTTGGTTGATAGTAATCGGGATATGTGCTATTGCTTTGTTAGTAAAGTTCACGTGAACTGATTTACTCTCGTTAAGCTTGATTCGCCATTTTACTGTCCAATTAAAAATTTTGTTTATAGCTGTTTGCAGCTTCTGAGTTGATTCTGCGTTATCCTTTCCCACCGCAAGGATTGCTGTATCATCGGCAAAAGTAGCCAATGTGCAATGTGCTAGTTCGGGGATATCGCATGTATATAGAAGATACAGGATCGGGCTCAGTACACTGCCTTGTGGGACTCCTGCTTTAATTACCTTTAGTTCGGAGTACGATTCTTCCTGCTATATTCTAAAATATCTTCCGCTTAGGTATGATTCTAAGAATGCAGAGTATTGTTTTGGCAGGATACATCTAAGATTGTAGTTAAGGCCTGCATGCCAAACTTTATCAAATTATCAAATGCTTGCGCTACATCTAGAAACACTGCAGAACATATCTTTTTTTCTTCTAGCGCTTTTTCTATAATGTTGATTATTCGGTGAACTTGATCATTTGTTGAATGATGTCTCCTAAATCCGAAGTGATAATTTGGGATGAGGTTTTTGCGGATAATAACACTATTAAGACGTTTGACAAATATTTTTTCGAATAATTTAGATATGACTGGTAATATTGAGATTGGCCTGTAAGATGTCACTTCGTTTGGTGGCTTTCCAGGCTTGGGGATCATTGTTACAGCTTTCCTTGGTAGTTGTTTCAATATCTCGCCGGTTATAAGATCATAGCCAGGGCATTTTTTCGGATTGATGTTGTTTCTGATTTAAATTTTTAATTCGCTTGGGTCGTAGGTCTTATTTCTTCGCTTTCTTCTTCGATTGTTTCCACATGAGTCCATATTTCTTGTTCGCCATTTGGTTGAAAAACATTTTCTAAGTATTCTGCAAATATTCTGCATTTATGGTCGTTACTTCTAGCCCAATTTCCTTCCCTTGTTTTGATGGGTGGTATCGACATAATTAGTCCTTTGATGTTCTTCATTGCTTTCCAAAGCGAATAATCGGTTGCTTTTTCGTTGGTTAGTCTTCGAAGATAATTATTGATTGAGTCTTCTTTTAGTGCTCTTATTTCTCTTCTTAGCTGTTGGGTAAGGTTGTTCATTTTTGTTTTGTCTTGAGGGGCTCTAGTCCGTTGCCATATTTTTCTCGCTCTTCTTCTATTTGAAATAAGTTCTCTGATTTTTACAGGGTACGTGTTTCCTTTAAATTTCCTTCTTGTTTATTAGGCGTGTTTATCCAAGCTGATTGTTGAATATCATTAACAAGCTTGTTCACTTCTCTATCTAGTTGTTCAGTATTGTACATTGGTACACTTAGTTCAATCCTGTCTTCCAAGGTCTTCTTGAAACTTTCCCAATCGGTGCGTTTGTTTGCTAATGTTGGTTTGCTTTGTTTCTCAATTGCACTCTCACTTAACGTCAGTAGTATTGGAGAATGATCAGAGTTTAGGTCGTTGAACTCGTCTATTTCAAGGCAGCTTGCGGATATATTTTTAATTAGATAAAAATCTATTAGATCAGGTATTTTATTTCTATCAGTGGGCCAGTATGTCGGTTTTCCGGTTGACATGATTTGTCATTTCTTATTATAACTGCGCTTCCTCCTTTAGCCGAATTTTCGGGATGGGCAGTATGAAAAATATTAAAGTTTCTAAATTTTATGAAGGATTGGTCAGTTAAGTGAGTTTCTGATATAAGACACACATCAATCTTCTCTATATCAAGGACTGCTTGCCAATCTTGTTGTTGCAGTAGCCCGTTGGCGTTCCAAGTTAATATTCTAAGGTTACTGTCCATTTTTTGGTTTATTTTTTGGTTTAATCGTTGCTCCTTCATTGCATATTCTGCACTCCAATACTGACATTCGCTTATCTAAGGAGTTCATCTTATCGACTATAAGTTGCAATGTCTGCCGAAGATCATCCTTTACATCTATCTTTTGGTGTGTTTGAGGTTGCTTAGGTTGGTTTACAGCATTTGCTGTTACTTGAGCGTACGACTTCACATACCACTTTCTTCCTTTTTGGTGCTTTTATTTGTATGATTAGTTATTGTATCATTAACTGCTGGTGTGTTTTCTGGTTTCATGTCTTCCGTAATAATTTCTTTCTGGACCGTACTGCGGCTCCTGTTTTTCATATGACTGTTTTTGATTTTTTGCAGTTCAATCGCAACGCTGCATCCTCGGTAATTAGCTGGATGATTTTCACCACAGTGTACACATTTAGGCTGATCACCTGCACATTTCACACATCTAGGTGAACTGTTGCAATACCTTTGCGTGTGCCCATAGGCCTGGCATCGTTTGCACTGAGGTATAAGCTGCGATCGTTTTAGAGGTTGTATGTTAACCTCACAGCCAAGAATACTTTTATTTGATAGATTTTTTTAATTTCTTCATCTGCATCAAATGTTAAAGTGAACATGTTAAGTGGTTCTTTGCTTTTCCATTTGAGCTTGATTGCAGCGTCTATTGCCTTAAAACCTTTTGATTTTAAGTCATTTACTATTTTTTCCGATTTGCATGTATGGTGTAGATTTATTGCCATTACTCTAATTGGACGAGTTTGTTTATTTTCATAGGAATACCAAGCATATTTAGCTTCGCTCAGTATCTTTGTAACCTTTCCATAAGTTTGGCTGTCTTCTACATTTAATTTTATACTATTTTTTTTAATGATCTTTAGGCCGAATTTTGTTCCTGTCACTGATTCAATTTTTTCCGAGAGACCATCAAAGCTTTTTATTTCCTCAATAATAATAGGAGGTGGGGCTGGTATTTTCCTTTGTTTTTCTTCGATTACTACCGATGTAGCTTCTTTTAGTTGGGGTGGGGTAGCGGTGGTGTTTAACTTTCTTTTTTTACCCTTTTGCCTGTCTCGTATCCATTCTGTTTCCCTTGCTAGCTCTTCTTCATCCGTAGAGTACACAACCTGCATCTCTTTTTGGTTAGCATTATTGACCTTCATTTTCATTGCACTTAATTCATTTTCGAGCTTCCTTATGTATTCTTGCATCCTTGATAATTCCGCTTATAATATTTTGATTTGAGAATCATTATTTTCAAGTAGATTCTCCCTTTTTTCTGGTGGACGATTCAGTGGTGTTTTGTTATCATCATTTTTTTAAATTACATTTGCTGATGAGGATTCTACTGTATCCATCATATTTTTAGATTTACTGATAATTCGCTCCCTTACCGGGGAGCGCATAATATTGGGCATTACTGTAGAATGTTTTCCCTTTTAAACGATGTTGCATAATATTAGGCGAAAAACCTTAAATATTCTGCTTTTCGTCGGATCGTTTGGTTGGTGTCCACGATATTTGGACACCGAAAGCTTTAGATGTTGTTGCTTTGTATAGACGCTTAGGTTCCACGATGTCCGTTGGAGCACTAGCGCGCCAAAGTCGCTTGCACCTAAAAGTTAACCAGACAATTAGAAAGTGAAAATATGAAATTTACATTTTTCAACGATGGACGATTTCCTGGTAAATCCTTCAATTTACAGAGGTGACTTATCCTGAGCGCAAGCCTTTAAGATAAATTCCGTGTTTTTCACAGATGTTTTAATGTTTTTATTTATATTTATTTTACGAGCACTTATGTATTACACTTTTATCGCACTTGGTAGTATATGTGATGCTACGATACTTTATGAAGAGCGATCCGAAAGGCCCAGAGTCTGCCTCATCATATCGAACACGCTATAGGCAACCAAACTTGGTCAATTCTGTGGTCAAGATCTGGTGGCAGCGAAAGTTAGCTACAAAGCGCACGAAGAAATTGAACACTTCGTCGTGGCGTCTGCTTACTTCCCCTACGACTTGCCCGACCGCCACCTAAGGCGGTTTCCGAACTCGTAGAGTCCTGTGAAGCCAGAAGGATTGGACTCATCATTTGTTGTGATGCTAACGCTCAAAATCCAGTTTGGGGCAGCAGCAAATGCAACCGGAGGAGACCATCTTTTAAACTTCATTCTTTCGTCTGACCTTACCATGTTGGCTCTCAACCAACCTTTGTGACGGCGAGACGACAGGAAGTGATTGATCTTACCCTATCTAATAGGCATGTGAAGGCCATCACTAACTGGAGAGTCTTACCAGATGTCACTCTGTCAGACCATAGATACATCGAATTCCAATTGAAGTGTGGGATCTCCCCTCGCAGCCCAAGCGGAATCCGAGAAAGACGGACTGGGTGCGATCTAGGGAGGAGCTTGAGAAATCCACTCAAGTAACGCCTAACTCAAAACAAATCAATTGGTAGAGGATGCCGTTCATAACCTGAACAGCGCCATCACTGACTGTTTTGAACTGGCATGTCCTGTCAAAAAACCTCCCAGCAGGAAGCCGGTTCAGTGGTGGAACTCTGAGCTCCAATGTCTTCGCAGGGAAGCCAGAAGTCTCCTGAACAGATCGCTTAAATCGAACTCGGAAGATGACTGGAATAAATATCGATCGAAGCAGAAGGAATATAAGAAGCTGATTCGTAAATCGAAGAATGATTCCTATAAGTCCTTCTGCGAAGAGATCAAATCCCTGAGCGCGACCAGCAAGTTGGTTAACGTCCTCAAACGAGGAAAATATACAAAGCTGGATGTACTCAAAAAGTCTGATGGTACCTTCACCGAGTCTAAAGCAGAAATTCTTAGTTTACTGTTTCAGACTCATTTTCCGGGAAATCAGACTTTCATCGGCTCATTGCACACTCCCTCGTTGGAAACTGCGACTGAAACGATGAAAACAACTCGGCGTAGCTGGTATTTTGCGTCACGCGTGGCAACTACTAAAGCCATTGAATTTGCTGTGGCATCCTTCGATGGCTTTAAGTCGCCGGGCACTGATGGGATATACCCCGTTATGCTGCAAAAAGGTATAAGACAGCTGCTTCCTGCACTAAAAAGAATTTTCACTGCTAGACTGGCACTTGCCTATATACTTATTCCTTGGCGCGCGGTGAAAGTGGTCTTTATTCCCAAAATAGGGAAAGAGGATTACTCACTAGCCAAGAGTTTTAGACTAATAAGTCTAACATCGTTCTTGCTGAAAAGCATGGAAAGATTAGTAGAGTTGCACGTGCGCAAAGTTGCCCTTCGAACGCATCCTCTGTCGGATATGCAACATGCATAGCGCAGAAAATCCTGCGAGACTACGCTTCAAAACCTAGTTGGGAGAATTGAATGCGCTCTCGAAAGGAAAGAGTACGTACTTTCGTCGACATTGAGGGAGCTTTTGATAACGCTACTTTCGACAACATGTGTAACGCTGCTAGACGGCATGGCGTAGATGAAGCACTGGTTTTGTGGATCAAAGCAATGCTCGTGCACAGGACATTGATCGCTGATGCAGGCCTCGAACAATGTGTCAAGTCTGGAGTAAACAGGGGCTGCCCGCAAGGTGGCGTCTTGTCTCCGCTGTTATGGTGCATGGTGGTCGACTCTCTGCTAGATGCTCTCAATGCCTCTGGAATCTATGCCCAGGCCTATGCGGATGATGTTGCTGTTCTCTCTGTCGGCTCATGTTTAGCGAATGTCTGTCTCAAAGCGCAGGCGGCGCTAGACGTGATCGAAGACTGGTGCACGAGAAATGGGCAGTCGGTTAATCCTCTTAAGACTGATGTCGTTCTCTTCATGAGAAGGAGGAAAAATACTCAGCTGGTGCTAAAAGGCATTCCCATCCCGATATCCAAGGAAGCTAAGTATCTGGGAGTCATCCTAGATAGCAAACTTCTTTGGTCAAAACATGTTGAGTCCAAAACCACCAAAGCGCTGTCAGCTTTTTGGCAATGCAAAGGTGCCTTTGGCAAAACATGGGGCTTATCGCCGAAGAAGGTCCTTTGGATCTACACGGCAAGGATAAGACCAATAATCTCATATGCATCGGTTGTTTGGTGGAGCAGGCTAACACGCAAACACGCTGTGGCTTCACTCTCCAAACTCCAAAGAGCGGTCTGTCTCAGCTGCACGGAGGCTTTCCCCAGCACACCGGGAGCTGCTCTAGATGCTATGATGAATCTTCTACCCCTTGACATATATATCAGAGGCTGTGCACTGAAAACTATTTCTCGCCTAAAGAGGAATGGTCTTTGGTACAACTCGCATTGGAGTGAAAGTGTACTTGCGGGAAAAATATCCTACGACCCCTATCTCATGGATATGCCTTCTGACGCAATGACACCTGCCATCCTACTGCGCTGTAACTTCACAGTCACATTTCCATGGCGTCAGGACTGGCTTTGGCCAGACACTGAACCTGGAATGGAATGTATTCGCATTTTCACAGATGGCTCTTTCTTTGAGTGCGAAAACATTCGACTGCACTTCTCGTTAGGAAAATATGCGTCTGTCTTCCAAGCGGAGATTTACGCAATCCTTACGGCTATGCACTATGTTGTGAAATACAGGTGGAGGGGAAAAAGCATATGTGTCTGCAGTGACAGCCAAGCTGCACTCAAAGCTGTGTCCAACTCTCTATCCAACTCCAAATTAGTGCATGAACTCAAGACCTTTTTGAACAAAGTCGCAAGACTAAATTCACTTAGGCTTGTATGGGTCCCTGGTAACTCTGGAATCCCAGGAAACGAGATCTCCGATGAACTCGCTAGAAGAGGCTCAGAGGAGAGTTTCTCAGGACCTGAACCCGCCTTAGGTCTACCTGCTTTCACGGTCAAATCTGACGTCAATGACTGGGTCTTTAACGTACATAGATGGAGGGAATATCCAGGAGGGAATATCCAGGATGCAGGATGACTAAGCGCGTACGCCCTGATGTCTGCAAAAAGTCCGCAACATTTTTCTTATCTTTAAGGAGAAATGATTGCAGACGGCTAACAGGCGTCATCACGGGCCATTCCACTTTTGCCGAGCATCTCTACCAGTGCTGCATGTTGCGAGGAGGATGATACAGCAGAACACTTTCTCTGCGACTGTCCCGCCTTCGCTCGCGCACGGTGGCGCACCCTTGGCGCCGACGTGGTGGGTGCCGAATCTCTTAGCTCTGAATATAACTCTGAGAATAACTGAAGCCCCTTCTCACTTTTCTCCGGACAACGGGGAAAGTACAATAAAGACAAGGTGTCTGTCTGGTAGTACAATGGACCAGTATTTGTGTCTGAGTGCTCCAACATATAGTAAAAACCTTCAACAAAAAAAAAAAATACCAAACTCTATCCCATTTTCGACTTAGCTCCTCATCCGACGCAATCCTTTGCTACCAATTCGCGCATGTGCTGGTTCTTCCACTCTAGCAACTCAGGATTCTTCAGCAACGACTTTTCCAAACTAATAAGTCGTTTCTCAGCCATCGGGTAACTGTTCGGAAGCTTCACCTTGTCCGAGTCCCATAGTAAACCGATTTCATACTGGTCTCCAACTTGACGCAGAGTCCGTTCCATCACCTCTAAAGCCCGGCCGTCTGCCTGGCACACGAAGTTACCCTTTGGAGGTCGCACTCCAAACTCCTCAGTGGTAAAGTGACGTCTGACTAGATAATGTAGCTCTTCATCCTGCTGTTTGGTGTCGTGAAAGTACAAGTGCGAGGGCTTTCTTGGCGGGTTAACACAAGAAACGTTAGCTGCCGAGTTTGTTTTTCCGAAAACGGTCCAACCGAGGATTGGATGCATGCGGCTCTTCATCCATCCCAGACCGCTGTCAACGCCTCAGAAGGAACTTGGCTTGACGGCTGCGCATCACGGAGATCTATCAACGGCAAACCCTCAAGATGGAGATTCATCTCCTTTAAAACGGCAGTGTTAATATTCTGACACGGCAACTCCAGACCCTTCACAGTACGAGTATATATGTACCTTAGAGACTCCCTTTGTCCATCGGAGTGTTAACTGCTGGTTCCCCTTCTAACTCCAGTTGATCGGAGACGTCCTTCTGAACCATCGTAATTGAGGATCCGTCATCTAAAAAGTCAAACGTGTCCAAAGATTTATTGTTATTCCCGCATAGGAACAACTTTGAACAACACAGGAGACTTAACTCCTACATGCGAATGAATCTGTGGTGGAGGAACGAACGGTTGAGCTGATGAATTCAAAGATGACTTCCTGATGGATGAAGTAGTGGATGATGGTGTTTGGCACATCCTCGAAGACCACATTTCTTCTCTTGCGAGCAACCTCTCCATTTATGTGGGGCCGAGCTCAAACATCTAAAGCAGATTGCCTTGTCTTTCGCAAACGCGAACCGTTGATCCGCAGTCAAGGCCGCAAATTCTCGGCAATCACTTAATGCATGTTGGCAATCTCCGCACTTCACACAAGCACCACTGGGGAAACTGGTTGATGGGTTAGCACTCTTCGGGATGAAGTTGAACCATTCACCTTCTCACAAGTTGAGGATCTTCCTGGCTTCGATAACTCCGGCGGCAAATCAAACAACTTTCTGCCATGATTCCATCTGCATTCGTCGAATACCTCAAACGATCGCTCACGAGATGATAAGCTTTGCCTGTCAATGCTTTCCTTAGACGAACAAAATTTTCCCTCCCGCTGTATCCACCCTCTAGCGTGGCTGACTTAAACACGGATTCAAAATTAGGCCATTCCCTCTTCTCCTGTCCTGAGAATGACGGCAACTCCTGCACCTGGCTTCGATTTAAGATCGTCAATAATTTCACCATATCTGTCTGATGGCACAAACTAGACTCAGAACTATCTTGATGGCTAGACTTAACGTTAGCCTGGGTGCTCTTTTCATATCCAGGCTTGCCTGCCACGGGTGTGGAGTGGGAAGCTTGATGAGAACTTGCCAAAATTTGTCGATGTCTGCAACTAATTTGTCGTATTGCTTCCAGCCTATCGCTGCTAAGCTCCTTTACCTCTACGGATTGTCCGACATCTGCAACCTGTTGAAATGGAGACACAGAAGCTCTTTCCAACTGCTTCTTGAGCCTTTCCATCTCATCCTTCAGCGTCGCGATTTCCTTCTCTCTCTCCTCAACAGTCGACTGAGCTGCTTTCGCCGCCTCAATCAGAACGTCCACAGAAGATAAAACATCCGACCCATTATTTCTCTCGACAGCTAAGCTAAATTCACCCTCCCTCTCAACGCAATCCTTCGAGCTACAAAACCAAGGAGTAGCTGTGTCACATAAATCGGGGTTGAATTCAGCACAAGCTTAGTGCCACCAGCGTCTGCAAGTTTCACACGAAACCATATCATCGTCATCGGGCAGGCGGCAGCTTGGAGCAGTGCAGCTGTGTTCTACTGGCATAGTGCTAGGGAAAGTCCAGATGTTGCGAAACAATGAACCACAATCAAATAAGATGAAGTTGCGACGCGGCTCAGCTAAGTATTTCCCTTCCAAAATAAATATCCACGCGTTTGGTAGTTCGATTTTATTTGCTAACAATATTAAGATTGCATTAAACATTAATTCAAAAAAGAATTTCACACTTACATTGGTAGGGAAGACAAAGGTAAAATCGTGGTAGAAAAACTGTCAATCATCCGGTTCTTTCTTTTTGGGAAAGTAAAAACAAATCTTTCTAGAAGCATTTGACGTATAGCTCAGAAATCGCTCAAATAGCTCAAATTGATAGTTTATTAGTTATAGATAAATTACTCTTCAATTAATCAACTTAGTTTTCGAATTCAACGGCTCGATGACAATGTGAAATACCCCGTTGGATTGGATTCAAGAGCTCGGCACTAGTACAACTGCACAGATTTAGGGACGCCTCCAAGAAGGCATATGCAGCAGTCGGTCATGCACAAGTAATATTGCGCGGCAGTGAACATATCAACATCATCACCTCTAAAACTATAATTGCTCCAATTAGCTCCAATTCAGGACATCTCTTGGCAAAACTACTATATCGAATTGCTAATTCCATGCAGTTCAACAACATTGAATAGTATGCATGGTCTGATTCAACCATCTGCTTTGCTTGTATACTCGGACGCCCATCAGCACGTACCACGTTCGTCGCTGTTGTGTTTCCAATGTACAAAACCAGATTGACTTTATTGTTCCGTAATATGACATATAATTCAGTTATATTTGTTAAATAGATATACATATGTATGTAAAATAAGAGATCGAGGTACAAGCGGACAAAGATATTTAGTTTAGCCGAACTATTTAATGGTACAAAAGTAAGTATAGCGAAATCACAACATCTCCCTCCTATTTCATATTTTGTAAAATATCAAAATTTATATTTTAGCATTACTTGGATTTATGTATGTATTAAATATAAGTGCGATTATTAAATACAAAAATAAATTCCTAATCTAAATCAAATAGATCACTTCATGATTTAAAATGTTACAGATTATTCGTACTGAAATATGAAAATCATCCTGTGTTGCTAAAAGCCCAAGTACTGCTATAGTTACGTCACAGACTACACTACCGTTCTCCATGTCCTAATCCTACCCCTCCCTCTTCCATGATTGCCTTGCATGCACTATCGCCAATCACGCACGACATGCATGAGCAGCATTCCTGCAACAAACCAATATGCATAAACAGCATTTCTGCGACAAACAGAAATGCGACACCTCCAGGTAGAACACATTCCTTTCCCACCGGAAAACTCACCGGAAAAGCTGAATCAACAAAACCGGCTAAGTGCGAATCGGACTCGCGCACCGAAAAGTGCAGTTCAATTTTTCTCAAGTCACACTTCGTATTCGCTAGCTTAAGAGTAAAGATGCCCTGCGTGGCATAAGTAAAGAAAAAGAAAAGGAAGAATAAAATAAAATAAAAATAAAGAAGTTCAGTTTTTTTTTACACCAAACGCTCGGCATACACCATAAGTCTATATATACTATATATAATGCTTGTAGTCACTAAAAAAAGAACAAGAAATGTCAATTGTTCTAAAAAGTCAAAAAGGCACATGGTTTTCGGCCATTCTTCTTTCGTAGCCCGAAAAGGTTAGACTCACCTTTGTAAAAAAAATAAAACATTTTAACGGAAGAATAAGAGTATTTTAATATCTAATCAGAAACGCTTGATTAAGAGTTTTCACGTGATTGGCGTCTCTCTTTAATTAACACGATGACCGACAACGAAAAGGATGAAGAAGGTGGCTCCAACTCTGCTCTATCCAAAGATGTGAAGAAATCGGAATCCCTCAAAACTCGTCGCCTTATCTGCACCAAACAAATGGAAAGCATCAATGATTTTTGGTCCAACATTTCATCGGAAACACTTGTCACGGGATTCGAAGTAAGACTTGATGCTTTGGAATCGGGACCTAAGGCATTCCAGCAGCTTCAAAGCAAAGTGGAAGAAATCGAACCCAATTAAACTACGGCCAAAATCAATGTTCGATCCATTATGAAGAGATGTACTACAAATAGCGATCAAAAATCCTGCATGAAATCCAAATTCGAAAGGGTACGTTGCTACCGGAAAATGTTGTATCTGTCCAAGGCAAATCACCCAATCCACAATAAAATCACCTTGAGCAATCTCTCCAAGTTCCATTATCCCATTTTATCTACATATATCTGGTCAAGCTGCTTGCACTGTACAATCTCTAGAAATTACAGAGGACAATTACGAAGTGGCTCAAGCTTCTCACCGAAAAGTACGACAACAAACAAATCTTCGTCCATTTTGTGATGAAATCAATAGTCATCTCCGTGCTCTAACAACTATCGGACGTCCAGTAAGTCAATGGGATGATTCATTTATTCAAACGCTTCTGCCCGAACTCGACTTTGTAACTCTCAGTTAATGGAACGAAGAAGGACCAACCGAAAGAATGCCCCGCTATAATTTCTCATCAAACGTAGCCAAATCATAAACGAAGACAATCCACAGGCAAGTACATCACTTTGTTTTAAAAACAAACAAACTTCACACTTAAAAGCCTTTTCAATTCAACGATCAAATATTAACAATAGTAGCCGATCAAATTGTTTATTTGTAAAAAACATAACCATTATATCTGCAAATGATATCATATCAGCCTACAAACAATTGGCTTGCTCTGCTAATTTCCAACAGGCAGAGATATTTCCGAACGTTCGCCAAAATTACCACCTACATGAACACACATTTTCAGATCTACATAATTTACACAGTCTGTTCGTGCATGCAATTCTTGCTACAGCCATAGTTTTCGTCCTAAATAAGCCAAATACTCCAGTCCCATGCCGAGTTTTGCTGGAGTCTGCCTCTCATGTCAGCTTGCTAACTGAGCGACTTGCAAATTTGATAGGTGTAAAGCGAAAAAACACAATGACTTCAATTTGCGGTATAGGAGAAAATGCATTAGTTTGCAAACATCGAGCTAACCTCACTTTCAAATCGCGTCATAACAATGTTGCGCTGAAAACATTAACGCATTTATTGTGACTAGGATATCGGGATTCCTTCCAGAATTTCTCATCAGCACTCATGATTGGCTAATATCAATCTTGCAGATCTATTATTTGGAACGCCAGGGCGTGTTGATCTTCTGATAGGAGCTGGACACTTTTTCAGGTCAAATTAAGCTTGGACCATCTTTTCCACTTCTTCAAAATGCCGTTTTCGGCTGGGTGGTGTCCGGAACTATCGTCCAAAAAGAGTGCAATAATATATAGTAACTCTGTACGCACATAGAGCCCATGATTTTAACAAAAACAATGATATTGCCTTCATACTTAAGTCATTCTGGAAGATTGAGACGGTCCTAAATCTGCTTGCAAGGAGTGAAAAATTGTGTGAAGAACATTTCCTTAAGAATGTTAAGCGCCTTGCAAATGGTCGAATGTTGCAAGCATGCATATTAAAAAGCGGCGGCCTGGAACTAAAAAACGTGTGCTCCAATTATGATGCTATATTGCAGAATGTTCCAGGGAACCATTTTTTCAACTTAAGATAATCATGTTGTAAAGGCACATGGTGTAGTTCGGGATCCAAAAGTCGATGCATTTTTATATAAAGTCGAACATATGAAAATAACCAAACGAACCGTATTGAGAGATATTGCACGCTTGTATGATCCACTTGCTCTTATAAATCCTGGTCTTGGCGAAGATATTTCTTCAGAAGAGATTTTGAATGGGATGAAGCCCCAATAATATTTTCATACGTGGTAGAATTTCCGAAATGAGTTGTTGGATCTGGACAGGATATCGGTTGAAAGACAATTTATGTGGGGGGATGTACAAAGAGTCCAATTGCATGCGTTTTGTGACAGTTCCGAAAAGGCGTACGGAACTTGTATTTATTTGCGTTCCATTTTGTCAAATGGCAACATACTAGTACGACTCTCTGTTAAAGAAATAGATAAGGCTCTCCATTACATTATAAAAATGATTTAAAGATCTAAATACGCAAGTGACATCGCAGCGTTGTAACAGAATAGACCTTGACTCCCTTTCTTGATGAAAAGGGAATACTGAGGGTTGGTGGGCGCATTCGCAATGCAACATTGGATATGAATATAAATATCCAGCACTGCTTCCTAACAATCACATTTTCACAATTACATTAATAAAGGACAAACATTATCATCATGTAGGAGTTCAAAGATTGCCTTCAATAATTCGTGAACAGTTCTGGCCTGTTCATGGCAAACAAGTTATTCGCCGAGTTAATAGTCGCTGCATTCTTTGCGCAAGGGCAGATCCTTATTTTAAGCATTCCCAGATGGCGAATCTTCCCGAAAATCGAGTACTTCCATCTCGACCTTTAAATATAGTAGTAACTGACTTCTATGGACCCTTTATGCTCCAATCTCGACGTCGTTCTTTGACGCTGCGATCAAAGCGTATGTAGCGGGATTTATATGCCTCAGTACGAAAGCTATCCATCTTCAATTAGTGGGAGATCTTATTACATCGGCCTTTTTAGGCTCTTTGCGGCGTTTCCTAAGTCGAAGACGGCTTGTCGTTCAATATTCAGCGTTAATTTTTTTTTTCTTTTATGTTGGAGGCTTCTACTATCTGTTGGAGCACTCAGACACAAATACTGGTCCATTGTACTACCAGACAGACACCTTGTCTTTATTGTATTTTCCCCGTCGTCCGGAGAAAAGTGAGGAGGGGTTTCAGTGATGTAGAGCTAAGAGATTCGGCACTCACCACGTCGGCCCCAAGGGTGCGCCACCGTGCGCGAGCGAAGACAGTCTGATTTCCCGGGAAATGGGTCTGAAACAGTAAGCTAAGAGTTTCTGCTTTAAACTCGGTGAAGTAACCATCGGATTTTCTGAGTACTGATGAGGCTAAAGCCTTGCCGGTTTTCCTCGTTTGAGAACATTAACCAACACGCTGGTCGCGCTCAGGGATTTGATCTCTTCGCAGAAGGACTTATAGGAATCATTCTTCGATTTACGAATAAGCTTCTTATATTCCTTCTGCTTCGATCGATACTTATTCCAGTCATCTTCCGAGTTCGATTTAAGCGATCTATTCAGGAGACTTCTGGCTTCCCTGCGAAGACATTGGACCTCAGCGTTCCACCAGGGAACCGACTTCCGGTTGGGAGGTTCTTTGACCGGACATGCGAGTTCGAAACTGTTGGTGATGGCGCTGCTCAGGTTATGAACGGCATCCTTCACCAATTGCTTTGTTTTGAGTTTAGGCAGGGCTTGAGTGGACTTCTCAAGCTCCTCTCTGAATCGCACCCAGTCCGTTTTTCTCGGGTTCCTCTTGGGCTGCGAGGGGGAGATCCCACATTTCAATTGGAATTCGATATATCTATAGTCTGACAGCGTAACATCTGATAAGACTCACCAGTTAGTGATGGCCTTCACATGCCTATTAGACAGGGTTAGGTCAATCACTTCCCGTCGTCTCGCCGTCACAAAGGTTTTTTTGAAAGCCAACATTGTTGATGATAAGGTCAGACGAAAAAGTGAAGTTTAAAACATGGTCTCCTCTCCGGTTGCATTTGCTGCTGCCCCAAACACTATTTTGAGTGTTAGCATCGCAATCCAATCCTTCTGGTTTCAGAAGGGTTTGGAAACCACCTTAGGTGGGGGGGGGGGGGGCAGTACCAAGTCGTAGGGGAAGTAAGAGGGTGCCACGACGAAGTGTTTGATTTCTCTGTGCGCTTTGTAACTAACTTTCGCAGCCACCATATCTTGTCCACAGAATTGACTAAATTTGGTTGCCGATAGCGTGTTCGATATGATGAGGCTAAACCTAGGCTTCCGGATCGCTCATCATAAAAAATCGTAGCATCACATATACCACCAAGACCACACAGGCGTTTATTCCACACCCATGGTTCTTGAATGGATACAATGTGATGATTTGTACTACTGCATGCAACTCTGCTACTTAGAAAAGCGGTAGTAGCCTTGCAATGCTGTAGATTAATCTGAGTGAAAATCATAGACTGCGGAGCACGTTCCATTCGACTACTTGACATCAAAATGGAATAAAATCCTACCAAGGCCGAGGTAGGGAAGTGAGTCGTGCGCGGATTTCAGGGTCTCGACAGAGCCTTGTCCAATCCCCGAACCAGAGTGAAGCCCTGTTTTTTTATTTGAGGCCCGTAATGAATTGAGAGCATTATACAACATGTTTCACGATCAGCAATCGACCTCTGAAATCACCAAGTTTTGCTTAGCTGATGGCATTGAGTGGAACAACATACCTCCCAGATTTCTACATTTGGTGGATTATGGAAAGCTGCCGTGAAAATCCGGGAAACCTCATATGAAGCCCCTCTTGCACCTCACAGCTTTGACCTATGAAGAATTGAATACACTAATTGCCCAGATAGAGTGCATCCTTTATTCCCGTCCTCTCTCCCCTCTCTCTCTGAAGATCCTAACGACCTCAAACCCATTTTTTAACAGGTACTTTAACTTTTCTGCTCCCAGAACCAAACTTACGCGATGGAAATATTTGCTATCAGAACCGTTAGCAGAGAGTTCAATTGCTTATGCAGCAATTTTGGCATCATTGAAAAAGTACTACTTACACACCAAGCTAGTACTACTTACGCCAAGCAAGTGGCGAAAGGATGAAGCCAGTCTTCAACTAAATGATATTGTCGTAATCCTCCGTTCAAATGGAATCTCGACAAAGTTATCGAAATACACCCTGGTGAAGATGAGATCATTCGAGTGGTTACATTGAAGACAGCAAGTGGAGACATGAAAAGAGCTGTTGCTAATCTTTGCCGGTTGCCAGTAGTTGAAGTACCTTTAGTTCTTTAAGAATTCGTATTGAAATATGAAAATGATACTGTATTGCTAAAAGCCCATGTACTGCTAACATAATACTTGTACTCACTAAAAGAAAAGCAAGAAATGTCAATTGTTCTAAAAAGTCAAAAAGGCACATGATTTTCGGCCATTCTTCTTTAGTATCCCGAAGAGATAAGACATTGTAAAAGAAATAAAACATTTTTACAGAAGAATCGAAGTATTTTAATACCTAATCAAAAACGCTTCATTAAGAGTTTTTACAAATAAAAACAAACATATTTCAGAATTACTTATATAGCAAAAAGTATTAGGATAGGCTCGTAAATCGTGTTTACGTTTTTGTTCCTATATAGTACATATTAGAGTAAATGTGTTTTACGATGTAGGGAACAATGTCAACGGTCAATCTTTATGAATTTAAAATCTATTAGGTGGTTTTACAACACGAGCGGCTCGTGTGTCATACTCTCCAGTCTTTGCTTTCACATCGTTTTCATTAGTACAGATATCAGTAGGTACTGACTCAGGAATATGCTCGGGACTTTGCTTGATGAAGAGCATTTCAGGTGCTCTTCTATTAAGTGTATAACGTTTATTGATGAATTTTTTATTCTTTCGATAAGTTACTCCCCCTAAACCTTCCAAGATGTATGACCTTGGATCAACCAGTGGTCGCATTATTTTACCCCTATACCATAAATTATTAGGCTTTTTAAAACATTGTATTATTGCCTGTTTGAAAACTTGGGCGTTTTTGGGAAGCTAAATTATAACGATTTCGTATCTTTACTTGGTTTGTTTTAATTTCAACTGGGATATTTCTTATAATCATGTGTGGGAATTAGTGTTCGACATTTCCTACTGAATAAAATTTGTGCCGGGGATGCCTTTAATGTCGAGATAGGCGTATTGGTTTTCTAAAAGTGTAGACAAAGATCTGTCCTACTTTCAGTAGACTTCTTTAGCAGATTTTTCGCTATTTTCGGCAAACCTATTGGATTGAAGGTAATAGGGACATGAAAAAGTTATTTTTGAATCATATTTTTGGGAAAATTCAAAAAGCTGAGATGTCTTCAAAGGAGATCCCGTGCGTTGAAAACAAGGATTTCAAATAATTTAATTATATAATTAATTAATTATATAATTTTGGTAATAGTTTTTGTTTTCAGCAAGATTTCAATCCATTTCGTGATATAATCACCAACTACTATTAAATTATTTTTATTTTCATAATACATAATGTCCATGCCGAATTTCGAGAACCTAAAGGAAGAATTTCATGAAAAATTATTAGTTCATTGCGATTCTTGGTTTTATATTTCTGACAAACCATGCAAGTATAAATCATGTTTTCAATAACATAGTTAATATTAGGCCCAAATACTAATTCTTTTGCTTTATCTTTAGTTTTGTATATTCTTACGTGTGCTTGGTGTAATAATGATAAGATTTCCTTTCTTATGCTCTGAGGTATTATGACCCCTTTTCAAAGAAAGCATATCATCGTCAAGGTAAATTGCTTGCCTATTCTTGTATTGTAAATGAACAACATGTTTTCAGGAACTTTGCTATTATCAGCGGCCACCCCTTTTTGCAGTTCTGCATTACTTTGCTTAAAACAGGATTATATAAGGCGGTTGTTAAGGCGATTTGTAATAGAGTTTTTTTTGTTTTCAATTATATTAGTCGCGTGTACTATATCATTGAAATCTTCCTTCCTAGCATGAAATTCAGTGGTATCGAAATTACGTGATAATAAATCCACAATATGTAAATATCTACCAGCCACAAACTTCACCTTAATTGAATATCTCAAGAGTGACAATCGCATACTTTGAAGTGTGGTGGCATACATTTTACTTAAGTCACTATTATATATCGAGATTAAAGGTTTGTGATCCGTTGGTACTTTTACTGTCTATATAATAATGAAATTTCCCACACGTAAATGTGTTTGCGAGCAACTCTTTTTCGGTTTGCGCGTAGTTCTTCTCTGCTGGGCTTAAACTACAATAAGCATAACTCATTGCACCTGCCTCCTGTAAAAAGCAAGCACTATTCCCGATTGTAACGCATCACATTGCAAAATTATTTCTTTTACTGGGTTATAACTTTGCAATGTTAGGACTTTGCCAATTAGTGCCTTTGTTTTTGAATTTTTTTTTTGTTTTTTTTTTTTTTTTTATAAAAGATTTTATTACAATTTAAATATATATATGTATATGTTAATATAGATATGTGTATATGAATATAATTATATATATAATACTTAGTGTTATCGATCGGTTTCGAAATAGTTCGGGATGCCAATGATGTGTAGTGTGCAGCGATCAAAATCCAAGTGCCCGAGATCGTCACACAGCAGCTGCCACTAGACCACCCACTCCTGTTCATGATAAAGCGCATCTCGCTGCAAATGCAGAGCGAGCAAAAAATGAGAGACCATCAATTGCGAGAGATAACACTCGACGAGAGAAAGAAAAACAAGAAAAACGATAAGTGCGTGGAGTTGTCTAGTGGGAGTTGCTGTGTGCAGAATTATTGGGATTCGCTGCGAAGACATTATTTAATGATAAACAAGAATGCGTGCCAAACATGAATGTACAGCGAGTCCCAGTGTTGTTTGTATACATTTTACATTGAATTATGTATAATATTGAAATAGATATTATATGTACATTTATAATTATCATATGTATAATAAACAAAATAAATTCAGTTCCAAACATCCCGGCGCCCCTGGAACGAGTTTCAGGATACAGGAAGAAGGGCTAGCTTTGCGATTGGGCGAACAATTGTTCCTGATGCAGTTCTCACGGAGGCAACTCGAACCTGCTTATCTTTTCCAGGGATGACGCATTCAATGCGACCTAGTAACCATTTGGTCGGCGGAAGATGGGGTTCCTTGACGACTACCAAGTCCCCTGGCTTGAGGTTGGCTGCCACTTGGGGCACTCCTGAAGTGTCGTCAAATACTCAGTATGCCATCTCTTCCAGAATCCGTGGGTCATGTTCTGAATATGATTCCAATGTGACAAACGATTCAAAGGGGTGTTCAAGTGACTCGGCTCAGGAACGGCTGTGAGTGGTTCACCTACAAGAAAATGCGCAGGAGTTAATGGGTCAAGGTCAGTGTCGGACATAGAACACAAAGGACGAGAATTCAAAATTGCTTCTATTTGCGTAAGGACAGTATATAACTCTTCGAATGTTAAAACAGAGCTGCCAATAACTCTACGTAAATGCAGTTTGACTGACTTAACGCCAGCCTCCCACAAACCACCAAAGTGTGGCGCTGATGGTGGGATAAAATGCCAAGCGATACCGTCCTTGGCGAGCGTAGAAGCAATTGCATCGTCGTGAGTTTGGTCCATTAGAAGTTTATGCATTTCTGTAAGGTATCGACGAGCTCCCTTGAAGTTGGTCCCGTTATCGCTGTAAATATTGCTGCATTTGCCCCGGCGAGATAGAAATCTACGTAAGGCGGCGATGAATGCTTCGGTGGTGAGGTCACTCACCAGCTCCAAACGGATGGTATTGTGGACATGCATACAAACAGAGCAATATAGGCCTTTGACATTTTCGGCTTACGACTTCGGGATAGCTTGATAGTAAGTGGACCGGCGTAGTCACACCCTGTGTTTGAAAATGGTCTGCTTGGTTGGATTCGAGGTGCTGGTAGATTACCCATGATCTGCTGTGTTGTACGTTTCTGCTGCATGTAGCATGATTTACATCGGTGAATGACCTGGCGAATGATGTTTCTGCTGCACAAAATCCAGTACTGCTGTCGGACGAACGCAAAGGTTTCGGATACTCCAGGATGTAAATGTTGTTCATGTATATCTGTGATTATGAGGGTGGAAATACGATTTGTTTTAGGAAGAATTATAGGATGTTTTATATTAAAAGATACTATAGCATGCTTTATACGTCCACCGACACGTAATAATCCATCGTTGTCCAGAAATGCTGAATACCTTAATAGTTTTGACTTTGAGGGGAGTTGGTTTTTTGCCCGCAGGTCATCTTCAAAAGCGTTTAGTTGCACAAATTTTACAATAGCTATTCTTGCAGCGTTAATTTCTGCATACGTCAACCCACGATGCACACGAGCAGAGAGGGGAATTCGATACTCTGAAGATAGCCGTAGGCAATGCGCAACGATTCGAAGCAACCGATACCATGAGGAAGCGTCCTTTATAAAATCCTGAAAAATATGGCCGTCGAATGACGTGACAAACACATGCCGTGTGATTGGTTTTTCTTCCCGTTTCACTAATTCGCTTTCAGAAAGATTTGGCGAAAGTTTAGATCTCGGCCAGTGTTCGTCAGATAAGGAAAGCCATGCTGGACCAGTCCATCAAAGGCTGTGAGTGCAGAGATTGGAAGGGAGGACACCGTGCGACGCGCAATCTGCAGGGTTCGATTCCGATGGTACGTAACGCCAAGAGTATCGCGGTAATGTTTCTAAAATGGCTGCCGTTCGGTTGGCTACGAAGGTGTTCCAGCGACGCGGGGGTGAAGAAAGCCAATGTAAAACAATTTCGGAGTCGCACCACACGAAGGTTCTTTCGATATTGGCATTTATCGATTTTTTTACTAAATACAACAACCGGGTTAGCAATAAGGCACCACCGAGCTCGAGACGAGGAATAGAGACAGCTTTAAGTGGGGCTACCTTGGTTTTTGCCGCGACGATGATGGTAGATATGTCACCAGATGGTGACTTAGTGCGTGCATACACGACTGCACCATAAGCCAGTGACGAAGCGTCCGAAAACCCGTGAAGTTCTATTGTTTCTTCGGATGGGAACACATTTCGCGGAATTTGGATTCTCTCAAAAAACAAAAGTTCTTTTCGATACATCAGCCATTCTTCCGCGATGGCACGAGGCAGTTTTTTTTTAGTTCGGCAGACCAAAGTTTTTGAAACATAATTTTAAATAACACAACCGATGGGGCAAGAAGACCAAGAGGGTCGAAGATACGCGCGATTTCGGAGAGCAAACTTCTTCTTGTTACCGTGATACCCGGGGTAGATTTCGCGATACGATATGACAACACGTCAGTAACAGGGTTTCAAAACATTCCCAATACCTTTATGAGCGGTTGAGAACGTTCAGGATCAACAAAAGAGTATTCGCAATTTTCGGGCTTTTGTTTAGCGAGTAGAGCCCAACAGTTGGAACTCCATTTCCGAAGCTGAAGTCCAGCAACCGACAACAGCGTGACTAGTTCTGCCTGCAATTCAAGTAACGCTTCGATTGAGTTGGTACCGGTCATTACATCGTCCACGTAGACGTCGCACAGTGGTGTAAGAGGCGAAAAAAATCAAAATTTTCAAATTGTTTGAAATTCTAAATAACTTTGTATTCTGAAAACATATGAGTTGGATAATACATTTCGATGGAATGGAGAAATATTTACAGTTATTACAACAGTTGCAACACCTTTAAAATCGCTACATTTTGCAACAATTTTTTAGCGCATACAGCGAAGCGCCTTGTATTCTGGTAAATATCTGTTCTGCGTCAAGTTGATAATAATTTAAAATTTTAAATACGTTTTACAGCATGCTTAAAGAAAACGTTAATTTTTATTTTCCAATTCTTCAAGCAGTTATAGATTTTCTAAATAAACGGTCAGAAAATGAATATTTGCAAAAGTCCAGTAGAGCAGAATTAACGTGCTCCACACTCCTCCGTGTTGTTTCTTATTTGAAAATATTCTTTAGACTTACCCAAACAACTGTGCCATTTCCAGCTGCGTCACACTGCGTCCCCGTTTAGTAGTTCAAATATACCGTTGAAATGTCTGTTATGGTTAAGTCTGTCATTACGAGTATATGGAGATCTCATCATAACTTCTGCCGAAGCTGTTTGATTTTTTTCTCATTCCGCAGTTATAGTTTGTTCGAGATAGGACGCGGGAGTTACGGCGGCTACCTCTATTCCCGTCGCCCCCTAACCAACCAATAAGGATAGTTCCGGTCCAGAGTGGACCGAGTATCTACCATAAGTTGTTTTAAAGTATGCCCTCATTAGGTTTTATCTGGATTTCCCTAATCCTTAGCCGGTACTTTCCTATTATAATAAAATTTACGACCGGAAAGGACAAAAAGGATATTGGGAATTTTCCATCATAAAATATCGGAGGGTCACTTCCTGTATCTTTTTGTATATTTAAGCAATAGTTTAAGAGAATAAAAGGCAGTCTGTTGTGGATTTTCTTAGGAGCGACAAGTTCACGATCCCTTACTGGATGTTCCGAAATTTAGAACTAATAAATTATAACGTTTTTGCAAAGCTCGTCTTTTATATACATATAACTGGCGCAGTCGGTAGGATCGGTGACGGTTTCTTTTTTTAATTAAAGTAGTGAATAAATTGTGAATTCTTAAACCGTGGGTTTCTACCCTTTATCACCGCCGAACCATATACATACAAATACAGTGTCGTGTCCAACAAAATCAAGAAAAAACAGAAGTGATCAATAAAGAAAATCAATACAGTGAAGAAAAACTAAAAAAAAAAAAAAAAAAAAAAAATTGTTTTTTATATATATGTACATATATATAAAGTGATCAAACACCAGCAAAACAGTGAATGAAAAAGCAGTGAAGAAAGAAACGAATTAATAAATTAAAGTGAATACTAACAAAACAGTGCACGGAAAAGAAAATATCAGTGGAAACATCAGAAATCATCAGAGAGCATCAGAAATCAGCAGGAATCGACAAGAAGACAACATGATCCTCCTAGTTTTTGGGTGCATGTAAGTTGTATAATAGTGTTAAATATTGATCATTACGTAATACATAATTACAATACAAACCTGAACATAAGATTTGCCTAGTGTCCTAGTGCCATATATATACGTGTAAAATTAGAGTTTAAATGACAAAAGATAAAAAGACAAAGGTTGACGATACAGTATTTCGAAGAGAAGCTAGGCGCAATAAATTGACACCTAGGTTTTCAAAACAAATAGTAAAAGAAAATAACAAATTTACAATAATTACGCGAAACAACAAAAAGCTTCATAAAAGCAAAATTAGAAAGAAAATTACTAACACCCACTAACACCCTCGCCCACTAACTTACACAACCTAACTATCAAATTCACTTTCTATTCTTATCTACATACAGTATATCTATCTATATCTATATTTAAAATATTTAAAATACACACAATCAGAGCATAGCGTGATTGTGGCATCTCAAGAAAACATATTTTACCAAATACATACCTACATATAAGTATTCAATCGAACAAAATATTAATAATTACAAAAACGGAAATCATACAAAAAAAAAAAAAAAAAACTTTTTTTTTATCCTTAAAACAAATGGCATGATCAGAGCATAGCGTGATCGTAGCCAATCGATATGATTATCATAAAAATAATAATAACAATAATAATAATAATTTAAAATAAAAACATGGTGTGATTGTGAACAATCACTACCTCGAGAATATGTGACCATTGCATATGGTTAACATTACTCGAAATGGACATGTAACCAAGGCATATGGTTAACATGATCCAAATAATACTTAATGAACGTGTAACCAGGGAATATGATTAGCACGATTCTAATAAAAATAAAAAAAATAAAAAAAATAAAAAAATAAAAAAATATTAAGAAAAGAAATAGCATAAGTCGAAAAGAAAACAAAGAATACCCATTCTTCTCTTCCTCACTATAGCTAATTAACTTTCCAATTTAACTTTAACACTAACTTCTCCCTTCCTACACTTTTAGCATACCACTCATTTCCTTCCAACTAATAAAAGTTCACAATATCAAAAAAAAAAAAAAAAAAAACCGCGACGTACTTCTGCTCCGGCTAGGAACCGGATCATATTATTAACCTGGACGATTATGAAACCAATATAGGGAAAATAACTAACACTTTAAATACCTTTCAACAGAATACAGCAACAAAATAAAGAGAGAACAAGACATACTGACTAAAAATCAATACCTTAACCAAATTAAGTTTAATATCGACTTACGATATGATACGATAATAACGAGACAAAACTCATAATAACAAAACCATTTATTGCATACAATGATCAATATGCACAACACTTTAATACAGCTTGCCCCAAAACTGGAGAGACCTACGTTTGTATGCAACCCGAACTGGTCGAGAAAATGCCAAAATCCAGATGCCTAGGGAGACTGTTGGAGAACCAAGTCGCTCATTGTGGATTCGACAATGTGGGCAAAATCGAGTCGATAACTCAGCTTCAACCTAATTACATACTTTTCACTAATGCACCACAAGTCCTTTTTTGTTTTCTCCTCTTGCAGCTCGAAAACCGGTACAATACAGGATACAGCTTTGCTACACTTCCGAAATTGCAAAGTGCAGATCAACGGCATCACATATGAAAACGACCCAAACACCTACTGGGACGAAATACACATCCCACCACCACCAAACAGCATCATTAAACCAACCTATACCAAGGAAGTCCTTAGTCTAGAGAAGCTGAAGGAATACAATTTCCAGACGGATGTCAATCTTACCAACGTAGGCATCAAAACTGAAGTCTTACACTATATAACCGCACCAACTACCACCACATTCACCATCATCATAATCATCATTGTAATCATCATCATGATCACCAAGAAAAAAAAACTCCACGTCACTTCAACTTTAACCCCAACACTTCAATCCTTCGCTTCAGCCCCAACGACTTCATTGCGGCCTTCGCTCCATTCTAAGGGGGGAGGAGTTACGGCGGCTACCTCTATTCCCGTCGCCCCCTAACCAACCAATAAGGATAGTTCCGGTCCAGAGTGGACCGAGTATCTACCATAAGTTGTTTTAAAGTATGCCCTCATTAGGTTTTATCTGGATTTCCCTAATCCTTAGCCGGTACTTTCCTATTATAATAAAATTTACGACCGGAAAGGACAAAAAGGATATTGGGAATTTTCCATCATAAAATATCGGAGGGTCACTTCCTGTATCTTTTTGTATATTTAAGCAATAGTTTAAGAGAATAAAAGGCAGTCTGTTGTGGATTTTCTTAGGAGCGACAAGTTCACGATCCCTTACTGGATGTTCCGAAATTTAGAACTAATAAATTATAACGTTTTTGCAAAGCTCGTCTTTTATATACATATAACTCGGGCGTACGTACATATACATATATATATATTTCACGATGGAAAATTTCCAATTGACTTATCGTGAAATAGTAGAAATAATTTTAGCCAGTGACCGTGATATTGTGAAGTGCATGGAGAAAGTAAAAACTGATTTTCCTTATCTAACACCAGATCATTTGGGGGAAATACAAAGCTATTTACACAAGGTATTCATACCTCATTTTAATAAAAGATGGAAAGAAGCAAGTAGAAATAAAGACCGTTTTATTAAAAAAAACGAGGCTTGGCTGACAAATACATATTCTATAAATAATATTGATACAATAAGCGAAAGGGGTCTCCCGGCAAAGCCTTTTGAAGAATGTTGTTTAAGAAGCCAACAAATGAAGATTAAAAATTTAAAAGAAAACTTTTCCGAACAACTAATAAAATCAACTGCCAAGTCAATTCAACACCTTGAGGACAGGCCTTCAGAATTCAGCGCTGAAAAAGCCTTGGCACTAATGGCGGATGCCTCTCTCTCTAAACACCAATATGAAGTTTTGAGAAAATCGGCAAAAGAAGAAGGGTTTGACATTTTTCCTTCGTACCAAAAAGTACCGGAAACTAAAGTACTATGTTATCCTGAAAATTTAGTAGTCTCTGAAAATTTGGTTAAAACGCCCCTACAATCATTGCTTGACCATACCACGAAGAGAATTTTAATGACTAAAACTGAAACTCAACTAGATTCTATCAGCCATGAGCTTACCTTAGTCTCTAAATGGGGCTGCGATGGCTCTTCAGGACCCAGTGAGTACAAGCAAACATTTACAGATCAAGATATAACAGACACAAATATGTTCCTCACATGTTTAGTACCTTTGGCTGTTACTAAGAAAAACGACTCTAATCTAGCTTACTGGAAAAATCCAAGACCAGCGTAAACAAGATTATGCAGACCTTTGAAATTCGAATTTATAAAGGAAACGCCCGTGGCCATCCGGGAAGAGGTTGGACGAGTGAAGCAAGAGATTTCACAATTAACTGAATCAATTGTTGTACTTCATAATAAAACTTTCAAAATTCATCATGAATTGATTCTATCAATGATCGATGAAAAAGTTGCTCAAGCAGTAACTGAGACACCATCCATGGCAGTTTGCCCCATATGCAAGGCGAAACCTTCACAAATGAATGATTTTGAAATTTTACGAAACCTCCCTGAATCTAACGAAGCACTTCAACTTGGTTTGTCCCCTCTTCATGCGCGTATCAAATTTATGGAGTTTGTCTTAAAAATTGCGTATAGGTTGCCTTTCAAGCAAGGGAAATTAACAAAGGACTACAAACCGCTTATGGAGGACAAAAAGAAAGAAATTCAGAACCAATTCAGATCAATAAAGGGTTTGAAAATTGATGTGGTAAAACAAGGAATGGGCACCACAAACGATGGCAACACATCGCGTCGATTTTTTCAGGATCCACAAACTACCGCTAATATTACTGGTGTGAATGAGGAACTGATTCGCCGCCTTGGAATTATCCTCGATACTATCAACAGTGGTGCTGCTGTAGATCCCGCCAAATTTAGAAAATATTGCCATGAAACTTGGACTTTATACGTAAGCTTGTATAATTGGTACAATATGCCTAATACAGTACACAAGATCCTGTGGCACGGGGCCACCATTATCTCAGCTGCGATACTACCGATAGGGATGTTAACCGAGGAGGCACAGGAAGCCCGAAATAAAGACTATAGACTGTATCGACACAGTAATTCTAGGAAATGTAGCCGAATTGCGACAAACGAAGATGTCAGCCACATGCTACTAGTGACTTCCGATCCTTATGTACATATGTTTCGCACTGAACCTAAAACCAAAAACAAATTAGATTTTCACCAAGATGTTAAAAAGCTCTTACTTTTGTAAAGATGTCACATTTTGTATATATTTACATATGGACGAGTATAGGTGCATACAAAGATTACAAACGTATATGTAAAATGGGACCAAATTTGTTCATGAATTTGTCAAAATGTTTCATGATAAGTTTTAATCAAGTTTAGTTCTAAAGTGTATTAAACTACATTCTATCCTAATTCTATATACGATAAATAATTTCTATAAAAATCTAGCCTGAATTTTAGTTTTCTTTCAGTACATCATATTATTTCAGTACATCAAAACCCTCAAATTTAAAAAAAAAATGTGAATAACTTTTTTTCTAGACATTTTTTTTTAACCAAATTTACCAATTATGTATAAGACTAGTTTGGAAACGTGTGCCAAATTTCATTAAAATCCGTTGAATAGTTAAGATCTAGCAGATTTTTTTCCTCTCTTCCATACAAACCAAACCACTGTGCGTCGTTAAGTAATATTCTAGATGCGTTCGGATAAGACAAACGATAATCTTCCGCGAGTTGCTGCAAAACGCGAACAGATAAAAATGGAGCCGACGCGGTTCCATACGTTACTGTTCGTAGTCAATAATATTGAATCGCTTCACGAGGGTTCTGATGCCAAACTATTCGTTGAAAATCAATGTCCTTTTCGCAAACCCAAATTTGGCGGAACATCTTAACTATATCTGCCGCGAACACAAACCGAGGTTGCCGAAAACGCAAACAAACACCTACCAAGTCACGCTGAATTGGCGGCCCTATTAAACGCCGGCTATTCAAGGACTATCCCTTTGAGTCTTTTACCGATCCGTTGAAAACAACTCGTAATTTTGTCGAGGAACTATCTGGATTCAGTACCGCGTGATGAGGTAAGTAAAACTGTTTTGTCGAGTTTAGGTTTATTTTTTCGCGCGGTATCAGTTCCATATGTCCCAATTCGAGATATTCCTGCATAAATTTTGAATAAAGTTTGTGTAACTCAGGATTACTGCGAAACCTACGTTCCATTGAGTGTAATCGCGAAACAGCCGACTGTAAGGTTTCTCCGAAACTGGGCGAAGGGGTTTTGAATGGAAGGGACACAATGTATTTTCCGTCGGGAGAGCGCGAAACCGTTTTTCGAAAATATTGCTCAGCTGGATCGTCAAGGTTTTTATACGTATTAACAGGGGGAACCTCTTCTATTTCCCAGAACCGCTGTAAGAGACCGCCTACGTCGTGAGAGGAATAAAACGAGGATAATTCCGGGCTACTGGGCTTTGGATCCGACAGTTCTCCTGAAATTACCCAGCCAAATGAAGTGTTGAATGCTATAGGACTGCCCTCGAGTCCACGAATTTGTTCTCCTCGGAGGATATTCCAAACCTTGTCAGTTCCTATTAGAACATCGATGGAACTAGAAATGTTGAAGTAAGGATCCGCTAGCTCCAAATTATGAATGTGCTTCCATGCCGATGCATCGAAGGATTTTGATGGCAAATTCGATGTCAATTTACCAAGCACGAAAACGTCAACGGATAAATGAGTAGAATTATGGCGAGAGAAGAGTTGAATAGAAACGCGCCCCTTCGTGAAACCCGCTACTTTAGATGATAATCCTATTATAGGGATGCGAGAATGCTTTCTTGGAAGACCTAACCTTTGCACAAAAGATTCAGCAATGAATGAAGATTGTGATCCCGTATCCAAAAGAACTCGACAGTCGAGAAACTGGCCCCGATTATCTTGAAGTTTCGCGAGAATGGTAGGTAGTATGGTTTGTTTTCGAAACTCAAGCGAATGGTTATTAACCAATGGCGAATATGCAGCCGAAGTGGACCGGTTCACCGAAGGACCAGGTTGGTTCGAAGCAGATGATGAGGATGGCAATGCTGAAGATGGTGCAGAAGATGGACTCGAACATCGCGAAGGTAACGAAGAGATATTATTTTTGACTATGTCTCGATGGACTAGAGAATGGTGACGAGATTTACAAACGCGACAACGAAACGATGACCGACACTTGTTTGACGAGTGACCTGTTCGAAGGCAATTGAAACACAAGGATTTTGTATTAACGAAGTTTCTACGAATAACAATGACTGACGCTAAAACCTGACTACACTGGGATAGGAAATGGTTACCCTGGCACATGGGACACTGAATACTGCTATCTGAGGCTTTCGCTACATGCGCTCGAATTTGTACCGATTGTTTTCCACGCGAGTTGACCGACCGATTGAGTGTTTGAAACGATTCGAGTGCATCACATCGCAATTCAAGAAACGTTGGAAAATCTTCGATCGAACTATCATCGCGAGATCCGATTTCTTCAGCCCAAGCCTGCTTTGTGTCGTTATCAAGTTTGGATATTAAGATCAAGATTAACCAGGGATCCCTACCATTCCTACCTAATGCATGTAGTCCGCGAATAACTTCGTCCGCACCATCTGTTGTTTTCCTAAGAGTTTGCACGTTCGACATACTCATTGTAGGAAGTGAAAGAAATGTCTGAACAAACGATTGGATAATTAAATTGATACGCTCGTAGCGTTTTTCTAACCTATCCCATGCTTCGATATAATTTGCATCTGAGATCGAAATATGCCTTATTAGGTTAGCCGCATCGTCACGTAAGAAGGACTTTAAATAGTGGAATTTCTGCGTTGGAGTAATATTTGGTTTGTTATCGACAGAACCCAAAAACAAATCTTTAAATGATGGCCAATCCTTGTAATTGCCCGAAAATGGCGGTATCACTATACGAGGCAAATTTACCGACTGATTAACAAGAGTTTTTAAAACTGAATCGTCGGCTTCAGCTTGAATGTGAGATTGTCTATCGCGAATGGCCTTTTTCAAGCCAGAATGTGCCACGAAATATTTTTCTTCGTATTAACCGAATTCACTTTGACATTCCCCTAGCTCATCGTCTGCTGCCAAATTCTGTAAAAGTTCATTGTGCTGCGAAGAAAATTCCGACCACGCTTCAACAACTCTGCTTAAACGGATTTCTAGCATCTCGATTGTAGTCGATTCTTCGATAGATGCAACGAAATCTACCGCACGTGTTAAGCATGCTTTCGCATTACCACGTTTTTGCTTGATGGCATTCATTTTATGTTATATACGAAAATACGAGAATATCAAAGGAAAAAAAAAACAAATGAAATGCTTCTTCACAGATTCACACAATTTACGTAGCCAATCAAAGACACGTGTCTTATGATTGCTAAGTTTAGCTGCAACGCAGGTATATGTATTTAAGAATAATGTTTCTATTTCAAACAAAAAAAAAAAAAAACTATTCCTGCTTAAATGAATTTATTCACGAACGCGATTTTTCTCAATTCATATACTATGTCTCTACGAATGAATACCACCACAGAATCAGAAACCACCAATGAGACGTCCCACTCAAAATGGCCGCCGACGTTTGCCTACAAGCTCGGGCGAGCACGTGGGTACCTCAAGTGCTGTCAAAAGAGCATGTGAGTACCTCAAGTGCTGTCAAAATTTTGTAAACAATCGCGCACATTGTTATAATTCCAAGAGTGTGTGTGGCGGGAGTACACTGCGGTAAAATGAAATGAGCTCACACGTATTCACGGATAGAAGCTCGTTTGTAACGGGTTTTGTCGCTATGCACCTGAACCGCTGTCAAAATCTCGTCAAAATTTCAGGGTGTTACGGGGGAAGACGTACGAAAGACGCACGTCTCATTCTGGTTTCTGCACAGAATAAATAGTACATATACAGAAGTCGCATCTCGGCCTGCGATGATTTTTCACTTTATGGTGCGGGCGGAACAACTGAAGGGAAGATCAAGCAACGAGAGAGCAAGCATGATCAGAGAGTAACAACCAGAGAGCAGCCACGATCAGAGAGAATCAACGAGAGAGCAATCTTAAAATGTTTATGTGTGTGTGTGTATTGTGTTGCTATCCAACGTCGTGAATGCACGTGGTGTTGACAAAATTTTGTTTCAAGTTTTAGATTTCTATATTTAGTTTTCTTCAGTTGAAAGTTGCGCTTGGTATTCGTACGCGTACTTTTTCGATGTAAACTAAAAGGGCCGGGTAACACCAATTAACGTTATTCCATTATTTGGGATTTTTGTGCAAATTTCAATCTGATATATGTAGGGAAGAATAACCCAAAAACTTTAGTGCGACAGGATTTTAAGTTTGCGGGCTTTAGTAAAATTTTTTTTCTCTGAAGCCCATGAGCAATGCTTCCTCAAGAGTACTAAGATCATGAAGTCCAATATTATTTCCTTATGATCAGAACATGTGGAAAACCATTGCGGTGTGGCATTTTTGGATTTGGATTTTATCAAGTTTTTTATACCAACAGTTTGTGGTTGTGTGTCAAAAATATTGCTAAACACTGTAATATGTTTCTTGCTAAATTCCAAGAAAATTTGTGAAGGAGCAACGAGGTTACCAAAATCTTTAAGAGAATTGTAATTTTTATGAAATATGAAAAGTTCACTAGGAACTGTTAATACTTCGTCTTCTTTTCTCAATATAGAAACACAAATGTCGCAGTTAATTTTCGGTATCATTTTGTAGACGATATAACCTATGAAGTATCTTAAAGACGCCAAATCGATACTAAATTCCGAACAATTATGAAAGTCATCATTTAATAACGTAATCATCAATGATTTCTATGTTAATATCTATTTCAGAGTTTTCGTTTCGACTGAGTTCTTCATTATTTGTATCAGCTAAGTCCATATTTGACAAAATATTTGAAAGCGTTTCAAATGTGGTATCACTCAGCTCTTCACAGTTACTATAAGAACTCAACTGCACTATATTTGCAGACATTAAGCGTGCTAATAAAGTGTTTATATCAGCAACTGAGGGGTTAATATTATTTCCACCCTTTTGTCTTAGAACCGAGAACATATTTTTGAGCTTATCTTGGTTTAATGCTCTTGTCATTAAAAAAAATATTTGGTATTTTTTTTGAAATAGCTCGTCTACTAATTGTAATACAGCGTTTAAGGTAAATTTCATTCCATCTAAAAAAAATACTTTTTTCTTTTTGTCAACAAATGATATTTCATTGAGGTATTCAAGGAAGAATTTTATATATTCGTGTGAAGGACTGTTAAGTTGAATTCAGACTTATAACAATTCTTTGAAGATAGCGAACCACTATTTAGGCAGTCAAATATTTTGTCAATATTTCCTATGAAGCATGCCGTAGATAAACAAACTTCTTTTGAGCAACTTTTAAAGCCTACTGTCTCAATAACAGTTTTAATTGCTGCTTGAACAGTCCAACTAAAAATTTGGGTGGCTAGTTATACTTTCATTTTTTCGAAAGAGTTCGGAAATATGTGCTGGCTTGTAAGTTTACACATTTTTGTATTAGATTTGCACTCCATTTCCCATAGTTCCTTAACTACTTTAAAACTAGCAACTCCATTTGGTGTTGTAAGGTCACATTGAAGCCAACCATTTCTTAATGATTTGATTAGATGTGGAAAATCATATACACAGAAAGTTTTACTACCATTATACATAAAATAGGGTTTTTCTAAAGTAGCTCCCAATTCCAAGAAACGCTTCCTGTTAGAGGACCCTTGGTCACAAATTACAACTTTAACTATGATGCCAAAACTGTTCAAAATTGCTAAATTTCGTAATATTATCTTTTTTAGTAAATCGGCAGAAAGTCCATTTTTTGAAACAAAGTAATTAAATGTAAGCGCCCAGTTGGAAAACATTGATTTAATCATAAAAACGCACAATTGTTTACCAATCTGGTTCGTTCTTTCAACCCCATTTTCCTCAAATCCATCCACTAAATCTAATTTGGAATTGTATCGCAATTCCCTTCTAATCGCCATTTCATCCATCAGCAGAATCATATTATTCTTTTCGTACTGGTTCAAATCTAAGCACTTCTTTTTTATTAACTCTAAACCGTTATTTTTAAAACCTGGTTGTAGGGAATTTACAGGGGCCCATCGATAAACAGTAGAGATATGTGGCAAATTTAGATGCAATTTATTCTTCAAAAATTGGTACGTTGACTGTGAGACATAATAAATGTTTTGAACCAAATCTTTTACATCTTGCTTATATTCTTTAGGTCGTGGACTAAGAAGAAGTTTGCAAAATGTTTTTGACTCCTTGCTTATTTGAAAAGAGTCGATGGTTTGAAATACGCTTGATTTTGTTGCTATTTGTTTGCGGCTTTGGAGATTTTTATATTTTGCTACCATGTCGTAATATTTTTTTCTGTAAAAATTAGCTGATTTCAGATATTTTTCACAGTCATTACAACATCCATCTACGGAGTCACTTGTTCGGCTCTTTTTAGCTGGACAATCAAGCTCCAACGACTTGTAATCTTCCTCAATAACTTCTAAGTTAAATACCGGAACAGCTCCGAATTTCAACTTTTTTTTACCAATGTCAGAACTTGAGAAGTGATTGGCGCAAATCAACAATTTTTTTGTATAATCTTTTGTTGGCATATTACATTTTTCTCGCCAAATTTGACCCATAGCTGAGTCATAGGGAGGAAACTTAAACATTCTTATCTTTTCACCATATCGCCTAGATTTACCGCATGTTTTTATGCAGCATCGAATGCCGGACTTTTGGAAAATTTTACCAACAGCCGGTACAGAATCCATTTTTCCTATTCAAAATCGTATGACAACCCCTCAACAATCAATATATAATAATAAGTCCAAAGAATAATCCAAATCGTATGCAAAGTTGTCAACAATTATAAAAGCAACAATTCAAAATCAAAAATAGGGTTAAATATCAAAGTACAAAGTAAAAATGGAGTCGATATATAAGCGCAGCAAAACACAACCATTCGCATGAAAGTACAATTCCCAAGTGATTTCGAATCCAATCCACACAATCGAAAACAAGAGAAGCAATACAACACCATGCAAGCTTACGATAGAAGAAGCTATCAATGCAGACACACGCACGCACACTTGCATACACATCGTAAGCTGCTTTGCTCTCGTAAAAACAAAACCACCGAAAACGCACATGCTACTCTCTTTCGCTCGCACCAGCTTCTCAATTTTTTGTATACTCTCTTGCATGTTCTCATGCTTGTACTCTCTGTTCAATAGGGTGCCAATATTGGAACCCTAGAACAAAATTTGCTTTGTATGAGATGCAACTTCTGTATACTATTTATTCTGTGATACCACGCACACGCACGAGGAGTTTATCACGATTTCTTATATTTTAATCGAATATCCGGCTCGAAGGACGAGAATATTTTTGAATTTTTTTTTTGTTTTTTTTTTTTTTATAAAAGATTTTATTACAATTTAAATATATGTATGTATATGTTAATATAGATGTGTGTATATGAATATAATTATACAGGGTGTCCCACGAGCAGTGTGCCAAAAAGCTACAGCGTGTAGGTCTGGTCAAGACAAGAAAAAAATCGTATGGGAGGGGGGGGTCTATTCCCCCCCCGTTTGGCCGGAGGGGCAATTTTCTAAAAAATTGACTTAATTTGGAAAAAAAATTATTAAAAATCAACAGTTACATCCACAATGCCGTGATATACTTTTTTGTAAAGCCAGAAACCTCTTCTTTCATCCTGTTTCTAAACGAAGCTGTTTTAAGGAATAGTTTTTGAGAAATTAATTTTCAAACTCAAAATTTTGAAAAATAAATGAAAAAAAAAAATTTCGAACTATTTTTTTTCAAAAATGTATGTAATTAAGTACTAATTTTTTGTCAAAAATTCAATTCTCTTATTAGTTTTTAGTTAAAAACAGAAAACCGGATGCAAAAATGTTTTGTAGTTTTTGAGAAATTAAAAAAAAACCCGAACCATTTTTTTCTAAGAAAAACCTTTTTTTTGGTTTTAACGCGGCTGGACTTGTAGGCAAATTAATGTATGAAACATTGACATCTTTTTTATTATCTTTAAAAAATTCGGAGTTTTATGAGGATTCAATAAACTGACACAGTATTGGAATAACCCTGGATTAATCCTTTTTTTTCATTGATAACGCCTGAAAACTGACCTGCCAATTTCGTCTGGGTCTGCCCGCCGCCGATGGGTTCAACCGGCTAGGACCTTAAGACAATAAAACCGCAATTTTTGGATTTGGTCTGACGTAATCCCTCCCTTAGTACAAGGAGGATAGCTATTATGCTTGGAGTGCCCAAATCTAGAGTACGGAGAGTGCTTCATACCGAAAACTTACACCCGTACCATTTTAGGACAGTTCAGGAACTCACCTCAAACGACAAGTTTTTGAGAGCAGAATTTTGTCGATCATTACTGCTTCGAGATGAAACTGAACGAAATTATTTTGCAAGGATATTCTGGACGGATGAAGCACAGTTTACCAGAGATGGGGTTACTAATTTCCATAATTTGCATCACACAACAAAAACCAAAATAAATCACAACACCGCTTTAGCTGTAATGTTTGTCTTGGTATTGTTGGACAAACTGTAATCGGGCCCCGGTTTTTGAATGCCGTTATTAATGGAGAATCATACTTGCATTTCCTACGAGACCTTTTGCCCGATTTGATGGACAACGTTCCTTTGGCCATAGCAGATAATTTAATCTACCAGCAAGATGGAGCACCAACACACTACAGCTTACGGGTTAGAAACTGGCTGGATGATCATTTTAGTGACCGTTGGATCGGAAGAAAGGGCCCCACGAAATGGCCACCTAGATCACCAGATTTAACTCCTCTAGATTTTTATGTGTGGGGATTCATGAAGAATTATGTTTACGAAGTGGAAATAGTATCTTTGGAACGACTGAATGAACGGATTGAAGTCGCTGGAGTCAAATTGCTTGACTTATGTGCAGCCATTAGAAGGAGATATAATCTTTGCCTTCTAAAAAATGGGGATCATATTGAAAATTGATTATAATAAAACTCCGAATTTTTTAAAGATAATAAAAAAGATGTCAATGTTTCATACATTAATTTGCCTACAAGTCCAGCCGCGTTAAAACCAAAAAAAAAGGTTTTTCTTAGAAAAAAATGGTTCGGGTTTTTTTTTAATTTCTCAAAAACTACAAAACATTTTTGCATCCGGTTTTCTGTTTTTAACTAAAAACTAATAAGAGAATTGAATTTTTGACAAAAAATTAGTACTTAATTACATACATTTTTGAAAAAAAATAGTTCGAAATTTTTTTTTTAATTTTTTTTTTCAAAATTTTGAGTTTGAAAATTAATTTCTCAAAAACTATTCCTTAAAACAGCTTCGTTTAGAAACAAAATGAAAGAGAGGTTTCTGGCTTTACAAAAAAGTATATCACGGCATTGTGGATGTAACTGTTGATTTTTAATAATTTTTTTTCCAAATTAAGTCAATTTTTTAGAAAATTGCCCCTCCCGGCTAAACGGGGGGGAATAGACCCCCCCCTCCCATACGATTTTTTTCTTGTCTTGACCAGACCTACACGCTGTAGCTTTTTGGCACACTGCTCGTGGGACACCCTGTATATATGATACTTAGTGTTATCGATCGGTTTCCAAATAGTTCGGGATGCCAATGATGTGTAGTGTGCAGCGATCAAGATCCAAGTGCCCGAGATCGTCACACAGCAGTTGCCACTAGACCACCCACTCGTGTTCATGATAAAGGGCATCTCGCTGCAAATGCAGAGCGAGCAAAAATGAGAGACCATCAATTGCGAGAGATAACACATGACGAGAGAAAGAAAAACAAGAAAAACGATAAGTGCGTGGAGTTGTCTAGTGGGAGTTGCTGTGTGCAGAATTATTGGGATTCGCTGCAAAGACATTATTTAATGATAAACAAGAATGCGTGCCAAACATGAATGTACAGCGAGTCCCAGTGTTGTTTGTATACATTTTACATTGAATTATGTATAATATTGAAATAAATATTATATGTACATTTATAATTATCATATGTATAATAAACAAAATAAATTCAGTTCCAAACAGCCTTAATATTTTCAAATTCATCTGCGTTCATACGCACAGAGAAATACGTTCAGAGAAATTCACTGCCCTTCTTCACAAGCTTTCGTACAAGCCTCAGATAATTTAATCCGGCCGCAAAAATCTGACCCACATACTTCACACTTTTAACTTTATATTGTAATTTATCAGGATTAAGCCGAACATTAAAAATTTGCGCACTTTCTTAGACCTTACTAAGATTTCTATCATGTTCCTCCATATTTGGAATGAGGAAATTGTCCTTGACAAATTGTCAAATCTTATGAATCAAGGCAAATTCATAACTCCCAATTGCGTTTCTCAACAACCACAAGATTGCTTACCCAACTGTTATGATATTCCACTGCCTGAATTATTCCTAGCTTTTGAAGTTCTTTTAAGTTAGCCTTAAGGACCATATGCAGGGTCGCCTCGCAGTTTTAACAGTAAGCTCATAGTTGGGCCATGTTCTAATTTCATATGTAGTGGGGAAATTACCCAAACTAGTAAAAACGCCCCAGTTTTCTTTAATAAATCTTTCTTTTTCCGCAGACAGTATCTGGTCAACCCTACCACAAGTTTCAATTACCATTTTAACTGGCTTAATACGTGTAGATTGATTGATTTGCTTCATATATTTTAAAGGCAGGACATACATTTAGTAGCCCGTATATAATTTAAAATTTACTGTCTAGTTTCCAAAATCGAAACATCCGAACCACTGTAAATTTTATCTCATTCTGTTGCCAATTAATTTTTGTTGTAAAAATGTAATGTATTAATGTAAAAAGACTTAATAGAATTGATTCCTGAGCAATCCTCACACCCGCTGTCACTGTTTCCTGTTAATTTCGTTAGGCTTATAACTTTTGTTCTTCTTAAACATGCTACAAGCGATGTAAAAATGATTAGGTTTTTGTACAGATTTCGCAAATTTTTCCGTAGGCTGGACATTTGTTTTGCACATGGATTGATGTTGTTCCCTGGTAGCCTGTAACTATTTTGTAAAAAAAAAAAACAGGAGCAATTTCAATTATGAGCAGAGTTATTGTTATCAAAACTTAATTTCTATTGGTTAGAAGTTCTTCTATTAAGTGTTGACACTTTCGCAAGCCAAACATAATGCACTTCTTTTACTCTTGCTGCATCCAGTTCTGTTACACGGCACGTGTTAATAGCTATATCCAGTGACATGTCGATTGTATTCATCAATTTATCAGTCAAATCCTTATTATTCAGCCCTATCTTTACCAGAGCCAGACTCACATTCTTCAGCCAATGCTCTTCAAGAAATTGTCGAACGGATCACTGGTTTTTCATGTACGTTTCTAGAACTTCATCCTCTCGTAAATGATATTATTGTTTGGGTTGCAGTATTTTTTGAAAGCTTTCACAATATCGTTTAAAGTAGTATTAGTGTCACTTTCTATGTCCCATGTGTAATATTTTGTCTAGCCTCTGCTCCAATATAATTTAGAAAATTGGTTTTTTTATGATTCTCAGGATTACTGTTTTCCTCAGCTTCCATATATACATATATAAATGTCTTTCAGGAAAAGGTCAAAATTAACGGCAAGATTGCCCTCCATAAGTAATGGGTCTATTATTATCCATAATTGAATAGTAAATGGTTTCCACACTTTATAATACGAATTTTTTACACTTAAGTTTAAACTCGTGATTATCAGAATTGATTATCGTGATTATCGTTTGGTGTAAGGGTAAGGGGCATTTACTTATAGATCCACTCGTTTATTTTTATTTATTTTTTTAAATTTTCTTTCACAACTTCGGCTGCGCCATATTGGGTTTCTAATGTACAAAACCAGACTGACTTTATTCTTCTTCTTCTTCTTTTCCTTTTAACGGCGTTGTTATGGTCAGAAGTGTAGGACCATAACCTTCCCACTTAACTGCATTCCTACTGGTCCACTTGTGAGGTCCGCCGGTTTGACCTCAGAAAGTAGCGACAGGCTTCCCGGTTTGGGATTACTTCATCGCTGAGGCCAATCAAATGCTGTTGTTTTTGCGTTTGTTTGCACCAATTGTTTTTTGGCCTGCCTTTTTTTTTTTTTGTGACACGGGCATGCTCCAGATTTTTTTGTTTGATCTTACTCTAACAACACCGGTGATCTCCAGTCGTGTCAACCCACTGATTTGCATGCACACTTGTGGGGCAGTTTAATTGTGGTATATGTGTCCCTAGGCTCACCTTGGTGTTTTCTAAATTGCCTAGATGTGATTTTTGTTTACCTTTGTTTTAGTCGCCCTTTTACGACAAGCGAGAGGTATCGCTGTAGGGATATTCTTAACCCGTCCCTGCACGAAGGACCAGACCAGACTGACTTTATTGTTCCATGATATGACATACAATTCAATTACATTAGTTAAATATAAATATGTATATAAGATAAGGGAGAGAGGTACAAGAGGACAAAGACATTTCGTCTAGCGAACTATTTAATGGTATAAAAGTAAGTGTAGCCAAATTACAGTAGTCGCCAACCGATTGACAGAAATCCTAAATCTGATCGGCTCAAACATATGGCGGGACCATCGAAACCAATTTCGAAATGAAGGGGCTGAGGAAAGAAATTCATTCAAGATTACTGTCAAAATGTGTATTTAACGTATTTACCGACATTCCCCGTATAATATCCCATTGCACAGCCATCATGTTTTCCAACATCAAACGGCTCATCCGCACTGTAGCACTTTGGAGGAGATACTTCTACAACTTACGAGCAGACGCGAAGTTACCCTTGAATTTGTCCGACCTATTTTCAACAAAAATTAAGGCGCTCAGCTCAAAAATTCCACTTCCTAAAGGAAGCACAATTCGAATTTTGAATCCCTTTCTGGACTCCTATAACATTCTCCGCATGGGAGGAAGATTATCGAATTCAACGCTCAACTTCAACCAACAACATCCAGTTATCCTCAAGTACTCGCATTACGTCACAAAGCTACTCGTAAGCGATATCCACCTTAGTACTCCTCTCGGGGGTCAACAATTCATAATGGCGGAGATCCGCAACACATTTTGGATTACGAATCGTAAACCAATTGTAAAATCAACTATTAGCAGACGTGTACGCTGCCACTGATACAAAGCCAAGATGCAATTGCAACTCATGGAAGTCTGCCTATGGAACGAGTGAACCTTTCACGAACACAGGAGTCGCATACGCCGGAAGTAAAGCTGTAGAAGGGTCGATGCAATAAGGTCTCTAAGGGATACATTGCTGTCTTCGTCTGCTTATGCACTAAGGCCATCCACATTGAATTGACGAGTGACCTCAGCTTAGCAGCATTCAAAGTAGTACAATATATCGGAGATTCATTGCACGACGAGGCATCTACACCAATCTGTTCAGCGAGTGTGGCACTAACATCAAATGAAATAGAAACAAAATCAAGAGGGAGAACAAATTCATCTCCTCGGAATGGTAAGTCGAAGTCGTCAAGGATCTAGCCACACTACAGACAAAATGGCATTTCAACCCGCCGGCAGTACCAAATTTCAGAGGCCTTTGGGAGGCTGGTGTAAAATCTATCAAACACCATCTTAAGCGAACAATTGGCGCTTCCAAACTAACATTTGAGGAATTGAATACGCTGCTCACTCAGATCGAAGCTTGTCTAAACTTCAGACTAATGTGCCCTATATCGCACGATCGACGTGACCTAGCAGTTTTATCTCCAGGGCACTTCTTAATCCAGGCATCTCTCGTACAGCACCAGACAGAAAATTGTTGGAAAATAACATCAACAGACTAGCCAGGTATAGATATATACAGCGACTTACCAGGAATTTTAGAAACATTGTATAACATACATTCATCAACTATAACACCGTCCAAAATGGTTGCAAAGGAGACATTATGTGTTTTTAGTGTACCACTTGATCCGATCTTTACCATGGGACAAAATAAAACAGTACAGATCAACGAGTAGCCATCTGGACATTTCGTCTTGTTCAGTCCTTTCAAAGACCTGACATTTGGAAACAAAATTTAAATGCAAACAAAAATTTTTTGGAAACAAAAATTAAAAACGATTAATTAAAATGCTGATGATAATCATTTTTGTCAATATACACCAATTGGGGGTTATATTTCCCCAATTCACTCAAGAGTTTAAGAAATTTAAAATAATGTACACATTTTATAGTATTAGTATTAGTGTAAACAGATTTTCGGATCTTGAAAATGGATCCATATCAAGAGCTGGATTACGTATTGTTATTGTAATTCATGTAAATCAGGATCCAGATCAGATCATGTGAGCATACTAAAAAACACCTGTTGTCATAGTCGAAGAGGACAACTTGCCACCTTCATCATGGCTGGCAGCAAACTTTCCGCTGTATGAGCATATGAGATTCGATTAAATTGGGTCATCGCATTGCTTCTCATGTTTTGGCATACTTTGCACTTTTAGTCATTTCGAAACGAGTCGTTGATCGGGGCTCGAACAATAACTGGATCATTGTGATCGCATTTCTATAGCTATTGAACTTCATATGCTAACAGTAGTGTAAGATAGAATAGGTAAATTGTCTGGAAATAAAGTTAACCACCACCAAACACAAAAGTGTTTTATTTTATTTAACTGGCCAGTTTTAAACGAAATCCGTTAAACGTTCCTCAGTATTTTTTTCTTCGAAATATTGAAAAGAAATGTGACTACAACTAAATAAAATGAAGAACTCTCTTTTGTTTTACTCTCACCGTGGTGCTTTGATAAGGAGATATGGTATTTATTAAATAGTGTGAACTGAAATTTTAACCGAATCAGTTGTGAAAACAATTGAAGCCGTAAAATGGCAACAAGTAGTACAATGGCATCAGATGATTTATCATCCCAAATTGCAGCTCTTCGAGGTATTACACAAGCACAAGAACGGCCCATAGAACAATGGCTGACAACCAACCAGAACAATCAAAGAATTCATAATAATTTTAATTTGAGTGCGAATGATATCATCATTCTGTTCCGTCAATTAAAATGCTCGACGTGAGAAAATCCAGGAAGAACCAGCAAGATGTATCCATCAACTGGAAAATAGCGTGACATGGGACACAGCAAAAATGCACCTCAAGCTACACTCCCGACCTACCAAAATCTATATTCAACTATTGCCTTTATATTAAGGTTAGTAATATAAATAAGCGTTTAATGTGTTTAAAAATACCAACTATCAAATAAATGATTTTATGAGTGTGACGGTAAAAAACCAAAAGTGTACAAACCGGATCGAATAGAGAGTGACTTAAAAGAAATGTTCTTTAAGAAAAAATTGATGGTAGTGTTACAATCAATATGGATGTAAATTTAACAATAATGGAAATGTTTAACAAATATTTGAGACTCAAGTTGCTAGATAACAGACGAACTATTGATAGGAATCATAGGAAAAATTTACAAATTCATTCCAAAATTAAGTCAAATAATACCAATAGGGAAGATAGGACTAGTTTATCACAATTTAGAAATACGGGAAAATTTCGAAGAGATAAGGCCAGACAACAGTGGTCACAATCGAGACAAAATAACCAACAGGAAGTATCTGAAAGGAGAAATACTAGGTCAAATATGAATCAAAGTAACATCAATGAGGAGATCAATAACATTGAATCGAAGGACTTAGGCAATTTAACGGTTAATCAAATAACATACAAGACGTTAATAGAGGCCGGATCGAGGATTCGCTTAATAAACTCAACAAGAGTTGACTGTAACAGTTTTCCAATATATGAAGTGAAAAACATAACCCCCAATACAATCAACAATGTTTCAACACAGCTAATAAAAATTATTGTCACTAATACACTTATAATGAGTCCTCAAAGCAAAATCAAGTGGTAGAAAATGGCACTGAAAAATGAAACATATAATTTCATGCAGAACAACACCTTAGAGCTGAATTTTTGTAAAACAAAATATGAAACTTAAAAATACTGTGAATATAAGGTTGTTTTCCGATGATTTGAATTACGAGTATTTCACCAAAGTAGCAAAGGCATCGATTTATCTTATATTAGGCGATCAGTTAACAAATACTGATGCAATAATGCATGAGATCAATACTGAAACTGATCATCAAATATGCTCTCGCTTGTATCCTAAGGTTAAAAGACAAGAGGATGAGGTTGAAAGACAAATAGATGAAATGGAGAGGCAAGGGATTGTACGAAAATCCCACAGTAAATAGGCCGATGGGACAGTCTTCGCCTTCTTCGGAGCACGTTCGCCGAGTGAAGTCCACTGTTTCGACTGTTCCTTGGTCTCTGTACCAGTGGATCCATGTTTCGTCGACTGTCACGAAACGATGCAGAAACTCCTTCGGATTGCGCTTAAACAGCGTCAAACACTACTCTGAAGTGGACTCAGTGTTGCGCTTGTTGACCGGAGTGAGCAAACGCAGCAACCATCCCGCCGACAGCTTTCTCATGCCCAAATTTCCTGCAGGATATGACCCACGTGATCTTTTGAAATGCCTACTGTCTCAGCTATCTCGCGCACCTTCAATCGCCGGTCTGCCAATATGAGATCGTGGATTTTTGTCACGTTATCCTCCGTGGTAACCGTTTTCGGGGCACCTGGACGTGGCTCATCAAAAACACGTGCGACCACGTTGAAACTAGTTAAGCCAATTTATGATGGTCGCCATCGAAGGAGAAGAGTCATCGTACAAACATACAAACGCTCTTTGATGTTGCTGCGCGATTTTCCTTCCAAAAACAAGAATCGAATCACCGACCGATATTGCTCTTTTTCCATTTTTCTAAAATCCGCGGACACTCTCGCTTCCACACGCGGTCAAAACAAAACTACGAGTCTGATCCGGCTGAAATTTCGACAGTAGCCGTCTACTAGAATGTACTACACGATAGTAAGTTGCTTTTGCGATACAGGCGCCATCTGGCAGTGAGGCTAAGTACGTATCGTATGTGGTTTGTTTAGACGATATCTTCAGATGTCTCGAGGAATATCTATTAACCATTATAACTATTTTTAAAGTCTTACCAAAGCATTACACCAGTCAACAAAAAAAAATAAAATGTTGGCGCATGGGTTTTATTTAATATACTCTGATTATACATATAAGCACATGTATGAATATAAAAAAATGTAATTACAAATCGAAAATATTTGCTTTTTAAGAACTTAGAGCGATTTGACCATTTTTGATTTTCGCGCCCAATGAATGTCGGTCTTTGCTCGCTATCGGTCTAAAAAGAGAGGTAAGAGGGCTTGTAGTAATGTTACTTGCGTCGCTCGTGGTGTACGGCAGTATGTGTTTGAATATTACACCACCTATTTACAATAACCTGTTTCATATCTTTTTTCGTTGTATCGACCTGCACAAAATGGCTACGAGAAGTTGTAAACGAGACATTGACTCGTTTTGCTATATTTGCGGCGAATTATTTAAAGTAAGAGAGAAAAAGTATGATTTAAGTGAAAATTTAAACATTTGTGAGGCATATGAAGGTTACTTCAATCTACCTGTTAAGAATCAAGTCGAAAAATGGACTCCACATGTGTCATGTAACTCTTGCAGATACAATCTGGACGGTGAGTTTATTTCCTCTTTTTTTTTTTTTTATTAACTATTTTATAATAGCATTAATTAGGTTACGTTTTATTGTATGCTGGTACCGAGGTGAGAAAGGAACAATGGAGTTTGCAGTGCCGAGAATTTGGAGGGAGTCCAGTGATCATCACAGAAACTGCTTTCAGAGGCGAAAATTAATGCCGGAATCTTTGTAGGCCCTCAAATAAAAAAAATTATGAATTGAGATAATTTCCTGGAGTTCCTTAGCAATGAAGAGAAAAAAGCCTGGAACAGTTTTAAGGCAGTAGTTCATGGTTTTCTTGGAAACCGTAGGGCTGAAAATTATGACGAGCTGATCACTGACATGATTACGAATTTTTCCATCATCGGATGTAGAATGTCTCTAAAGATGCACATGTTACAGTGCATTTTCATTTGGATAAATTTAAAGACAATATGGGAGCTTATTCGGAAGAACAAGGGGAACGCTTCCATCAAGATATAATGGAATTTGAGAGACGTTACCAAGGCCAGTATACTGAAAGCATGGTGGGAGACTATACGAGTATTTGGGGGTTAGTAAGAGAAAATTCTACTGACCATGACAGAAAAAGTAAAACTGTTAATTTTTATACATTTTAACTCTATTTTAAAACGTCTGTTGTAAGAAAAAATCAAAAATAGACGTTCGGTATCTTTTAATAAATCATCTGTATGTAATTTTTTTATGTATTTTCATTGATTTTAATTTTCCCAGTTTTTACTCATAAAAACAAATTCAGAACTATTTTTTGTTCTTATTCTTATTTCTAGATATATGAGCAATAAAAATAAATTATGTATAACCAGTGCGCAAAAATGCTGTAGACCGGTATTATTTAAAAGTTTAATTCCACAAATGTTCATTTTTGAAACAAAAGACGGAATTTTTGGGACACATTCTTACAAAAGAAGGAGTAAAACCGAACCCTTCAAAAATAAAGTGCATTGTTGATTTAAATTAAAAGAGACAGTCAAACAGTTCAAGCCTTCTTAGAGGTAACAGTTTTTTACAGAAAATTTGTACAAAATTATTCCAAAAATGCCTACTCCATGGTTAATTACCTTAAAAAGAAACTAAAATAAACAAAATCGTATGTTCAATCATTCGAAACAATGAAAGCCAAAATCGTTAACCATCCTATCTTAAAATTTCCCGATTTTGAAAAACTTTTATTCTTTATACCGATGTCTCCAATTGTGCAATTGGGGCAATTTTTAAGCAGGAAGACCAACCGGTTTGCTTTGCCTTAAGATATTTAAATGATCATGAGAAGCTCTATTCGACGGCTGATAAAGAGTTCTTGGCCATTATGGGGTAACATATCTAAGATTATAACAGACCATCAACCCATAAAATATCTCAATACCAAATATAGCAATTATACAAATATAGAATTTTCTCCAAGGAACCAAAGATGGTTACTAAAACTACGAGAATTCAATTGGGAAGTAGATTATCTTAAGGGTAAGGATAATAAAGTAGCTTTAAATATCAGCGTTTAAATAATTATTTTAATCCCACAATTCAATCCACACCATTTAAGATCCAAAATAACCAGATAGATAAGGCTACAATAAAAAACAGGATACGAAAAAATAAACAGAAAAATATTACAAAGCTCAATAGAAAAAGAGAAAGTTATGTCGATACTCGCGAACAAAAACTATGTTAGCGTAAGGTACAAAGAACAACCAAAGTTCAGAAAATACATGCTAGGAAATGTTCATGAAATCAATATAAAAAGACCAATTTTCAGAAATTATTACAGCTGCTAATTTAGGACATGCCATAGGTTCAGAAGAACTATTTAGTAAGTATGACACTTTACACGTAGTTAAAACACAAGATATTTTAGACGCACTTGAATAATTTCACTCAAAATTACCATGCAGTAATAAATAATATGGACCAATAAATAAAAATCAATTCTTACTATAATGAAAGCATTGTTCTATTAAAAGAAACTATTGAATTACAATAAATGGGAGGAAGATTTTAGATAAAAATAACAAAATCCAAGGACTACCAAAAGGATTCCATATAGAAGCATTTTTTTATAGAATAAATGTTTAAAAATGTAAATAAAATACGACGAATTTTTGGAATTAAATACTGAACTGACCTTTGATGAGATAATTTTAAGTCAAGAAGCAAATTTAAATGCTATCAAGGAATTAAAGTTTCACAAGTCTCTTAACAAAATAATACAGTAACAAGCACAACGTTTATATTATTTTTAGGTGTAATATTACTACTAATAATAATGTTCAAAAAGCAAAAAAATATCAAAATAAGTATGAAAGGCAATGTAACGAAAAGCGTCAATAGAGAAAATCAATATTGTAAACACGATCTAGAAATGTTAAAAAATAAATATGGTATAGTATAAGTAAATACAATGTATGTAAAGTCAACCCTATTTCAAAACCAATTGAATTTTATACAAATAAATACATCTGTAGAATTCATAAATTTGGTGAAAGGTGAGTTACGTCGGTCATTCACCCTGACAGCGAGCATTCCGCTGTGTGAGCATATGAGGTTCAATTAAATTGGATCATCGCAATGCACTTCATGTTTTGCATACTTTGCACTGTTAATCATTTCAAAACGAGTCGAAAAATATAAACAATAATTGCATCATTGCGATCGCATTTCAATTGCTATTGAACTTCATATGCTGACAATGGTGAAATTAATGTGTAAAGAAGAATAAGAAAATTGACTGGAAATAAAGTTAAATCTTAAGACCACCACCAGACACAAACGTGTTTTATTTTATTTAACTCGCCTGGTGACCGTACGGACAGCGTCGCTGACACTTAGACGCCGGATTGAGAAACTAACTCCCTTGCCTATTAGAAAAAAAATCTCGGGAGCAAATCAGCGTTTGACACTAGCATAGTTTCACTTGCGTTTCATTTTAAAATCAGCCAGCAGCGAAAGCACACAGTTTCCTCCATCTGCGCAAAAACGCAACTACAAAAAAAGAGCAAAAAAAAAGAGGTCTACAGGGAGTGTGAGTTTTTTTTTTTTTTTTCCGAACCCGCGATGGGTTGCATCTTCGCACAATCAGAAGCAAATAGATCAATCGTAACTACAGTTGATTTGCAATAGCGATTTTGTCGTTAGGTTTAACTGCGGATTGTTTTGGGTGAACTGGGTATATCAGGGACAATCGAATGGAGCGGGAAGAGAAGTATAGAAGTATAACTAAGGATGAACTGCGAGAGGAACTAAGGATGCGCGATTTGGAACAAAGCGGCCTTAAGGAGGAAGCTGCTTGCACGATTAATAGATGTCACGAAACCAATTGTAGGATTTGCAAAAGGACGCGAGATAGCTGGTGCGAGTGTTGGTCGACGAGACGACGGGTGGACAGCAGGTTTTGGCAAAATGAAGCTGAACGGACGGGAACAGAACGTTTAGATAGAACCGCTAATAAGGGCAGTTGTTTCCGTTGTCAACATTGTGGGGACTTTATAAGAGAGATTGTCCCTTACTGCACGGAGACGCACACTACATACATTAAAGACGCAACGGTAAATGGGCACGATGTGGTGGCGTTTGTCGACCTTGGCAACGACAGTGTTACAATGCGAAAATCAAAGGCGGATGGTCGTAACATCTACTACCTATGAATACCGTACGAGACGAGAATATATGGATTTGGTAATGGAGGGTGCACAAAATTGGGGCGCACATATGCTGAGGTGTCCGTCGATCAACTAAAGTCATGATATGAGGTTTTAGTTGTTTCGGATGAGAACCAACCATACCCTTTGATTATAGGGCGAAATCTTTTAGACCTTCCCCAGATGGAAAAACTATTAAGGAAGCGTCGATATTATGCAAGAAATGTCACCGCAGGCGCTGTTAGTTAGAGAAGAGTACCTGCCGAGGAAAAATCTATCGGAGAGTCAGCCAGCGGTTGTAGGATCTGATTGATCTCCAACAAAGCTGTTGCACGACGGGCGGTCATCGTCGAGAAGATGGATAACTTAATTGAGACAGGCGTGATTCGACCATCAACGTCTGCATATTGCTCGCCAATCGTCTCAGGAAAAAAGGACAGTTTCTGCGTCGACTTTCGGGAACTCAACAAGGTCACGATAAAGCGCAAGTTTCCCATGCCAGTAATCGAAGAGGTCCTTACGTCTCTTAGTGGCAACGCGTTTTTCACCATACTGGACTTCGTCTCCTAATTCGAATGGAGAAACAAAGCAAAAAGTTTACCGCTTTCGCGACGGATGAAGGGAGATACGAATTCAATCGGATGCCATTCGGTCTCGTCAATGCGTGAGCTCATTTTCAAGCCTGTGAACCAGATAAAATCAAGCTTATTGAAGGGCAATGCGGCGGTATACCTGAATGGCACGATGATTGCTAGCAAGACGGTGGAAGATTGACTGAGCAAACTCCAAAAGTTTCTGGAGGCACTGAAGGAGTTCGGGCTGTCGCTGAAGGTGAAGAACATTTTTTAAGATGAACATAGAATTCCTGGGTTACCAGGAGGATAAGCTTGGGGTGACACCGAGCCAGCGTAGAACGACAGTTTTCATAAATCCCCGTGACCACGAAACGCTCATGAAATGCGTCTTGGACTTGCAGATTTTTTTTTCGCAAATTTGTAAAGGACTACTCGCTGGTGGTAGTCCCGCTTACCGATGTAACGAGAGCCGGCTAGGAGTTCAAGTTGTCAACAGAACAGAACAGAACAGGACGCCATAAGTAATCCTAAGGTACTGGCACTATTTGATTCGGAATCCGAGTATGAGGTACATATCAACGCTTCGGCAATGGGGCTGGCAGGAATCTTGTTTCAAAGAGGGAAGGAAGATTCGACATTGCGCCCTGTCATGTTTTACAGGTTTTACTCCCATGAACTTGAAATGTTGGCGATCGCGGATAGTTTGGTCTGATTTTGGGTCTATCTGTTAGGTAGAGAATCCATAATTACGGACTGCGAAGCGATTGTGTCTACGAAGAACAAACCAAGAATTATACCCTATGAGGGCCGATGATGGCTCGAGCTGCAGGAGTTTTCATTTGAAAGAGTTCATCAACCTGGAAAGAGGGTGGCCTATGTGAACGCATTAAGCCGGCAACCAGTGGAGAAAGCCTCCTTGTATGTCCTGACTGTGCATATTACAGATGGTGATTGGTTGGCAACGATGCAGTGGCAAGACGAAAAGCTGCGCACCATCATCAATGAGCTGAGTTTGACCGAATTAACGAGTTTGAAGGGCCAATTACAGAAGGAATACAAGCTGAAAGGAAAGCGATTTTTTCGACTGGTGGAGGCGCTGGGAAGAATCCTTAAGCATTGTCATCTAGCCAAGGAGAAGACATTGGACAGCGTACAAGAGATGAATTGGTTTTCGAGATGCGGGCATTAACCCGCGAATATATCATGGCGTGTGTAGAGTGTGCTTCTCAAGGAGGAGGTGTGGCAGGCTTGAGGGTGCACTTCATAGTGCTGAATGAGTCCCTATAGCATTCGACACAATACACCTCGATCACCTGGGTCCATTCACCAAAGGAAGAGGTGGAACCCGGTACATTTTAGCGGTTGTCGACCGCTTCATGAAATATATCGTGTTACGAGTGGTGAAGAACGCAAACACAAAGGGTGTGCTCAACGTGCCGACTGATATCTCTGGATACTTTGGATTGCCGAGGCGAATTATTTCAAACCGTGGAACAGCTTTCTCGTCAAAAGCTTTCGAGAAGTACTGTGAAGAAAACTTATTACAGGATCGGGTGAAATGATTGATGAATCGGTGCTGGAATGGTTTAGTCGAATCAGATCTAAAAAAAAGTGCCAGTTTCTGGAGTTATGGTTAAGAAAAAGGAAGTTGCGCGGAAATTGAAAATGAAAAATTTCAAAGCTTCTAATGGCATGACAAAATAGTCTTTAAATCTTGTGGAGAGTCAGCTTCTGCTGTTGTTGAAACAATAAGTTTAAATAACTAACTGCAGGCTACGAAGAGAAAAACATTTTTAACGTCGACGAAAATGGCCTATTTTATCGGGCATTACCGGACAAAACACTTTTCTACAAAGCTGAGACTTGTTCAGGGGGTAAAAAATAGAGCGCTTGACAATGCTGATATGTGCAAGTATGTGTGGTAAAAAAATTAAGCACCTTTACCAAAATATGGAACTTAAAGGAAGGAAAATTTTATTGTTTCTCGGCAATGCCACTTCACATGCTCACATTGAATTGGAAAACATTAGGTTGACTTTTTTTCCTCCCAACATAACGTCAACTCAGCCTATAGATCAAGGAATAATAATAAATCTTATTGCGTATTTAGGAGAAGATAGTGCTAAATGTGCCCAAGATTTACCAAAACAAATTGACGTACTAAAAGCTGTAACATGGATTAAAAAGTCATGGGAAACAGTCACTTCAACAGCAATGCAAAATAGTTTTCAGAAGGCTGATTTTCTATCATGTGAACTTCTTGACACAGAAAAAGGAAATTGGTGAAACAGAGCTGAATTAGCTCATAACAGTTTCACCAATAGACACAAACAAAGACTTTTTTTGTATCGACGAAAATTTGGCAACAGAATGTTCTACAAAAAATGTTGTGGACATGTTTAAAACAATTTGTCCTTCAGCAAGCTCTACATCCCATGGAGGCAGTAATGACAATGAACAGGATAGTGACTTGAAAATTACAGCGATAGAAAACTATTCAGATGCCCTAACAGTACTCACACTTGTCCGCGAGTTTTACCTAGCAAAAGGGGATGAAACGGGATTTGAAATGATAAATGGATTGATAATTACCCAGGAGCTTGAGATGGTGAAATCAAAATTTAAAAAACAATAATTAATAACTTCTTTTTTTCAAAAGACGTGAATTAATAAAGTATGCCCATTTTCTTTTATTGAACTGTACATTCAATTTCTTTTTTAAAATTGTACATAGACACATACGAGAGTATGTATATATCATATGTAAAAACTAATACTTACCCAAGTAAATAATAAATTAAAATTAAATATAAATAAAATTTGATCTTTCTTAATTTCCATGAATAAAATTCTTTACCTCCCTAGAACGGACACCCACCCCTACATAAAGGACACCCCTACATAACGGACAATCTTGATGGTCCCGCTGGTGTCCGCTATAGACAAGTTTCATGGTATCAATAGATCTTCAACAATGACGCTGACGCAATAAAGTATACAATTCATTTTACTGTAAATGAAAAAAAAATTAATAATAATAAAATAATAATACGAGCAATAACAATAAATACTAAGAACAAATACGAGTATAATGGGTGAAATAGTGTGGCGGGCAAGCGGGACTAGGAAACTTCTCGAACACCCTGGATTTTTCATCAGTAGTATATAAAAATGCCATTGCTTCACGAGAATACCAGTCAAGCGCATGAATCTTTCACGAGTGCTCTACCTATTTATGTCTCTTTATTAATTAATTATTTACTTCAATCCAATATGGATCGGTGGCTAAGATCGGGATCTCAGAAGAAGTTGTCAGTTTCTCGATTTCTCCATCACCTGCGCAACAAATTTCCGTCAAGAATGTTACAGATGACAAGCTAAATGAATCTTCGGTTGAAGCATTACAGCTTCAGTTCCGGCATTCACAGATTCAAAACGTCTAATTGACGTTCGAAACATCCAGTGGAAGTGGAGTAAATAAAAAGCGTAAGTACCACGACAGTTACTTAGATTTGGGATTCGTAGAGAGTGACGACGGTAAAGCTCAGTGTAAAATTTACGGGAGAGTCCTTCCAAACTGAGAGTCCGCAGTTAAACTGCGTCGTCACTTTGATTGTACACACCCGGAACTCCGGGGAAAACAGACTGGTTATTTCAAGAAGAAGTACAATGAACTAGCTACTTCTCAAACCTTAACCAAAACTCACGTAAAAATTGTAAATGAAAACTCTTAAAAAGCATCTTATTTGGTAGGTTAGCGAGTGGCACAGGCAGGTAAAGATCATTCCATCGCCGAAACCCTCATAAATCCGTGTGTTAGTGATACTGATTTCTCTCCAAATCGACGAATCTACTGACGTCTTGGGGTTGGCAATTTTATTGGCTTTTGTCCGCTATGAATACTTTAGATGTTTCGAGGCCAACGATTGGAGTGGTTACGAGGATAGAAGAAAATCTAAAAATTGCAGTAGCAGTCAATGTTTTCTTCACAGACATGCTTTAGCGATGAAAAAAATCCCAGCCTCTTTTAAAAAAGTCTTGAATGAGTCTGTTCAAATTAATAATTATAAATAAAAAAACAGTATGTGACGAAATGGGAAGCCTTTTCCACACAGAAGTGAGGTGGCTGTCTCGTGGGAAAGCACTTTCACGATTACAGGAGTTACGTTCTGAAGACATATCTGTTGATGGAACACAATATCAAATTGCCAAACGTTTTTAATGATGAGAGATAGCAGTATATACTTTCGTATGTATCAGATATTTTCTCTGCAAGAGAAGAATATCCCAAATTTCGAAACTAATGACAAAGTTCACGCATTTAAAAGAAAAATCCAGTCTTGTGTGGAGGTGGAGTGTTTTCCTGTGTTAAATGATTCCTTACATGAAAACAAACTGGATCTTGAGAAAAGCACTTTAGTCTATCGTCAAGTGAATACGAATATTTGATAAACATAAATTCAGACTCTACCATAAAATCTTCTTTCGAGTGTGTTCTTACACCCATTTTTGGCCCCGCCTAGAAAAACTTATGCGAATCTGGATTTTCTATCTATGCAGCCACCAAAACAAAATACCGAAGCCGATGCTGAGCCCGACATCCGACTCCGGCTATCAAAAATTAATCTAGATATTTCTAAATTTTGCCAATTAAAGCAACCTGACCCTAGGCTCAAACCATTACTTTTGAACTTATTCTATTCGATTACCTTCAATCGTTGTACCTACCTATCGTTTCCGTTTTGTTCAATTTAATTTTTGTGGTGTAAATAAAGTTGCGTTTTGTAAATCCGACAAGCCCTGAAATAGACTTTACATGGTCGTTAGGACAATGCGTCGGCTTTAGAATGGATTTTTTCCTTTCGTCTCAGATGCAAAAATCATTTCGAAGCCGCATAATTTGTACGCAAAATTAACTTCCGTCCATAAAAGTCCCAAACGCTCCAAAGTTTCCGGAGCGTTGCGTAATACAAATAACATTTTTGTAAACTGTTATGCAAAACAAGACGGGGGGCAGTTTTCTCGCGGTCTTCTGCAAAAACAATTGTGGAGAAACAATTGAACTCCATAGAGTATGTCCGAGATGTCATCGACACGGGGCAAGGTGTCGCAATCCGACATATGCATTTTCTTTTTGACCAGTACAACATGTCTCCTGGACTTTGGTACGTTATTAATATATTATTAATATTATGTGTCTCCGTCGACGATATAATCTCAGAATACTCTGTCACCTTTGCTGATTGGAGTCTTTTAACAGGTTGGGTCTAAAATGGCCGGTGTTTATGCGGTGCTCCCCTAGATGTGATTGTCAGTGGCGTTCGTCACTTGAAGTAAGTATATAAGCAAACTTTCCAAGTAAATATAGTGGTTTTGATTTATTTCGGAAAAACGGAAAAGTTTACGAAATCTCCAAAGCTTCTAGAAATAATGGGAAATATGGCCCTGGCCTGGAAGAATCGATTACAGCAAAAGCTCGATTGAAAATCAGCGTTCGTTCAATTAAGGTCATTTATATCCGTCATCGGTTCATATATTATACAAATATTTTATTCGTTTACTCTAACAACTGATGAAGCGAAGTCGATCACAGCCATTAGAACAAAATCCGACGCACATTTGATTTCCAAAACAATTGTTTTTTTTTTTAAACCCATACTTTGGGTTTAATAAAATCATGTAATCAGAAGGCGAATATTTTGATGAAAGTGTAGTTTCTTGCAAGATTGTATTTTGAGAAGTACAATCATAATAGGCATTATTATTGATTCTCTTAGAGAGCAATTGTAAGCCACTGAAAACATTTGATTAAAAGATGCTTTAAAAAAATCTAAAGCAAATGAGTTGGCACTAAACAGCTTCAACCACTTGAAACACAAACGACGATTCTCATGCAATATACGAGTATGTATTGTTCAAGTTTAATACTCGTATACCCACATTTTTATGTTACTAATTCGTACTGAATTGTTTTTTTTTTGTGTTTTATTTCTTTATATTATGAATTCTCTTCTATCTCTCTCTACCGCCTTTTTTTTTTAATTACTCGTATTCTTATTAAATGAAGAGTTTTCTTTTTTTTATTTCACACGTAGCGATGTTTGCCTCTAAAATAAAATTCTAATCTACATGGTTCGATGTGGGCGTAATAGAAACAAAAAAACAAGAACGTGTAATTATTAGCTTTGAGTAAAATCCAATCCGATTTACCGTTGCTGTATCAGTGGTGTGACCAATGACAAAACGGCGCGAGTTCGACACATTAGCATTGAATTTGAATTAACGTTATTTCTCAAAAACCGTTACAATTGCTACATCATATAATGGCATCAGACGCGGGTATAAGTTAACACGATTAATCGGATTGCACAAGCATCCGCCAACCAGTCATAGCGCACATTAATCCACACAGGTGAAACCAAACATCTTTCATCAGTTCCCACATTCTTCCAATGCACCTGCATACGATCCCTCACTACAGAACAGAACACTTCCCCATGCGCACCCAATGCACCTGACACCACCCACCACATTCCTTCACGTACACGATGCTATGCTCTAGGCGAAGTTAGGTATTAAGATCAAATTTGCTAGATTGTAAGTTCAGTTAATTTTGTGATCTAAAAGAAGACAGAGGTCCCACAGAAAAATAATAAAAACATTTTTTTAATAAAATTATTTAATAAATAATCTAACTGGCGCCCGAGCAGGGACCACAGGTCGCGTAATCAAAAGATTGTAAGTCGTCCTGAAGTACCACGCCGATAATCGAATACGGAAAACCTGTGGTCGCTTCGCACGCGAACAAAGTGCAAATATAATATATTTGCCAGTGACAGTGTGTGCAAAAAATAACAAAAAAAAAAAATCAACTCTAGAAAAACAGTACAAAAAAAAATATATAACTCCACCGGTTTTAATAGTGAAAAAACTAACAACGAAAGCTAGGCAGAAATAAATACTCTGCTGGCGTCAATTTGTGAAAAAAATACAGTGCAGAAATAAAAACTCGGTGCAGTAAAAACTCTGTAAAAACAAAGTGAGTGATAAGACGGGACTCCGGGAAGCTGCTGGCAACTAAGAATCGCCCAGAGAAAAGAAAGAGGACCACCAATTCACCACCTGTTTCCGCAATGCTGTTTTTGTAAGAATAGAATAAGTTATATTTGAAAATCTAAAATAAAGTAAAAATTAAAAAGCTAAACAAAATAAATATTTACATATATATATATATATATAAATATAAATTAATTGATCAAACTCTTCTCTAAAACTAAATATAAAGCAAACAAATAAACATATTACATTTTTATCCTATATAAGTACATACGTATGTATATCGTACGAAACAGTGAAAAAAATATATAGAAAATAAAACAAACACAGGAATAATAGAATATAAATATATACATACAAAAAAATAAATATTCTACATAGAGTGCACATAAATCTATATTTAGGTCAGTAGGTCAGTAACTCTGGTAACCTCATTGAATTTTTCGTTTTTCATTACATTCTGAACTCTAAAATGCCTATTACGCGAGCAACTAAGAATACATTACCAGTCACAACTCGACCTATGCCCAGTTTGGAAACAACTACTGTTCTAACAGAGACCTCTCCAATACTAACAATACCATCCAAGCCACGAGAAAGCGATGGCCATAACCAATCCTTTCAGTCGACGTCCTCCCGAACTGGTCAACAACATAATACAGAAATCGGCTCAACCCCCGAACTAGAGTCACTTATAGCAGGAATCGTAACTAGAATCTTGGAAAGACAGGGACCTGCCCTGATTCAGAATTCTCTGAATCCAAATGCGGATCAATTCGCTAGCGAAGAGCAAACGATAACAACCGGGTTCAATCAGAACTTTTCCGATCTTGACAAGATATAGTGAAGTGTCTACGTGAGTTCTCTGGGAATCCAGGTGAATTCATATCATGGAAAAGAAGCGTGGATAGAATATTTGAACTATACGAGCCCTTACGCGGTTGACCTAAATATTTTTGAATACTCAGTGTAGTGCGCAGTAAAATAGTGGGAGATGCAGACATTGCCCTGAAGTCCTACAACACTCCACTCAGTTGGTCAGCAATCTCTCGCTGCTTAGTCATGCACTACGCAGACAAGAAAAACGTGGGCACCCTTGAATACCAGTTGATGTCTTTGGTACAGGGAAATGGAACGGTGCAGTCTTTCTACCAGTCTGTCTATAGCCACCTTTCATTAATACTAAATAAAATCGGCTGTCTCGACATAAGTAGTGAGTTTTTGAGGCTTCTGACGCAAACGTATAGAGACAAAGCACTCGATACGTTCGCCGACTTACCACAGGCCCTGCATTTGTGTCTGAAATTGGAGAATCAAAATTTTAGAACACAACATGCAACACAATTTTCAAACAAAAAACAATTTAACCCACAACTTTCCCCAAGCCACCGGCAAAATAATAATTACGAACGTCCCCAACTGAGAAGGAATTTTATGGCCGCACAAGCTTCACGGCCACCACCTCCTTTCCGGCATAACAGCAACCAATATACTTTCCAAAATAGATATCCAAATAACTACTATCAAAACAGTAGACCTCTGTTCAATCCACGACCCCAATACACCGGTATCCCGCAGATTAAATTAGAACCAATAGCTGGAGATTCTAGAAATCAGATCAGGGCACCAAATTTTCAAAACAGGGAACAAACACAGGCCAGGTTACCTCCAAGATTTCAACCCGATCAACATAATCAATATAATCCATAAAAAAATTATCATCTTCAGACAGAGGGTTATACAGAGGATAATGACTATCAACAAACTAACGTTGATAACCCTCCAGATGAAGAAACACTTGAGGTGTGCGATGAACTGCAAGATCTTAATTTTTTAGATTAGGAAGCTCTTCGCTCCCATATTACGAATTTAGGGCGAAGAGTGGAAAACTGTTAAAATTTTTACTAGATACAGGTTCAAACAAAAATTATATCCAATCTTGTTGTATAAGAACACCAATCCATAATAATAAAGCTTTTTTCACGAATTCGGTCAACGGAAAAATTAAAATTACACATCATGCGAATCTTGAAATTCTGGGTACGGAAATAGGTAAAATTAAATTTTTCATTTTAAAAGGTCTTGAGCCATTCGATGGTATAATTGGAAATGACACCTTAAAACAATTAAATGCAGTTATCCACATATATAAAAACTATTTTATCCTAAAAAATAAACACACTGTTCCATTAAAGCAACATATAACACAGGACGTAAATAATATTGAAATAAGATCCTCTCATTTAAAAGATTCTCAAGAAGCCAAAGTAAAAAAACATTATCCGATCATTTCCCCTATTATTTAGCGAACCAGATACAAAATTAACCTACATAACGGCGGTAAAAGGAGAGATAAGAACAACCTCCGAAAATCCAATTTATACCAGACCATATCCATATCCCCGAGCACTGAAAGGCGAGGTAGATAAATTAATAAAAGAACTTCTGAACAACGAAATAATTCGACCATCTAGGTCACCATATAATTCTCCAATAATTATAGTCCCCAAAAAACAAGATGCATCAGGGTTAAAGAAATATCGGTTAGTTGTCGATTATCGGAAACTAAATCTAGTTACAATACCAGATAGGTATCCTATCCCAGAAATAAATGATGTCCTTTATAATCTGGGTAAATGTAACTATTTCACCATCATAGATTTAAAGAGTGGATTCCACTCCAAGACGCAGATATAGAGAAAACTGCTTTCTCGATCAGCAATGGGAAATACGAGTTCACTCGTCTCCCTTTTGGGCTGAAGAACGCTCCATCTATTTTCCAACGCGCAATCGACGATATATTAAGACAACATATTGGCATCCGATGTTACGTATACATCGATGACATAATTATCTTCAGTCAAACCGAAGAACAGCACTTCGAGGATCTTAAAATAATATTCAAAATTTTGCAGGAAGCCAATGTGAAAGTCCAAATGGACAAATGTGAATTCCTGAAATCCGATGTTGAATTTTTGGGATTCATCATATCTCATTCAGGCATAAAAACAAACCCTAAAAAAGTAAAAGCTATAGTCGATTTCCCCATTCCAAAAAACTTAAAAGACCTCTGATCCTTCCTCGGCATGTCACGCTATTACAGACAAACATTCGTGATTATGCAAAGATCGCCAAACCCCTGACAGCCCTTCTCAGAGGGGAAGATGGACGAGTGTCCAAATCCCAATCCAAATTTAAACAAATTCATTTAGATGAGAACGCATTAAATGCATTCAGAATTATAAAAGACTTACTTACCTCTAATGATGTCATGCTGTCTTACCCCGATTTTGACAAGGACTTCGAACTAACTACCGATGCATCGAATTCCGCACTCGGAGCTGTACTGAGTCAAGAAGGAAAACCTATTATATTTCTATCCAGAAGCCTAAATAAAACAGAAGAGGCTTATGCTACCAACGAGAAGGAGATGCTATCCATAATTTGGGCCTTAGGGTCTCTTCGTAATTTCCTTTACGGATCAAAAAAAGTAATAATATTCACCGACCATTAGCCTCTGACGTATGCGTTAAGCAATAAAAACGCAAACACCAAAATGAAACGATGGAAGGCCATATTGGAGGAATATAATTACGAGTTGAGATACACTCCAGGACAGTCTAACGTGGTAGCAGATGCGTTGTCCCGTCCTCCGCAAACAAATATGTCTTCTTCTAATATTCTCGCATTAACATCAACGGCCACCAATGTAGAAAACTCATCCCACAATCCTATACGAATTATAGACTGTCCTATTAATGTTTTTAAAAATCAGCTTATACTTAAAATTGGCAATACTTCAAGACATGAGATCAAATCCCCCTTCCCGTATTTTAACAAACATATTTTAACCGAACCATCTTACACTAAAGAAAATCTAGTCGGAATTTTCAAGCGTTTCCTGAATCCAACTGTACTAAACGGAATATTAGCAACAGAAAACGTCATGAAATTTATCAATTATATTTCAAAAAATATAAAATTAGATTCGCAAGAGATTCGAAGACATCTCATCGAAGGAAAGACAGGATCAGATCATTTTGGAGACTCACAATAGAGCTCATCGTGGTCCTGAGGAAAATAAAAAGCAAATCATTCAAAATTACTATTTTCCTCACATGTCGAAAAAAATAAAACAAATAACGAAAGTTTGTACAATATGCAAAAAAAAAAAATACGAACGTCATCCCAACAGTCCCAAATTGGAAAGAACTCCAATTCCCAAGTATCCAGGCCACATAGTACACATAGGCCACATTTTCCACAGAAAAAAATCTTGTTCTAACAGCAATAGATAAATTCACCAAATTCGCGATAACCAAACCAGTAAATTCAAAAGCAATAGAAGATATTAGATCCCCTCTCCGTGACATTATTTTTCGTTTTGGAGTACCCGAACATGTAATAATAGATAATGAAAAATCTTTAAAATCCGAAAACATTTTATTTATGTTAAAAGATGAACTTAACATACAGGTCTACACGACTCCTCCATATAAAAGTTCTATAAATGGTCAAGTGGAGAGGTTCCACTCAACCCTAACTGAAATAATGCGATGCATAAAACCGAATTCATCCACCAGTAGTTTTGAGGAACTCCTCGAGAAAGCAACAAACGAGTACAATCATTCTTTCCATTCTACTACGAAGAAAAGACCAGTAGACTTATTCTTAGGTAGGATTCTACGGACCAGATGACTATGATCAAGTTAGGCGTAACAATATCGAAAAATTAATAGACAAACAAGAAAAAGATTTGAAATTTCATAACAAAGAGAAACACGAAATCAAAAGCTATAATCCAGGAGATGAGATTTACATAAAAATAAATAAAAGGTTAGGATCAAAATTAACCAATAGATATAAAAAGGAAATAGTAGCAGAAAATTATAGAACGACAATTAAAACAAAATCCGGTAAGATAGTCCATAAAAGCCACATACGAAACTAAACTTTTACAAATTACCAATGACAAAGATTGACGAATACAAAGACTGACTGATTATATCTTATCTACAGAATCTACTTGACGCTAACATGGACGTGGACTTACGGAAAGGAACAATTACTCGACTATACGAACGCACTCATGGTGGCAATAAACGAAGGACCAGCAAGAATCCAAGAAGGAGAACTGAAATTCATACACTTCATTAACATCAACTCATACGATAACATCCTAAACGAAATTTCAAATAGCATTGACGACATGATTCCTAAAACATGTCCTTTGTACCCCATACTAACTCATGAACTTTCTCAAACAAAAGATATTCTAGACTCAATTCGGCTAATCTTTCAAACAAAATCCAAAAGTCATTAGATTTTATAGGTACCGCCTGGAAGTACATAGCTGGAAACCCTGACCATGAGGATTTCCAAATCATTAGTGACCACATAAATAATGTCATAAAAAACAACAACAGGCAGGTAATAATAAACAAAGTTTACGAAGAAAGAATCAATAATTTAACCAAGGTTACTGACAATCTATTAAATATTATCAAAAAGGACAATTGGATAAATAACGAAATAATGTTAGGTATTCAATATAAATTAAGACTAATTAAAGAAGAAATTATAAATGTAAAATTTACTATACAATGGGCGAAAAATGCAATAATAAATTCAATGTTACTATCAAAAAAAGAAATAGAATTAATTACTGAAACTTTCAAAAAAGAGCAATTGAAATATTCAACTATTGAGGAAGCCCTAGAACTGTCAAGAATAAATATCTTATGTAATATGTCAACACTCCTATATATTATTATAATTCCAATAACTACAAACGAAACTTACGACAAAATTATACTAAGATCTGTCAAGAAACCAAATAAAATGATAAAACTTGAATTCGATAAAATTATAAAATATCAAAATAAAATATACGGTTTAAAAAACAATTGTGAACAAATCAATAGACTAACTATTTGTACTCGTAATGATATAATAAGTATAAGCAATAGCACGTGTATCCCTAACCTCCTTTATAGCACAAACTCGTCCTGTGCAGTTATGAACACTCATCATGTCCCGACAACTGAAGAAATAGAACCTGAAATTATTATGCTGAATGGATTCAAAGGAAACATCACTATAAACGAACAACAACGTGAGCTAAACGGAACCTACTTAATTAAATTTAACAACGCTACCATTCGGATCAACGACCAGATCTACAGAAGCACAGAAGCATCTAGTTTGCAAATCAAGCCAGCTACTTTCCAACAAACACCATTCGAGAAAGAGTTCATTAACATACTTTCGCTGGAAGCACTAGAGGAACTCCACCTAAAAAATACCGAAGAAATCAGCCTATTATCCACCGATACCAAAACCCATCAATGGTTACTCTATGGAACAATAGTCATCTTCGGCATCCTTATAGTGATAGCTGCAATAACCAAAAGAAACAAAACAATAATCTTTGACAAAACGCAAAACAAAGAGATCCCAAATGACATCTACGAATACCAACACCAAAAGATAGATTCCGAAATAAAAAACTCAGTTTCCAGATCCCGGACCTTTCCCAACATTTACAACAGCCAATTCTTTTGAATGAGGCCATTCTTAGAGGGGGAAGAGTTAACACGATCCATCAGATTGCACAAGCATCCGCCAACCAGTCATAGCGCACATTAATCCACACAGGTGAAACCAAACACCCTTCATCAGTTCCCACATTCTTCCAATGCACCTGCATACGATCCCTCACTACAGAACAGAACACTTCCATATGCGCACCCGATAAAAATATTTTTTTTAATAAAATTATTTAATAAATAATTTAACTTATATAAACCCAAGACGCAGACTGGGTGGGGACAGTCTCTTGGTCATCGCCAGCACAAGTGTAACAAAGTTGTGCAATAAAGTTCATTCAAATAAAGGCCGTGTCTATTTTACTTTTTCAAATCAGAAGTGGGAAAAAGAAATCCAACGGTCGAACGCGAGTGGTTTGGTGTTTTGTTTGTTTTGCCTGCTTGTGCCGTGGATGGATGTGGGTGCGTGGCAGACGCGACCATCGAAGGGAGGAAGAAAGGCGTAAGCGAGCAACGACCCCAGAGCAGCTTCTGTTAACGCAGACAAGACCACCGAAGACAAGACCACCGAAGACAAGACCACCGAAGACAAGACCATCGAAGACAAGACCACCGAAGACAAGACCATCGAAGACAAGGCCATCGAAGACAAGACCACCGAACGAAAACGAGAAAAAACGTACGGTAGCTATGACCGAGGATCGCGAAGATCTCTGAGTTTTGCCCGCCTATCCCGCCTGTACCTATCGAAGGAAGGGAGAACGGCGTATGCGAGCAACGACCCAAGAACAGATTCGATTGTCGCAGGTCAGGTTTTCGTTGTTGGAACACCGATCAGCCGTGCATTCGAACACTGCCCGTGAGCAGATGGAAGCCGAGTATGGAACAATGACCCGTGATGAGCTCCGGGAGATGTTAAAGAAGTGTGGTATGCCTACGTATGGGACAAATGCCCGTACAGCGAAAGAGGAAGAATCGCTTCCGTCGGATCAGCAACTGCTACCAGTGAATGTGACGAAGGATATACTAGCTGCTAGCCCATCAACGTCTCGGGAATCTATCGATAAACTGGTGAGCGCGAGGGGCCGAAGACCTCGTCCTGCTACACTCCGACTTACAACGGTTGAGGGAGATGGTCGCCGAGCTCGCGACAACATGGGAAGAGGTGGCTAGCAGTGGTGCGGCTGAAAGGTTAGGTGTTGACAACACAGTCGGGTTGAATAGGCATACACGCCTGAGGATAATGAGGTGAGAAGGGAAAGATGCTGCCCCGCAACATATACTCTGTCCGGGACGTTGCGGAGATGATACCACTGTTCGATCCCAAGACGTACGATGGACGCTGCAAAGTTGTGCAGCCGTGGCCCGACGATCAAGTCCCTAGAAGAACTAATGCTATAACTTCCCCGCGGTGGACGACGACGCAGATATCCACGACAGGCTGCGGGAGAGAAGGCAATGCTCCGGCGAGAACACGTGGGAATATATATTTGAAATGAGAATGATAGCGTTTTGGGGACATGTGCAGGGGAGCACCCTCGTCAAGTATATCATCCAGGGGATAGTGGATGCGGAATGCCAGTAAGCCTTCCGAGCGCTAAGGCCAACGTCGGCCAAACGACGTTCCCAAGAGGGTTCGATGGGTCATGGCGCTAAGGAGCACCGAGCGGAGGGCAACCACGAAGAGAGACGGAGCAGCGGGTGTGTGAACGAGTGGCCGGCAGCGGAACCACAGGAAGCGGGCCAAAATGCTTCGCGTGCCATCAATCCGGTCACTACAAAAGGGATTGCCCACAAGGGATGGAGGACTAGTCGAGACCCGACCAGGAAGGTCCACCCAGCTGCTGTTGAAGGAGAGCAGGGCCGAATACATAAAGGACGCCATGGTGAACGGGTATCAAGTCACAGCATTTATTGACCTGGGGAGTGACTGTGTCATCCGTTGCCGCTCGATCGCAGAGGAGGGCGAAATCAAGTACGTAGACGATCGAAAGCAATTGAGCGGATTCGGAGGAGAAGCATGCAAGACCGTAGGCAGAGTGTACATCGAGGTAGCAGTAGACCAACTCCGGTGAATGATCATATGCTAAGTTTTATGAAAAAAAGAAAAAATTTTCTTAGCTTCAGTTAATTATAATAATGTTAATTGTAAGTTATTTATATAGTAGTCGAAAGGCATACGTAAAAATTATACAGTTTATTTTCGAGTGTCCGCCTAGGGCCAGTAAGATTCCTAAATTTGTAAGGATAGTTAAGCTAGTTTTAAGCATTTTTGTCTAGGATAAGATAGATCTAAGAAACTATAAATAAAAATTAATTACAAAAAAAAACAAAAAAAAAAAAAAAAGACCACCTCCGGTTGTGGTGTGAGGCCCTGACAGTGCCAGACGAAAGCCAGCCGTATCCGATGCTAATTGGCCGGAAGTTACTGGACCAGGTGAAAGTGGTGAAGATACAGAAATGCGTATCGATCACCGACTACATGGTGGAGATATCCTTAGTGCTAGTAGTGGCAGAAGGAGGCGTGGAGACCAGGAGGCGGAGTGAATTATCGCTAGAGGAAGGCAGGGGAACTATGCGGTATGTTGAAGCACTCCGACTATTGTGCGCCGGTCACTCTCACGAAGAAGAAGAATGGCAAGTACCGATTTTGCATCGACTACCGGGCGCTGAACAAGGTGACGGTCAAGAGGAAGTTTCCCATGCCGGAATCGGATTAGGTGATCGAGTCGCTTGGGAGCAAATTCTTTACGATGCTGGACTGGGCATCAGGATTCCATCAAATCTGTGTGGAGGAACGGAGCAAGAAGCTGACGGCACTTGCGACGGATGACGGCATACCAGCCAGGGGACCTCGTGCTGATCGAGAACGAGCCAGCTGCCACCGCGGAAGCTGGAACCAAAATGCCGGGTCACGAAAGTGCAGACGGGGTGGGGACAGTCTCTTGATCATCGCCAGCACAAGCGTAAAAAGTTGTGCAATAAAGTTCATTCAAATAAACGGCCGTGTCCATTTTTATTTATTGATTAAGTCTTTAATCTTCACTTTTTGAAGTTTGTCTGTTGTGGAATTTATGCAAATAATTCAAATAATTCAGCTATTATAATTCAATTCAAATCAACTTCGACTTTAAAACATTATGGAAAAATTACGTAGGTATTGTTAATATTTGTTATTTTATGGGACACAGTTCAAGTTGAGGAAGTATTGTTTTAAGATCTTTTTCCGTTTTTTTTATAATTCACAATATATTTCACACGTTGATAGGTATAGCGTATAGCGTGGTATGGCGTATCTTGAATGTCTTCTCCCATAGTTGTTGAACGTTTCTGGAGTTTCCAGCAGTGCCTGAGCTTGTCTTCTTGTATTCTGATTATGGCGTATTTGTTGTTGATAGCGTTGATCGGCACAATAGAGTAAGTAAAATTATTAGGGTTTATAACTTTAAATAGTCGATGCCGGAGATATAATATCTCATCGATATGCATTTTCGACACATTTCCCGGTGCTAATATCCCATATCTTAAAAGGGATTCTGCCAGTGAATGGTACACCTGCTTCTGCACCTCAGCGCTTATGTATCTTTTAAGGTACATCATTGCAAAAACAGCACTCTTAAGTTGCATTCGTATTTTATTGACATGTTCATGCCACAAGAAGTGATCATCAATTATAGCTCCTAGCTACTTGATAGTCTTAACTACTTCAATAGCCTTACTTCTCGTTGTTGTTGGGCAGTCCTTGTTTGATGATATATGTTGATTGGAAATTCAGGTTGGTATGGCATCCGTATGTGCATTAGTTTCGCATTTATCATTAGTCCTTGGTCATGACACCATCTTGAAGCACTATTAAACTCCTATTGCATTATCGAAACCACAGTGTAAATGCATTTGTGCTTGACAATTATTGCTATGTCATCGGCTTATGCGAAAGCTGTACTTCTGTTAGGCACACGGATAAACGGATAGTATATAAAACAGCTTTGAACCTTGTGGTACACCATATAAACTCTCCTTTTCTTGGCCGAGTTTGTTTTTTTCTTTTTATCCTTATTGTAATTCCGGATAGGTAGTCCCCTCACGCCAATTCGGTTGAGGCTTTTGATGATTTTCTTATGGCTGATTGTTTTAAAGGCCTCGCCGAAATCTATGAACATTATTAGGTCGTGGTGGTTCTTGTCTGAACCTGCGTTTATTACATTCGCGAGATCTCCCGAGAAGTGAAAAAAAATCCATCTGCTAGTGCTGTGAAAATATTAGAAGACATTGAAAAGGCGTCAGGTATTCCCATTAGTTCAAGTACTACTCGACGAGAACTTCACGATACTGGGCTACATGGCAGAGTACCGCGGAAGAAACCGCTCATATCAGCAGCTAAGAAAAACCGGCGACTACAATTTGCAAAAAAGTACCAAGAAAAAGATATTTCATTTTGGAAAAGTGTGGTATTCAGTGACGAAAGTAAATTTGAAGTTTTCAAATCCAGAAAACCACCAAAAATTGGGAGAGCCAAGAACAAGGCGTTCAACGAAAAAAACATTACCTCCACGGTTAAGCGTGGGGGAGGTTCGGTTATGGTCTGGGGATGCATGGCGGTGGCAGGTGTTGGAAACCTGGTGTTGACTGAGTCCACAATGAACAAAGTTTATTATTTAAATATTTTGAGAGAAAACTTACACATTTTCTTACTTACTTACTTTCTGAGGTCAAACCGGCGGACCCCACAAGCGGACCAGTAGGAATGCAGTTAAGTGGGAAGGTTATGGTCCTACACTTCTGACCATAACAACGCCGGAAAAAGGAAAAGAAGAAGAGAGAAAACTTACACATTAGTGTTGCAAAATTGGGTTTGGATCAAGTATGGGTATTCCAGCATGACTATGACCCTAAGCACACGGTCAAAATTGTGAAAGAATGGTTATTGAATAGGACGCCGAAGCTATTGGATCATCCGCGGCAATCCCCAGACCTTAACCCCATCGAACATTTATGGGAACATCTCGACAAGAAGTTCGAAAAAGGATCATTACAAGTAAAGACTCACTTAAGTCCGTCCTGCTGGAAGAGTGGGAAAAAATTGCTTCCGACTAAAAAGTTGGTAGAATCAATGCCCAGGAGGTTGAAGGCCGTCATTAAGGCGAAAGGAAAACAAACAAATTACTGAATTCACCGTTTATAAAAATTTTGTTTTTGATTTTTTTGTTAACTTTTTACATCGTTCGATTAAGAATTAATAGATGAATGAATATGTTAAATTAGTTATATGATAAACCTTTAATAAAATCTGTAGTTGAATTAGAAACATAAAACACTGAAGTGTAAACTTTCTTTTGAGGCTCCCGGTATATAAGTCGTATTATCGATATTTTTAATAACTTAGGAATACAAGATTGGTTTATACTTTGGTTTGTGATCGTTTTGATTATTTTAGCCAAAGTTAAAGTGTCTAGCTTAAGATCCCTAATTCCCTCCGCTCCCTTGTCGGTTTTTTTAACATCATAACATGTACTTCTTCTTTGGTGGCTTGCTCTATGTACATATATTGACTGTGCGAGATTTACGTTTTCATGGTTGCTTATTTAATGGGAGCATTCATGAACTATTTTACTTCCTTGATTAGCGAATTGCTCCGCGAAATTCTCCGCTAAATTCGTTAGACTAGTGTCTACCGGGAAATTGTATATAATCACCTTTTCGACTGATCTGCTTTGCAACATTCGCTAATCCCTTTAATGCCATTACTTCCAGATACTTGTTAACTTGCGGATCATTAACTTTGTTTAGGTTAGGTTAGGTTAAAGAAGGGGAGTGTGATGGTTAGGCCTCACTTCCACTCGGAGGCCAAACGGCCCATTGTGATTCCCTTCATTTGTGGGGGTACACATATAATTAACCTGTCCTATCACTTGGTGGCTAAAACCACCCCGTGCTCTTTATGAATTTTAGAAGATCCGATATATCTGCATTTGCCACATCCGCAATCTCTGTAAAGAATCTTTGGCCCAGCGACAGATGTTGCAGATGCTGGATCGTCTCAGTTTCTTCCTCATCGCCGCAGCTCCGCCAGAGATCGCTGGATCCCGAGTCCCATTTCCGGAGCATTGCTCCAATGGGACAGTGTCCTGTGATCACTCCCACGAGCATACGGATCGAGTTACGGTCCAGCGCCAAGAGCTTTTTTGTTTTTCCGATATTGAGTTCTGGCCACGATGATCTTGTCGTGTAGCTGTCGTTTCTTGTAAGCCGAGACGAGTTGGCTTCTTTGATGATTGTCATTTATGATCCGGTATAATGCGCTGATCGGTGGTAGCAATGACGTGTCCGCTTCGCTGATGTCCAGTTCAGACCCTTGACTGGCCAATTCGTCCGCTCTTTCGTTCCCTGCGATTGAGCTGTGACCCGGGACCCAGCAGAGTTTGACTGCTTTCTCTATTGCCCACATTTCTGCTTGAAAAACGCTGCACAGATCAGGGAGTCTGAATGATTCCTGTTTGTGGAGGGTATCAGAGTAGAACCCGGCCCCAGGGCCTGTGTCCATTTTCGATCCGGTGAAGAGAGTGATCTCGTGGTCGTTGATCACAGCGTTTGATAACCACTCTTCTCTGTCGGGTAAAAGGATTGGTATTCTGAGAGAGAAGTCATTTTGGGGGGAAATATAGTCGGTCGTAGCTGCGAGGCTACTAAAACCATGTTTCTTTCCCAGGTCGTCTATTATTCTAAGTATGGCCGCATGTCCATAGTTGGCTTGCTTCCACAGACAAGACTCCCTTAGTCTGAGAGCGCTCTTTGCAGCGCAGCCTTTTATGAATAGATCCAGGGGAAGGAGATGAAGTATCATGTCCAGCCCTGCTTGCGGCGTGCTTCTCATGGCTCCCGTTGTACAAACAGCGGCTGACCTTTGTACTTTGTTGAGAAGGTTCATGTATCTTTTCGTGCTGCTAGCAGTCCACCAGACTAGGGCCCATAAGTTGAAATGGGTCTGATGATTGCTGTGTACATCCAATGAATGATGTACGGTTAGAAGCCCCATCTTTTGCCGAAGGTCTTTTTGCATGCATAAAAAGCATTCAATCCTTTTTTCATCCTTTTCTCCAGGTTCTTTTTCCAGGAGAGTTTGGAGTCAAGAATAATGCTTAGATATTTGGCTTCCGCTTTGAGTTTGAGTGGAGTAGCCTCTAACTTTGGGGGAGCAAGTATCGGAAATTTCCTTTTCTTGGTGAACAAGACCAGCTCGGTTTTCTGGGGGTTTATTCTCAGACCGTTCTGTCTTGCCCTCAACGCAGATTCCATTAGTTCACTGATAGTTGGTAGAAATTTACCTTTTATCAAGACAACCAGGTCATCCGCGTAGGCTATTGCCTTTGTGTCTTTCTTCATGAAGAATTTGAGGATTTTGTTATCTGTAAAAACCACAGTAGGAGGGTGAGACCTCCCCCTGTGGTGTGCCTCTAGTTGACACTTTGCTTACAGAGCTGTGTCCAATGTCTGCATTGATTATTCTGTTCTTCAACATATTTTCAATCCAGATTACAATGGATTTGTCTACTTTTATGTCCTCTAGAACTGTTATTATGGCCTCTGTGTTTACATTGTTGAAGGCCCCCTCTATACCGAGGAAGGCTGCCATTGTAATTTCTTTTAGGTTCAACGAGCTCTCAATTCACGGACAACACAAGCAGAGACCTTTTCACTGATCTGCCTTTAAGGTAGGCGTATTGAGTGTTGCATAAGTTGCGTGAGTTGATGAGTCCTCTGATGTATAGGTCAAGGAGTTTTTCCAAGGTTTTTAATAGAAAACGACGAGAGACTAATTGGCCTATAGTCCTTTGCGGCAGTATGGATTGGTTTACCTGCCTTAGGTATGAAAATTACTTTTATTTATTTCCACATTGTTGGGATGTACCCCGCGCGCAAGCAATTGGGAAAAATGCTTACGAGGTGGGGTACAGGTGGGTCTGTGTTTTATGAAGCATCGCTGGCAAGATATCGTCCGGCCCCGGAGAGTTAAAGGGTTTGAACGAATTTATTGCCCATGACACTTTATCCGTTATGATAATCTTGTTTATTACTTCTTCGGTTGTGTGAACCGTAGGAACCGTCGTCTCGAAGGGGACTGTGGTTTCAGGGGATTTACAGCCTGGGAAGTGGGTTTCAGTCAGCAGTTCTAGGAATTCCTGACTGGATTCTGTCCAAGAACCATCTGGTTAAAGAATGAATCCCGGGACACAGGGGTCCTTGGATGAGATCTTTCTGAGCCTTGCAACTTCGTTGAGATCCTCTATTGATTCGCAGAACTCCCGCCAGGATTTAGACTATGCTGCTCTTGTTTTGCTCTTGTATTCGTTGAAGCTGGATTTGTAGTTATTAACATCTTCGGTTCTTTTTGAGATCTTTGCTCTATTGAATAGAGTTCGGATCCTGGTCCTGAGTTGCTTTAGCTCTGTGGTCCGCCAGACTGCGCTGGTCTTCTTGCGAGCACGTTGCAAAGGACAGGATTTGTTGAAGCCGCTTTCAGAGTTCTCACAAGATTTTCGACTGAATTCTCAATGTAAATTGGTTCGGGATTAATGATGATTTGTGGTGGTACTAACCTGCTGGCAACTAGATTTGAGAAAAGATTCCAGTCTGTCCTCTGGGGGTTTCTGATAGGTTTCGGTTTTTCTTTGTTAACGTTAAGGTTGAAGAATATTCGGCTGTGGTCCGAAAAGGAACCACTTAGTAAAGTGAGGTCAATTACCTCTTTCCTAACCCGGTTACGAAACGTTGGTGTATTACCTTTGTTGCATATGTTAAGGTTGGTGGAGATAATGAAATCGAAAATGGACTCACCCCTTTTATTAATGTCGCTGTTTCCCCATTGAGTGTGGTGTCCATTGGCGTCGCAGTAAATGGTGACTTGGCATGTCGCACAAGTGCTCGGACTGCGTCTGGATGTGGGTCCTCCTCATTGTATGGCAAGTATGCGGACGATAGGAGCAAAATTGATTTGTCCTGTTGTTCGTACGTTACCACCGTGAGGTCTCCATTGCTTTATGTACCTAGGAGAAAAATGTTTAAGTATTTCTTGGCGACTATACAGGTTCGTAGCTTACCTTCAGTATGTGGATAGTATAAATTATATACCTTGGACCTTAATCCCTGAATTTTGTTCCTAAGGAGACAAGGTTCTTGGATTAAGGCTATATCCACATCTTCCTGCAGCATGTACATCATCAAGTCATCGGTGGCTGCTTTGCAGTGGTATAAATTAATTTGCACCACTAGCAGCTTTTTTGACTTGTCGCGTTTATTGGGGAGCCTTACCTTCAAGGTTCTCAGCCCGAGTTTGATGCTGCCAGATCTGATGCGGATGTAGTCGAGTAACTTTTGGCCAATGGTAACCATGAGGTCCTTTCCCACTCCGTTCTTACCCTTGGCTGAAGAAATTATTCTCCAGCTGTGAGTGTCAAGCTCTTTATTCTGCTTGTCAATTAGCTTCAATATGGATTCGTCCTTTTCGGGAACCGGTGGAGGGATCCATATTGAAGCCAACGTACGAAGCGGAAGCATCGAGCGAGGGATAACCTGAGTTTAGCGTTCTGCCAGATTTCACCTCAATTGTCGGTTGTGCGCTTTAAGAAGTCTAGGGACCTCTTGTTGTCACAACCGACGACTTTGACTACATTCTGCCAGCCTGTTCCGTCGAACTTGATCTCGTCGTTTCTATCTGCGGTAAGCATCGCTTCCAATATTTTAGCTTCGACTGTAAGCCAATGTTATCTTCCCATCAGGGTTGGAACGATCGACAATGGCCAGATGTAGATTCATGGAGAGGGTGAAGCTGGCTGATGTTTTCGCCTTTTTCGCTTCCCTTAAAGTTTCTTCCCCGGAGCGCCCCCTCTTTACGTTCTGCTTCGATCCTGAGGCAGTGTGTCATTTGGAGGTGCTTGGTTGCTGTGCGCTCTTTTCGACAGTGGCCGGTTGTGTTGGCTGTTATCGAGTCAATTTTGGGACGTTGGGTTTCATTACAGAATTTGCAGCTGGTTTTAATGTCGCACATTTCTCTTTTGTTGTGTTGTTGTTTAATATGCTTTGATTAGGGAAACTAGCACTTCTCGTCCTCTTCGGTGGTGGCAGAGTTGGAGTCATAGACGCTGGTGCAGGTTTTTGTGTGTCATCTGACCCGAGATTTTAAATCTCCTTTCTGCAAGTAGCACATCTCCATTCCCCTTTTTTAGCCTCAGACATTTTAAGATAAGATTTCTCCGAAATAGTGGTGCACGCATGCATTTTGCGATCAGCCCGATGGCATGTCACAAAGTCTTCTTCAGAGGGGAGGTCAACAAAACATTCACTTCATACATGCATATTCTCCACAATTTAAGGTTAAAAGAGTTTACGGGAGATGATGTTACAATAAAGAGAAATCAGTTGGTTGGAAGCTATTTTTCGTATTTTCCACATGAGATAAATTCAAATTTAGTAAACCAACATGTCACCGTCTTTACTTTCTAATTTTCAGCAGTTCGGCAACACAACTTACAGCTTAAAGGTTCTATCAACAGTTAAAGAATTGCAAGCAATTTTGAGGCAACGAGGTCTACCAGTTCGATATAATCATAGAAAAATAGAATTAAAAATTTTAAGTGACCCCCGACACAAAAAAAAAACTTTAAAAATTAATTAAATTTTTCTCTCGGTTTTTTGACTTCATTAAAAGAACCTATTAATATTTTTAAGATAAGCCCCGCCACGTTGGGGGACCGCTAAGTGAAGAAGGCTAATTATTTATATCTAAATAGGTGTAATGTACAAAAAATTATCTACTAATTTCAAACTGTACGTATGAACTTAGTTCTGTACATCAATTTATCTTACAAGGTCTAATAAGTTCCTGCAGTGTTTCGATATTGTACCACTTCTACATATATCAAGCGTTCGCTTGAGAACCGTGTGCGTTGCGTTAAAATATTAGATATGGTTGTTTCGGTACCTACTTACGTTGTTTACATAAAGTAGGTCTTTGTATAATCCAAACTTTATCATTATCAATATTCTTTTTGTTTATATTCTGTTTTTTTTTTTTTATTTACTTAGGAGTCGAGATATTCTTGGCCGAACAATCAGTCCGGTGACGGCCACGTCCTTCATTGGCTCCTATGTTTCCAGTCTATCCAAGTCGAGGAGCTAAGCAGAATGTTTGTCCAGTTGCCGCGACACGAATAGGAAATCGACGTCGAAATTCGCGAAATTCCAGCGATCGATTATTGGTAAAAAAACTTGACGCAATTATTTCACGCTCTTGCGAAGTACAGAACTCCATTGCTTATCTGTTTGCCTACTGCAGCTGTCTAGTTCACTAGTTCAAACAAAAGTGAATCAAAATCGGTCCATTCGTGCAGGAGCTACGATGCTACGATACTTATAACAATCCTCTTTTTGCGTCGGGGGTTAAAAAAAACTTGTTACGCGTGTTAGGAATATTTATAATTGGAAAATTTTGTTCGCGGTAAACATAGAGAAGATCACAGGGAACAGATAGTGATAGTGACAGCTCTATTTAACTGTGTCAAGTAACCCGTTATTAATTCGCAAATCAAATTTAGAATCTCAAGTCTCTACAGTTTGTAACTGGGGAGAAGTGTAGAAATTTCTATGTTCAAGACATTTACTCTTTGGAGCCGCCAAACTAGCTTTAGAATCCTAAACTGCAATATGGAGTTGGAAGTCAGTAAAGTAATTTTTATTGAAAGAATTTGGCCAGCCAGAACATGAGAATGTGTACAATCGAGATCGCTGGAGCAATTAAAGAAGGAACTGGAGTCAGAAGTTAAAAGCTAGCCAGGTTCGTCTACTGCTACAAAAACGAGTGGTTCGCTACAACAATCTTATGAGTCCCAGTATTGCTCCAATCGAGACAGAGGTAGTCGATGTTTCAAATGTAATAAGTTCGGGCAAATTTCCAGGAGTTGTCCCGAACACATTTCAACCGCCGTAATTCCGACCCAGTACTCAAGAGTCCACAAGCTGACAGTACCGGATGTTACTACACAAGTTAAGGTGTGTGGCCACGAATTTCTTGTTTTGATAGACACTGGCAGTGACTTCACTTTGGCCAGAAACAGTCTTCGTAAGTTCATAGGAATAGGGAGCATGTAGTACGAGGGGGCCGAGGCCATTCCATTCGCCGTTCAACCTGCTTAAACTCTTGGTGCTACGTGGATTGAAATGGAAATCGCAGGCGAGTATTACAATTTGATTTGCCGTTTTGTACCCGATAATTGATTTTCCTACGAGTTTCTATTAGGTAAAAACCTACTCACCGAGGGCAGCCTTGCAATTGAAGATGGACTAGTACAGATTTGCAAGAAATCCGTTGCTGATAATAACCCGCTGGCACGAATAAACTTAATTTCTTGCAACCAATATGATTAACCGAACGTTTAAACGGAATCAAGAAGTGGAAAATTTGATCCAACAATATTCTCCAAAACGTGCGAGAATGACCAAGGTGCAAATGAAAATCATACTCGACGATGAAAAGCCCATTTATCCGCGACCATGACGTTCGGCACAATAGGGAAAGGAAGTTGTTAATCAACAGCTGACTGATTGGCTACAAGAGGGAGTAATTCGAAATAGTGATTCAGATATTACTAGTCCGATTGGCTTGGCACGCAAGAAAGAGGGTTCACTTCGACTTTACGTCGATTACCGTAAACTGTTGTACAACGCGAAGGTATTTTCCATTATGGACCTCAAAAGCGGTTTCTTTCATGTGGACATTGAAGAATCTAGCAGGAAATATATGGCTTTTGTTACACCACATGGCCACTTTGAGTTTAACAAGGTCCCGTTCGGGTTGTGTAATTCTCCTGCTGTTTTCCACAGATACGTCAACGTAATTTTACAACATCTAACGCGACAGAAAATAGTCCTTGCTTAAGTGGATGACTTGATCATTCCTTCAAGATTCGAAGCGAAAGGTGTGAAGAATGGCAGCATTAAACTTTCTGAAAACTTTGGCAACCAAAAGTATTCCGACTTTGAAAAGCGTCAAGACAATTAATGCAATCTTTTGGATTGACGGGATATTTTCGAGAATTTATACCAGGCTACGCCGCGCCGTTATAGCAAATTCTCCGACATGACCAAATCGGACTCCAAGTTCGTCTGGGGGCTCAACCAAGAGGAAGCTTACAAGACCTTGAAGAATCTACTATGTCGAGAGTCTGTGTTCAACCAACAACTGCCAACATAATTACACACTGACCATAGCAAGGATAGGTACGGAGCAGGCCTAGTGCAGAAGCATGATGACGATCACTACCATTCCGTATTCTTCTTAAGTTATAAGACAAATGACACTGAAAGAAGGTATCCAAACTATGACTTGGAATTACTCCCAATTATTAAAGCTTTAAAAAGGTTTCGTATCTCTTTGCTTGGTTTGCGATTCGATTTTTTACGGATTGTCAAGCCTTTAAACTGACAATGGCTAAAAAATCATTCAATAGTCGAATCGCTTACTGGGCTTTGGAGTTGGAAGAGTTTAACTGTGAGGTCAAACACGAGTCGGACGCCACCATGCGACATGTCGACGCACTGAGATGGCATCCAGTTTCTGAACAATCGACGATGGATCACTTAAAGCAATAAAACAGTCTCAATTGAAGGACGAATTCTGTACAGCCATCCGTGGAACTGTCGCTCAGTCTGGCTCATATGTACCAAGGCTACGTTTTCAGGGGTGATGCGCTGTATAAGTTCGTTGATGGAGCCCTACAGAGACAGCTTATACGTATGGTTTACGAGAGAGGACACTTTGGTTATGGTAAGCTTTCAAAATTAATTCGGGAAGATTATTATATTATTATATTAGACCAAAGACCAAAAGATTGCGAACGTTGTGAACAACTGCATTGCATATATCCTTGCCGCTAAAAAGACTAAAAATGAGAGTTTTCTATATCCAATTGTCAAGCCTGACCAGCCGTTGCACACCTACTACGTTGATCACATGGGGCTACTCCCATCTATCGCGAAGAACTATCGGTATGTTTTGGTGGTAGTGGATACATTTCCCAAGTTCACTTGGATACGTACGAAGAAAACTACCAACTCTAATGAAGTCATCAACCGTCTTGATCTTCAGGCCCAAATCTTTGGACATTCACAACTCTTGACTTCGGATAAGGGTTCAGCACTTAGGTAGGTAGGTAGGAGTGGCCGCCTGATATCAAGATGCCAGGCCCAATTAGCGCTTATGCGCCGTTTTGATGCCACCACTCAGTGACCTAGTGTGCTATTATTGGAGTTTCATATCCATCCTGTGGAATTAAGGAATTTGATGATATTACAGAATCCTATTTCCCTGAATTCTGATAGGTCGTCGAAGGAGATTTTGCCGAGTAGGCGCTGTCTGGTTCTAGCTAGAGCCGGACATTCACACAGGAAATGGGTGAGAATTTCCTTTTCCAGTGGGTTCTTGCAACTTCGGCAGTAGGTGTTGAATGGGATGCCTAACTTAGCAGCGTGGGTACCGACAGGCCAGTGGCCAGTACAGATGGCTACAATTCTGGCAATCTCTTGGCGGGGTCTGTTAATTAGGTCGAGGGTTCTTTTCCTGTTATAGGAATTCCATGTGTTCCTTGATATGACGCAGTTGCTAAGACTGCACCATCTGGAGTTCGCCCTCGAGATAAAGTGTTGTAGAAGGTTTGCCTTGACCAGTCTGATGGCGGGGAGTACTGCCTCCGCCAAAGAACAGTCGAGGGAAGAGCCGTGCCTTGCTAAAGCGTCAGCCTTTTCGTTTCCCTCTATTTTGCTGTGGCCAGGAACCCAAATGAGAGTAATGTTGAAATAGTCTCCTGCACAGCTGATTTCATCCTTACACTGTGCAACTAATTTGGATTTTATGGAGTGAGAGTCGAGGGCTTTGATAGCTGATTGGCTATCAATATATATATTGACATCTCTCTTGGTAATAGGATAGCGCGTGAGTAACTTGCAAACTTCCTTAATCGCTAGTATTTCCGCTTGGAACACGCTGGCCGAGTCTTCTCTGAGAAGATACACTAGCCAACCCCACACTCCATTTTGGAACCGTCGGTGAAAAAAGCTACCTGATGGTTCTCAGAGTGCAGTCCCTGTTTCCATGCCATCCTGGATGGGAAGTGGACATGGGCGGCTTTATTTGGGTTGTGTATGGGTGTCGTGAAATCGGTTGCAGTCGTGGCCAGGTCACTAGGTAATAGGTCCAGCACCTTGCCATGACCGTAGGGTTTAGATGACCAGAACCCAGATTCTCTGAGTCTAATGGCGCTACAGGCTGCATTATATCTGATGAAGAGGTCCAGAGGGAGGAGGTTTAGGAGTACGTTAAGTGCCTCGGTCGGAGTAGACGGAAGGGCACCGGTTACCCCGATACTGGCCGATCTCTGTACTAGGCTTAGTTTTTTGATGTTGTATGCCTTACTTAGGGCAGACCACCATACGAGCGCTCCGTAGGTGAAGATGGGGCGGATGACAGCCGTGTACATCCACAGCACCATTTTGGGTCGGAGTCCCCAGCTTTTGGCGAAGGTTCTGCTACAGGCATAGAAAGCGACACATGCTTTCCGTACCCGATGTTCAATGTTTATCTTCCAACTGAGCTTGGGGTCTAGGATAATTCCTAGGTATCTAGCCTCGGAAGACAAGGAGAGTGACTGGTTGTTGAGTCGAGGGAGATTAAAGGCCGGTACCTTATATTTGGTGGTAAACAGCATCAGTTCTGTTTTACTCGGATTGACGCTTAGGCCGCATCCTGAGGCCCAGGCGCTTAGCTTAGTCAGAGCTCTCTCTGAGATTTCGCTAATTACCGAGGGAAACATTCCCGATACTAGGATGACCACGTCGTCAGCATAAGCAACCGCCTTTATTCCGATTCTCTCGAATTCTTTCAAAATTTTATCGATAACCAAGAGCCATAGTAGAGGCGATATTACCCCACCTTGGGGTGTGCCTCTATCTACGGTCTTAACTATAGTTCTGAGTATGGATATGATCCATCTGCTAACAAGTCCCTCTACCCCTGCCGTGGTGAGGGCTTCTTGGATCGATTCAGTGTGAACGTTGTTGAAAGCACCTTCTATATTTATGAAGGTAGCTAAGGTAAATTGTTTATGGTGGATGGACTACATGCAGGGACTTGCCTTTAATGTAGGCGTGTTGGGACTTCGCAAACTTTGTGTTTCCTAGGGAGTCGCGGATGTGCCTGTCCAAGATGCGTTCGAGGGTCTTCAGGACGAAGGATGTGAGGCTGATAGGTCTGAAATCCTTTGCGGATTCATGACCGCGCTTGCCAGCCTTCGGGATGAAGATACATCGAACTCTTCTCCAGGCTAGGGGGATGTAGTTGAGTTTCAGCGAACTTCGATAAATCACCGTTAGCCAGGGTATAACCTTGCCCAAATTCTTTTGTAGCATTATAGGAAATATCCCGTCAAGTCCCGGTGACTTGTATGGTGGAAAGCTGCTGATGGCCCAAGATATATTATCGGGGTTGATGATCAAATTAGCATCGTCCCGTGGTGTGTGCTGCGTGTGATGAGGGACCTGCGTAGTTGTCCCGTAGTCTTTACATCCGGGGAAGTGGGTGTTCAAGAGAAGTTCTGTGGAATCTGCCCAAACACCGTCGTTACGTCTAATGTAGGATGGATTCTGGTGCTGTTTGGATAGGATTTTGCTCAGCCTGGCAGCATCCTTTAGTGTTTCGATAGACTGGCAGTACTCTGACCACTATAATTGGTGGAATTGGAGATTAGGGTTATATCAAGTACTTCTTCCCAACCGGGATGTGCTTCCGAACTCGGAAATACAAAGGTTGGGGAGCTACCTACATTACATATATTGAGCTTGGAGGTTATTAAGAAATCAAACAGAGACTCACCCCTTTCGTTGATTTCCGAACTGCCCCATAGAGAGTGTCTGGCGTTGGCGTCGCATCCGAGAAGAAGGGTATCCTTACCCTTTTGAAGTTGCCTGACCAGTAGTTGCACTTCAACCGGTGGAGATGGCATATCGTGCGACATGTAGCTTGATGCTATAATGAGGTTCGGCTGGCCAGAACATTCCAGATTAACGACTGTTAAATCTTCGGAGCTAAGGTGGGGACATAAAAAGGCTTTAATATGTTTCTTAGCTAGTTCTGGGCTTACCGGTTTGTTTTTTGTATTGTAGTTGGTGTCGTTGAGCCCTCGGATGATAGAACCGTTTACCCAGGGCTCCTTAAATATGCCAATGTCAATCTTTTCCTCCCGCAGGAAAACTAGCAGATTCTCCGACGCACATTTCGAGTGCTGGAGATTAAACTGTATGACATTAAGCATATTGTAGTTACTGTTGTTGCTTTTGTTGTTGCTCTTGGTGTAGTTGAGGTTGGTCTTCCGTTTCGATCGATAGGCCCTCCAGCAATTTGTCAGTTGTATCGATCTCAACTAGATCGTCACCAGGGCCTGTCGGGCGAAAGATTTTGAGTTTTGTAGTTTGCCTCCTTCAGTACTTCCAAGCACTTTTCATTGATGGAGAGCAAGTAAGTTTGGGAGTTGTTCTGTGGTTCTTCGACCTTTATGATGGCCCAGTCCTCCGTGGGGATGTTGGGGTTTTGCAACTTGAGACATTGGAGAACCTTTCCGCTGTCTATAGTCGTCCGGGGTAGCCAAATACGCGCCCTTGGTATCCTGGGGATACTTGGTCTTTGGAGAATTGGTCAGCGCATTTGATAACCCTGAAACCCCTAACAATCTCTTCGGAGTCAAACCCAGGCATCTGACCATTGGGGTTATTAATGATGTGATCCACCGTCATTACGGTAAGCTTAGCCTCGATGCTCGGCCATCTGTCAAGCACCGCTTTACCGTTGGAGGAGTTTTCGTCACCCAGCGCGACCTGGAGGTGATCTCTCGCAGTTTCCGCGTAGGAGGAAAACTTGCTGGGGGGTTTACGCGAAGAGGGCGCGGCGACTGCTGCTGCCGTAACCTTGCTTCTTTTAGGGACCGCCCTGGTGTCACCCATTTGGGGGTGACACCCAAAACTACAAGGAGTATATATACTATGGCCTTATAGATCGCAGAGTATTAAAAAAAAATTGCGACAGTTTCCTACCTACCAGTTCCTATTTGCACAAAAAAAATATTATCGGCTAGGCTTTGTTTTTGTCTTTTGTAAATAAAGTCCATCGACGTGTCGCCCTGGTTGGTCCCACACGCAAGTGTGTCGACAAGAAAAGTAATTCTCGGATCGTTCTTAGATACGGTTATTTTTCCCCGAACTTTGTACTGCGGTTGTGAAAAGCATGCTCTACTCTATATGAGGATATGATATCATGAAGATGTTGTGCATCGCGGCTGCAATAGGTAGTCAAGAGAAACCGCTATTTTTCCCCGAACTTTGGACTGCGGTTGTGAAAAGCATGCTCTACTCTATATGAGGATATGATATCATGAAGATGTTGTGAATCGCGGCTGCAATAGGTAGTCAAGAGAAAAGGCTATTTTCCCCCGAACTTTGGACTGCGGTTGTGAAAAGCATGCTCTTATTTGTTTTTTTTTTTAAATCCTTTCCATCGTCCCGTCGGGTCGGTCGCCGTCAACGATTGTCTTACTTGTTTTTTTGTTTTGCTCTATTTGGTTGGTTGTTAAGCTCTGTTTTTTTTTTAATGCGATTTCTATCATCTAGCTTTTGGAGTTCTTTTTATTATTTTGGTTTTTTAGTGCACGTGCACATTGTTTTGCATTTGTTATTGAAGTTCTTATATCCGTGGTCCCTGAAGTTGCCTGTGTCATTTCGTATAATCATTCTTGAGTTGTGGTTCACTTTAAGATATTTTATTTAAATAATGTTTTGTAAAAATTGAAATAGCTGCTAAAGAAAATATATTAAGAAAAATTTATATTGTAAAAAACAAGGTAAGTTCATTGCATAGATCAAGATTTTTATAAAATAAGCTTAAATTTTTTTTTTGTTTTTGTCGGAAACACATACACAGTGAATCAAACTCATATTCGTACACCTACCTAACTGAAAGAATTTAAAGGATAACTAAATAAAATGAGGCGTCTACTTCGTAAATTATATTTTTTATTTAATCTTAATTTAAATAAAGTAACATAAACTTGAAGTCTACCAAAAACTTTTAATATAAATTCATAATTCAGAAGAAAAGCAAAGTAACAAACTAAAATGTGCTCAAATTCATATTCGTACATCAGTTTTTGAATCTTATTTCACAAATTATCTTGCACTTTCAATACTTAGTGGCATATCCTTTATATGATATGACTTGTTTAAGTCGCTTTGGCATCGATTCAACAAGGGTCTTTGTAATTTCTGGTGAAATATTCGCCCATTCTTGAATTAGCTTCTCTTTCAAGTCTTTTGTGTTCCTTATGGCAACTTTTCTTATCCTTTTGTCCAGCTCGTTCCACAAATTCTCTATTAGATTTATATCCGGAGTTTGTGGAGGTGTTTCCATCACCTTTGGACAATTATAGAGTAACCATTGACGAGTTGCATAGGCTTTGTGCTTTGGATCGTTATCCTGATAAAACAGAAAGTTATTCTCCAGACCCAATTGAACAACACTCACCGCTAGGTTTTCTTTAAGAATATCGATGTAATGCTTATGGTTTATTATTCCACCGATTATCTGCAACTTTCCTACACCAGCGGCAGAAAAACACGCCCACACCATAACAGAACCTCCACCATGTTTTACTGTTGCAACGGTGTTTTTTGGTAAAAGTTCTGCATTTGGTTTTCGCCAAAACATTTGCCGGCCATCAGAATCATGGACATTAAATTTGGATTCGTCTGTGAAAATAACTGTTTTCCAGAAGTCAAGATCTTTACGTTGGTACTGTTTTGCGAATTCCAATCTCTTGCTTCTGTTAATCGGACTGATAAATGGCTTTTTACGTGCAACTCTCCCATAATACCCATGCTCGCGGATACAATTTCGCAATGTTTCTGTGGAAAACTCTTTATTTAGTTCACGGTTCAAGTTTTCCGTAAGCTTTGGAGCGCTTGTTTGAGGATTTATTTTGATTTCACGAATTATAACTCTGCTGTCATGTTCGTTAAAAATTCTTCTATTGGTATTTCGCAGCTTATTTTCGATTCGGTGTTCGTTTTTAAAACGATATATAATTGACTGTATTGTTGATCTGGGTCGGCTTACTCAACTAGCTTTTCACTGTATGATTTTCCATCATTGTAGTACTTTACTATTAACTGTCGAAGCTCATTCGATGTTTCTCTACCCTTTCTTGACATTTTAACACTAATTTTAATAAAACAGTTACCAAAATATATGAAAAAATTTCAATCACTAAAAATGAGTATTTCCACTCAAAATATGAAATATGATCATGATGGTTGATAAATTTCAAAACTAGATAAAGCATTATCTATGAGATTTGCTTTAATCAAAAACTACCCCATAATCATTTAATTCGTATTGATTTTTGATAGAATGCAATTGAAAGTTGTGGGCGACAGGTGTACGAATATGAGTTTGATACACTGTATAACTAAATTTAATATATTTATTGTTTGAAGTAAATAAAAAAAAAAAACTCGTGCAGGGACGGGTTAAGAATATCCCTGCAGCCATACCTATCGCTTGTCGTAAAAGGCGACTAAACAAAGGTAAACAAAACTCACATCTAGGCAATTTAGAAAACACCAAGGTGAGCCTAGGGACACATATACCACCATTAAACTGCCCCACAAGTGTGCATGCAAATCAGTGGGTTGACACGACTGGAGATCACCGGTGTTGTAAGAGTAAGATCAATCAAAAAAAAAATAAAAAATCTGGAGCATGCCCGTGTCAAAAAGGAAGGGAAGAAAGAAAACGGTCAAACCGTAGCATTATGGAAAAGAACGCTAAAAGGAAAAGCACTATCCCGCCAGGCACTACTAATGGTCGTGATCCTGGGACGAGCAGCAATGCTCGGGTCAGAGCTATAGGATTTCCGGGGGATAGCAAAGTAATGCAACGGCGTAAGCCACATTTAAGAGTCGCGAGTTGGAACGTTGGAAGCATGAGTGGGCGCAGCTATGAGCTTGGTTAGAAGGCGAGTAGACATCCTGTGCGTACAAGAGACGAAATGGCGAAACACCGGTAATCGGGCACGTTTCTTGGACGTCAAAACAAAAGCCTACAAGATGTTTTACTATGGATTGGAACAAGGAAAAAACGGAATCGCCATCATCCTTGCGGCAGAGTTACTTGGCAACATCTTAACCATTTCAAAGTCCAGTGACCGTTTGATGGCTCTCAAATTGGTGATGCATGGTGAGGTGTGGAACATCGTAAGCGCATATGCCCCTCAAGTAGGATGCGAACAAAAAGAAAAAGATGCATTCTGAATAGATTTCCACAACCTTGTCAAAATCATCCCAAAGCAAGAGCTTTTGTTTGTTGGGGGAGATTTAAACGGACATGTCGGGAAGACAAGCGAAGACTATGAAGGCTACCACGGAGGGCTGGGATACGGCACCAGGAACTCTTCAGGTGAAGATATCCTAAACATGTGCAAGTCGTACGGTCTTATAGTGCTAAATACCATGTTCGTCAAACAAAACCGGCACCTGATCACTTATAGCAGCGGCGGAAATGAAACTCAAATAGACTATCATTTGGTATCCAGTTTCATGAAGCCACGAGCTAAAGATTGCAAAGTGATCCTGGGAGACGCGATCGCCCCTCAACACCGTCTCCTCCTGACTGAATTTTTTATGGATGCGAGAAAGAAGTCAAAGCAGCAAACGAAGGTGTCTGAGAGAATCAAGTGGTATAAGCTGGATAAAGGAAAAGGCGAAGCTTTTATTACCATCAACTACCTCTCTTCCATTATCGATGAGGTCGGTAATGAGGAGTGCAGAGCACAAGACATGTGGGATTCCCTACAACAATCTGGCCTGGAGAAAGCCAAATCACTGCTCGGAACATCTAAAGGCCCCTGCCAACACGCAAAAGAAACCTGGTGGTGGACAGACGAAGCCAAAGCAGTGATACACGAAAAGAAAATGGCTTTCCAAGCTTGGTCAAAGTTCTCTTCTACTAATAGAGAGGAAAAAGCTCGCCGTGAAAAGGTATATAGATGTTGCAAAGGTATCGCGAAGAAAAATGCGCCGAATTCAAAGCGAAAAGCATGGAAGGCCTCTATCAGGAGTTGTTTTAATTAGATTTCTATATTTGGATGGAATAAATCAGATCCAAATTATTTAAACTTTATTCACTATTTTTACTATGTTATTACTATAATTATTGTTATTGAATACATTTTTATTTGAATAAGATATCATAACAACCTAAGGCATCGATTACAGGGTATAAAAAGGGATGAATATACAAATATGAATAAAATATAGAATAAGTTTTTGATTATTTGGACCTGATTTATGCCCATCTACAGTGAAGTTTTTTTTAAAGACAACTCTAATTTAAATAAGTATATATTTATACAAAAATATTTAGAATACATCGACGAAGCATACCTACATGGTCAATATATTTTTAAGAATACGCGTACAAAACAAGAGAAATATGCCTCGAGGAGTTCATATAACAAAAAGAAAGAGTGGTGCTCAGCAGAGAAAATCCAAACAGGCTAAAATGAACGTTCTGCGGAGCATGTCTGGATCCATTTTCAAATATGTTAAAAAAATAGACGACAGCCAAAGTTCGTCAAAAGCAAACGACAGTCACGTTGATCAAGAGAATGATTCCGAAAATACAAGCTCATGTACAGAAAGCAACAGCCAAGAAACAGAATCAGTGTTGAAAATTCAAGAAGTCGAATCAAACGAAAATACTCAAAATGACAGCAATGGTACTGATTACGATTCAAGTATTGAAGAGAATTCCTACACGGATAAACTTCAGAACATGAGAGATATCTCACATTGGAGTATACCCGTTCCTGATAAAGTTCGAATTGAAATCATCAAAAAAGGATTTGAACATTTCCAAAACCGGGAGGGACCATTCACCACTGTATCCAGACCAGGGGTAAAAATAAAAGGTTATGTTCGTCATCTTACAGAAGAAAGGTTTTACAAAGTTTTGCCTAACGGGGACAAGATTCTGCCATCATGGATGGTATATTCTCCTATAACTAATAGCCTGTACTGCTTTTGCTGTCGTTTATTTGCTGCCACCAATAATGTTGATACAAAAACAGCATTCATGAATGGATTTCAGAAATGGTGGAAACTGAACCCCAAAGTACCGGATCATGAGACTTCAAATGAACACATAGAAAATTTTGAGAAGTGGAAAACTTTTGAAATGGGTTTAGAATTACATAAAACAATAGATGACTCAGTCTTGCAATTAATGGATGCTGAAAAACAGAAGTGGAGGCACCTTTTATCTAGATTATTAGACATAACATTGTTTCTGGCTAAACAAAACCTAGCATTCCGTGGACATGATGAAGGACAAGACTCTTCAAATAAAGGTAATTTCTTAGAACTAGTCAGTCTTATGTCAAAGTACGATGTTGTGTTGAAAGAGCACATCTTGAATTTGGAGCAAGGAAAATCACAAAAAGTCTCATATTTATCGCCACAAATACAAAACGAATTCATTAATATCTTAGCGAAGCAAGTCAAATGCAGAATTGTCAATGAAATCAAATCAGCTAAATATTTTGGAATTATGTTTGACAGTACACCTGATATTTCACATATTGATCAGATGTCTGAAGTGATCCGTTATGTTAAAATTGATAATAGAAAAGTAGAAATCAAAGAAGCATTCCTGGGATTTTTTCCTTTACATGGAAAAAAAGCTGCGGATTTAAGTGAAGAAATTCTTAAGAATCTTGAAAACGACGGTTTAGATATTATGATGTGTCGTTCTCAGGGTTATGACAATGCAGCTGTTATGAGCGGTGTACATGGGGGAGTGCAAGCTATTATTAAAGAAAAAAACAACAAAGCAATTTTCTTTGGATGTATAGATCATTCAATTAATTTATGTGGCCAACATTCATTTGCTCAAAATATATCTTGTGTAACATTTTTTGGAACAGTAGAGACAACTTTTACATTTTTTTCTGCTTCCACTCATTGCTGGGAAGTGCTTCTTAAGCACAGCAAATCAACCGTGAAAAGACTTTCAACAACACGTTGGAGTGGTCATTATGCTGCAGTGAAAGTTTTGGCCGAAAATTTGCCGGCCATGAAATCTTAGCTGCAGTTGAAGAGTTGTGTGATGCGAGAGAAAATGTAGAAACCAGAGGTGCTGCACAGGACCTAAAATCTGCAATGTCTGATTTCGCATTTCTTTCTTTTCTCTTCTTTTGGAATAATGTCCTTAAAGAAATAAATTGTACTCAGATTGCACTACAAGCTAAGGGATTAAGTGTTGATCACTTGGCTAAAAAAATAGAAGCCCTTCGTATTTAGGTTGAAGAAAATCGGGCGAAAATCGTAGAAGACGCAATTAACCTTCGTATGAAAACATCGGAGAAATACGACATTCCAACAGAAAGAAGAATTCGTCGTAAAAAGCGAATGGCTGGTGAGTTGGCAACCGATGCAGGACTTTCACTGAGCGCTGAACTACGGAAAGACATGTTCGAGTGCCTTGATCGATTCATCACTGAACTCCGAACAAGAACAGAGTCTATTAAGGAGGTGGCTTCATTGTTTGAAGTTGTACAGGCGAATACTTTGCTTTTAGCAAACATTGATGATTTGAAAATAGCTGTTTCAAAATTTGCTAGTGTTTTTGATTAGGTTTCAGAGTCAGAACTTCTCTCAGAGATACCAAGGTTGAGAAGTCATTTGAAAGCGTCTAAAGTGACAACATCTAATTGGTTATCTTTAGACTTTATGAAATTTATCGTTGAATGGGGCTTTGCAGGATCTCTTCCGAATCTCATTGTCGCATTAAAAATGTTTATGACAATATGTGTATCAGTTGCATCATGTGAAAGGAGTTTTAGTAAGTTAAAATTAATTAAAAACTACTTGCGGGCAACAATAACGGAAAAGAGGCTCAACAATCTGGGAATTTTAACAATTGAACATGGGGCGACCCAGCAAATAAACTTTGATGACGCAATCAACGAATTTTCTGCTGTAATAGCTAGGAAGAAGACGTTTCTACAAATATTATAATGGGTATATTATATAAATGTTTGTTCTGTTTTTTTTATACAATGTGTACTTATATGTGTATATTAATTTTTATTCTGCTTTTTTTATGCCTATAATGTGTATACATTTTTGTTCTCCTTTTTTTAAATTTTTTATTTGAATTTAAATAAAAAAGTCATAATATATGGAATAGCGGAATTTCATTTATTTTACTGTTTTTCATTCTGGGGGTGACACCATAATTGCCGCCCCAGGTGCCACCCATGCTAGCTGCGCCACTGATAGAGGATAACCAATAAACATTGAGCTGAACTGTCAAGAGATAATGGAAAATTATGCAAAGAAAAGAGATAGGAAGGATGATGTAGAGAAAATAAAACAGTTATGGGATGCATTCGAAAAGTTGATGTGACAGGAGACAGATCGACGAGAAGATTCCAAAAGAAGTATTAAAGCGAAGAAAGGAAAGGAAACAGACAGGGCGAAGAAATACTTTGAAGTCAGAATTTTTTCTCAATACTAATTCCTACTGAATTGTTTTTTTTTTATTTCTGAATATTATGAATTGTTTTGTCTGTATTATACAAATTCTTCGCTCCCCCATATCGATATTTGCCTAAAAATAACAATATATCAATGCTTACACAAAATATAAAAAAGAGGAATAACCAAAAAGTTTTTACAAGGCTTCGTTGAATAAGAACCAACCTACATTTACATCAACATATCATTTAACAAAATAAAGGCAAAGAGTACATTTCCAAAATGTGGAAAAAAACGAAAAAAATTATAAAACTTTGAATACAGTTGGACAAGAAAGTTCTTTTAACTCAGGAGGCAAAAGTGAAAATAAAGATTAAATATATGATAGTTAAAGACACATTTTTCATTTTTTCATTTCATTTATTGATTAAATCTCTTACAATGAGCTACAGGGCACGATTACGATTTCCGTGGCGTTTTCCTATAAAACTCGGTGAGATAAACAAAAAATAATAAATAAATTTTTTTGATATTTTGCTTAGTTTTCGAGATAATGAGGATTAAAGTTGATTAATTTTCAGGTTTTTTCACATTACATTACAAACAATAAGTAAAAAACAGAACAATGAAAAAAAATAATTTTTCATTTACTTTAATGCCATGTATTTAAATAAAATTGCCTCAAGCTGAGAGGTACCACGATGTTTTCTGATAGAAATGGTTAATTTGTTCCACTGCCTTATATAGGGTCCGCCAAATAACTTTTTTTTTTTTTGAAAATGCTATAAAAAAAACTACTGAATATTTTCTCAAATTTCTTTTTTTATTTGAAAGTACAATCCTTCCGGTTAATAACGGAAAATAATTTCATTCAAATGGCTGCCTCGGCTGGCCATGCAGTAGCCTACACGATCGGTCCAATTTTTAAGCACATTATCGATTGTGTGCAGCTGTATTTCACCAATGGCTTCACGAATATTGTCCTTTAAAGCGTCAATTGTCTCTGGCTTGTCGGCGTAACACTTATATTTGACGGCACCCCACAAATAATAGTCCAACGGTGTCAAATCGCAGCTCCGAGGTGGCCAAACGACATCAGCTCTGCGGCTGATAATGCGATCTTCAAAAACAGGGCGCAAAACATCGAGTGTAGCTTCGGCTGTGTGGCACGTAGCGCCGTCCTGTTGAAACCAAATGTTGCCAATATCCTACTCTTCAATTTTTGTGAACAAAAATTCGTTCAACATGGCCCGATAACGATCGCCATTGACTGTAACGGCCACTCCTTGCTCATTTTCGAAGAAAAATGGCCCAATTATGCCTCTGGACCAAAATCCGCACTAAACAGTGGCTCGTTTTGGGTGCACCGGCTTTTCAATGTATGCGTGCGGGTTTTCTGTGCCCCAAATGCGACAATTTTGCTTGTTTACATACCCGCCAAGATCAAAATGAGCTTCATCTGAAAAGATGATTTTTTTGGCAAAATCGGCATCTTCTGTAAGTCGATGATTTTCAAAGTAATGTCGCAATATTTCCCAGCGTTGTTCAAGCGTATACACAACCATATTCGTTCAGCGGAAGGATAAAACTAATTATCTGTCAAATCAGACATGAGCTAAGTGTTACCATTAACGAAATAAGCACTACTTGAAAAAAAAAAACGTTAGATGGCGGACTCTTTAGCATAGACGAAAAACTGATTTTCGGAATTTCGGCAACTGAAGCTGGGTTATAATATTGTGAAACACCGAGACGAGTTAGGAAACTTAATTTTTTCAAAAAGATATGTAGGTATTTTGTTCATAATTATTTTGTTAAGTGTTTTCAAGGACAAGTATTTCAAATATGTGTGTATAGTGCAACCTAGAATGTTACTTGAGAAGTTTGAAATGTGATCATATCTTTTAAGATTATATACATATCGAATTACATTATTGAAGGCAACTGAAAGATTCCTTTTCATAATAGAGCTATGGCATGTAAATATTTGACATCCATATGTAATTAACGGCACAATTAGGGTTTTTGCTAACCTTAGTCGGATATGTTGTGGGATAAGGTGTTTCAATACAGATAGGCTACGCAGAGAACCATATATTTTCCCAATAACCACTCTAATGTGATCATCCCAAGTTCAAGTGGGGTCTTAAGATAATTAGACATTTTGATTTTTTTGAATTGAGATTTAAGCAATTAGTCTGAGACCACTGCAGTATTCTACTTAAGTCGGTATTAAGTTTGTTAGCTCCGTCTTCAATCATTCCAAGCTTACAACTTAATTGAACTTGAGCGTCATCAGCGTACAAATCTATGGATGAGTGATTTGCTTGTATTGGGAGATCATTAATAAACATTGAGAACAACAGTGGACCAAGAATCGATCCCTGTGGAACACCTGAAAAAAGATTGAGGGGGCGAGAAGTTCGATCATCAATGACAACGGCCTGACTCCGACCAACAAGATACGATGAGATTAGCTTGGCTGCACCATCTGAAAATTGAAACTGTTTTTTTAGTTTAATAATAAGCTTTTTATGGTTGAGAGAATCAAATGCTTTAGAGAAATCTATTAAAACTAAAAACGTTACCAAATCTTTATCGATTGCATTGCGAATATCCTCTGAAACTTTTAAAGTCGCTGTCACGCAGCTGTGTCCTTTCCTAAAACCAGATTGTTTATCGGTTAAGAGCTTATTTGCACTCAGGAATTTGCATATTTGTTCATAAAGCAATTTTTTTAATATCTTTGATAGGAACGATAGTATTGAAATCGGTCGGAACTATTTTGGCGATGATGAAGTCTTTTTAAGAACAGGTATAATTTTTGCGGTTTTCCAGGTGTTAGGAAAAGATGATGTCATTATAATTGAGTTAATGTGCGTGAGTGCTGGGAGAATGTGAGGTAAGATCATCTTAATGAAAAGCGGGTGAATTCCATCTATACCTATGGCCGAGGATTTGATTTTAAGAATAGCACTGAGGACGTCCACCTCATATACCCTTATAAATCGAAAGCAATTTCGGTTATCGTGAACAATCGGAAGCTCAGACAGGCCATCAAGAACTTCATTATTATCAGAAATATCTCTATTACTTCAAATTTTTGCAAACTCTTCATTGAGATAATTGGGACATATATCCGTGTTACAATGTTCTTTTGTTTACCAACGCCAAGCTCTCGTATGTTCTTCCATAGAAGACATGTTTTTATTAAGACGCTCTGAATACTTTTGTTAATAACTTATAAAGTAAAAAATAAGTTAACTTTTGCTTCTCGTATTTTTTTGCAGACCCTATTTCTCAACGATTGAAATGTCGATAGCAACTCAGGAATACGAAACCCTTTCCATTATTTGTATGCCTGATCACGTTGTTGATCACGATTTCGGATGTAAATCATGAGTTCCTCGCAACATTTATTAATTTGGTTCTAAGAGGAATATGTTTGTCAAAAAGTTGAGATATGGAGTTTTGAAAGAAATTAATTTGGTCATCTGGCGAGGGAAGAGAATATATTGTCTGCCAGTTAATTTGCCGAATGTCATTTTCAAGCTCTTCAGGTTTAACATCTTTGAAATCCCTATACCTGTGAAGTGTTGGTTTGCAAGGTGGATTAACTTTAAGAGTGGCAAACAGAAGGTCATGCTTAGAGAAGTCAGGGGCGTCTAGTTGTGAATAAAGTAATATCTCAGAGGGTTTGTTTACAGTCAATATATCTAAAAGCGTTGAACAAGTTGTTGTAAAGTGAGTTGAATTTGTAGTGTTAATCGGGTACAGACCATATGTTTCTAAATTATCCAGAAAACTTTGTAAATTCTTAGTGGCAAGTAAGTTGCAGTTAAAATCACCACATATGATTATTTCCTGGTATAAGGGTGACCGTCGTTCAATTTCTGAAAAAAGATTTGTGAAATCAATGTTTCTATCAGGACGATAACCAAGCCCAAGTAAGCAGCGATTTGTACCATTAGGAATCTCTACAGAAACAAATTCGATTTGTGATGACTAGGCAGGTTCGGACTTTGTGACTGATGGTAATACCTACTTGTTGCCCTATAACCACACTAGAGACACCTTGTCATAAAGCATACGCTATACAACTTCACAATTGATTTCCGTTGTCCATTCTTTCTTTCCTGTTCTTAAAATCTCTCTCTGCCATTAGCTGTCAAACGGTGCAGTCATATTAATAAATGAAATACAAGTTGACTCGGATCTTTTTTTTTTATCCGGAAGCTCTGCCAAGAGGTTATGGGCCCAGCGTATATTAAGTATTAATATAAATTCTTTGCTTTCTTCGTTTTATCGGTCTTCTTTTAACTTTACAATCCGTGAATCAAAATGGCATTAAATAATAATTTATTTGGGCGTATTGCACAATTCAATGGGGAAAATTACTCAATTTGGAGAGCACAAATGGAGGCCATCTTGCATAAAATTCGGGCCATCAAATACGTGAATGGACTAATACCCCGTCCCAACAATGCCGGAGCAGAACAGACAACGTGGGATGAAAAAGATCTGGATGCACGTGGCGAGCTAATCTTGTCACTCGAACCCAACATCGTCAGCTTGGTAAAGCATATGACAACGTCAAAAGAGGTATGGGATTTCCTCGAGAATTCTTACGACAAGAAAGGACCAAGACAAAAAGTAGAGGAATTCCGCTATTAAACATTCGAATGGATAATGGTCATTCAATGGCAGAGCACATCAGATGTTTTAAGGCCATAGTGAACCGGTTGACCGAGCTAAATGCTAAGTTGGATCAGGATTTATTGGTAGTCCTTTTATTGGATTCACTATCGGATGACTTTAAGGATGTTCAGGCGGCATTTGATGCTCAAAGCACATACCCGGAACTAGACACAGTGTACTCCAGGCTGATAGAAGTAGGCGAGAGAAAACGGGAGACGAACGCGGCACTAAAAGTGAAATTCAGCAAACACAATTGGCAAAAACCAGCTAAGAAGTTCCAAAATCAGTCCAATAAACCTAAATCGAGTAACTACTTTCCCTATAATTGCAGGAGGTGTGGGCGGAAGGGTCATATGGCTAAAAATTGCAAGTTCAACGAGCACTCACAACAAACCAAGGAAGAACACGATGCAAACAGTGATGATTGCGGCTTCGTCGCAAGAGAATGTGCACATCAATCTACACAATCGGTAAGAAACCCACAAAACAACAACGCTTGGTGCTTGGACAGCGGTGCTACCTCACACATGTGCGCATCAAAAAACAAATTTACGGATCTCCAACCATGTCCACACAAAACTTACGTGAAATTAGCTAATAACCAACTCGTAAAGATACATGGCATCGGTACGGTAGTAATAAAACCATATATAAATTATGAAGTGATGCCCCTAAAACTCTACAATACCCTGTACGTACCGGATTTAAACGAAAATTTGATATCGGTTAGCAAGGCGGAAGAGAGCCATTGCAAAGTTGTTTTCGAGAACAACCGCGCATCAATTTACAACTCGAACGGACGTTTGTTGTTGACAGCGGAAAGAAACAATGGACTATACACTCTACGTGAATGTGACAAAGCACTTCATATTACACATAAAAAGAAACGGACTGAATCACTATCATCCTGGCACAGGCGCATGGGACATTTGAACATCTCTGCACTTAAACAAATGTTGTCAAAACAAATGGTCCTCGGGCTACCAGACAAATTCGATGATGATCTTGTTGATTGCAATGCACGTCAGAGAGGAAAACAAACAAAAAAACCATTCACGGCTATGTCAAAAAAAAACACCAATCAACTATTAGAGTGCATTCACTCAGACGTTTGTGGTCCCATGAGAACCGAATCGATCGGTAAGTCGAAATATTTTATTACATTTGTGGATGACTTTTCACGGAAAATTGTGGTGTATTTTTTGAGACACAAGAGCGAAGCGCTTGAGAAATTTAAAATTTATAAAGCTAATGTAGAAAACAAGTTAGACTTAAAGATAAAGGCAATACGAACAGACAACGGGGCTGAATACACCAACGACAACTTTAAAAGATTCCTAGAAGAGCAAGGCATAACTCACGAACTGACAGCTCCATACACCCCGGAACAAAATGGGATTGTGGAGAGAGCGAACAGAACATTGGTGGAAATGGCGAGGTGCATAAAAGTCGATATGGATCTGCCAGATTTCTTGTGGGCAGAACTAATTTCCACATCAGCTTTTATTAGAAACCATTGTCCAACGAAACTCAACAAAGACAAGACACCGGAGGAGATCTGGACACGCAAAATACCCACTGTGAAGCATTTCCACGAAATAGGTACAATCTGTTATGCACTTAACAAAAAAAATAATTTGTGCAAATTCGAAGCGAAGGGAGAAAAGTACGTTTTGATCGGATACACTGATAACACGCAAACATACAGGCTGTGGAAACCGGGTACTCGATCGATCATAAACAGTAGGGACGTCCAGTTTACAAAAGAAGTGCATCCAAGTAAAAATGTGAGTAGAGCTGGAAGTGAAAAGAAAGAAGATTTAAATTTCTATTATTTTCCAAATGGAACAAGCTCAAAACAATTAATATCGGATGATCAGGATGCATTGGACGATAAATGGGGTAGCAAATTCATGGACATGAATTTAAAGGAGCTTTCAACTGCGGATAAATATAAAAGAACTGCAAATAGGGATCCACGGAACGTGCAGCAAGTTGCGGATGCTGATGACTCGGATGAGTGGATAGAGGCAATGAAGGCGGAATACCAATCATTAATTAAAAATGGAACATGGGAGCTTGTGGACCGACCTATGAACAAAAATGTAATAGAGTGCAAGTGGGTTTTTAAAACCAAATATCGACCTGATGGCACAATTGAGCGGAGGAAGGCCCGACTAGTGGCAAAGGGCTACGATCAAATATACGGATTAGACTATACAGATACCTATGCACCAGTGGCTAATGCTAGTTCAATCAGACTGACTTTGGCAATTGCTGTGGAAAAGGATTTGGAATTGCATCACATCGACGTATCAACTGCATATCTAAACGGTGATATAGATGCAGACATCTATATGGAACAACCGGAGGCATTCATTGCAAATAAGGATAAGGTATGTAAGTTGAAAAAGGCCATATATGGTCTGAAACAAGCAGGACGGAGATGGAACATCAAACTCGATCAAGTTCTACGAAAACTTAATTTCCAAAATTCGTGTTACGACAGCTGCATGTATTATTCAATATCAGATGATCATGTCACACTTATAACCGTGTATGTGGACGATCTATTAGTAGCAACAAACGACGAGCCCGAATATCGACGTTTAGTGACAAGTCTATCGGAAGAATTTGATATCCGAGATTTGGGAGCGCCAAGCATGTGTGTTGGATTAGAGGTCGAAAGAGGAGACGACGCACTCATCATACGTCAAATTGGATATATCAAGAACTTATTAAAAACATATCACCTCGATGACTGCAAGCCGAGCCGAGTGCCAATGCCTGTTGGTGTGAACTTACAGAATGAACCAGTTATCGAAGGAGAGCGAAAGGCTGTTAAAAACACCCAATACCGTAAGTTGATTGGCTCACTTTTATATTTGTCTATTTACAGCAGACCAGATATAGCATATGCTGTAAATAAACTTGCTCAATTTACCGAAGATCCACGAGCACAGCATATGAATTCCGCATTCCAAGTGCTACGATACCTAAGTGGAACTATGGACGCAGGAATAAAATACGTAAAATCTGGCTTGCCGCTCCATGCCTATGCTGACTCTAGTTGGGCAAATGATAAGGACGACCGCAAATCTCATGCTGGGTTCGTATTCAAATACGCTGGAGCTGCCGTTGCTTGGGGTTCGAAGAAACATCGTATTGTAACCACTTCAAGCACGGAGGCAGAATATGTAACACTCACCTCGGTTGTTAAAGATGCACAGTATTTTCGTAATTTATTAATGGAATTGAAATTACATAATGGGCCGATCACTATCTTCAACGATAGTAGAAGTGCACAGTATATTGCGGCACTTCAAGGGAATCAAGGGAAGACAAAACACTTGGATGTAAGATACCACTATGTGAGAGAAGCTATTGCTACAGGATCAGTTATACTGAAGTATCTACGCTCAGAAGAGATGCCGGCCGACGCGTTAACCAAAGCTGTTCCACCGAAGAAGCACATTCATTGTTTCAAGGACATCGGTATAGTCTTTGACAGTTTTCCTTCTTAATTTTTTTTTTGTTTTACTTGAATATTGAACTCTCATTGAACTTATAGAAATATTATCATTTGTTTCTTTTTTTTATTGTAAGGAAAGCAATCGTGAAGTTGGGCGGAGGTGATGGTAATACCTACTTGTTGCCCTATAACCACACTAGAGACACCTTGTCATAAAGCATACGCTATACAACTTCACAATTGATTTCCGTTGTCCATTCTTTCTTTCCTGTTCTTAAAATCTCTCTCTGCCATTAGCTGTCAAACGGTGCAGTCATATTAATAAATGAAATACAAGTTGACTCGGATCTTTTTTTTTTATCCGGAAGCTCTGCCAAGAGTGACCACTTTAAATTCTATTGAGTTTCGAATGTAAATAGTAGTACCACCACCACCTCGATTACATCGGTCAGCACGAATTAAATTGTAACCCAATAAGTCATATACAACATCTCTTACAAAAAGTTGAAACCATGTTTTCGAAACACATATTATGTCAATACCTGACCTTACAAATACATGTCTAAATTCATCCATCTTAGAATGTAGACTTTGTGCGTTTAAATGACAGATTTTAAGATTCCTAACATACACCGAAGTTTGCCATATCTGCCAAAAGCGTGTGAACAATAATTATGTAATAGAGTGCTGCTCATTATGATAGAATATGTAGGGGGTACATAACTACCTATCAGAAAACTAGTGCCACACTAAAAAGAAGCACGTAGACAAACAATAAAGCAAACAAACAAAATAAAAAGAATATTAATAGGAATATAAATACAAATTAAAGAAGTGTAAGGTAAGATTGGAGAAATATTAAAAAAGAAACAGATAAATTTGTGGAAAAAGAAAAACAAGAGGAGTTGCGAAAAAATTTCTCTCTTGAGATGCTGCTCACGATCCGCCTTCATTTTCGTCTTCCTTATTAATTACACCATTCGATTTAAGCTTTCAGTCGTTGTCACTAAAAGTGATTTGTCTTCTGCGGCTCTTCCCAGAGCTTTAACAAAAACTCTACCATTGCGAGTATAAACACTGAGAAGCTTTTTTGTTCGCTTCAGATGTACAGCTTTACGAAGAATCATATGGTTATAAGACATTAAGCTTTCATTAACATAGATTCAGCTGTCATATGGTATACCAACGTTACGCAAGCATGTGGGTTTTTTGTTTATTTCCAGCGTTGATGTATCGATGAAAATAGAGTATTTTTTTCAGATACTGTTTTGAACTTGATTACTATTGCAGTGTCGGTTTTTGTTGTGTTCTGCTTGTTCCTGACTCGGAAAATGTTTATTGTTTCCGGTGCAGGTGAGCAACCCACAAAAGGCACACAATTTATTGAGCAAATTATGTAGATCTTCTTCATTTTATATTTAGGTATACCAACTAAAATGGCATCAGCGGACATGTTTTCTCGCTCTAGGTCATCAATGTGTTGTGCGAGCAAAAGAGTAGGTTCAACCGCAGCAGGCTGCACATTTGTCATCTCAAGTCGCTCAATTCTCGTTGACAGGTCTACCAAGGTTTGATCAACCATAGCGAAGCGTTCTTTAAAACCACTTACAATGTTATTAAGTTTTTCAGTCAACTTACAATTTTCTTTGAGAATGAACTCCTTTAAACTTTTTATTTGTTTTGCAAACAGTAGTTCAATAGATTTATGATCGATTCCTGATTTGATCTCCGATGTGTTTATTGCAGTTACACTTGTTTTTTGTTGTAGACCTCCACTACGTGTTGATGGTTTTGTGCCATGCGATTGGGGTGTATTTGATTGTGACTTGTTGTGTGAAGTTAACATTCGAATTAAAACACAAATAAAAGAAAATTGGAATTTTTGTTGGGCGAAACTTGATTATCAATGACAATTGAACAGTTCAAATGCACTTTTACCATTTTAAGAATAGCTATTTATAAGAAACTTTAAAGAAACTTGCACGATGCATAGTCTGACGAAAGCAGCCTTGGCTTTATAATTGTTCGCAACAATAACACTTTCCAGCACCAACAAGTTAGTTACGTTCAACAGCTATCAAAAACTTAGTGCGGGGAAAGAAACTTAACGAATAATTTAAAGTTGTAGATCATCTGGTTACTTCAATATTTGATAAGGAGGAATGTGAAATGCTTAATTTCGAAATGTCTGTACAAGAAATACATTGTTATTATTATTATTATCAACGGCTATTTGGAACTCAGAACCGTATTGACCTTTACCAAACCTCCTGTCACGAGTGTGCTCCTTTCATATTTCGCTGTTCTGTCCCATCTCTTCTCCTTGTATTCCTCTCATTTACGGCGTTCCTATCATTCCTTTGACTGTTCGCCCACTGTCCGTTCGTTCTACGTGTCCTGTCCCTCTTAGTCTTCATGATTTAACTACTCCAACTACTTGGGGCTGAAAGGAGTACCTCGAGTTCCTGATTGTGTAGTTTCCCACATTCACCTGTTTCTTCGTCCTGTTTTTCCCCATAAATCCTACGTAAGATCTTATTTTCAAAGACGCGAAATCTATTTCCTTCTTGATTAGAGACCAGGTTTCACATTCGTAAAGTGTCAGTGGCATTATTACGGTTTTATAAATACGCATTTTAACATTGCGAGACAAAAGAGTTTTTTTGAATAGTCCCTTGATCGCGGAGAAGCACGAGTTGCCCATATGCAGCATTTTATTTATTTCACACTGGTAGTCTCCGATTATTTCCTTTGCGTATAAAGTCAGTCTCTTAAATAAAATAATTGGCAGCAGCTTGCAACAACTTGATAGCAGAGATATTCCTCAACCCATTTAGAGAGGATTCAGTGGACCACCTTCTTGAAACTTATCGACCGGAGATTTGCCGGGTTGGAGATTGGCTTGGAGATTCGCCAATATGCATTATTTAGTGCAATGTTGAACAGGATGGAATGTATCCGAGAATAACTTTAGATATCGATTCATTTTTTCTTAGATCTATCTTACAATAGACAAAAATGCTAAATATAATAATAAAATAATTTAAATTGATTAAATAACTTAACTAACATAAAGTGCCTAACTAGCCCTATACGGAAACTCTAAAGTACAGAGAACAACCTAAACTATGATTTCGGCAATATACATAATTCATTTAAAATAGTTTTAAAATATTATTAAATGTTTATATGTCTATCTTACACTATCTTATATTACAATTAACTGAACTATTATATGGAATACTTTTTATTATATGGTAACTTGAATAGAGTTAGTTGATTAAGTATAGTTGCTGCATTCACATTTGCCTCCTAACCCTTAAGTAAATTTTGAAACATGGAATGCGTGGTAGAGGAATTGAAACTAATTGCAAAACAGGAATCTAGGCTATTCCTTGAAACATCAAACAAAGTCTTCAAGTCGGAAATACATTTAATACGTCAAGATAAAGCGCAGTCATCATCCGAATATTCTCTCGAATATACACCTTTCAAAAATGGTACATATATGCGTTATTCGGACTTATTTGAGAACGATGTACATATATAAATTAAATGTTGCTGCGATGGTAAGGTTGCTGATAAGGAAACTTGAACCGCAAGAACAACGTCGGTTCGTAAATTCCTTTTTACCAAAAACGCATAAAGATAACACATTTCGAGATTCAATAAAAAAAATAGAAAATATTTTTAGCACACAAGAATCAATCTTTAAAATGCGAAATAGATGTTTGCAGTTGAAGAAACCCAACAGAGACGACTATGTGGCTTCTGCAAATGATGTGAACAGACAATGTGAACATTTCGAATTGGGGAAATTATCTGTTGACCAATTTAAACGCTTAATGTTTGTTATAGAACTTGAATCACCCAATGAAACTGATGTAAGTTGTCGACTATTAGCATTCTTAGACAGAGCAAAGGAAATGACGCTAGACAAACTCATAGCAGAACGTCATCGGATGCCAGTATTAAGCAAGACAGATAGTTCATGGGGCATATTTATCATCATCGTCGATTTCAATTAACGCTGTCAATCACAAACCAAAGTCAGACTCATGCACCAAGAACTCCATGCTGGGGATGCGAGGACATGCATTTTTCCCAATACTGCAAATACAAAGATTTCTCGTGCAGGGACGGGTCAAGAATATCCCTGCAGCGATACCTATCGCTTGTCGTAAAAGGCGACTAAACAAAGGTAAACAAAAATCACATCTAGGCAATTTAGAAAACACCAAGGTGAACCTAGGGACACATATACCACCATTAAACTGCCCCACAAGTGTGCATGCAAATCAGTGGGTTGACACGACTGGAGATCACCGGTGTTGTAAGAGTAAGATCAATCAAAAAAAAAAAAAAAAAAAAAAAATCTGGAGCATGCCCGTGTCAAAAAGGAAGGGAAGAAAGAAAACGGTCAAACCGTAGCATTATGGAAAAGAACGCTAAAAGGAAAAGCACTACCCCGCCAGGCACTACTAATGGTCGTGATCCTGGGACGAGTAGCAATGCTCGGGTCAGAGCTATAGGATTTCCGGGGGATAGCAAAGTAATGCAACGGCGTAAGCCACATTTAAGAGTCGCGAGTTGGAACGTTGGAAGCATGAGTGCTGCGCCCACTTTTTTGAGCTTGAAGAAATGGTGGTTAGAAGGAGAGTAGACATCCTGTGCGTACAAGAGACGAAATGGCGAAACACCGGTAATCGGGCACGTTTCTTGGACGTTAAAACAAAAGCCTACAAGATGTTTTACTATGGATTGGAACAAGGAAAAAACGGAATCGCCATCATCCTTGCGGCAGAGTTACTTGGCAACGTCTTAACCATTTCAAAGTCCAGTGACCGTTTGATGGCTCTCAAATTGGTGATGCATGGTGAGGTGTGGAACATCGTAAGCGCATATGCCCCTCAAGTAGGATGCGAACAAAAAGAAAAAGATGCATTCTGGCTAGATTTCCACAACCTTGTCAAAATCATCCCAAAGGAAGAGCTTTTGTTTGTTGGGGGAGATTTAAACGGACATGTCGGGAAGACAAGCGAAGACTATGAAGGCTACCACGGAGGGCTGGGATACGGCACCAGGAACTCTTCAGGTGAAGATATCCTAAACATGTGCAAGTCGTACGGTCTTATAGTGCTTAATACCATGTTCGTCAAACAAAGCCGGCACCTGATCACTTATAGCAGCGGCGGAAATGAAACTCAAATAGACTATCATTTGGTATCCAGTTTCATGAAGCCACGAGCTAAAGATTGCAAAGTGATCCTGGGAGACGCGATCGCCCCTCAACACCGTCTCCTCCTGACTGAATTTTTTATGGATGCGAGAAAGAAGTCAAAGCAGCAAACGAAGGTGTCTGAGAGAATCAAGTGGTATAAGCTGGATAAAGGAAAAGGCGAAGCTTTTATCACCAACATGGAAAACTACCTCTCTTCCATTATCGATGAGGTCGCTAATGAGGAGTGCAGATCACAAGACATGTGGGATTCCCTACAACAATCTGGCCTGGAGAAAGCCAAATCACTGCTCGGAACATCTAAAGGCCCCTGCCAACACGCAAAAGAAACCTGGTGGTTGACAGACGAAGCCAAAGCAGTGATACACGAAAAGAAAATGGCTTTCCAAGCTTGGTCAAAGTGCTCTTCTACTAATAGAGAGGAAAAAGCTCGCCGTGAAAAGGTATATAGATGTTGCAAAGGTATCGCGAAGAAAAAATGCGCCGAATTCAAAGCGAAAAGCATGGAAGGCCTCTATCAGGAGTTGGAAGAAATATCGTCTTCCGCGTCTGACAGGAACCAGGCCACCCAGGAGCTTCGACAAAACAATTTGAACAAAGGAGCAAATATCTTTAAGATAGCCGCCCAGAGAAGAAGAAATGCTCAGGAGATTCGTTTCCCAAAGTTTATTAACAATGCTGAAGGCCAACTCCTTGTGGAAGACGAAAAAATTCTCCACAGATGGCGACAGTATTGCGAGGAACTTCTGAACGAACAGTTTCCCCGAGTGTACTTTCCAAGAGCCGCCCCGAATCATGCCGAAATATCCGACATCACAGTCGAAGAAGTTCGGTACGCGGCTAAAAACTCCAAGAAAAGAAAAGCTGTTGGGCCGGACGGAATACCCTCTGAGTTCTGGAAAAAGATGGGAGACATCGGGTCTAGATGGCTCATGGTTCTTATCTTCAAACTTATGAGAGGCGACACTATGCCTAATCAATGGAGGGAAAGCTATCTTCTTCCATTGCACAAAGGAAAGGGTGATACGCGAAATTGTGATAACTACCGTTCTGTCAAGCTGATGTCGCACACCATGAAGATCGTTGAACGGGTATTAGATAGCCGACTGCGGAAAATAATACGACTATCTGATGACCAGTGCGGGTTTGTCTCGGGTAAATCAACAACAGATGCAATCCAAAGTATAAGGATCATGATGGAAAAGCATCGTGATTCTTCAAAGGACTTGCATATGGTGTTGGTTGATTTCGAGAAGGCCTTTGACCGGCAACCAAGAGATCTTTTATGGGTAGCGCTAAGACAAAAAGGAGTTCCAGAAACCTACGTGCGAGTGATTATGGACATGTACGAGAGAGCAACGACAAGAGTAAGCTGCACCGCAGGAGTCACCGAAGAGTTCGCAATCAAAGTCGGTGTACACCAAGGGAGCGTCCTCAGCCCACTGCTTTTTATAGCAGTCCTTGATTGCTTGCTTGAAGGAAAAGTGACGGACCCCAATGTGCACCAGCTATTCTTTGCTGACAATGGGGCCATTATAAGTGATGACCAGGCGTCCCTACAACGAGCACTTGATGTGTGGGTGGACATTTTTGAGGGACACGGGTATCGTATTAGTTCAAAGAAGACAGAGTATCTGTGCTGCCCGTTCTCTGACCCTCATCAGCCTATTCCAGACATTTACTTGAATGGAAGAGTGCTTCCCAAGTGTGAAAAGTTTAAATATCTGGGATCTTTGATTAATAGAGAAGCAACTTGTGATGACGACATCAAACATCGCGTAAGCGTAGGGTGGATGAAGTGGCGGGAAAACTCCGCCATCTTCTGTGATCGAAAAATGCCCCCTAAGCTGAAAGGAAGGCTCTACACTTTAGTTGTACGTCCGGCGCTCACATACGGTTCACAATGCTGGATAATGCACAAAAAGTATGAGAGCAAATTAACGGCAACTGAGATGAAGATGCTTCGCATGACAGCGGGAGTAACAAAGTGTGACAGAATTAGAAGTTCAAAGATCCGAGGAAGCCTCCACGTAAAAGAAACCATCACAAGAAATATAGAGCGCGACCGACTCAGTTGGTATTGCCATGTTCAAAGGAGAGATCCTTTGAACCCCGTCCAAAAGGCGTTATCAATCAACATTCCAATTTCAACACGCAAAAAAGGCAGGCCGAAAAACAATTGGTGCAAACAAATGCAAAAACACCAGCATTTGATTGGCCTCAGCGATGAAGTAATCCCAAACCGGGAAGCCTGCCGCTACTTTCTGAGGTCAAACCGGCGGACCCCACAAGCGGACCAGTAGGAATGCAGTTAAGTGGGAAGGTTATGGTCCTACACTTCTGACCATAACGACGCCGGGATAAAAAGGAAAAGAAGAAGAAGAAGACTGCAAATACAAAGATCATACAAGCAAACGATGCTAAAGACAGTGCCATAAAGAAGGCTACTGTTTTTGCTTCAAAAATAAATCGAACCAACATTACAAACAACAAGCAAATTCATATTTAGCGGGAAAGAGGAAAAAAGACAAATATCATCCAAACCAGAACAAACGGGATCAAAACGTTCACATGACAAAATGTACATAGCGCTTATGTATCATGTATTATGTTGTCTTGCAGATCGACAATGCTTCAGATTTAACAATTTTATCAATTAACTCGTGGAAATCTTTAAATCAACCCCAATTGCAATGTTAAAAAAATGATATTAACGATGCCCAAGGAAACCAAATCAAGCCACTAAATCACCGTTGTAACAAGGTAAATTTACATGACAAGAAGGCACTTGTTAGGTCCATCCAATCAAGATTTCCTACAATTTTCGAAGAAATATTAGGTTTTTGCAATAAGAATAAATTAAAATGGTCCTGAAAGACAACGTTGTACCTTTTAGACCAAAACGCCAGTTTCATATCATTCATCAGCAAAAGTCATAGAAGAAGAACTGCAACGGTTAGAAGATACTGGCATTATTTCTCCTGGGGAACATCTCAGAATGCCCCTTTCGTTTTAGTTAGAAAATCTAGTGGTCAAATCAGAATATGTCCTGACTACTCTACAGGTTTAAATGCATTACTGCAACCACATCTTTACCCCCTTCCCAGGGCGGAAGATATCTTCAACAAGCATGCAAATAGTAAGTACTTTACACATATGATGTCAGATGCTTATCTGCAGATTCAGGTGGATGACAATTCCAAACATTTCCTCACAGTATATCAGAGGAATAGCCTACCACCAGGGAAAAGCAGGGCCCGGATTTTTCCAATAGCTTATGGACACTATGTTGTCTGAACTATGTTCTGACCTTTTAATATCAGGTAAAAGCCGGAGGAGAGCCGTGGCGCAGTGGGTAGTGTGTCAGCCTCTGACGCACGATGGGCGAGTTTAGATCGCGATAGAACCAACACCATGGAATGTTAATTTCGCGGCTTATCCCCGCTTATCGGCGGGGTACTGGCAAAACCCCCCGTAGTAAACTTGCCTTGAAAAAGCGTCTCGGCTCTCGCCGTTCGGAATCGGCATTGAAAACTGTAGGTGTCGTTCACTTGTGTGAAAAAGAAATCGCACACGACATGTGAATGAGTGACGTTTGGCTCCGGCTCTCCGTGAGCTGTAACGCCATCTAAGAAGAAGAAAAGCCGAAGACAGCATGATAGATGTCTGAATGCTGTTTTAAAATGCTTGGAAGAGTTTGGATTTAAGATCAAAATAAGTAACTGTAATTTTCTGATGAGCGAAATTGATTACTTGGGTTAGGTTCTTACCAGCGAAAGGAGTAAACCGGATTCCAAAAAAAAAAACAGAAGCCATTAGAAACATGCCAGCACCGCATACTCTACAGCAGCTTCGTTTATTTTTAGGTGCCATCAGCTGCTACGGTAAATATATACAAAAAACTTCGGGCACCGTTGGACCAACTATTGGAGAAAGTGTGAAAATGATTTTCACGAATTCAAACGCACACTACAATCTGACCTTACACTTACACATTTCAACTCTAATTTCCCAATAATTGTTTCCGCCGATGCTTCAAAAGATGTGATTGGAGCATGCTTATCACTCCGATTGGCAAAATCAAGGCAATGTACTACGTTTCAAGGTCGCTCACCTCCGCGGAAAAGAGTTACAGCCAAATAGAGAAGGAGGGCTTGGCTCTAGTTTTTACTGTAACTTGATTCCACATGATCGAAGGCTTCTGCTGGAGACAGATCACAAGCCGTTGCTCGCTGTATTTCGGCCAAACAAAGGCATACCCATACACTCACCAAATTGTCTTCAAAGATGGGCTTTGGCCTTAGAAACTAACGATTTCGATATTAAGTATGTACCAACCCAAGAATTTGGGAATGCAGATCGTCTCTCGCGATTTCTCGTCGAATAGATTCAGACGAAGATTATATCTTTGCATAAACTGTGTGAGAAAATATATCACACTTTTCATCAGAATTCTTCTTCTTCTTTTCCTTTTTCCGGCGTTGTTATGGTCAGAAGTGTAGGACCATAACCTTCCCACTTAACTGCATTCCTACTGGTCCGCTTGTGGGGTCCGCCGGTTTGACCTCAGAAAGTAGCGGCAGGCTTCCCGGTTTGGGATTACTTCATCGCTGAGGCCAATCAAATGCTGGTGTTTTTGCATTTTGCACCAATTGTTTTTCGGCCTGCTGTTTTTTTTTTGTGACACGGGCATGCTCCATATTTTTTTTGTTTGATCTTACTCTTACAACACCGGTGATCTCCAGTCATGTCAGGCCACTGATGTACACTTGTGGGGCAGTTTAATGGTGGTATATGTGTCCCTAGGCTCACCTTGGTGTTTTCTAAATTGCCTAGATGTGATTTTTGTTTACCTTTGTTTTAGTCGCCTTTTACGACAAGCGAGAGGTATCGCTGCGGGGATATTCTTAACCCGTCCCTGCACGACTTTTCATCAGAATTGCATGACAATATTAAGAACTTACCGGTTACATATAAAATGATTAAATCAATCAACGAACTTTGCCAGATCAAAGAGTTTATAGCAACTGGCTGGCCGAAAGCCATCGCAGTGGTGTTGAAAGCATTTTTTAATCGGAGGGACTCTCTCATAAAAGTAGAAAATTGTCTTTTATTCAATGGGCGTGTTATCATCCCAAAGTGTTACAGCAGCGCATTTCAAAGCAGCTGCGTAAGGGTCAACCAGGATAATGAAATCTCTAGCTTGCAGTTATGTTTATTCGATGATGAAATCAAACGCTTTGTAAAGCAGTGCAATCAATGTCAGTTAGCTGCTAACTGTCCAAGGAAAGTAACACTGGCATCATGGCCTCTATGCACCAAATCCCGGCAGAGAATGCAGATGGACTATCCAGGTCCAATAAACGACATTCTGTTTTTTTTGTTTTTTGTGGTAGTGGATGCCTATTCCAAATAGCAAGAAGTTATTGCATCATACTCTAATTCAGCATCAGCAACTATTTACCTACTATCACAGACATTTTCGAGATTTGGTTTCCCTGAAACAATGTTCTCAGACAATGGAGCTCAATTTAAGAGTCATCAGTTTTGTCAGTTTTGCTTGGTAAACAGCATCGAACGTATTACTACAGCGCCTTACCATCTCGAATCAATCGGGCAAGCAGAGTGGGTGGTGGGAATATTCAAAAATGCTCTAAAACAACTAAAAGTGGAGTGAACTATTTAAGAAATAATTAATACTTACTCTCTCTATTATAAGTCCACACCTAACGAAAGTCTCCAAGGAAAATCACCCGCAGAACTGACGGCCAATATGAACCGAATCAGAGCTACTTAGACCAATACAAACTCGAGAGCGCTTTCAGAATACTCTACAAGATGCTAAATTCAACAATCAGCATAATGCAAGACCAAAATGTTTTAGGAGAGAAGATTCTGTATTCGTCCAGAAGTATTATCCATCGAAGTTAACCTGGATAGCGGGCGTGGTTATCGAGCGCATTGGCTGTGTCAACTCCAATGTCCTTATATACAATCCCAGATAACTTATACGATCACATGCTAAGCAGATGAGAATTCGGGAGTTAGCAGTGGAGCCGACTAATTTCCAACTTCCATTGAAAATCATATTGGACGATTTCCCGAAATACCGTCGGTGTTTGCGGCAAATATTCCAGAGATGTCTTACCAACAGCCGCAAGACCTGTTGGATCTTCAGAAGATTCCACACCATCTCAATCTACAGTAACAACAGCAAGACCGACAACAATTCGAAAAGCACCACAGCGCTATAATCCAGCCCATTTTACTAAAAAAGAGGAGGTGTTGGCAACCCAGTCTTAATCTTATTATTAAATGCTTATATGTCTATCACTCAATCTTATATTAAAATTAACTGACCTATTATATGAAATACGTTTTACTATAGTATATGGTTACTCGAATAAAGAGTTAGTTGATTAAATATAGTTGCTGCGTTCATATTTGCCTCCTAATCCTTAAACACAACAATAACTATAAGAAAATGTTTTTTTTTTTTAACATTGGAAAAAAAATCAATGAACTCTATTGTTCGAATGCTAACTTACATATATTATGTAGTTTTCTTTGATTAACTGATGGACATTTTTAATCAGTGACTGCAACGTCTTGAGTTTTATGCATCGGTAAAGCACATGTACAAGAGTTTGAGGCGAGAGGAGTCTACTTTTCTGTCTATGCGGTGCGTCGATTGTCGCGTTTCGGTACACGTTCCCGTTATCGTGATACCATTGGCGTGGTATTGTACTCCTCATCGTCTGTTTAATTATATCGCCCATTTGTTTAGCGTACCTGTCAATCTCGTCATTTGACAGCTTTTATTTATATTTTATTTTTTTTCCTATCAAGTGCGAATTTGCCATATGAATTGGCCAAAGCTCAATACCTTGAACTCAATAGGCGAAATTCGAACCAATACCACTTTAACAGAACTTCTAAAAAACGATTATTCGGAACTACCGACAACCACAATATGCCACCTCAATAAAAAATCTTCGCGTGAATAACCTGAACGAAATACCTTATTTAGAGAATGGATTAACCTGCCCATTATTTACCGAACCAACAATTGGTCCAAAAAATGACATAAAATATTCGTTGATATAGGAACTTTTAGCTGCATCTGCAAGCCAGATATATTAGTAACACAATTTGAGCTAGCTGTTTACAAAAGTGAGAACAGTAAACAATTACATCCTAATAGCTCATTATTACGATTAGACTACATTTGCAATCAAAGAACTATTTTATATTCTTATAAGTATAGAAACAGATTAACTAATAGACGTTAATTTATTTAGGTAAATGTTATATTGAATAACACATTTAATCATAATATTAATACAGGGTGATTATACCTCTCAGAATCTGAAAAAAAATAATAAGAATATAAACACAAATAAAAATATAATGTCTGAACATTTTTATTATATCAATACAAAACAATTTGAAAATACGATACCGAAACTTCAGTATGGAGTAAACAATATCCATACCCTCTCTACGCGAATGCATTTGTTAATAATAAGATAACGAAGTTATTAAAAGAGGGTATAATACGGCCGAGCCGAGGTCCACATAATTCCGCTACTTGAGTAAAAAAATGTCTTAACGAAGAAGGTACACCGAAACAAAGATTAGTAATTGATTACAAAAAAAAAAATATGAATTTACTATCCCCGATCGTTACCCTATTCCCAACAGAGGCAATATAGCAATGTCTAACTTAGGCAATGCAAAATTGTTCTCCACTATCGACCTAGAGTCCGGTTTTCACCTAATTTCAATGTGAAGTGCAAATAAAAGGTATTTCAATAAGGGATGTTGAAATGGAATAAAACAAGCTGCATGTGAAGTATTAACGAAATTCTTTCTTTATTTCAAATGCTTACCTACTCTTCCGCGTAGTTACGGCTGAATTTGCAAGACGACATGTGTTATGTTCCCCTTAAAGGTATCGGTCGAATGTGGTATATTCCCATAGACCTTCGACGTCAGGAAACCGCATGAGAAAAAGTCAAGAAATGGAATAAAACAAGAAAAAGTGATCGCCTCACCAACGTCGCTTTCGAAAAAGTACGGACCAATGACACCGCCGAGCCAGCCCAAAATTCACATCAAACTGTAACTTTTTAAAGATGCAATTTTGCTTATTAACACAGCCAATCATCCAAAAATGTGCCTCTTCTCTAAATGATTTTTCGGCCAAAATTGGGGTATTGTTCCAAACGCTCCGAAGTCCAGTCAGCGTACAAACGGCGTTTTCTATACTCATGAGCTTTGAGCTCCTGGGTCAGTTGGATCTTGTATAGGTCCAAGTCCCGACGCAAAATTCGCCAAGCTGAAATCTGTGAAAGATCGAGGTCTTGTGCACGCGTTCTGCTGTACACATTCACGGACCAATTCATATTTTTTTTAATAAAATTCATATTTCTTAGCTCAAGTTAGTTATAACTTATAATAATGTTAATTGTAAGTTTATATAGTAGTCCAAAGACATATGTATTTATGTATATGTATTAAGTCAATATGTTTTCTACAAAAAAATTTCAAATTAAAAATGGACTGCAACTGGACACGGTGAACACGCCTATGCTTTACAGCATTTACCTAAGTGATCTGATAATTTCTCTTCACCATTTTATTGCGACCAATTTCATCGCTTACAGATAAGGACCGATGTCATTGTTACTCTTCTCTAGCATGACTTCGAAAAAAATCGGAAATTTTATCAGAAACTATTTTATTCAAAACCTTTATCTAGAGTCTCGCGGGACATTGGCACAGGTTCTCAATTTGTTACCGAACGGACGTCAACTGGCGAGCAAAAATGTGATCAGATACCTTGGGCTCTACATTTTAAGAAACAGGTAGATGCTAATGTTAAGACTTGTCGCGGATTGCATGGAACACCCGAATGTGAATTCATGAAATTTTATCCTAACGAGGAGCTCTGCAATAGAACTAAACTGCGACCTGGAAACAGAGTCGAACTTCATCACTTCTACCTTGAAAATAATAACGATCATTGGCGATCGCAGAACCTTGGTTTTACCGAGTTCAATGATGATTTAATGGCAAACAATGACATCACCAGGGAGAGGCTAACATTCTGTTTTTTTTTTCTCTGTTTTTTATAATTTGCGCCCAAAAGGGGTTATGGTTCCCCTCAAGTGTCCGGAATTAAGACACAGCACGGGCCGAAGGTATAGAGGGAGAAAGGGAGAGGAGATACCTAAATGTCTGTGGATTGTAGTTCGTAGGAAATATTGTTCTGGGAAGAGCATTTCATAACCGTGTTGTGCGGCTGAAAATCGAATCTCTGAACTTAACTGTAAGTCCAAAGGCAGGCATTGCGGGTGAATCCATGGAGATGAGGAATGCAATTGTTGGTTGTTCATTGCGACGGAGGATTTTTAGATGATCGTCGAGTTATTGAAAAGAAAAAAATCAGCGGGAAACGACGGAATATCGAATGTTGTGCTCAGGCACCTCCCACCACAACAATGCACTGTTCAACAATGCACTAAATAATGCATATCCAATACACTGAAAGACAGTGGTGGTGCAACCAATCCCCAAGAAGGGTAAAGACACATCTCATCCGGCAAATCTCCAGTCAATAAGTCTCCTTCCGAGTATCAGCAAGGTCTTCGAGAAGGTGGACCATAGAGCCCTATCTGAATTGGTTGAGGACAATTACATCATTCCGAATAACCAATTCAGTTTCAGAGCGGGGCATAACACTATTCATGCCGCGTCAAAGCTGTGCAAGAAATGCAAGAACCAATGCACGGGTGCCTGTCTGATTGACTTATGGGCTTTTTACACTGTATGGTTAGAAGGACTTTACCATAAGCAAAGTGGGTTGGGCATAAGTAAATCACTGCTATATATGATTTTTGGCATGTTAAGCGATAGAAAGTTTGTTACAAAAATTGTCAACCTGACTTCTACTCAAACATTTAATATTGACAATGGACTACCGTAGGGTGAATTCGCCGATTCTTTTCAGCTTTTACTTCAGTCATCTTAAAGCTTTTTTTCACCACTTAATAGAGTAAGTGGACGATTTAATTGCGTACAGATTGGGTCCAAAGCTCTACGTCATTATTGCTCTTCTGCAGTTGAAAATCAACTTCCAGAAATTAGAATCTATTTTATTCAGAATGCCTCAGAATGGGCCCTTCGGGATACTAGAAAAAATTGACGCAAATTCTCAATTTTTATACTGGACGGGCGTCTACTGGCGAAACAAAGTGTAATTAGGTACCTTGGAATCTGGCTGGACCAGTATCTATATTTTGACGAAAATGGGGCGCTTTCGCTCTGACAAGCTGGCTGTTTCATATCAGCCAACTTCATTCCAAAGTGAAGGTTTATTGTTCTTATTGTTTTTATTGCTTTTATTGAGTGTAATAAATAACACAATGCTACAAGACAATCAGTATTTTGAGAAGCATAAATTATTTAAATGACAAAGTGTGTATATTCAGTTAATTGAACATGACGTTCAATGAACAAAACTCAGGCCTAAACTAAAATACAATATGATATAACGTATGTATAAATATAAATATAATAAGACAATCAATTATTAAGTGGTGAGGTGAATCAAAAGTTTTCTTTGGAATTCGGCAATTGAGGTTACTGTCTGCAGTTCGTATGGAAGACCGTTCTACAGACGAATTGCAGATGCGAAGAAGAAATGTTCTCCAATGCAATGAATGAGTCGAGGTAAAATTAGTTTGAAGCCACGTGCTGAGTGCGCAAATGTTAACATGTGACGTAAGTAATCAGGACACATTTGTATTTGTACAATTTAAGAATATTACGATACTTCAGAAGTACATCCAAACTTAAACCCAAAATACCAGTTGTTAAATGAGACACACTACCACACCTGGGGACATTATAGATAAAGCAGGTACGGTCATTAAATGCGACATTTAATCTCCTCTTGCATTCAAAGTCAAGATATGGATACACAGAACAGTTATATGTAAAAAATTAATAAACACTTAAATAGAAGCATTTTCATAGATTTTTTCAGTAAGTGACAGGTGTCGCAGGCATCCCAGACTAGTGGGAATAACTTTACTATTCAATACTATCGAAGGAAAATCTCGTAAGTCGATATTCCTGCCTGAGCAAAAAGGCATTAAGTTTAAGTTTATTAAACGCTGACCATTTTGCTACATTACTAAGATCCCCATTTACTCTTGCTATGCAGTTATCACTTAAACCGATGGGACGAGTAATGTAAATTACTTAATTATTAGTAATTAAATTACCTATGTATGTCATCAGCATACATGTGAAGTTTGCAATTTTGAATCAGTGCGGAAGATCGTTGTTGTATAGAGAAAATAAGAGAGGACCCAATCTCTGTGGAATCCCTATATTGACAGTATATTGATCGGACATTCCCATTTCTGTGATAACCATTTGGATACGATGACACAGATATTTTTGTATTAAGCTTATGGAAGATGGAGAGAAATTGAATTTCTTTTTCAATTTCGATAACAGTATGGAATGGTCAATACAGTCAAATGCTTTTGAGAAATCAAGTAGTACTAAGACCCCTATCTCCCTCGAATCCAACGATGACCAATGGTCGCTTGTCCTCCTTATAACCGCAGATTCACAGCTATACCAGATTGCCAGCACGACAGCAAATTGTTTGCATTAAGATATTGCTGTATCTGATTGGCAAGTATTTTTTCGAAGGCTTTAGCTAAGAAACAAAGAATGCTAATTAACCTAAAATCCGATGGAATTTGAGGGCAATTTTTCTTCGGTATCGGAATAATATTTGCAGATTTCCATTGGTCTGGAAATTGACAACTATAGATGCAAAGGTTAAAAATGTGCGTTAAGTAGGTAAGCAAATGAGGAAGAAATAGCTTTAGAAATTTTGGACTGATGCCAGCAGAACCTGTGGCGTTTGATTTAACAGACATAATTGCTTTAGTAACATCATATTCCGTGATACACTCATAGATAAAACCATGTGATGAAAGACATGTCGAGGACAGAAGATTTCATAACTGGCACAACATAAGATGGACCGTCTGAATCAGGTTTAAAGTAGCTTCTTACTACATTTGGACACAAAGGACAATTTTGAGACTTATTAGTCTCTGCTACACCCAGATTTGCAAAATTTCTCCACAATTCTTTACGATCCATTTTAGAGTCAAGTTGGCTGTTTAGGTATGAACGTTTGGAGTTCTTAATAAGTGAGTTGACTTTATTTCGAGCCACACAGTACTGTCTTTTATTGAACTGTGTCGGGTTCCTCTTGAATCGTTTAGAAAATAGTCCTCTTGTATAAGGATTTTAATTTGATTTGAGTACCAGGGGCAATTTCTGGACTTGATTTGTTTCGACTTAATTGAAACATGTACACCAAATAGAAACTTCACAAAGCTATTAAGGATGTCTACTTTTTGATTAATGTCAGGTATTAGATATAATATTGAGATTATAGAAGGTTTCAAATAAGTTGGAATAATTTAAGTTTTTAAATGACCCAAAACTAAAAGCATTATCACAGTTATATTTGTTAACAGTAAATTTTACAGAGCAAAACAATATGTCATGAATTAATTCGCTTACTTAACCCGTTAACTGTTTCGACTTTGTTGGAAAATATGACCCCTACGTGCGTCGTAGAAATTGAGCGATGACGAACATATTCATACCTACTATATTTGTTTTATTTTCTATAATAAAATTATTTATAAATTTTTATAATTTCTTTTTATTTCACCATGGTCTCAAATTATTCGAAACTTCTTGCAGTTTACGAATATATTTAACTATTAACTAAAATTGCAAAATTAACCGCAATTGGTCGCTATGGAAACATGACGAGCACATTCGTCATAACACAACATTTTACTATTTTTTCATGACGAATATGTTCGTCATAAACAGTTAACTGGTTAAAATGTTAGGTACAGTATTAGTTAAAACAGGTCTTTTAGTGAAGGACTAGTAGAGTACTAGTAGCATGTGGGGTATCGAGTATTTACTAGCGAAAGTCCTACTTTATAACAGAAATATTGGAAAAGACTAGATGTGTTATTGCACTTAAAGTAATTAACATTAAAATCACCACCGACCAGAATCTTATCATACTTCGAACTAAAGCCCATGAGTATATCTTCGAGTTCGGCTATTCTGTCAGCATCATTGTAAATTTACACATAAAGAAACTGTATTATAGATTTATATGACGAATATGCATTCATTCACCACCACCAGTTCTGTCATTAGGATCATTTCTGAAAAGAGTGAAACCAGGTCGTTGTACGCTTTGTGACGACCTGCTACTTGAAAGCTACGTTTCAGAGACTAAAAGCACATCAACTTTTGAGCCACTAAAAATTTGATAGTATACTTAGAAGAAATACTTCCAGGATTGATATGGCAGACATTGAGACCTCGCTTAAATCCACACATTGCGTTAAGAACAGCTCTTATACCGCCCGAGTGATTTCAACTAATTAAAGTACAATTCGTTTTGAAATATTTTTTTTTATGTTTTTTATTATTTTAAACTATAACAGTATTAGGAAGCAATAAAATGAATGCCATCTTATAATTCTAAAAGTTTTTTTTTTTCCGAAGTACTTCGAAGTACTGCAATATTGCTCAAGTACTTAGAAGTACTCTCAAGTACTGCTCAAGTATTTCGAAGTACTGCTCAAGTACTTTGAAGTACTCTCAAGTACTTGGAAGTTCTCTCAAGTACTTCTTAAGTAATTTAACATAATACTTAAGTATTTTTTTTAATCAAGTACCAGTACCAGGTACTGAAGTATAAGTACAAGTACCTGTAATAACACTGGTACTGGTACTTGAACTTGATTTCATACAGCCCTGAGCAACAATCTCTTCAGCTGCCACGTCATCAGAAGAAATGTCAGGGAATTTAAACTCACAAAGCCGATCGAGAGAGAATGCGTTAGAGATGGGGATAGGTTTTGCGTAGGTGTTTGTGTTAAGAAGACTTTCCCATTTCTTGTGAATACAGTATCCAAGTACTTCGGTATAATTCCTGATTGTGCTTTGTAAGACTTTCATATACTCGTACAAACTTGGTGCTGTCAAATCCAAGATGACTGAGAATGACAAGTTTGGAGTTTTGTTTATAGTAGACAGCTGTTGCTTTCAGAATGCTGATTTTAATTTGTTCGTCTGCAAGTTTTATGATTATTGCACTGTTTCCTGTACCAGCGCCGTCTTTGTACGAAAGATATAAATTGGTTTTATCTTAGTTACATTTATTGTTTTGCTGTACCTTTCGAAGAAATCTTTTAAGTTTTCTGATTTAGTGTATGGAACGCCATGAAAAACTAAATCACTTTTAATGCTTTTACGGGCAAAAGCATCGAGTTGAAGTTTTAACTGATTATTTTCATTATTTAACGGTTGTGCTTTTATCACTAAGAATTCGTTTTCAAAAGCATCAACATAGTTGACCTTCAAATGCTTCATGCCTGTTTTTACACGTAAACACAGAGTGATTAATGGAACGATATCTTTCGTTCATTTCATTTTCTAATGATTTAGTTTTAGTCACCAAGTTAGTCTCCAATGCAGTGGGATGTTCTGAGAGGCTATGGTGCATTCCACTTATCTCCATTCTTAGTTCCAGGATCGTTTCATTAAATTTCGAGTAAAGTGCTTCTAATCGAGCATCTATTTTTTCCCATAGTTTGACAGAGCTTGATGTCGCAGGGGAAGCGGAACCGAGTGCACAATTAGATCTTTCTGATGAACTTAATTTTCGTTGTTGATCATTTAGAGTTTACATATTTAATAAAATGTTGATGGATAATTGCACTTAAAAATTGTATATTTCATGCGAGGTAACACAGTAAGACCATTCGATTTTTCACAGAGTCGTATTTATAAAATTTACTTTAAAAACGATACTTTTTTGTTTGTTTTGGTAAAACACAAATTACATTTTTACCTAGCTAAATTAACACTACTGACTTATATATGTGAGCGACAGCGAGGTAATCTGTTACATGACCGTAATCAGGCCTATGGTTGCCTATGTCCCGTATGGTTCAATGTGAAGACCAGCTTAATGAAAAGGATCCGGGTGTTTGAGAGACAAAGTCTCAGGACTTGTCTCGGATTACATAGGACACCCGAATGAAAATGAAATTTTACCTGAACGAGGTCCTTATACAATAGGGCCAGGATTGTATGTAAAACTGATTCAAACCCACTTTCAAGAGCAGTGACTTCGGTCAATAACCTGATTTCCGGGGCTTACTACCATAACTACTTGTACCACGAGAGGCTGCGCCTTGACGGCTTTGTCCCACCAGAGGTGATCCTCTATTTAGATCAAAGTGTCTAATCCAAGTTAGATGTGCGGTACCGCTAATCTTCCACGTAGTCCGCAACCACAAACCCATGGAACGACGGTTCCTCTACGAACGTGATATCGCGCTCCGCGAGCCCGCGTGCCGCGAGTTCAGTAAGTCAAAGAGATCGAGAGGACGTTGTCCGACAGCATCAACGCCTTTGGTGGTTGGAGCGAACTGCGTCAGTGGTCAATCTTGAAAACTCAGCCTCTTTAAGGCATAGTCTGCAAACGCTAATGGCAGGCTTACATAGACTAGGTTAAGTATGGGTAGGATGAGGAAGGCTAAGGTGGGCTAGGAGGTGGTGGGAAAGTTAAGTGTAGCTTAGCTTAGTCTAGTTTTATTTTTATTAGAAAAAAAAAACACGAAATAAAGAGAAAAAAAAGATACATACATTAATTTTTATTTCGTATTTCTTAGAACTATCTTACATTAGATAAAAATGCTTAAAACTAGCTTAAATAACTTAACAGACTTAAAAAAAGAGACCTTACTGGCCCCGTCCAAAGTATACAGAACGAATTAAACTATGCCTTTCGGCCTTATGACTACATGCTTTTATAAGGTTTTGGATGACATTGGATGACATTGACCTCGTTACCGCCCCTTCGCGCATATGACTCATTCCAGAGGCACATGAAAGATTGTTGATTGTCAGCAATATGAACACATAGGTCGCAGCATGTTAGTTGTCTGCTGTAAAACATTTGAATATGTGTTAATTTTGGTATAAAAATTACTTATTACATATGTTAGTATTATATCTCAAATATCATAAATTGGCAACTCTCATACATGTACATACTAGGTTTTCTAAGTATAATAGTTTTTACACTGCTTTGAATATTTCTCCTAATACATATTGTTGTACTCATTTTGTTCCACTCTTTTGTATCACTCAATTTCACTTTAATACATGAAGTCAATCAAGCCGGTCGTGTTTTTCTTTAAAACATATCCATAGCAATCGTTATTGTGTTAATAGCTGGAGACTGAGATTTTATTGAATCAGCTTTCATAACTTTTTGAGCACTCTCAGCTTTGCGATGATGCATTTCTAGCTCTGCAGTATATTTTGTTTTTTCTCTTCCTTCCGAGCTTTTTCCTTTGCGTGCTTTGGACAAGTATCGGTTCTAAGACGTCCAAATTTCAAATTTGTAAATTTTTTTTTTAAGGTAACATGGTAAAATCTTTAGTTAACAGGAGAATCAGGGTATTTTTCTTTAAATACCATTCATAGACGGTTAATATTCAAATCAGGGCTTATATAGAACTTTTGGATATCATGTTGACTGTAATGACTTTCTTGATTTGGGAATGACTATTACAAGATTTTCTACATCTGGAATACATTTTCTCGGCTACGTTTGCTCTGAACGTTTTGATCACTCGATGATGTACAGGCAATAAACCCATGCTAACAGCGATCACCACCAGCTAATTCGCCCCGAACGCACACAGGCACAGACCCTTTTAAGTGAAAGTTCGTTGACACTTAGACCTCACCACGAATTTATTTGTAAATATATGGGTACAATTTTTGGATCCATTTGGATATCATTAGCCTTGGCACTTAGATTGTATTTTCCTAAAAATATTGATTTTTAATTCTTTGGCACCCTTAGACTTACAACCCTTCAATTACAAAAAAAGGACACAATCAGGAATTGTTTTAAATATGCTGGCTTCGGTGACAACTATTTTAACACTTACGTTCAGCACGCTGGGGAAGACAATCTAAGTTTGCTGGAATTCATTTCTTTCGATAATGATATCGCCATTACTCATTTTCCTGGTGACGAAATTTTTATCAATGATGACGGTAACGATAAAGAAGAAAATGTAGATGATGGAGGTAATGACGGTGATGGCCCAACAACACTTCCTTCTTCAAATGATGAAGTAAGAGCAGCATTTAAAATTATAAGGTGCTTTTTGGATACCGGTGAAGGGATTTATATACAAGAATTATATATTTATACTTATATACAATAATTATGACATTATCAAGAATATAATAACAAAACGTAAACCTTAAACAACAATTACGGATTTTAAAGAAACAATTCTACACTTACTCAAAAATAAACAAGTGCAGTTGAACTAAACTGAGCATGTGTAGTCTGTTCTTTTCGAATGCTCTATAAAACGAACATTCCATAAATCGAACATAATATTAGTTCCCGTAACTATTCGACTTCGATTCGTATCGTATGCTATGAGGCTCATTTTACTGCACCTTGTTTTAGTGACATTTCGCAATCTACGGACTGGTGGAATTCGGCGTATTCAACGCAAACTAGATTCCTTATGCATTCACATTTGAAAACCCTGAAAAAACGAATGGAATCAACTTTTAAGCCGCTACAATCCGTGTTAAAACTACGGAATTAACTTTTGAATTTATTTTGAATCGGCAACACTGGCTCCCACTTAGCATTATACTATAACTAAATTGAATTGTTGTTACATACTATGTATAAAATATAGTTAGTCGCGCTATACGCTTTAAAGAAATCATTTGGTCCCTTTTTAATCATAATTTAACAGGTTATGGGCCCAGAACACGCTATAAATTAAATTCGATACGATTATATATAGTTTATATAGTTAAAAATTTCAGCCTAGTAAATTTATTTTCGGTTCGCGTTAATTAGTTTGGGAAACCTTTATTACGATCGCTAGAAAGAATGGAGAGTGAACTCTTTAAAGTGGAAAAATTGCAAAATTCTGAGCAATACGCAGTTTGGAAATTCAAAGTGACGATCTAGTTAAACGCATCAGGTCTTTTTGAGCACCTCAGGAACAAAAGGAGGAAGCGGAGGCGTTTAAGGATCGTAAAATTGCCTGGATGCGTTCGGATAGCAAGGCTCAAAGAATTATTGCTACGAGCATTGGTTCAACACCACTTAGGCATATAGTCAATTGTACAAATGCACGGGAAATGTGGACAAAGCTGGGGGCGGTGTATGAACAAACATTGAAAGCTAATGTCCACATGTTACTTCAGAAGTTCTATAGTTTTTCAAATGATCAGGGTGATGACGTCGCGACACATATTTCAAAGTTGGAGAATATAGTTCGGCAACTAAGAGATGTTGGAGAGAAAGTTTCAGAGAGCATGGTAATAACTAAAATATTAATGACTCTTCCAGACAATTTCAAACATTTTTTTTGCGCGTGGGAGTCGTCAGCCAGAGAAGAGCAAACTTTGGAAAATTTGACGTCACGACTAGTAATGGAAGAGACGCGAATGTCATCTCAGTCTCTCCATACAACCAATACAACCGCACTAATCGCCAAGAACAAGGGGCAAAGGCATAAAGAGAAAAACTCTAAGCCTGGTAAGTGTTTTGCTTGCAAAGAATATGGACATTGGAAAAGAGAGTGTCCTAAAAACACTGTAGAACAGAGAAAGGTTGGTAGTGGTGGAAGTGGTGGAGTGAAGGGGAACGCACTGGTATCAAACTCTTCGGTAAAGACTGGAAATGGAAGTAAGCAGCAAGGAGGAAGAATGTGTAATTCTTTGTGGACTGGAAGTAGAAGCGAAGTGCTAAGAGGTGATGCACTTATTAGCAAGGGTAGGTGCCTATGACAGACAAATATGGACTGGAACTAGAAGTGAGGAACAGAGGGCAAACAAATCAAACTCAAATGCACTGATGGTTAGCTATAAAAAAAATAATAATGGTTGGTATCTGGACTCAGGAGCAAGTGATCATATGACCTGTGAAAGGAAGTGGTTGATGAATTATCGAAATTTTTCTGATCCAATTGGGATACGAATAGGGAGTGGAGAGGAGATATTTGCTATGGGGATCGGAGATATTAATATTCTTGCTTCAAATGGTAAAACGTGGTCCGAAAAACATCTTTCTAATGTGCTTTATGTACCTAAAATTTCTTTCCATTTGTTTTCACAAAGTCGTGCATTGGACAAAGGTTTGAAGTTCATTTCTGATAGTATGCGATGTGAATTTGTGATGGCACCATTGCAGCAGTGGGAGAACGAAGGGCACAATTGTTCGAGATGTGTATTAGAGTGCAAGGTGAATCTGGCAAAATGGCTAACGTGGCAGCTAATCAAACCTTGCCACTTAAACTGTGGCATGAAAGGATGGCTCATCAAAATGTAGCACATATGTATACGTAGCCAGTTATAAAAGGATGGGATTCCTTTTGAGGACGATGAAAACTTCTCATGTGATTCTTGCATCTTCGGTAAACAACATAGGTTGCCCTTTCCAAAAAGTGATTTTTTAGCAAATCAACCAGGACATCTTGTGCATATTGATGTGTGTGGCCCTATGGAGGAAATTTCTTTAGGTGGAGCTAAGTACTTCATTCTATTCAAGGACCATTTTTCGCATTATAAGATGGTATTCTTCTTAAAACATAAATCGGAAGTTTGCCATTCGATTGAAAAGTTCATTGATCGGGCAAGATGTGAAACTCGGTGTCCAATAAAGATGATTCGAACGGACAATGGCTGTGAGTTTATCAATGAAGGTGTGAAATCTCTCTAAACGAGGCACGGTATTTGTCACGAGACTACTGTTCCCTATACTCCTGAACAAAATGGCTCTGTTGAAAGGGAGAATAGAACTGTAGTTGAGGCTGCCAGGACGATGTTGCATGGGAAGAATTTAGAAAAGAAATTCTGGGCGGAAGCAGTTAATACAGCTGTGTATGTGCTTAACAGAACTGGGACTATCTCTTTGAAAGGTAAAAATCCTTATGAATTATGGTGGGATAGGAAGCCTAGAGTTGAGGAATTTAAAGTGTTCGGCATCGAAGCATTTATACATGTACCCAAACAAAAACGCAAAAAGTGAGATAAGAAAGCGGAAAAGGGAATATTTGTAGGTTATGCCGACAACTCCAAAGGATTCAGGGTTTGGTTGCCTGCAGCTGGGAAAGTGGATATAGTTAGGGATGTGACATTCAGAGAAAGGGAAGAGAATAAACAACAGGTCATGTTAACACAGAATGACACAAATGAAGAAACAGAAGTAGCTGTGGTTTTATCAACCCCGGATGTGGATTCGAAGAACAACGAAACCCATACGCATGGAGCAATACCAGATTTCGATGATGACGGTGCGAATGGAAGTGATGGCGGCTTTCGTTCAGCAAATGAAAATGATGATGATTCAAGCGAGGATGGTGGCAATCTAACTCTTCCGTTGAGAGAACGTTTGCGTCACTTGGATACTGTAGACTATTCAGGTATGTGCAACATATTACAAAGACATGCTTTACTTGTACAGGGAGAACCAAACAGCTATCGTGATGCTCTTGCCTGTGACGATGCAGTTCATTGGAAGGAAGCAATGGTAGATGAGATGAATAGTCTCTATAAAAATCGCACGTGGGACTTGGTCAAGTGTCCAAAAGAAAGAAAACCCATTGGCAATAAGTGGGTGTATAAACTTAAAAGCTTGGGCTTGAATGGAGCACAGGCTGGTTATAAAGGGCTTTAGTCAAGAGGAGGGTGTTGACTAAGGAGAAACGTTCAGTCCCGTGGCCAAATTTACGTCAGTTCGCACCTTTTTGCTATTGCAGCACACGAAGGTCTAAGCCTTACGCAATTTGATGTAAAGACGGCCTTTTTGAACGGTGAGTTAAATGAGGAAATTTATATGGAGTAACCCCAAGGCTTCAATGACGGATCTGGCATGGTATGTATACTCCGAAAGAGTCTATATGGTTTGAAACAAGCATCTCGGTGTTGGAACAAGAAATTCACTGACGTTCTGAAAGAGTTTAGCCTTAAACCTAGTAAAATGGAAATGTTTCCATCTCAGGGGATGTAAACAAACGCACAATACTTGCGATATACATTGACGATGGATTAATTACGGCGAAAGAGAAACAAGATGCTATGAAGTTGGTGAATTTTTTGAATAAGCAGTTTGAAATAACGTTGTTGGATGCAGAGGTATTCTTGGGCATGGAATTGGCAAGGAAATCTGATGGTGCAATTTCTGTCAGTCAAACACGATATGCGGAAAGTGTCCTTAAAAGATTCAGTATGGTTTTCAGCAGGCCAGTATCCACTCCAGCTGAAACTTATTCACATGCAGAACCTTTGTCTTCGGGAGGCCTCAAATTTCCTTACAGGGAGGCTGTGGGATGCCTCATGTATCTGGCGATTGCTACTCGCCCGGACATTGCATATGCAGTGGGAGTTGTTTCGCGGTACTTGGATTCACCAAACCAGGTGCATATAAATGCAGTGAAACGAATCTTAAAGTACATAAGCGGAACCAGGACAATGGGTATAACTTTTAAAAGTGGTAACAACTTTGATTTAGTCTGTTTCAGTGATGCTGATTATGCGGGTGATCCTGTAACTCGACGGTCAACAACTGGCTACATTTTCATCATCGCTAATGGTCCAGTGTCTTGGTCATCACAAAGACAAAAGTGTGTTTCCTTATCTAATACGGAGTCTGAGTATGTGGCGGCTTCGCAAGCAGTGAAAGAAATGGTATGGCTTCGACAACTACTATTGGAGTTGGTTCCAACTGGTGTGGGCGAAACAAGTTTAAACATCGATAATCAGGGAGCTATCAGACTTGTTAAAAACCCGGAGTTCCATAAACGGACAAAACACATCGATGTCCGTTACCATTTTATCCGAGAACGTTATGAAAGGGGAGATTTTAAAATGAATTATGTTCCTTCTGAATTTCAAAAGGCAGATATATTTACTAAGCCACTAAGCAAACATAAATTTGAAGGTTTTCGCTCTTTGATTGGAGTTTTAAGTAATTAAATAATTCTTATTATGTTTTGATTTAATTAATTAAAAAGTGGGAGTGTTAAAAATACGGAATTAACTTTTGAATTTATTTTGAATCGGCAACACTGGCTCCCACTTAGCATTATACTATAACTAAATTGAATTGTTGTTACATACTATGTATAAAATAAAGTTAGTCGTGCTATACGCGCGATAAAGAAATCATTTGGTCCCCTTTTAATCATAATTTAACAATCCCTTTATAAGTTTTAAAGTCATAGATAAAGATCGAACAGCAGTGTTTTTTTGTTTTCAATTACAAATTTATTTTGACTAAACTTTTGTTATAATTATCTTACCCTAGGTTAACTTAAATATCTTACTGGTCCTATGCGGACACTCTAAAATAAAGAGTAAAACTTAAACCAATGCCTTTCGACAAATATAGGACAGCAGTGTTTTTATAGCTGCCGCTAGCCTAGTATTCTTGATCTTACTGTTGTAATTGTTTCTATGCAAAGTATGTCATAATTGGAGACAAATATGACATTTCATTTGGAAATTTAAAAAATGCCTAAAACAAAACGTTCGTAGAAACATTTAAGTGAAAAGACAATTTATATGAATAATTATTGTCGTTGTGAGTCAGGGAAAATGGTATATGGTAATATTTTTCTTTTCCAAAACTACAATTTTATAAGATATCTGACGGCTAATTATCGACTTCTAGACATGAAATTTGTTTCAGCTTATGTTATTTATTTATTTTTATTTTTTTTGTAAATTCATTTTTATTTATAGTTTCTCAGATCTATCTTATCCTAGACAAAAATGCTTAAAACTAGCTTAACTATCCTTACAAATTTAGGAATCTTACTGGCCCTAGGCGGACACTCTAAAACAAACTGTATAATTTTAATCTATGCCTTTCGACTACTATATAAATAACTTACAATTAACATTATTATGATTAACTTAAGCTAAGAAAAATTTGTTTTTCAAAAACTTAGCATATGATAATTTTTTATATATATTTGTATAAGACTTAAACCTATCTAAACCTAACTAAACATATCTTATTCTAACTTAACTAATATGTATATATATAAATATAAATATATACTTTATATATATTTTACATATATATACATATATACATATATATATATATATTTATTTTTTATTTTTTATTATTTTTATATGTTTATACTTTTTTTTTGGTTTTTATTCTTTTTTTGTTTTATCCTACCCTAACCTACCCTACCCTACCCTAGCCTATGTAAGCCTGCCATTGGTGTTAGGCAAGCCCTGCCTTGAAAGGCTGAGGCCATTGAAGTGTCCACTGACGCAGCTCCCCCCAGCAACCAAAAGCGTTGATGTTGACGGACTACGTCTCCTCGATCCCGGCGTGAGACCGATCTACAGAACCTGAGGCGCTCGGGCTCACTTAGCGCGACATCGGGTCCGTAGAGGAATCGCCGTTCAACGGAATTGCGACCCACGTGGAAGATTAGCGGCACCGCCAATCTATCCTGGATAAGCCCACATCTATCTAAATAGAGGAATGCTTCTGGTGGGACAAAGCCGTTAAGGCGCACTCCCTCGTTATATAAATCATTGGGGTAGTAAGCCCCGGAGGTTAGGCTATTGACCGAAGTGATTGCTCTCGCAACGTGGCCTCGAATCAGTTTGATCAGGAAGTTATCCACCCGTACAATCCTGGCCCTATTGTATAGGACCTCGTTCGGGTAAAATTTCGTGTAATCAGATTCGGGTGTCCTATATAACCCGAGACAAGTCCTGAGACATTGTCTCTCAAACACCCGAATCCTTTCAATTAAGCTGGCTCTCACATTGAACCAGACGGGACATCCAGACAGGCCTGATCAAGGCCATGTAGCAGATTACCTTCACCCTGGAATCAAGTTGGCTGCAATGAAACAGCTATCTTGTCAGAGCGAAAGCGCCTCGAGCCCTTGCCAGAGCAGCATCTACATGTTTGTCAAAATATAGATACTTGTCTAACCAGATCCCATGGTATCTGACTACACTTTGTTTCGCCAGTGGGCGCCCGTCCTGTCCAAGAATTGAGAACACGCGCCAATTTTTCTTAGTGTCTCGAGAGGCCCTAGACAAAGGCGTTCTGAACAAAATAGTTTCTGATTTCTGGCAATTGATTTTCAACTGTGACAATGACGCCGATCGTTGGACCTGATCTGTACGCGATTAAATCCTCTGCATACGCTATTGAATGGTGAAGAGAAGCTATCACATCACTGAAATAAAGGCTGAAAAGGATCTGCGGGTTCACCGTACCCTGTTGCAGTCCGTTGTTAATATCAAATGTTTGGGTAGAAGTCACGTTGGCAATTTTCACTACGAACTCTCTACCTGTTAACATGTCAAAAATCATATATAGCAGTGATTTACTTATGCCCAGCCGACTGAGCTTGTAATAAAGACCTTCTAGTCAAAGGCTTTTTCCAAGTCAATCAGACAGGCACCCGTGCATTGGTTGTTGCATCTATTCCATTGGATATCCGACACGAGTTCCGACGCGGCATGAATAGTGTCATTCTCCGCTCTGAAACCGAATTGGTTATCCGGGATGATTTTATCATCCTCAACCCATTTAGACAGGGCCCTATGGACCACCTTCTCGAAGACCTTGCTGATACTCGGAAGGAGACTTATCGACCGGAGATTTGCCGGGTTAGAGGTGTTCTTACCCCTCTTGGGGATTGGTTGCACCACCGCTGTCTTCCAGTGCACTGAATAATATGCATTATTCAGTGCATTGATGATCAGGATGGTGTACCTCTCTACAGCCACTGGTGGAAGGTGCCTAAGCACAACATTGGATATACCGTCGATACCCGCGTATTTTTTCCTTTTCAATGACTGAAAGATCATCCGGAGATCCTCCATCGAAATGAACAGGGTATTAGCCCCTTCATTGGTGACGGCATTATTTGCCATGAAATCGTCATCGAACCTGGTAAAACCAAGATTCTCAAATCGCCAATGATCGATAACACTTCTAAGGTAGGAGTCATGAAGTAGAACTCTGTTTTCCAATTCGTGGTTTGGACGAATGCTATCATTCACCTTGTACACTTCCTGGAAGACAGCTCCCACTGTCGCCACCTTCTCCTGAGGATCCTCAATCACGAAAAAGTCGTTATCCAGGACGGCGCTTTCGGGATCGATGCTAACTGTTCGTAGCAAACGTTCATTGTCTGACGTTCTCGGAAGCTTTAGATCCTGAATGTCATTCTGATTGTTTCTCCGAAATATTTTATTTATTTTATATATTTACTCGCGCTGTTGGATTTTACAGCACGAATTCTGCAAACTTACAGATATTCTGTAATTCTCTTTGATCAACTGTTGGAGATTTTTAATCAGTGACTTCAGTGTCCTGACCTCCGAGTTTTGTCTGTCGGTAAACCGCCTGTACAAGAGTTTGAGCCTTGTCAGGAGTATACTTTTTTGTCTGTGCAGTGCGTCGATTGTCGCGTTTCGGTACACGTTTGTAGTATCGTTATGTCGTTGACGTGGTATTGTACTGTCCATGGCCTGCTTAATTATATCGTCCATTTGTTTGAGGTACCTGTCAATCTCGTAGTTTCACAGGTTCCTCATAGACGGTGGGAAGGAGGCGCTCGAAGTGAGCGCTCTCGTCAGAGAATTGGCAAAGCGTGGCCAACGCGTCCTACTGTAATCGTAGATGGGTGGCACCTTCTCCTTTTTAGGGCATGGAAATACTCTGCCATCTCCACGAACTCGTCAGGTACTGTGATCACGGCACATAGTCCGCAATGGTCACTGTCGTATACAATGATCCGTAGACAGTTAATAAACCATTCGTTCGTGTCTGCCAGTCTCAGTCGAGAGTCTATTAGCATGAGATCCAGATAGGAGCCGCTCCTAGGATACGACGCACTATCCGTTGTGAGCAACTTGACTCTATATTCAATGTTGTGAAGAACGCACCAATGACTTAGTAGGCTCCCCCTAGTGTTAGGAATGTTATTTCCCCAACCACTATGTTTTGCATTTAAATCGCCGGCCAGAATGTAGAAGTTTTCCACCGAGTTTAAGCGCAGAGATCGAAAAAGTGTCTCGAGCTCTGCAATGAAAATATTGGGTTGAGGTGCTTTAGGCGCATAAGCTGATACCATGCACATTCTCTTTCCATTTCGGAGAGGAATGCACACAATACAGGCCTCTAGCACCTGGAACCTCCGCACTTCACCGCTATATATGACCTTATGTTTAAAATTATTTTTAATAAAGATCGCAACTCCCCCGCCTTGAGTAGCGTTGGGTGGGTCCCTCTAATTATTCTATAAGAACTGTGCCGGATTTTGTGCTTCTGGTTTAGCTTTGTTTCGCTAACCAAGAGTACATCGGGGCTTTCGTCCTGTAACAGGTTAAAAAGTACGGCTCGTCAATCCTCATCAATCCTTATCAGGGAATTTACATTCACCGACAGGATCTTCAAAGGGCTCTCTACCAGCGCACCCATCACGACCTTAGATGCTCTAGGCCCGGCAGAAGCGAGCAGATACTGTCTACTCGGGTCGCCGTCTCAAGGATCTGTTTTTGGAGCTGCCCAATCTGCCCTTGGATTGCGAGCAAGATCAAACAGACATCCACCTCCGCCTCCGGTGCCTTAGAGACAGGCACTGGGACTTTAGGAACAGCCATGGGCTTTTGTACCGTCTTTCCCGAACCTGCCGCCATTTGGGCGACGGCTGGTGTTTGGAAGTGACCCGAGAAACATCCCCGATAGTTTGCAGGGTGTCCTCGGTTCCGACACAAGACACACACGAGCTGCTCTCTGTCCGCCACCTTGTCTTTCCCAAGGTCGCATTCCTCGTTCTTGTGGTTCTTTGCGCACTTAACGCATCGAGTGCATTTCGCAGTTCGACGCGGCGTGCCCAAACCTTTGGCAGCGGATACATTGTAAAATGTTTGAATAATGTTGTCGGGTTGTTGTCCCCCGTGTAGGGGCCTTCCCTACCATCTGGGAGGTAGGCAATGTCCGCTTCCCCGGGGATCACTGGTTTTGGTTGTTGTTGATGCTGTCCAGCTGCCTTGGACATCGATGGTAATGGAGATGGCGCCCCTTCCCTCGCTTCGACCTGCAGCTTTTCGGCCGAAGTAGTGAGGGGCGTGAGGGGCGCTAGCAGGTGCGCTTAATCAAATCGGGTTTCGGGTTGACCCTTCTGCGCTTTTTCATGACGGCGGCCGGAGTTGCGAAATGATGAACGGGTCTTCGACCGTCGTCTCCCGACATCTCTTCGCGTACCTGCTGCTACCACTGTTGCACTGCACTGGACAAAGTACGGCCAAACGCGTATTTGAAAAAAATTATTTAAAATTTTTAGTTTTAAGTTTTGATTTGATTTTTAATTTTTTATTATTTTTTTATTTTTTGCTTTTTGCTTTGCTTTTTTGTTCTTACTCGCACAGCTTGAGCTTATGTTATTTTTTCTTCTGCCTTCACTTCACGACAAAAATATTGCAAATAGGTTATAACGTTTCAAAAAATAAACAGGGTCAGCTCTATTTTTGAAAACATTTTTGTTTTGCTTTCGAAGCCTTGAGAAATATTCATTTTGCTTCTGGCCTTACAAATGTTTTGTTTTATATATTTGAAAAATTATCAAGATGTTTGTATCTTGCCAGAAGGTCGTGCTATCAATAAAGAATGTTACCTTGAATTCGTTTGCGTGAAAATATACGAAGAAAACGCATGGCTGTTCGTTAGATAATTGCTATGGCAACACGAGAATACACCGTATATACCGGAGCTGGCCCCTTGTGACTTTTGACTCTTACCAAACTGAAAGGAGGTAAAAACCGAAAGAGCTCAAGGCTTTATCCAATAACGCATATAAGACATGTTTCTAAGATTGGAAAAAGCGCTGGCGCAAGGTTATTATACCTGAAGTGATAACTCTTAAGACGACAAAAAAAATATTGATAAATAATTAAATATTTTTCGGGAAAAATTAAAAGTCACCTAATTATTTAAACATTGAAAAGACAAAGACAGATAGATTATACTTACGCCTGCGCTAGTTACTTGACAACAACTGTACGTAACCAGCCTTTCCACACCTGTTTTTTTAAGCAATCAAAACAACAAGTGTACATTTATCATTGCTGCGGTTTTTATTTCAATCTTTGTCACTAAGGCGGGATAAGGGTAAGGATAGTAACCCCGATTAGGCTTTGTCCTGAAAAGTTCATAAACGTCTAATAAAACAAATTTTTATTATTATATGTATTACCTAAATACTATCCTTCGCGTTGCTGCACACCTTGTCGCAGTGCGAAGGCTCAGTAAAGGTCAATAACTCTTGAGATTTCACTCTCCATGACGAAACATGAAGCTAAGCTGCAGCCATCCCCTCCTCATCCCTTCCCCATATGTCCCCACCATTCCTCTCCCTTCCCCTGGGCTGGACTAAGGTGTAAACCGTACCGTGCCGAGAGTCAACCAAGCTGGGGGCCCAGTTTAAGTAATAGCCCAGTCGCAAACGGTGTATCCAGGATACCAGGCACGCTCCTGGATCAAGATCCTCTGAGACAAGCAGCACGGGTTGCCCCCGCCGAAGGCGGGATTGATACAGACAGCGTAACAGGGACTCTGCTTCAGGGACTACAAATTGGTATCGCTACCGACGATGAATCCCAGGCTTCATCACAGGTAAGCAACACTATGCAAGTGGACTCTGTAACTGAGGCTCAGCTGCAAAGAACGGCTACAAAAGGTCGGAGCAATATATCAAGAAAATGAACGCGATAGACCCTTACCGCTCTCCGAGCGCGAAAAATTCTTGATGAAGAAGCACAAGAAAGAGGTAGCCAAATTCGAGAAGAAATCGGCTCCCACGACCACTCACGCTGCTAAAAAGGACACAGGGCGAGAGAAGAAGCCATCGAGAACGACCCCTATCAAACCCAATGTCCCAAAATTTACTCGACAACAGCTAACACAACCGGCCACTGTCAAAAAGAGCGCACAGCGACCGAGCACCTCCAAAGGACACACTGCCTCAGGATCGAAGCAGAACATCAAGAGGGTGTGCGCCGGAGAAGAGATTCTAACATTGGCTCACAGTTGAAGCTTAAATATTGGAGGCGATGCTTACCGCAGATAGCAACGACGAGATCAAGTTCGACGGAACAGGCTGGTAGAAAGTCGTCGGTTGTGACAACAAGAGGTCCCTAGACTTCTTAAAGCGCACAATCGACAATTGCGGCAAAATCTGGCAGAATCCTTAACTCGAGGTTATCTCCCGCTCGATGCCTTCGCTTCGCACATTGGCCTCAATATGGATTCCTCCACCGGTTCCCGAGTCCATATTGAGGCTAATTGACAAGCAACATAAAGAACTTGATACTCATAGCTGGCGAATCATTTTTTCAGCCAAGAGTAAGAACAAGTGGGAAAGGACCTCATGGTTACCATTGACCAAAAGTCACTCGACCACATCCGCAGCAGATCTGGCAGCATCAAGTTCGGGCTGGGAACCCTGAATGTAAGGCTCCCCAATGAACGCGGCAAGTCAAAGGAGGCTGCTAGCCACTGCAAAGCAGCCACCGACGACTTGATGATGTACATGCTGCAGGAAGATGTGGATATAGCCTTAATCCAAGAACCTTGGCTCCTTAGGAACAAAATTCAGGGATTAAGGTCTAAGGTATATAATTTATACTATCCACATACCGAAGATAAGCTACGAACCTGTATAGTCGCCAAGAAATATTTAAACATTTTTCTCCAAGGTACATACAGCAATGGAGGCCTCACGGTGGTATCGTACGAACAACAGGACAAATAAATTTTGCTCCTATCGTCCGCATACTTGCCATACAATGAAGAGGATCCACCTCCAGACGCAGTCCGAGCACTTGTGCGACACGCCAAGTCACGCGGACTGATAGGCTTGATAGGATTGATAGGATTGATAGGCTGCGACGCCAATGGACACCACACTCAATGGGGAAGCAGCGACATCAATAAAAGGGGTGAGTCCATTTTCGATTTCATTATCTACACCAACCTCAACATTTGCAACAAAGGTAATACACCCACGTTTCGCAACCGTGTTAGGGAAGAGGAAGGGTAGAGAATTGGAGAGTGTCCACTAACTGTTCCTTTTCGGACCACAGCCGGATACTCTTGAACCTTATCGTTAATAAAAAGAAACTGAAACCTTTCAAAAACCCTCAGAAGCAATTGCTTCTTTCGTTAATGGCAACGTTTTTTTTGGGGGGTTGGTCTCATTCAAGTAATCAGCGAGTCAGAATTGAGTAATAATCTATTTATAATATCAGTATTGCACTGACCCTTGAACATTTTCTCGCGAAATTCTGCCTATACAGCCGGAAATTTTTATTTCCAAGCAACCCATTTGGCAACAATGCCTTGTCTATGATAGTAGGACCATGCACCAGGATCTTGTGCATCGTAGGTGTCATAGGATGCTACGGATACAAACTTATATCAGACCAGTGTAGTGATAAGAAGTGTTTCGGCTGGTTTAAAAAGAAAAACAAAACAAAACAGACAAAAAAGTGTATAAGTGCGCGTTTGGGCGAAGAAATCGCAGAACCAAATTTGGCGTAGTGGGTAGCGTGCCGAGCTCATAATCCGAAGGCCGGCAGTTCAAGTCCCAAGTCGGGAAAAATCTATTTTTCTCGTTTTTTTTCGTGCTACTTCTGCGACTAACAGCAGTAGCTCCAATTGCGTGAAGACATGTCGGGAGACGGTGGGGGAAGACCCGTTCGTCAGACGGAATCCGAATCGGATGATTTATCATCCGATTTCGCAACACCGTCCGCCGTCATCAAAAGGCGCAGAAGGGTCAACCCAAGGCCCAATTTAATTAAGCGCCCCTCCCTCACTACTTCGACTGAAAAGCTGCAGGTCGAGGCGAGGAAAGGGGCGCCATCACCAACACCATCAACATCAACGTCCACAGCAGCTGGACAACAACAAAAACAACCTAAATCAGTGGTCCCCGTAGAGGATATTTCCTACCTCTCCGATGGTAGGGAAGGCCGTTACACGGGGGACAACAACCCCTTCGCCGCCCTTTCAAGTTCGGCTACGGAGGAAGAGCGTAGCGAACTTGAAAAGAAGGCACGCTCCCTACGCGCCCAGCTGCAGGCCGTAATCGAAAAGATGAAAGAGCTAAAAAAGAAGGAGCAGACAACAGCCGCCCTCCAGCAAAAGCAGCAACAACAACAGCAGCCGCAGAAGAAGCAGCAGCAACAACAACAGCCACAACAGCAGAAACAGAAGCAACAACAACAACCACAGCAACAGAAACAGCAGCAACAAAAGCTGAAGCTACAGAAGCAGCAACAACAACCGCAGCAGCAACAACAACCGCAGCAGCAACAACAACCGCAGCAGCAACAACAACCGCAGCAGCAACAACAACCGCAGCAGCAACAACAACCGCAGCAGCAGAAGCAGCAGCAACAACAACAGCCGCAGCAGAAACAGCAGCAGCAACAACAACCGCAGAAGCAGAAGCAGCAGCAACAACAACAGCCGCAACAACAGAAGCAGCAACAGCGCCCTAAAAGGTAATATAGGTAATTTACAAATTAAATGTTTAGGCCAAAAACGCTATGCTATTCAGTGCAAGACACTGGAACAGCATAAGCGGATTAAAAGCCTATTGAAAGAGTCAACGACGGAGTTTTTCTCCTTCACTCCAAAGGCCGAGAGGTTGCAGACGATGCTCCTCAAAGGCGTGGAGTCAATCACAGATCCTGAGGAAATGCTCTCAGAGCTCAAAGAGTTCGAGAGTGACGACCTCAAATTCGTGGGGGTTAAGCCATTCTCCACGGTAAGCTCCCGAAGGGAGAAGCGAGTAATACCCTTCTTCTTGGTACAGCTCACACCCAGCAGCAAGCTGGAGAGGCTAAGGACTATTACTTCCTTAGCATCCCAGACTGTCACATGGGAAAAATTAAAGAGGAGCGGAAACATTTTGCAATGTATCCGCTGCCAAAAGTTCGTGCACGCCGCGTCGAACTGCGAAATGCAGCCTCGATGCGTTAAGTGCGCAAAGAACCACAGAAACGAGGAATGCGACCTTGGGAAAGACAAGGTAGCGGACAGAGAACAGCTCGAGTGTGTCTTGTGTCGGAACCGAGGACACCCTGCAAACTATCGGGGATGTCCTAAGTTCCAGGACATCAAGAAAGAAAACCTGGCCCGTAAGCAGAAGGTCGAGGAGAAGCGTCCCTCGAGTCGCTTCCAAACACCAGCCGTCACACCCAAGTTGACCTACGCCCAAATGGCGGCAGGTTCGGGAAAGACGGTACAAAAGCCCATAACTGTTCCTAAAGCCCCAGTACCTGTCTCTAATGCACCGGTGGCCGAGGTGGATGTCTGTTCGATCTTGCTCGCAATCCAAGGGCAGATTGGGCAGCTCCAACAACAGATCCTGGAGACGGCGACCCGAATAGATAGTATCTACTCGCTACTGCCGGGCCTAGCGCACCTAAGGTCATGATGGGTACGCTGGTAGAGAGGCCCTTGAAGATCCTGTCGGTGAATGTAAATTCACTGATAAGGATCGAGCGACGAGCCGAACACTTTAACCTGTTGCAAGACGAAAGCCCCCATGTACTCCTGGTTAGCGAAACAAAGCTAAACCAGAAGCATAAAATCCGGCACAGTTCTTATAAAATAATTAGAAGAGACCGACCCAAAGCTTCTCAAGGCGGGGGAGTTGCGATCTTCATAAAAAATAATATAAAACATAAAATTATATATAGCGGTGAAGTGCGGAGGTTCCAGGTGCTAGAAGTCTGCATTGTGTGCATTCCTCTCCGTAATGAACAGAAAATGTATATTTTAGCGGCCTATGCACCTGGAGCACCTCAACCCAATATTTTTATCGCAGAGCTCGAGACACTCTTTCGTTCACTGCGCTTAAACTCGGTAGAAAACTTCTACATTCTGGCCGGCGATTTAAACATCAAACATAGTGATTGGGGAAATAACATTCCCAACACTAGGGGGAGCCTACTAAGCCATTGGTGGGTTCTTCGCAACATTGAATATAGAGTCAAGTTGCTCGCAACGGATAGTCCGTCGTATCCTAGGAGCGGCTCCTATCTGGATCTCATGCTGATAGACTCTCGACTGAGACTGGCAGACACGAACGAATGGTCTATTAACTGTCTACGGACCATTGTATACGACAATGACCATTGCGGACTATGTGCCGTGATCACAGTACCTGACGAGTTCGCGGAAATGGCAGAGTACGTCCACACGCACCCCTACGATTACAGTAGGGCGCGCTGGTCACGCTTCGCCAATTCCCTGACGAGAGCGCTCACTTCGAGCGCCTCCATCCCACCGTCTAATAGGAACCTGTCAAACAACGAGATTGACAGGGACCTCAAACAAATGGACGATATCATTAAACAGACGTGGTACGATACCACGCCAACGACAGCACGATACCACAAATGTATACCGAAACGCGACAATCGACGCACTGCACAGACAAAAAAGTAGACTCCTGTCAAGACTCAAACTCTTGTACAGGCGGTTTACCGACAGACAAAACTCGGAGGTCAGGACACTGAAGTCACTGATTAAAAATCTCCAACAGTTGATCAGAGAGAATTACAGAATATCTGTAAGTTTGCATTGGAACAACAGAATTCGTGCTGTAAAATCCAACAGCGCGAGTATGTTCCCGCAAATAAATAAAATATTTCGGAGAAACAATCAGAAAGACATTCAGGATCTAAAGCTTCCGAGAACGTCAGACAATGAACGTTTGCTACGAACAGTTAGTATCGATCCAGAGAACGCCATCCTGGATGACGACTTTTTCGTGAAGTGGCGACAGTGGGAGCTGTCTTCCAGGAAGTGTACAAGGTGAATGATAGTATTCGCCCGAACCATGACCTGGAGAACAGAGTCCTGCTTCATCACTTCTACCTTAGAAATGATTTCGATCATTGGCGATCCGAGAATCTTGGTTATACCAGGTTCAGTGAAGATCTCATGGCAAACAATGCCATCGCCAGTGAGTGGGCTAATACCCTGTTCATTTCGACGGAAGATCTCCAGATGATCTTTCATTTAAAAAAAAAAAATCCGCGGGTATTGACGGTATATCCAATGTTGTGCTTAGGCACCTTCCACCAGTGGCTGTAGAGAGGTACACCATCCTGTTCAACAATGCCCTGAATAATGCATATTATCCAGTACACTGGAAGACAGCGGTGGTGCAACCAATCCCCAAGAGGGGTAAAGACACGTCTAACCCCGCAAATCTCCGGTCGATAAGTCTTCTTCCGAGTATCAGCCAGGTCTTCGAGAAGGTGGTCCAAAGAGCCCTGTCTAAATGGGTTGAGGACAATAAAATCATCCCGGATAACCAATTCGGTTTCAGAGCGGGGCATGACACTATTCATGCCGCGTCGAAACTTGTATCGGATATCCAATGGAATAAATACAAGAACCAATGCACGGGTGCCTGTCTGATTGACTTGGAAAAGGCCTTTGACACCGTATGGCTAGAAGGTCTTAATTACAAGCTCAGTCGGCTGGGCATAAGCAAACCACTGCTATATATGATTTTTGACATGTTAACAGGTAGAAAGTTCGTTGTGAAAATTGCCAACGTAACTTCTACTCAAACATTTGAAATCAAAAACGGACTGCAACAGGGTACGGTGAATTCGCCGATCCTTTTTAGCATTTACCTGAGTGATCTACTTGTTTCTCTTCACCACTCAATAGCGTATGCGGACGACCTTATCGCGTACAGATCAAGTCCAACGATCGACGTCATTGTTACTCTTTTGCAGCGTGACTTCGAAAAAATTCAGCAGTATTGTGATGACTGGAAGTTGAAAATCAACTTCAAAGTGTAGTCAGATACCTTGGGATAGTGCTGGATCAGTATCTATATTTTGACAAACATGTAGATGCTGCTCTGGCAAGGGCCCGGGGCGCTTTCGCTCTGACAAGATGGCTGTTTCATAGCAGTCAACTTGATTCCAGGGTGAAGGTAATCTGCTACATGGCCTTAATCAGGCCCATGGTTGCCTATTGATGTCCCGTCTGGTTCAATGTGAGAGCCAGCTTAATGGAAAGGATTCGGGTGTTTGAGAGACAATGTCTCAGGACTTGTCTCGGGTTACATAGGACTCCCGAATCTGAGTACACAAAATTTTACCCGAACGAGGTCCTATACAATAGGGCTAGGATTGTACGGATGGATAACTTTCTGATCAAACTGATTCGGAGCCACGTCGCAAGAGCAATGATTTCGGTCAATAACCTGATCTCCGGGGCTTACTACCCCAATGAATTATTCCATGAGAGAGTGCGTCTTAACGGCTTTGTCCCGCCAGAAGCATTCCTGTACTTAGATACATGTGGTCTGATCCAGGATAGATTGGGGGTACCGCTAATCTTCCACGTGGGTCGCAATTCCGTGGAACGGCGATTCCTCTACGGACCCGATGTCGCGCTCCGTGAGCCCGAGCTCACGTTCTGTAGATCGGTCTCACGCCGGGATCGAGGAGACGTAGTCCGCCAGCATCAACGCTTTTGGTGGCTGGAGAGGACTCCGTCAACGGACACTTCACTAGGTGCAGCCTCTTCAAGGCAAAGCCTGCCAAACACGGATAGCAGGCTTACATAGGCTAGGGTAGGGTAAGGTAGGGTAGGGTAGGTTAGGGTAGGATAGGGCAAAAACGAAAAAAAAAAAAAAAAATACAAAATGAAAAAATCACAAAAAAAAAGAATAAAACTGAAAACAAAAAAAAAATATAAAAATAAAATGTGAAGAAAAAAAGATATATATATAAAATATATACATATAATGTATATATTTGTGTATATATATTTTAGTTAAGTTAGAATAAGATAGGTTTAGTTAGGTTTAATTAGTTTAAGGTAGGATTAAGTTTTATATAAAATATTTAAAAAAAAATGATCATATGCTAAGTTTTTTAATAAAAAAAAAAACATTTTTCTTAGCTTAAGTTAGTTATAATAATGGTAATAGTAAATTCATGTAGACGTCGAAAGACATATGTTTTAATTGTTCTGTTTGTTTTAGAGTGTCCGCCTAGGGCCAGTAAGATAGTTACATTTGTTTAGATAGTTAAGCTAGTTTTAAGCATTTTTGACTAGGGTAAGATAGATATAAGATAATATGAAATAAAAATGAATTAAAAAAAAAAAAAAAAAAAAAAAAAAAAAAAATACAAACTTATATAAAGTTTCGCAGTGTCTATGCAATAATCTGCAAACTTGTGCAAATGGACTTTGTGACCACTTGATATGACTTCAAGGATGACTTTGAGTGGATTAATGAAATTATAATCCACTCCAGTTATTTCCGCAGCTAATTCAGGATTGGAAAAATCTTCTACTTGTGTTACCTTCATTGGTACTTCCAAACCCAACTTTCAGTACATCCACTATTAGGCCAATTTCACGTCTAAATCTCTCTTGAATTATTTTTTTTTCTCTCCTTAACACTAGTTTTGTCAACGTCAGATCTTAACTGCCACTTTTTTACAGTGAGTTTGTATGAGAGGTGTAGTATGCTCTCAAACAGACGAATTCTGCCGTGCAAAGTGGATAATCCGAATGAAAGTGCGTCTGTATCAACATCTCTTTTGAAGGTTAAATCGTTGAATTCTTTCAATGTTACTCCACCAATGTAGCACCTCATTGTTGACATGGTCTGTTTGGCGGCATTACATCCTTTTGCGTCTACCATTGTAAGGATCATAGTATGTTTTACAGAATATGACTTTTCCTTCAGTAAAAATGTAGTTTAATGGCGTTTTTAATGGCATTTTCCACATACTCAATTTCTTCTTGGGTTATATCCACAGTTTCTTCAACGAATCTGATTCTAATAGGATGACAATAACGCGGTGAGGAAGGGGTTGGATGTTACCATACCATTTTGATACCACATACCAAACAAAGTGGTTCACAGCGGCTTTGAAGAATGTTACTATCTGTGGCGTAATTTTCCAGCTTTTGTTTGAATTGTGCCTCCATCACAGCCCCACTTGCAAAACAGATTCATCTGGTCATTCATCACATGATTCAGATTCATCTGGTCTTAGATAACGTAAAACACCCTTCAAATAAATCAGTAATCTTGTTGCGGTATGGTTTAATAAATCTTGAAGATTACATGTGCGCATGTTTCAGTCGCTATGACTCTTTGGGCGGATAGCAGTCACTTTTTGCTTTTTGTACGATGCTGTAACTAGGATACAACTTATTACTGGCACTTCTTATTATTTCATAGAAAAAGCTGATAAAGGTGTTAGCTGTTTTTTTTTTGTCATCTTGTACTATTTTGTATGCTTTTTTCAATCTTGTAGCTCTCGTTGGTGAATTCATAATCTGCTTAAGTATACTTGAAGCATCTTTTTTTCCAGATGTTTGTAATTTCGTTTATGCAGCATAGATTAACACATCATTCTTCTTCTTCTTTTCCTTTTTCCGGCGTTGTTATGGTCAGAAGTGTAGGACCATAACTTTCCCACTTAACTGCATTCCTACTGGTCCGCTTGTGGGGTTGCCGGTTTGACCTCAGAAAGTAGCGGCAGGCTTCCCGGTTTGGGATTACTTCATCGCTGAGGCCAATCAAATGCTGGTGTTTTTGCATTTGTGCACCAATTGTTTTTCGGCCTGCCTTTTTTTTTTTTTTTTGTGACACGCGCATGCTCCAGATTTTTTTGTTTGATCTTACTCTTACAACACCGGTGATCTCCAGTCGTGTCAACCCACTGATTTGCATGTACACTTGTGGGGTAGTTTAATGGTGGTATATGTGTCCCTAGGCTCACCTTGGTGTTTTCTAAATTGCCTAGATGTGATTTTTGTTTACCTTTGTTTTTAGTCGCCTTTTACGACAAGCGATAGGTATCGCTGCAGGGATATTCTTAACCCGTCCCTGCACGGTTGGTTATTAGGCCATATTAATTTTATATATGAGTAAACTATTACCTGTCATGATTAATTAACATAATTATTTTCACTATTCCTGTGTCAATATCACTGATCAAGATGCGGAATACTTTAAAGCTAGTGGTAATCCATTCCGGTGTGACAAATGCGGAATGCTAAGACGCCGTTCACTTCATTTGGCGGCTTCCCCAAACAATACGGCAAACAATATCAAAGCTCAGTCAACTACCATCAATAACAATAAAGAAGGAAATTCTGCGAACTCACAATTCTCAACATCAAAATCCACCATGAAATCAGCAAACAGCGGTGGTGAATGCACTTTGGAAATGATTTATTTAAAATTGTCGGTTTTGGAGGATACTAATAATCGCTTCCTTCAAGAAATAAATCAATTACGTACTGAGAATGCCGAGTTAAAATCAAAACTAAATACTTTGGAGAGTAAACTGAACTGGCAGCAACAACAACTTCTCAGTAATTCTATTGATATTGTTGGTGTTCCTACTGGTAACAATGACAACGCTTCAAACAAGGCAAAACAAAACGCCTTGTGCATTGACGTCACCGATGACAAAATCGCTAATTGTTACGTGAAGAAGATGCAATCTAAATCTTCAAAATTGCGTTCCATCATCTGTGTACAATTTTCGGATCTTACAACGAAGCAACGAATAATGAGCGCCAAAAGGATTTATAAGAAAAACCTCAGCGCAGTAACGATGGGTGCCGTCGACGATAACAACAGCAACAACGGCAGAGTCAACAGCTCACGCAAAAGCAGTGAGATCTACATAAACGATTCTCTCACGGCGTACACGCAGGCTCTCTTCATGAAGGCGAAGGAGACAGCTAAACAAAAGAAGGCAAAATATGTATGGTACAACAATAACAAAATTCTAGTCAGGAAAGTGGAAGGTGGAAGAGTCATTTCAATTCGATCTTTTAATGACCTTGCACTTATTTAGTAGTGTTTAAGTATGAATGACAAAACTTATTTAATGGATGATTCTTCTACCTCCCACTCCCACTATACGAGTAGTTCTACTAACGACGTAAATATATTTGTAAATAACCATGATAAATTTTGTATTGTTCACCAAAACATCAAGTTTGAGAGAAAATTTCACAGCCCTGGTCACCCATATTGACTCTTTTGATTTCATCCCAGATATTGTCTTTGTCTCAGAGATTTGGATATATGAATTTGAAAAAAACGATTACATTATTCCTGGATATAGATTTTTTGCTAACACGAATGAAAATTACGCTGCTGGTGGTGTTGGTTGTTTCGTGAAAAATATATACAATGTCCTCGATGTTGTATGTCCCGATTTCTCAAGTGCTGACGTGTTAAAAATTGCAGTCAGTATTAAATGCGAAATATGTGTCTTTTTGTGCGTGTATAGATTACATATGTTCAATGTTTCATTGTTTTTAAAGGAATTTGCTGGTCTGTTAGATAAAGAAAAATCCAAAAACTTAATCATCCTAGGGGATTTTAATCTGAATATTTTGGAAATAAATGATTCCATTTCAAATTACTTGGCCCTGTTAGCATCCCACGGCTTAGCCAGCCTTATCAATGAACCTACTAGGCTTATTTCTGGTAAATGCCTGGACCATATTTTTGCTCGTTTCAAAAATATCTCTTTGAACAATTGTGAAAACTGTATTCTAAACCTAATGATTACTGATCATTCAATGGTAGGACTTGTAGTAAAGGAAATAAATTCCCAAATTAATAAAATTACTCGGTCGAATACTAAAAAAATTAAAATCAACTTTGGGAAATTGAATACATGTTTAATGTTTGAATGTTGGGAAAATGTTTTTTCTTGTGGTGATGCCTCTACTGCCTGTACGATGTTCATTGATTCTCTAAGAAAATATATCTCCAATTGTATATTCTCTGTGACCAGAAAAGACTTAAACCATGGATCACGACGAACATATTAAAGAAAGTAAAATATAAAAACAAACTTAGACTCAAATTAAAAGGTTCCCTAATAACACTAGTTTAAGGTTGAAATATAATAAATTGTGTTCTGAACTTAAAAAGGAAATTCCGTTATGTCGCAATTTCTATTACCGTAATCAGTTTAATGCAGTTAAGGGTAATTTAAAAAATGAATGGCATTTAGTAAATACTATTCTTAATAAATCTTCTTGCATTAATAAACCTTCTATTATACAAATTGGTCAATGTGAAGTATCTGATAAATTCGTAATTGCGAATGAATTTAATTCTTACTTTACGAATATAGCCAGTTGTCTATTGCCTTATCCAACTCTAACAACCTGTATTCTGTGCAAGTCTTCGTACCTTTGTCCTGAACAGGCACAAAGTAATAGTTTTCTCTTCAAGCCTATAACGCCTTTAGAAGTGCTTAAAACGATTGGCACTCTAAAAGAATCCAATTCTTGTGGTGTAGATAGTATTACCAGTCGTGTTGTCAGAAAAATTGCTTGCTATGTTTTGGATGTGTTGGCGTATATTTTTAATTGTTGTGTTTATGAAGGGGTCTTCCCGGTAGCTTTTAAATGTGCAAACGTTATACCACTGCTTAAGAAAGGCGTTAATACCGTAATATCAAATTATAGGCCAATATCACTTCTTCCAGTTCTGAGCAAAGTTTTTGAAAAACTTATGAAAAATAGAATATTAAGCTTTCTCTCTTCTACCAAGTTCTTCAGTCATTTCCAATTTGGATTTCAAAAAGGTAGATCAACAGAAGATGCACTGTTGCAATTTTGTTCACATGTAATGTCTAACCTTGATCAAAAAAAATGTACTGCAGGTCTATTTATAGACATCTCCAAAGCCTTTGATATTGTTAACCATAATATATTGCTAAGTAAATTAGAAAAAGCAGGTTTTCGCGGATTTATGCTGGAATGGTTTAAATCATATCTTGCAAACAGATCCCAGAGAGTCAAATTAGATGATATAAGGAGTGAAATTAAATATCTCAATTTAGGAGTACCCCAAGGTTCTGTGCTGGGTCCCATTTTGTTTTTAATTTATATAAACTCACTGTTTTCACTCAATTTTAAAGGCAAGCTAATGCTTTTGCTGACGATGTCGGTTTTTCTTATGGCTGCAACAGTCCCTTAAATCTGGTCTCTGACCTAAATTGGGACCTTGACTTATTGCGAAAGTGGTTTGCTTATCATAATTTGGTAATAAGTTCGAAAACTAAAATAATGTTCTACAGTCTGTCAGCAAATAATTTTGATCCCTATGTTTATTTCCATGCGCCTGAGTGTCAAAGATATAAATTATCCCTGTGTAACTGTATTGATTCTCACCCATCTTTTTGTAGCAACTCTAATTGTAACGACAATTGTTTCTTGATTGAGAGAGTTGATGAGTTTAAATATCTGGGGATTATTATTGACCAAAGAATGAGTTTTGTCAATCATGTAGATTCCCTAAGAAAGTATCTCCGAAACACTCTCAGATACTTCTTTTACCTTAGCAAGATCTGCTCTAAACAACTCCTTAGAACAATATACTATGGGATCTTCAATTCTAAGCTACAATAGGGTATCGCGTGCTGGGGAGGTGTCTATCTTCATAGAATTCAGCCACTATTATATTTGCAAAAATATGTATTAAGAAAAATATGTCGGAAACCCAGTAGATATCCTAGTTATCCATTATTTTGTGACGCAAAAATTCTTCCTGTTCGTCATCTATATTGCTTTAAGGTCTTAAAAACCTTCTATATGAGGTCGGGAAATCGTAACTACCGTTTAATTTCGGCTTACAATTTACGTGGAAATTACACATATTTGTTATCTGTACCAACTTTTCATACCACTGCTTATCGTAATTTTTATAGCATCACATCTTATCGGTTATTTAATAAACTCCCTCAGTCACTCAGGACAATTTCAATATCTGGTTTGTTTTTAAAAAAAGGAAAATATTGGCTATTTAACTTTGACTATACTAGACTAGAATCTCTAATGACATATACACTTCTTTAAACTTAGCTATTGACGACCTATGAGAAAACCTTTGGTATAAATATAAATCGTTCTATTTTGTCAAAATTAATAATTTGTTGCTTATTCTCGAATTTATTCCATATATTGTAAATTTTCTTATCTGGCTTTGTTGTATTATAATTTAACCATGTAGCTACAATATTCTAAGACATTTGTTACTTTCTCATTAAACCTATTCATTTGATGTAAGCTCTAGTTTTAAATTTATGATAGTTCAATTTTATAATATACCCATATTTTGTAATCTTTTAAATGTTACCCCACATGTTAAAATATCTCTAAGTTTTAAATACCATGAAGTGGCATTCGACACTATTTTTAATTACTTGTAATCAAAATACAGGATGTCACAAACTTTCGTATTCTTAAGCAATTATAAATTTATTGTAATCTTTAAAAAAATAATAACTGGAAAGAACCCGGAAATACGACAAAAACCTTTTCGAACTTAAAATTGGATTAGAAATTTTAAGAATTTTAAACTATATTTTCAAACGTCAAATAAAAGTATCCCATCACAAAAAATACAGCATCATATTTTAACTATATACGTTCTTACCTTTTTGATCCAGATCCATCACAATACTTGTATTTTGAAAGAAGTCTGTAGTCACGAAAATATTTAACTTTTTGTAAGATACTACCACACTTAGGAAACACGTAAGATACGTGCAGTTGAAGCGATGACTATGACAAAACAAGGGCGCGGGTGCATCTGATAAGATACCGGGAAGGGTTGTCTATTGTTCTCTAGTCATTCGAGAACTATAAAAACCATTTTTTTTCACCTGCGACAACTTCCTAAAAATTGATTTTTGACCGGCTAGATCATCAAAATACCGCTATGTGCGACGGTTCACACAACCGAGGAAGTAATAAACGAAATTATCACAACGGATAAAGTATCATGGGCAATAAATTCGTTCAAACCTCTTAAATCTTGGGCGATATCTTGCCAGCGATGCTTCAAAAAGTACAGACCCACACTGTACCCCACCTCGTAAGCATTTTTCCAATTGCTAGCGCGCGGAGTACATGACAACACAGTGGAAAGAAATAAAGGTAGTTTTCATACCTAAGGCAGGTAAACCAATCCATACTGCCGCAAAGGTCTATAGGCCAATTAGTCACTCGTCGTTTATATTAAAAATCTTGGAAGGACTCCTTGACCTATACATCAGAAGACTCATCAACTCACACAACTTATGTAACACTCGTCACGCCTACCTTAAAGGCAGATCAGTGGAAAGTGCTCTGCATAGTGTTGTCCGTGAAATTGAGAGCTCATTGAATTTAAAATAATTTACAATGGCAGCCCTCGATATAGAGGGGGCCTTCAACAACGTAAACACAGAGGCCATAATAACAGCTCTAGAGGACATAAAAGTAGACAAATTCATTGTAATTTGGATTGAAAATATGTTGAAGAACAGAATTATCAATGCAGACATTGGATATAGCTCTATAAGGAAAGAGACTACTAGAGGCACACGGTCTGAGTCGGCAGAACGGTCTGAGAATAAGCCCCCAGAAAACCGAGCTGGTCTTGTTCACCAGGAAAAGGAAAATCCCGATATTTGCTCCCCCAAAGCTAGTGGATACTACACTCAAACTCAAAGCAGAAGCCAAGTATCTAGACATCATTCTTGACTCCAAACTTTCCTGGAAAAGGAACTTAAAGGAATGGATAAAAAAAGGATTGAATGCTTTTTATGGATGCAAAAAGACCTTCGGCAAAAGATGGGGCTTGCAACCGTACATCATTCATTGGATGCTACGAAATTGGATGCAGCACGAAAAGCTACGTGAGCATGCTCAACAAAGTACAAAGGTCAACCGCTGTTTGTACAACGGAAGCTATGAGAAGCACGCCGCAAGCAGGGTTGGACATGATACTTCATCTGGTTCATCTGGATCTATTCATAAAAGGCTGCGTTGCAAAAAGCATTTTAGTAGCCTCGCATCTACGACCGACTATATTTCACCCCAAAATGACTTCTCTCTCAGAATACCAATCCTTTCCCCGAGTGGCTATCAAACGCCGTGATCAGCGACTAGATTACCCTCTTCACCGGCGGATCGAAAATGAACACAGGCACTGGGGCCGGGTTCTACTCTGATACCCTCCACAAACAGGAATCATTCAGACTTCCTGATCTGTGCAGCTTTTTTCAAGCAGAAATCCTGGCAATAGAGAAAGCAGCCAAACACCTACAGGTAACCGATATCCCACCATCGGATATCACTATCTTCGTAGACAGCCAGGCTGCACTGAAGTCAATAGAATCCTGTACAACGAGATCAAAGGCTGTCATGAAATGTCGCGACTCACTGAAGTCCATCAGATACCACAAAGTCAAACTCTGCTGGGTCCCGGGTCACAGCTCAATCGCAGGGAACGAAAGAGCGGATGAATTGGCCAAGCAAGGGTCTAAAATGGACATGAGCGAAGGTGACACGTCATTGCAACCACCGATCAGGTCATTTTACCTGATCATAAATTACACTATTATAAAAGAAGCCAACTCGTCTTGGCCTACAAGAAACGACAGCCACACGACAAGATCATCGTGGCCAGAGCTCAATATGGGAAAAACAAAGAAGCTCTTGACGCTGGACCGAAACTCGATCCGTATGCTCGTCGAAGTGATCACAGGACACTGTCGCATCGGAGAAATGCTTCGGAAATGGAACTTGGGTTCCAGCGATCTCTGCCGGAGTGGCGACGATGAGGAAGAAACCGAGACGATCCAACATCTGCTTTGCCACTGCCCAGTTCTCCAGAATCGACGCCTAGTTTCGCTGTGTCAAATATTCTTTAGAGAGATTGCGGACGTAGCAAGTGCAGATATATCGGATCTTCTAAATTTCATAATGAACACGGGGTGGTTTCAGCCACAGGTTAATTATATGTGTGCTCCACAAATGAAGGGAATCACAATGGGCCCTTTGGCCTCCGAGTGGAAATGATGCTCAACCATCACACTCCCTTTCTTTAACCCATTTTGTGCCGCGTTGCAAAAAGTTTTAAACTTTTAAATGAAGGTGGCGGTTCTTGGGCAATTAGGGACTGATAAACCCAAATCCGAAATCAGATTTTCGCTATCTCTTATACATAGTATCGTCAGAAAAAGCTTTTCGAGTAGTCGAACAATGGCCGCTTTTCGAATTTTTGCTTTAATTATTTTTTTTTTAAATATTTGTCTCCTTTATTTATTTTTACTCAAACAAATTTTTATAAAAGTAATTTTTGTCTTTTTTTATACTTATGCATATGTATATTATTTTGTATCATATTATACGTGTATATGAACAATATTTTAAAACTGTTACCATTTGTGATACGTGGCAAAGCACTTTTTGAGGTGCAAATGTACTTGGCACTTGTTGCACATTCTTTGTGTGGGCTTATGACAAACTTTGCATCTCCTGGCCTTTTCTTGAGGATGTACGACAACTTTATGTTGTCCGGAGGCACGAGGACATGGGCGAACCTCATAGGAAATGTCCTCACTGATGTTGACGTCAGCGTCAGATTCATTTAAAATATTGTCGTCTTCAACTTCGTCAGCAGTTAGCAATAAGCCCATTGCCAATTGTGTGCGAAATGTCAATTGTGAAATGTTAGGCTTCTCTAGTCTATTGTTGACTAAGGCGTTAATTTTCCAAGCATTTACAACAGAGGATTTCAAAATAGCCAGCCAAAGCGGCCAATACCACTTCTTTGCTCGCATTGAAGCACGATAATTGGAAACAGCATTGTCGTGAATATCGACGCCCCCCATGTATAAATTATATTTATGAATTAAATTCGGCTGTTCCAAAAGGATTTCACTTGGCTGCCCATCTTTCTCTCTGTATCTGCGTGTGATCATTTTGGTCGGGTAAACTCCAGTGAAGTTTGACAGGAAAGTGACTCAACGTTTGTCCTGCCAACGACAACAGATAATCTTGTTGGCAGCATCAAACTTTGTATCGTTTTTGCCTGAAAATTAAAATAAAGCTATAAAAATTGTACATAAGTTAATAAAAAATACCTTAATAACTTTTGGCAATTGTTTGCCTGTCTTCAAATCAGGGGCAGGGTGCCCCAAACGATTATTACGTACAGTTCCTGTAGCACATACATCTTGATCAGCTAATAAACACATCAAATAGTTCGAGGTGAAAAAATTATCAAAATAAACTTGATGGCGAGCTGGAAATTCAAGGTGGCTAACCATATCCATTATGACGGAAGCACCGTGTCCGAGGTTTTTGTCATAATTGTCATCCTCCTCCTCCTTTGCTAACATACGAAATACATAAGATGAGAGGATGAGGCCATGCACCAAGTCTGGTAACCAATTTTGATGGGTTTACTTTTCATGTACATTTTGCAGCTATGTCGTCCAAAATAGGGGAGCATTTGTTCGTCTATAGCTAAATGCTCCTCAAACACGCCAAACTGCATAAACTTGCGATTTATTATTTCAAACAGTGAGCGCACTTTGGTATACTTGTCGTTTCGGTTAAGATTGGTATTGTCTTGAAAATGAAGATTTTGCTTAATAGCTCGAAACATGTTGCGAGACATGGTTTGCTGAACTATTGGAAGGCCTAGCGTTGGGTTGGTTGACCAATAATGGCTTGTTTGTGGCAACTTGTGGTATCCTGAATGTATCAGAATACCAATGGATCTTTTCATCAGGATTCTATTCAATGATTGAGAAAAACGTTCATCATTATGTTGCATGGCATATCGCTTTGTTTCAGTGACAATGAGTTCATATACTTCCTTATTAAATAAATTCGAAAAAATTTCCGAGGGCAACTTGTCTTTAAATTTATGTTGAAGCTGGAGTTGTAGGCTTTCTAATGGCTCTGATTTAGATTTACAAAAGGTAAACTGGATGTTTCAGTCACTTTTTTCCATTTTGGTGCTAGGATAGGTGATGGTAACTTATATTTCCTTGTATATTTCCACATCATCATTTTCAGCAACTCGTTTTGCGCCGACTTTTTTCAGTGAGAACTTTCTGTTTTATATGTGACAGCCTGCTGAAGTTGATGGTTGGTCGTCTTCATTATCATTATGAATATTGTCTAAATTGACAGTTGCCAAACGAAATGTGCGCCGAACAATTGGTTTGATGACAGGTGCATCGTCAACGAAGTAGGACAAGCCATCGCGATCCTTTTTTGTCTCAACTTCGAATGTACCGGCCAAATTCTTCTCCAATGGCTCATCCGTTCTTAAAATTTCTTCGTCGATATCCTCCTCGTCTGTGATTCCATCGTAGGTCTACGGTGGAATAGCGACAACAGTTTCTATTTCATCATCTGTGTCGCTTTGTAGCATCTCATCGAATATTTCAACTACGGAAAGCTTGTTACGACTACAAATTAAAGAGTTATCGGTCAGATTTGAAACAGTCACACTTTTTAACTTTTTAACTTTATTTGTTTTTTATCAATCCGTAACTCAATGGTTAGTATGGAATGATACAATAAATTAAATACAAACATAAGTGTGGTGTGGGGGTAAGCATTGGTTATAACAAAAGATACATGGATTTCAGTTTAAGATTTCAAAGAAAATTAAAGAAAAAAAGAGATTCAAAATGAAGTTCAATTACAAAATTCAATTTAATGTAAACATAATTCAATAATTATTGTGATATTAACTTGTGCTATTATTAGGATAGTCAATCAATTTTGAGTAGCGATTCAAGAACGTTATAGCTTATGGTAAATAACCAGTCTTTAACTTTTTTTAAAAAGGAATTTAGGTGTGTAGTCGTTCTAATAGCAAAAGGCAATTTATTGAACATTAAAGGAGCTGTAACAGTGTAGAATTTAGTAAAGTGAGTTTTGCAGACGTTTGGGACATTGACAAGATGCATTGTATTTGTACGAAGACTATAATACAGATTACTTCTACTAGGAATGTTACCACTTTTTTTAAAAAATTCTTTTAATACTTTGAAAACATAAAGGTGTCTCATCGGTAAGATACTCAGTTCTTGAAATAAAGGCCAACTCGGAGTAAGACGATTTTTTTTACAGATAATTCTCAGTAGGTGTTTCTGGGCTGTTAGCAACGGTTTAAAAGAAGTGTTATATGAGCCACCCCAACTTGAAATACCATACTGCAATTTTGAATGAGCAAGACCATGGTAGATTGTTTTTAAAACTTTAGTAGAACAATGTTGTTTGACGAGATACATTTTACGTGTCACTAATAGCAAATGCGATTTTATGATATGTATATGCTTTTTCCAGTTTAAGTTTTGGTCGATTACTACTCCAAGATATTTGAAGTTATCTACCGTTTCTATGTGAAAACAATTATTAGAACAAGGGGAACTATCATTATAATTACATTTACCACAACTATGCACAGGAATACAGAATTTTTTACAATCGTGAGCATGAAACCACAAATTATACTCTTTCAAGACATTATTCGATAATTTGAAGGACATAAGTTTTGTTTTTTCGCTAATGATTAAATTGTGTAACGTAAACCACAGTCTTAGATTTTGTAAATCATCCGATATTTTTGCCACGCAATCAAATTCTGAATTTAACTGATAAGTGAAAACAATGTCGTCTGCGAAGGCCGTTGATGTTCCATTCAATTTTAGTTCAAAGAGAGAGTTTATGTAGATTAAGAATAGTAACGGGCCAAGTACTGAACCCTGCGGCACGCCATTTTTTAGTAACCGGGGATCACTAAAGCTCCCATTTATATTGACCGTTTGTTTTCTGTCTTTTAAATAAGAAGTAAACCAATTATGGATTACTCCTCTAAAACCAGCATTGTATAGTTTTTTTAGTAGTATGTTATGGTCAACCATGTCAAATGCTTTGGTCATGTCAATAAAGAGCGCCATTGTAGATTTATTATAATGAATACTTTCATATAGTTGGCTGCACACTCTCAAGATTGCATCCTCGGTAGACAAAGATTTTCTAAATCCAAACTGACAACTACTGAAGAATTGATTTCGTTCCAAAAAAGATAACATTCGAGATTTAATAAGTTTTTCGAAAATCTTTGAGAACGTTGGTAGTAGGGAAATAGGTCTATAATTAGACACCTTGCTTTTATTACCTTTCTTAAAGATAGGTATAACTTCAGCGCATTTAAGATGCTCAGGGAAACAACCGTTTTGGACACTTCGATTGAACAAATAACATAGAACATCCACTACATAAAAACAAATTTTCTTCAGTAACATACTTGATATACCATCACTAGTACACGAACTTTTGTTATTTAATGACAATATAACTCTTAGGATTTCTCTTGTAGTAAGGGGTTGAAAGACAAAACTGTTTGGTTGTGTGTTAGTCAGCGATACACCAGAACAATTGCAGTCAGCTGAAGTCTCTATGGACGGTTTAAGTTTTTCAGAAATTGCAGTAAAGTATTCATTTACCTTATTGGACATTATTTCTGGATTAGAGTAATTAATTCCATCTATTTCCAAATTACTAATACTCATTGGTTGTCTACATTTACCTAAAATCTTATCAACAACCTTCCATTCTTCTCTCACATTCCCTCTGGCTCGTTCAAAAGAATCAGTATAATAGTTGTTACGCGTTTCTTCTATATTTTTGCGCACCCTATTGCATAAGGTAACATAGTATTTTTTAAGTTGTTCGTTAAGGGGATGTTTATTGACTTTCTTCGCTATTTGGTTTTTTCTTTTTATCTGCCGCAAAAGCTTATGTGTCATCCACGGCTTTAGAAAAGTATTTTTGTTGGAGTTAAAAACGGAATCAGATGTACAGGACCTAATATGATTTTTTAAAATTTTTAGGAAGCTATCAAAGGCAATTGATGGATTGGGTTCGACATATACTGATTCCCAGAATTCATATATTAATCGTTCCTTTAAATCATTGTAGTTAATGTAACACCTCTTTTTTATATGTGCCATGTTACAATCAGAATCATTAGTACTCTGACAAACATTTAGAGTAATCATACAATGATCGGTTAATTTACAGTCAAACATAGCACCATAGAACTTATTTTTATTATTTTTTTGGGTACGCAAAAATATATGATCTATGCAGGTTTTAGTAGAGTCTGTTACACGAGTAGGTTCATTAATTAAACTCTTTAAGCCATAAGACGCCATAAGGAACAAATAACATTCAGTATCCCTATCTTTTCTCTTTTCTCACTTTTCTCCATGACTAACTTATTTTCACTTATTTATATAAAACCAATTGTTTATTTTCGATAAATACACTTTTGCCACAGCAGACGTCACTAAACGACTAACTTCACAATGATGCAAAACACATTCAAATTGTAAACAGAAGCATGTTGAAACATGCTTCCATATAAGCAGCTGATAACAACAGGAATGGCCAAGCTTATGCACACCATGTACACGCCACAGTAATATGCGAGTAGAGTTGTGCACAACGGCCATTGTTCGACACACAACAATTTAGATTTTTTCTGGAAAATAAATATATTTTTAACATGCAAATTTTCTTGAATATGTCTTATTTGAACGATAGAAAAAAGGTCTAAATTTAAGGTTTTTTTAACACCCCCTATGAGAGCACTGAGGGAAAAGGGGATGTGTCTTCTTCTTTTCCTTTTTTCCGGCGTCGTTATGGTCAGAAGTGTAGGACCATAACCATAACTTAACTGCATTCCTACTGGTCCGCTTGTGGGGTCCGCCGGTTTGACCTCAGAAAGTAGCGGCAGGCTTCCCGGTTTGGGATTACTTCATCGCTGAGGCCAATTAAACGCTGGTGTTTTTGCATTTGTTTGCACCAATTGTTTTTCGGCCTGCCTTTTTTGCGTGTTGAAATTGGAACGTTGATTGATATTGCCTTTTGGACGGGGTTCAAAGGATCTCTCCTTTGAACATGGCAATACCAACTGAGTCGGTCGCGCTCTATCTTTCTTGTGATGGTTTCTTTTACGTAGAGGCTTCCTCGGATCTTTGAACTTCTAATTCTGTCACGCTTTCTTACTCCCGCTGTCATGCGAAGCATCTTCATCTCAGCTGCCGTTAATTTGCTCTCATACTTTTTGTGCATTGTCCAGCATTGTGAACCGTATGTGAGCGCCGGACGTACAACTGAAGTGTAGAGCCTTCCTTTCAGCTTAGGGGGCATTTTTCGATCACAGAAGATGGCGGAGTTTTCCCGCCACTTCATCCACCCTACGCTTACGCGATGGTTGATGTCGTCATCACAAGTTGCTTCTTTATTAATCATAGATCCCAGATATTTAAACTTTTCACACTTGGGAAGCACTCTTCCATTCAAGTAAATGTCTGGAATAGGCTGATGAGGGTCAGAGAACGGGCAGCACAGATACTCTGTCTGGAAAAGGGGGTGTGTATTGTTATTATTTTCTGGAAGCTAACAAAATATACTATAATACTGCCAACTTTCATTTTGCTTCATGCTATCGTGGTCAGAAAAAAATTTTGATGGAAATATACAAAATTTCATGTTCGAGAACTCGAACAGTGGCACAAAATGGGTTAAAATAACTCGCTCAGAGGTTCAGCTGCGATATTGCTGCTTTCGAATGACAAACAACGAGGCAACCATTAGTTAGGGAAATTAATTGAGAAACGGTTCAGCGGTGAGTGTATGCAGCAGGCATACTTCTTACTTACTAAGATGGCGCTACAGTGCGGGGTGAACCAAGGCCTCAACCAATAAGCTCCAGCCGGCACGATCTTTAGCCAGGTGCTCCCAGTGCCGCACGCCCAGTTGGTTGAGGTGACTTTCCACCGGGGGCGCCACCTTAGATGCGGTCTTCCTCTACTGCGTCGTCCCTCGTCGAAGACTTTTCGGGCCGCAGCGGTGATGTCATTCGGCCGATGTCGCTGTACAGCCCGTACAGTTCTTGGTTGGATCTTCTCCCTCCACTCTCCGTTTACACAAACGGGACCAAAGATTGCACACAGAATTTTTCTCTCGAAACGCCCTAGAGCCTCTTCATCCGCTGTTGATAACAGTTTTGGATTAGGAATAACTTTCGCCTATTCGAGGAAATAAACATCGAAAAAAAAAAAAAAGTAAATGAAAACTTTTATTTCTAAGTTTTAAGACTTTCGACCGAACTTTATTGAATCTTGTTTCAGACTGCCGATACAAATATCAATTTCGTTATCTTGTGCCTTCGCGGAGCAGAAAAAAAGTGCAAGGCTTGCACAGGCGATCGGGCGAATGCACTCCTTACGGTTTGCAGTGGCGATTGGGTGAATGCATTTCGAAACGGTGCCGGATGTCAGACAGACGTCCAGTCCGCATTCTGTTGTTTATCATTTGCCTTTTTCATATACTTAAGCTTCGTTACAATTGTAATTTTGTTTTCATTTAAATTCTGTATAAGGATTGTGCCTTTTACAATTTCCTGAACTTTTGTTAAATTATCTACAATTTTTGAACATTTTGCTTCTGATATTTCGATACAACCGTCAGTAATTTGAATTAAGTTTCTTTTAAGATTATCTTTGACAGGATATTCATAAGCATTATTTTTATCATCTATTAGAATTTTATTTTTCTCTATGAAAATTGACTTATTTTGACCGTCTGGAATTGGTTCAATAAAGATTTGAAGGTACACAGTTTCTGAAAATCTGGGTATGAGTAGGACAATTATTATTTGACCTCTATAGTATGCTACTGATAATTAAACTTCACTAAAATTTTCTATATGTGACATGTTTTGTAGTTCCTAATATGTTTCTTGTGAGTACTCCTAATTTACTAGAGGAGAGGATTTGTTCAATGTCATCTACGTGACTTCTAAGAATGACGATGTCATGATTGATTTGATACATATGTTTCATCAAATTAACTTCTTCCTCTAATGTTCTACTTCTTTGCTCTGGGATGTGGATATTAATATAGGTTTCGAATCTTAAATCTGAAATCTTAATTGAAGGCTATAGAACACATCAATGTGAATTATTTCCTATGGTTACGATGGCGTTTCAGTAATTTTGAAAATAGGTTTCGGGGGGTTTCTTACGTACTTTTCCATATTGCATATCGTAACTGTTAATAAACTGATTGACTTTACGCTTTAAGTTGAATAAATAAATAAAATAATTTAGTAGTAATTCTTTGAGAACTTCTTCAATACCTCTTTGGTTGTTTCGCAAGTGTTCTTTTTCTATAATTTCGGCAAGTTGTTCTTCATTTTCAATATCTTCAAGCAGTCTAGTGCAGCTGATAAATTTAAACTTTTGACGCTGTGAAAAGTATATTTCGAAGCAAGTTTTGATAGCTGCAAAGAAATATTCGTTTTCTAAGGGAATTGCGTTCAACCCATCTGGTTTAAAGTGAGTTTTAAAGCGAGTTATAGTAGTTTGTTCGTCTAATGTTTTGGTGTGAATTATTAAGCGATTTCTATTGAATATATTTATTCTTTTTATCCTAAGCGATCCTGAATTGGATTTTATTATTACAATCTGATTTTTAAAAACATTTAAGCAAGATTTGCTAATTGGTATGTTATCTTCTTCGATCAAATTTACGCTAGAATTCGGTATCCGAGCGAGAAAGTCTACATTACTATTCTTGGTGCCTTTTTTATACTTGATCGTAGTCAAACTCAGAGAGTTTCAACCTCCATCGAATCAACTTTGAATTTGGTTCTTTGGTCAAAAAAAGACATGTGAGTGCCTTATGGTCGGTTTCTATCATTCTTTCAATTTTCGACCAAATAAATATGGGCGATAATACTTAGTTGCCCAAACGATTGCAAGCAACTCCTTTTCTATGATGCTGTAGTTGATCTCATGTTCGTTCAGATTGCGGCTTGCTTAGCTCACTGGATGGTTGTCTTGGGAGAGTACTGCACCGATTGTATACTGGCTAGCATCTGAAGTTAACACGAAACTTTGATTAAAATTTGGGTTAGCATACCGATATATAATCGGGTCGTTTATCAATAGCGTTTTGGAAGTTTCGAATGCCTCAACATATTTTGGATCTGAAATATTTATGTTAGCATTCTTTTTTAGGTACACAGTCATGGGTTTGGCGGACCCCACAAGCGGACCAGTAGGAATGCAGTTAAGTGGGAAGGTTATGGTCCTACACTTCTGACCATAACGACGCCGGGATAAAAAGGAAAAGAAGAAGAAGTCATGGGTTTGGCGATTTTAGACTAGTCTTTGATGAACTTTCTGTAGTACCCAGTTATGCCAAGAATTTTTTTTTATTTCCTTGCAGGTTTTCGGGATTTTGTAGTTTTTTTACACACTCTATTTTCTTAGGGTTAGGTTAAATTCCTTCGACCTTCGACTTTCAAAAATTCTGATTTGTCGAGTTGAATTTTTAAATTCACTTGTATTAATCTTTCAAGGAAAAGATATGCACCTGTAACGACGTGGAAAATATTATAATATCATCAATATATACTAGACATATAACATTTATAAAATCGTTCAACACATGGTTCATAAGGCGTTGGAATGTCGCGGGGGCTGTTTTCAGAACGAATGGCATACGTAGAAACTCATAGCGGCCATTCTCGACGCTGAATGCCGTCTTATGTATATCATGTTCGTGGATTTCAATCTAATGAAATCCCTTGGCGAGATCCAGTGTAGTGAAATACTGACATCTACCTAGTTTGTCGAGTATTTCATCCATGTTCGGGATCAGATATTTGTTGTCTACAGTCACTTCGTTCAGCTTTCTATAATCGACGATTACTGTGCATTTGGTTTTCCCACTAGCATCGCCCTTCTTAGGTACGATCCGAATTGGGGCCGAATATGGAGAATTGCTATGCCGAATGATGTTATTGTCCAGCATCTCTTGAATCTGTCGTTCAACTTCGTGCTTGTGAACATAAGGGTACCTGTAGCTCTTAGTAAAAATTGGTATGTTATTAGTTGTCATTATTCTATGTTTGATAGCGTTGGTGATCGATAGATTTCTGTTTTCTTGGTAAAATACATCTTTGTATTTATTTAGAAGATCAATCAATGCTTTTCGTTCTTCAGAATTTAAATGGTTTATTCTTAATTTTTCCTGCATGTTTGCGTACTTCTTGTATTATATTAAAGTTTTGTTCATCAACTTTTTCTTTATCGAAATATGTTGTCGGTGTCGCTTTGTTAGTTTCTTCACTAGAATTTATCGCCGTAACAGACATTTCGTTGGTTTCAGTGTTATACGAGTATATCCCTTCTTCAATGGTTAATTTATCTGAGATTTTTTGTTCCTTTATATGTCCTTGCTCTTGTGGGACTGAAATGTTCGTTTCACCCGTGGGACAACTTGTTTCGTTGTTCTTAACCCATTTGTTCCCATGGTTGCGTTAACGCAACATTGAAAGGGATATATTTGTTTAAACTAAAAATGTAACATTTGTGATGCACTTTCTATTCTAATGCATTAACGAATAACTGAACTATCATACTTTTTTTTTTGGTATGGGTAATAGCTTTTATAATTATTATTATATATAGAATAAAACTGATAAAAATCCAAGAAAAAACTACATACTTTCTAAATTCTCTAAAAATTATTATTTTTCCAATATTTTATAGTCAGAATGAGGTTTCGTATAAAATATACTGTTAATTTCATTAATTTGAAACAAAATAAACAATTACTTTTCGTAAGTATATACTTATCGACTTGGCTTAGTAACGTTGCGAAAACGCAACATTGGGACAAAGAGTGAAACTTTAGTAGGCTCTGAAAAATATTTCAGTTTGAAATTTTTGTTTCCCCGCGGGTAATTTATTTGTGGTGCTTTATTACTGGTTAGTTCAAGTGCAGTGTCATTGTTGTAAACGGTTGAAAACGGTATATTTTATCTGAATATTGTCTTAAAGTTTGCGAACATTTTATAAAATGGTATGTATGCACAATATTTATTTACGGACATACATTTATTATACATCTATGAGTTTTGCTGTTGATAATTGTTATAGAGTAACAAGAAATATAGCGATGATCTCAAAAGGCCTTTGACTCTGAGACAACTTGAAGCAGTGGTTGAAGAGATGAATTTGGATGAAGAAATAAATATTTGTTACATTCCACCCGAAGTCGATGATCTAACGGACGAAGAAAACATTGATGATGACGTTATAGGTGTAATGGAAGGTTTGCCTTCGGATTTAGCGGGAACTTTTGAGATAGCGGATTGTAATTATGAGGTAAATATGGAAGATGTTACTTGGTGTAAAACACCGGTTGTATACGAGACGAATGCTATGTCAAATGAGGAGACTAATATAAAGAAAATCATTGAAAATATACATGGAAGTTCCGTACTTGATTTCTTTAGGTTAATGTTCGATGAAAATGTTATGCAGTGTATTATTACAAATACCATAAAGTATTCAAGACATAAGAATCGCCCTCAATTCTACTTGGATCAAAGTGACCTTGAAATTTTTCTTGGAATATTGATTCTGAGCGGATATCACACTCTTCCGCAAGTGAAACTTTACTGGTCACCTGATGAAGATAAAGGAGTTCCAATCGTGAAAAAGGCTATGTCTTGCAACAGATTTTTTGAGATCAAACATAACATGCATGTGGCAGATAACGATCAATTGAACAAGGAAGACAAATTTGCAAAATTGCGTCCGCTGTTTGATCTTCTGAACACCAATTTCTTGAAGTATGGTATCTTTTCACATCATTTATCAATTGATGAACAAATGGTACCTTATTTTGGACGTCATTCAGCGAAAATGTTCATAAAAGGAAAACCGGTACGCTTTGGGTTCAAGTTGTGGTGCCTTACGTCTAGCGATGGGTACTTATATCAATTCATACCATATGGTGGAAAAAGTGTTATGAAATCCAAGAGGGAATTTGGGCTAGGTGGGCAAGTTGTCATAGATCTCTTAAAAGTAGTAGAAACGAGGAATTTTCACAAGGTCTATTTTGATAACTTTTTTACCAGCGTTAGCCTATTGGTTCATTTGAGAAATGAAGGATATTTTGCAACTGGAACTGTCCGCGAAAATAGAATCCTGAAATGCCCACTGGAGAGGAGCAAATCAATAGGCAAAAAACAACGTGGTACAATGGATTCCTGTTATGATCACGCAAATGACATAAGTGTGGTACGCTGGAATGACAATTCCGTTCACAACAAATTGCGAGTCTGCTCAGCCAAATATCATGGTAAAAAGATACAATCGTAAGGAAAAGAGAGAGGTCTCGATACCACAACCACATATGATTGCCATGTATAATAAATATATGGGGGGTGTTGACTTACACGACAATGCAGTAGCAAACTACCGGGTAAATATTGGTGGTAAAAAATGGTGGTGGCCATTATTTATTAATACGATAGACTCTGCGATAGTAAATGCTTGGAAACTGCACAGAATTGTGTACAAGGAAAAGCCAATCTCGCAGCTGGACTTTAGGTCCGAATTAGTTCGGAGCCTCATAAGTATCAACAAGAGTAAAACACAATCTATTCGAGGACGCGGTTCAACTACATCTCTGCCATCAGTTTCAAGATTAGATAACGTTAGCCACATTATTGAGAAGAATCCTGAAAACTGGAGACGACGGTGCAGAGTTTGTAAGAGTACAACTGTATTTATGTGTAACAAATGCGCAATTCCCATACATTCACATTGTTTTAAGGATTACCACACTTAATTTTTATAGTTATTGTTATACGTATACATTTATTTTTTTTTATACATATTGTCCCAATGTTGCGTTAACGCAACACTGCCACTCCCACCTTAGTTGTTAAAAAAAAAAAAATTAAAAAATGCCAAATGTTTATAAACACATAATAAAATGGTGATGAATTAAAATATTGGTGTTTTTATTAATATTTATACTAGTGGGCCTAAATGGGTTAAAGTATAATTTCACAAACTTTTTCTCTTTTGTAGTTGATAAATTGTTTTTGAAATCTATACATACTACTAGCTGAGTCGGAATGTTGTTACCAATAAGTCCGTCATATTCTGTGTGGAACTGGCGGATTAAAAACTCAACCTTTTGGGTTTTATCACCTAGTTCCTCGAATAGGGGACACTTTTTCGCTGATGTTAATAGTATGGTTAAGGGTCTTAAGATTAAGTAGCTTATCTAATTTTATGCTCCACTTAGGGTGGCATAACCTAGGGTTGATAACGGAATGAGTTGCTCCAGTATCAATTATAAATTTTAGGGGCTGTTTTGGAAGCTACAACTACGAGTATATAGGGTAGTTCGCACCTGAGGCTTGAGATTGAAAATTTTCAGCTGGCTATGGTTTGGCCTTTGTTCTGTGGAATTTCTTGGTTGAAAGTTTCTAGGGGGATTATCGTTTCTATCTTGCTGTTGTGTACGATTCTGAAATGGATTTATATTTTGACGAGGTGAAAACTGCTGAGATTGCCTCGTCTGTGACGAGAATCTTTGGGGCTGATTTATATTTTGTTGTGTTGGAATATTGGAATATACCTATTATTGTTGCTCCTTCTTCTATTTTGTAACATGTCTCTATAGGTTCTACTGGGAAATGGTTATTGTTTCTGGGGTTTTCAATATTTCTTTATTGAAAGTGATCAATGGGGGCCCAGTTACGATATGAACCGATTGAGGGGGGTTTCGATTATAAAAATAATTATTCTTCCTTTGCGAGAGATTATAGTACGCATAATTCATAGAGAATGTTCATTGCGTTTTCTAAACTGGTAAGATTTCTGCAATGAAGCAGAGATCGCATTGGCTCCGGTAATTTAATTTTAAGGATTACCAGTGCTGACATTTTATTATTTGGTATGTTGCCGGAAGCAAGAACTGGGTCCATCGATATTATCTTAGTTTTCACATTCAGTCTGCGTAGAATTACCTTGAGCACATTATAAAAATCAACGCTATTTGTCTTAAATTTAATTCCTCTGAGCTCGTCAAAAAGCTCTTCGACAGTGAGTCGATCGCCGAAGTTACTTAGTAGTGTTTGTTAGATATCACATGACGTGGCATGTGTATTAATCTCTATGACTTCTCTGGCTTTTCCCTTGAGTTTGGCTTTTAGGTGGTCGGAAAAAATACTTTGCGATAATTCGTCATATTTAATTAGTACGGTATATATTTTGTCAACTAAGTCGATGAAATTTTGTAGTGCCTTATAATCTCCGCTAAAATCTGGGAGTTCTGATATGTATTTAAGGGGGTCTAGATTGAGGGTCAACATAGTGGGGTTGTTGAAGAAATTTCTTGTTAAGTCAGAAAGTTCTCGAGCTCTCTCTTGCACCAAGTTTATCTGTTCCTCTAGCGTGTCTGATACTGACATGCTATATCGAGCACAATAAGATATTACTTAATGTATTATATAATGTCACTATTAAATTCAAAGTAACGATAATATTTCAATCTATAATGGGTTAATTATAATACATAACAATAGCTTACTAAATTCTCCGTGCAGGGACGGGTTAAGAATATCCCTGCAGCGATACCTCTCGCTTGTCGTAAAAGCGACTAAAACAAAGGTAAACAAAAATCACATCTAGGCAATTTAGAAAACACCAAGGTGAGCCTAGGGACACATATACCACCATTAAACTACCCCACAAGTGTACATGCAAATCAGTGGATTGACACGACTGGAGATCACCGGTGTTGTAAGAGTAAGATCAAACAAAAAAAATCTGGAGCATGCCCGTGTCACAAAAAAAAAGGCAGGCCGAAAAACAATTGGTGCAAACAAATGCAAAAACACCAGCATTAGATTGGCCTCAGCGATGAACTAATCCCAAACCGGGAAGCCTGCCGCTACTTTCTGAGGTCAAACCGGCGGACCCCACAAGCGGACCAGTAGGAATGCAGTTAAGTGGGAAGGTTATGGTCCTACACTTCTGACCATAATAACGCCGGAAAAAGGAAAAGAAGAAGAATAATAGCTTACTAAATCGGGATACGACTTTGTTGATCTCGGGGATGTGATTATTGCTGATGTTGATATGCTGCTTCTGTTATTGCTCACACTTTTCGTTAATTCTTGATTCTTCGTCCAGGGCTGGTAGTCACTTCCTTATTTCGAATATCTAATTTCTGTACACGATTGTTGTAGTTCTGATCAGCGTTTTTACTAAAATGACTAGTAACTTAATAAAACTGTTTTCACTTTCTCTTCTTTCTATGTGTTTCATATCTTTTAATAATAGTTTCCACTCTTTCTTGTATTTGTCACAAATCATTTAATAAAAAAAAATTTCTTTCACGTGTGTTACTAATCTTTTAGTAACTATCTAGATCACTAATGACGATTCTTCTCATCAAATTGTGCAGGATTTGTTAGTCAATTAGCCGTTGAAACGGACACTCGAAAGATATCTTTATTTTTCGCGTTTTGACCATCCTACCGACTGCGCCAGTTTTGGTTTAGGACGAACTTTCGCCGATTCGAGGAAAAGAAATAGAAATAAATATCGAAAGGAAAACAAATTGTTTGTGCACACAATCGATTAAGCACTTTAATAATTGTGTTTAGCAGTGGATTGAACGAATTAGGTTGAATAAAAAATAACGCTCCCGTCAGGCTTCTTAACCCCTTGGCTTTATTTTCGGAAGTGAAGTGACTACCAAAGTATAATAATGATAACATTAAACAGTAGGGTGAGTTTACATTTTAGTTAGGAATTAATTCAACTATTGCAATATAGATGACGTTAACATGCCGCCCATCTTGAAATAATAAACATAATTTCAACTAAATATTCTATCATGAGTATTCACACTTTATAATTTTATTTTAAATGTTAGTTAAGTACCAAACTACTATTAAAATTCATTTACATGTGTATAATATTTCAGTATTGCTATTGGAATTTATTCTGTTAAATCAAGTAAGCAAATTTTAGCAATAGGACGTTTGATTACACCCGTTTTAGTTATAAGCGTGGCTACTCTTGCTAGCCCGTCGCGGTCGGCTCCAAGATGGACTTCCTTCACTCGACCTAACGCCCATTTTCCCGGGGGTAGATTTTCATCGCATACTATAACTATGTCGTTGGGTTTTAAATTGGCTTTAACAACCCTCCACTTCTGCCTTTGTTGAAGAGTGGTAACATACTCTAGCTGCCATCGCTTCCAGAATGCTTGTTAAAGTTTTGCTGACAATTTGAAACCTTGAAGACAGACAGAAACCTTGCAGCTTGATAATCCTCTTGAGGCAAAAAATAGGAAACGCTTCCGACTAGAAAACGAGCAGGCGTAAGTGCTTCAAAATCCTCAAAAGAATCTGACATTGGTATCAGGGGTCGCGAATTCAAACAGGACTCTTGTTGGAGCACTTATTGTAACAATCAATTGTAAACTATTTTTTTGAATGTTATTGTGAATGATCATATGTACATATGTTAAACTTCGTTAAATTTTTAAATTTGGCGCCTATGTTTTTTCGTCCGCCATATTTTTTGATTTTTTAACATCCGTTCGATAGACGCCCATTGTACAACATAAAATTGGAATTAAAGAGCTGACTCGGTCTATTTTGTGTGTGGATTCGAGACAGTAAACACGGAGCAGTTGGTTTTTTTTTCGTACACGTCGTCGTGGAAGTGAGCCGTTTTTTATGAGAAATCTCAGTTCAACGTCCCAAGTGATAATTTTTGAACAAATAGAGAACAAAAAACTCTGTGGGAATTTCCCTACTTGCTTCAAACCACAAACAAGAAGTAAATTTTTCCACAAGCGGTCAGAAATCGCTGATCGTACATTTTTTGGCGCCCAACGTGGGGCTCGTCTGGAGAACAGCAGCATCACTCATCACCATCAAGGAGAAGGAGAAGAGGAAAATCAAAAGTAGTTATCATCCCATCACCTAAACTACAAAACAGGGAAAGCTAAGTATACCTCCCTGCTAAGGTACGTAAAAAACCACTTCAACTAGTCGAATGTGCGTTGGTCAAATGTAAACACATCGAGTCGAAATTTAAATCAAAAATCGATATCAAATTACATAAAACGCACCTTCAACGTATGAGGAGATATGCATGCAAATTGTTTAACTCAAATTTAACTATATTAAATAAATGTGATAAAACCGTGCTGAAACAACATCGGATTGTATTGCCCACGATCCAATTTCATTCGAGCAACATACCCATATTTCGTAAGACGCACAAAATTTAAAATCCACAAGTGATCGTCTCAAATTTTTTACACTTTCACATCTGCTTTCGTCGCTTATTCGCAAAATAGCTTTCGCCCACAAGTGATCGTCGTTCCACACACTTTCACATCTGCTTTCGTCGCTTATTCGCAAATAGTTTTCGCCCACAAGTGATCGTCGTTCCACACACTTTCACATCTGCTTTCGTCGCTTATTGGCAAAATAGCTTTCGCCCACAAGTGATCGTCGTTCCACACACTTTCGCATTTACTTTCGTCGCTCATTCGCAATATAGATTCCTCTCACGCGAATCGTCGTTGCTTCGGTACTCATCTGCATACACATACATACACATTTGTTCAAGGAAAATCGTCGTTTCCCTGGTTCGTTCATTCGGGGTTTGGGTTTGCTTGACACACAGAACGTCACATTCGCAAACAGATCGTTGGTCATAATGTCGATAGAGGAGTTGAAGCAAATGCGTTCTTCAACAAAGGGAAGCATAACCAGAATAAAAAATAGCATCAAAGATGATCTGTCATCAATAGAATTAGAATGTCGCTTAGGTATAGTGGAATCCTACTTCAAGCAACTCTTAGCATATCAAACGCAAATCGAACGCGTAGCACCTACGTATACTGCAAGAGGGGAACTTGAAGAACTCTACATTTCTACAAAAACAAGAATACTTGCCAGTCTAGGTTCAACAAGAAATAGTATGAGTACTTTGGAAACTACCTTGTCAGTGCCACAATCGGTTAACCATCTACAAAAATTAAGCTTGCCTAAATTCAGTGGCAAATATTCAGAGTTTAAGAACTTTACTAATTCATATACTAAACTCGTGGATAATGATCCGAGCCTTTCAACTATCGAGAAATTTAATTATCTACTCACTTGCTTGAGTGGCCAAGCACTCGGCACAATAAAAGCCTTTCAACAATTGACAACAATTGTCTCATATTCTTAGAGAACATATCTCAACTTTTTGAATTGCCTAAGGTTTCGAAGCCGTCCGCATCGCTTTTACGCGGTTTAGTCGACAACGTCTCTGCGTTATTCGGTTCGCTACAGTCAATTGGAACCCATGCAGACATATGTAACGCTGTAATAATTTATATTACGATGTCCAAGGTCGACGAAGATACTCGAGCCAAGTGGGATGAGCAGTGCGATTTTAAAACACTTCCAAGTTGGGATACGTGTGCTGAGGTTTTAAATAAACGCTGTCAATACCTTGAAGCTCGTGGGTCAACAGCAACGTTCAGACCATAATAGAAAATCACCAATTAAGATCAAATCGTCCTTAAATCAACGTCCACAAACTTCTTTGACAATTACGCAAAGATCGTGCGCATTTTGTTCGTTGTTCTGCAGACAACGTTAAAAAGCTAGCGCTCTGTTTAAACTGTTTGGGTAGAGGTCACACGGTGTCTAATTGTCCATCAACATATCGGTGTAGAACTTGTAAACAATCCCACCTTAGCTTGCTGCATCGTATTCAACAACAGCCTAAAGCAACATCGGAGAACAGTCCGACACATACCAGCTCTGCAGCTTCCCACTCCGCATTGGAAAAAGAATCCGCTAATAAGATAGTACAGGTCATTCTAGCTACTGCTTTGGTTTTGGTCCGGGATTTTTTTTTTTTTTTTTTTTTGTTGGAGGCTTCTACAATCTGCTGGAGCACTCAGACACAAATACTGGTCCATTGTACTACCAGACAGACACCTTGTCTTTATTGTATTTTCCCCGTTGTCCGGAGAAAAGTGAGGAGGGGCTTCAGTGATGTTGAGCTAAGAGATTCGGCACCCACCACGTCGGCCCCAAGGGTGCGCCACCGTGCACGAGCGAAGGCGGGACAGTCGCAGAGAAAGTGTTCCGCTGTGTCGTCCTCCTCGCAACAAGCAGCACAGGTAGGCGTCTCACTGATGCCAAGCACGTAAAGATGCCTGGCAAAAGTGTAATGGCCCGTAATGACGCCCGTTAGCCTTCTGCAGTCATTTCTTCTTAAGGATAAGAAGAATGTTGCGGACTTTTTACAGACGTCAGGGCGTACGCGCTTAGTCATCCTGCATCCTGGATATTCCTTCCATCTACGACTGTGTACGTTAAAGACCCAGTCATTGATGTCAGATTTAACCGTTGAAGCTGGTAGACCTAAGGCGGGTTCAGGCCCTGAGAAACTCTCCTCTGAGCCTTTTCTAGCGAGTTCATCGGAGATCTCGTTTCCTGGGATTCCAGAGTGACCTGGAACCCATACAAGCCTAAGTGAATTAAGTCTTCCGACTTTGTTCAACAAGGTCTTGAGTTCATGCACTAGTTTGGAGTTGGACAGAGGATTGGATGCAGCTTTGAGTGCAGCTTGGCTGTCACTGCAGACACATATGCTCTTTCCCCTCCATCTGTGTTTCACAACATAGTGCATGGCCATTAGGATTGCGTAAATCTCCGCCTGGAAGACAGACGCATATTTTCCTAACGAGAAGTGCAGTCGAATGTTTTCGCGCTCGAAGAAAACTCCGGCGCCGGATCCCTGATCAGTCCTGGAGCCATCTGTGAAGATGCGAAGACATTCTATTCCAGGTTCAGTGTCTGGCCAAAGCCAGTCCTGACGCCAAGGAAATGTGACTGTGTAGTTACTGCGCAGTAGGATGGCAGGTGTCATTGCGTCAGAGGGCATATCCATGAGACAGTGATCGTAGGATATTTCTCTCACAAGTACACCCTCACTCCACTGCGAGTTGTACCAAAGACCATTCCTCTTTAGGCGAGAAATAGTTTTCAGTGCACACCCTCTGATATATATGTCAAGGGGTGGAAGGTTCATCATAGCATCCAAAGCAGCTCCCGGTGTGCTGGGGAAAGCCCCCGTGCAACTGAGGCAGACCGCTCTTTGGAGTTTGGTGAGTGAAGCCACAACGTGTTTTCGTGTCAGCCTGCTCCACCAAACAACCGATGCATATGAGATTATCGGTCTTACCATTGCCGTGTAGATCCAAAGGACCTTTTTCGGCGATAAGCCCCATGTTTTGCCAAAGGCACCTTTGCATTGCCAGAAAGCTGACAGCGCTTTGGTGGTTTTGGACTCAACATGTTTTGACCAGAGAAGTTTGTTATCTAGAATGACTCCCAGATACTTAGCTTCCTTGGATATAGGGATGGGAATGCCTTTTAGCACCAGCTGAGCAATGCCAGTTGTTTTCCTCCTTCTCGTGAAGAGAACGACATCGGTCTTAAGAGGATTAACCGACAGCCCATTTCTCGTGCACCAGTCATCGATCACGTTTAGCGCCGCCTGCGCTTTGAGACAGACATTCGCTAAACATGAGCCGACAGAGAGAACAGCAACATCATCCGCATAGACCTGGGCATAGATTTCAGAGGCATTGAGAGCATCGAGCAGAGAGTCGACCACCATGCACCATAATAGCGGAGACAAGACGCCACCTTGCGGGCAACCCCTGTTTACTCCAGGCTTGACACATTGTTCGAGGCCTGCATCAGCGATCAATGTCCTGTGCACAAGCATTGCTTTGATCCACAAAACCAGTGCTTCATCTACGCCATGCCGTCTAGCAGCGTTACACATGCTGTCGAAGGTAGCGTTATCAAAAGCTCCCTCAATGTCGACGAAAATGCCTAGTACGTACTCTTTCCTTTCGAGAGCGCATTCAATTCTCCCAACTAGGTTTTGAAGCGCAGTCTCGCAGGATTTTCCGCGCTGATAAGCATGTTGCATGTCCGACAGAGGATGCAATCGAAGGGCATCTTTGCGCACGTGCAACTCTACTAGTCTTTCCATGCTTTTCAGCAGGAATGATGTTAGACTTATTGGTCTAAAACTCTTGGCTAGTGAGTAATCCTCTTTCCCTATTTTGGGAATAAAGACCACTTTCACCGCGCGCCAAGGGATAGGTATGTAGGCAAGTGCCAGGCTAGCAGTGAAAATTCTTTTCAGTGTAGGAAGCAGCTGTCTTATACCTTTTTGCAGCATAACGGGGTATATCCCATCAGTGCCCGGCGACTTAAAGCCATCGAAGGATGCCACAGCAAATTCAATGGCCTCAGTAGTTGCCACGCGTGACGCAACATACCAGCTACGCCGAGTTGTTTTCATCGCTACAGCCGCAGTATCCAATGAGGGAGTGTGCAACGAGCCGATGACAGTCTGATTTCCCGGAAAATGGGTCTGAAACAGTAAACTAAGAGTTTCTGCTTTAGACTCGGTAAAGGTACCATCAGACTTTCTGAGTACATCCAGCTTTGTCGATTTTCCTCGTTTGAGGACTTTAACCAACTTGCTGGTCGCGCTCAGGGATTTGATCTCTTCGCAGAAGGACTTATAGGAATCATTCTTCGATTTTCGAATAAGCTTCTTATATTCCTTCTGCTTCGATCGATATTTATTCCAGTCATCTTCCGAGTTCGATTTAAGCGATCTGTTCAGAAGACTTCTGGCTTCCCTACGAAGCCGTTGGAGCTCAGCATTCCACCAGGGAACCGGCTTCCTGTTGGGAGGTTTTTTGACAGGACATGCGAGTTCAAAACATTTGGTGATGGCGCTGTTCAGGTTATGAACTGCATCCTCCACCGATTGATTAGTTTTGAGTTTAGGCGGGGCTTGAGTGGATTTCTCAAGCTCCTCCCTAAATCGCACCCAGTCTGTTTTTCTCGGATTCCGCTTGGGCTGTGAGGGGGAGATCCCGCACTTCAATTGGAATTCGATGTATCTATGGTCTGACAGCGTAACATCTGGTAAGACTCTCCAGTTAGTGATGGCCTTCGCATGCCTGTTAGATAAGGTTAGGTCAATCACTTCCTGTCGTCTCGCCGTCACAAAGGTTGGTAGAGAGCCAACATTGTTGATGAAAAGGTCAGACGAAAGAATGAAGTTTAAAAGATGGTCTCCTCTCCGGTTGCATTTGCTGCTGCCCCAAAATGTGTTTTGACCGTTAGCATCGCAACAGATGATGAGTCCAATCCTTCTGGCTTCACAGTACTCTACGAGTTCGGAAACCGCCTTAGGTGGCGGGGGTAGTACCGAGTCGTAGGGGAAGTAAGCAGACGCCACGACGAAGTGTTCAATTTCTCCGTGCGCCTTGTAGCTCACTTTCGTAGCTACCAGATCTTGACCACAGAATTGACCAAGTTTGGTTGACGATAGCGTATTCGATATGATGAGGCAGACCCTGGGCCTTTCGGATCGCTCATCATAAAGGATTGTAGCATCACGTATGCCACCAAGACCACACAGGCGTTTGTTCCACACCCATGGTTCTTGAATGGATACAATGTGATGATTTGTACTACTGCATGCAATTCTGCTACTTAGAAGAGCGGTAGCAGCCTTGCAATGCTGTAGGTTGATCTGAGTAAAAATCATGGATTCATACTGGGGAACACGTTCCATCCTTCGACTACTTGACATCAAAATGGAATACAATCCTACCAAGGCCGAAGTAGGGACGTGAGTCGTACGCGGTTTTCAGGGCCTCAACAGAGCCATTGTCCATTCCCACTACCAGAGTGAAGCCCTCTTTTTTCAGAGAGTTCTTTTTCTCCTTGTAGGAATAGACAGTCCAGGCCCTCGTGTCGAGTCCCGGGTTCTGCGCACGTATTCGCGTCAGCACTTTCAGCTTGTTTCCGGGTTTTCCCGGAATCCAGCAGATGGCGCGCGTTAATTTCGGGAGACTAACTACTTGATAAGTGCTAGTTCCCAGGGGGGGATTTTCGGCACCATGCTCCTGATCCAGGCAGATGTCTGCTGAGAGGAACAGCTCACCACGAAGGTACCATTCATCAAAGCAGACCTCTCCGCTTGAATACAGAAGCCTGTTGCTGAAGCTAGCTCCAGTAGATGATCCTCGCAGTGTTGGCAATCTGCGCTGGTCATTCTGCTGTCACTGCCAGCCTTCCCTATTCTGACCTTTTCGGAGGAGATGGCTGCCTCTTTGTAGGAGAGGTGCTTGTCTCGACTCTTTACGGTCATTTGTGTTGCCTTTCCAGAGGAAGGGGTTTTTTTGTGTGAAGTGCCCGCCTCCGATGAGCAGCCTTTGGTCCTCTCCGTCTTCAGGTTCGAGCTCCTGCTCCCTTCCGACGCCGCTTTCGAACAGCTTTGCCAGCCTGAGGGTTGTTATGATCCAAGACCGCTTCGCCTTCTGCGATCAGAGTCAGTCTGCCAGCATCATCACCTTTTTCGGCGGTGCCACCGACCATGACAGGACCCTGAACATCTTCAGCTCCGTCAGTTTTGGAACTTGGCACGCTCTTATTGGGAGTTTGACCGTCACCAATAAGAGGAGGAGTGTTTGAGGCGCATGCCGAAAGTGCTGGCATGCTTGTGCCTCCAGCAGCAGCCTTTACTAGCCGCCGACGTTTTCTGCGCTGCGCGCCGGCAAGAAGTGCGGGATCTGCAGGTGAGAGGGTCGGATGGGCTTCGGTAGGGGATACCTCCGCCGATCTGATCCTCTTACCTGCCTTTCCCAGAGGTTCGCCCTCAATCTTCGTGCCTTCGGCTGTGCCAGCCTCTTTGCACGATTTTCGGGCACGCCTTTTCCTCCTTCTTTTTGGGCACTTAGCAGTGCAATCTACAGCACGTCCCAATTCTGGGGCTCGTTCAACCTCGGCGGTTTCCCGTGCCGCACCATCGTCGGTGTCGCCTCTGTCGGTTGCACCGCTCACGCTCAGTCCAACCAAGTGGTCGGACAATGAGCCGCAGGAGTCGGTGTCGTTCCGGGCTGCCGGAGAGTTGAGAATGACTGGTGGGGCCTCCAGAATCCTTGCCCCGGCCGCGATCAGGGAGATCGCGGGTGGATTTCCGCTATTGCGGGTGCCACCTGGAGTATTTTCATCCATCTGGTTGTCCATTCATTCATGACTAACTCGGGGTTCTCCGGGTCTTAGTTCGAGGTCATTGACCTCTTAAGCCCCTCCGCCGCGACAAGGCGCCCGAAGAGCGAAGGGGTTGGTCCGGGATAGTTTTGGAAGTTTTCAATTAGGGCGTGTATTATTGGATTCGGGCTCACAAGTCAATTTCATAAAGGTGCGCTTCGCTAATTCTCTAAAGTTGCATATGCAAAGGAAACATATGGATATAGCCGGAATAGGCTCAACCGAAACCAAAATAAGATCTCTTACTCAAACCACCATTCGTTCAAGATTCAACAATTTTGAGATTTCTTTGGAGTTTCTCGTTACACCAACCATTACAGGATACCAACTTGATTCCGAACTTAAGACAAAGGAGTGGAATTTACCCAACGATATTGAATTTGCAGATGAAAACTTCAACCAACCATCACCGATCGATATGCTGCTTGGAGCTGAAACCTTCTTTGACCTAATTCTGGCCGGTCAAATTAAGCTCGGACCGGGCCTTCCCTCGTTACAGAGTACACACTTAGGATGGATTGTATCCGGGAGTTACAGGAGCCAGCCGAATTCCGAGAAACAGTTGTGCTGTCTAAATGCAAAGGAATACCCACTGGAAGCATTTGTCGAAAACTTTTGGGAGCTGGAAGCAGTGGAAGGACGCAAGTCTATGTTGACAGAAGAGTAGTCAAATTGTGAAGCACACTTTCGGAAAACTATAGAAGAACTGCCAAGTGGAAGAATGATGGTTCAATTCCCCTTCAAACAAGATCCGCGATGCTTAGGAAACTCTTACGATATAGCTTTGAGGAGATTTTTATCGTTGGAGCATAGGTTTTCGAAAGATCCTTCGCTCAAATCAGAGTACGTTAAATTTCTTCTGGAATATGAGGGGGCACATGTCTTTGGTAGAAGGCCCTAACTTGAAGGAGTCGCATTATTATCTGCCTCATCAAGCAATTGTGAAACCAGACAGCGTCTCAACTAAACTAAGGGTAGTATTTGACGCTTCATGCCGCACATCTTCTCAGATATCCCTCAACGAAATCCTCATGACTGGCCCGACTGTTCAAGATGATTTGTTTCTCATATTACTTAGATTCCGTTTGTATAGATACGCCTTGACTGCAGACATAGTTAAAATGTATAGGCAGATACTGATACATCCGTCACATCGTAAGTATCAATAGATTTTATGGAGGGAAAACGAGCATTCACTCTTACAAACTTACCAATTGAATACCGTTACTTATGGTACGACTTCAGCGCCATTTCTAGCAATCCGTTCGCTAATGTATCTTGCTGACAAATTCGAAAATAAAAAATTAGGATCCAATGTAATTCGCTCGGAGTTTTACGTCGATGACATGCTAACTGGATCAGACGATCTTGATGAATTGATTCAGATACAAAAGGAAGTAGTGACAATTTTGAACTCAGCAGTCCTCGAACTCTCAAAGTGGCACAGCAATACATTGGACGTTTTCGAAAAACAAAAATATACACGTAGCAGACTCAAATCTTACGAGTACTTTGGGGATTACTTGGGATCCTAACAAGGACATTTTTTCGTTTACCTACGAGAGCAATCGCACATATTCTAGTTGGAAGAAAAGATCTATGCAATCAGTATCATCCTTGTTGTTCAACCCCCTGGGGTTACTAAGCCCAATAATCATCGTTGCGAAAATACTTCTTCAAAAGGTCTGGATTGAAAAACTAGACTGGGATGCGACAGTTCCACCTAACATTGAGACAGAGTGGCGTCAATTTATGGAAGATTTATATTCCCTCAAACATATTTCTGTTCCACAGTTTGTTTTATCTGCCAATAAAAAAGAAACACAAGTTCATGGATTTTGCGACGCATCTCTTCACGCATATGGATGCTGCATTTACATCAGAATTACCGACAGTTCAGGATCCGTTTTTGTCAAACTTTTGGTGGCAAAATCTAAGGTTGCACCGGCAAGGAAAAAGCAACTGCCACGGCTGGAACTTTGTGGTGCGCACCTTCTTTCCAAATTGTGGGCAAGAATTAAACCAATATTCACTAAATCGTCCTCAAAAACATTCTTTTGGACAGATTCTAATATTGTGTTGCATTAGATTTCCACACATTCCTCAAAACTCTCGGCGTTCGTAGGAAATCGAGTAGCGGAAATCCAAGATCTCTCACAGGACATCAGCTGGAGATATGTACCCACAAAAGAAAACCCCGCTGACATGGTGTCGCGAGGCTGTACGACCCATGAGTTGCAGGCCTCCATATGGTTTTCTGAACCTTCGTTTTTGTTGGAAAGACCTGAAAAATGACCTATGCAATAAAATGAAGAACTTTCTTCGGAATATATTACATTAGACAAAAAAAGACAAAATGCAAAACAATACGCATTTTCGCATATGTGCTACGGGTTATCACTGATGAGGAAGCGTTCGGCGGAAAACACCAGATTTCTTAATCCCAGAGAACTCGAATCTGCTCTCCATAAAATCGTATGGATTATTCAAAAACATTATTTCGCCGATGAAATTGACTTGATCCTCAATGGAAAACAACCTAAAGGAACCATCCAATGTTTGAGTCCGTTCATCGAGGAATCCAATGGAAGTAAAGTGCTGAAGGTAGGAGGGCGACTAAAAAACCCAAACATTCCAGAGGAGCAGAAACATCCGTTACTACTTCCAAAGAATTCGCAATTCGTGCAATCTATGGTTAGGGAGGTACATACGTTCAATTTTCATGCAAGACACTTGTTGCGCTAATAAGACAGAGATTCTGGATCGTTAATGCTAGAGACATCGCTAGAAGGGTTGTCAAAAAGTGCATATCGTGTACCAGATATCGTCCTAAGCTATTTATGGCAGGTTATGGGTGATCTACCTTCCGAAAGAATTAGTTCGTTTCGGCCGTTCTCTCGTTGTGGTGTGGATTTTTGTGGACCAATCTATACCTTTTACAGGATTCGTGGCAAGGTCCCCTATAAGACGTATGTGGCAGTCTTCGTCTGCTTCGCATCAAAGGCTGTTCATCTGGAAGCAATATCAGACCTATCTGCAGACGCATTCATTGCGGCTTTAAAGCGCATGATTGGTCGTCGAGGTTTACCACATACAATTTTTTTGCGATAACGCTACAAATTCTATGGGGTCCAACACAAAACTCAAAGGACTCCGCAAAATGTTGTTTCAACAAGAATCCTTGGAAATTATTAATAATTTTTGTTGTAATTACAGAATTAACTTTCGGTTTATCCCACCTAGGGCTCCACATTTCGGTGGGCTATGGGAGACCGCCGTCAAAGTTGCAAAGGGCCATCTACACCGAAGTCTTCACAACGCTAGGCTGACGGCACGGATCGAAATCGAAGCTGTGATGAATTCCCGGCCAATATCTTCGCTATCGGCCGATCCCAACGAATTTGAAGCTTTGACCCCTGGACATCTTCTCATCGGAGCAGCACTAAAGGCTATTCCCGAAGCACCAGATGATCAAGCTGACATTAGTTACCTGCAAAGATGGCGTCGCATAAACGCGGTTAAAACTCATTTTTGGAAACGCTAGTCAGACGAGTATGTCAACGAACTTCAGCAACGGTCGAAATGGTCAACCCCTCAACAGAATCTGGAAGCTGACGCCCTGGTTATTGTCCACGAGGATAACCATCCTCCCCAAAGTTGGTTGCTTGGCAGAATCATCAGAACCATTCCCGGAAATGACGCCAAGGTTAGAGTCGCTGACATCCGGACGACAAAGGGTATTATACGACGTCCAATTAGCAAGCTGTCTGTCCTACCTGTTTGAAAGGGACCTTTCAAAGGGGGCGGAATATTGGAGCACTTATTGTAACAATCAATTGTAAACTATTTTTTTGAATGTTATTGTGAATGATCATATGTACATATGTTAAACTTCGTTAAATTTTTAAATTTGACGCCTATGTTTTTTGGTCCGCCATATTTTTTGATTTTTTAACATCCGTTGGATAGACGCCCATTGAACAACATAAAATTGGAATTAAAGAGCAGACTCAGTCTATTTTGTGTATGGATTCGAGAAAGTAAACACGGAGAAGTTGGTTTTTTTTCGTACACGTCGTCGTGGAAGTGAGCCGTTTTTTATGAGAAATCTCAGTTCAACATAACAAGTGATAATTTTTGAACAAATATTTTCGATTTTTAAGCGAAATAAGTTCGGTGAAGTGCGTGATTCGCCAGAGAACAAAAAAATCCCCAAAGATCTCCGTCTTCGCGATAATTTATTGGTTTGTGCACAAGAGTTCCTAGTTTTTCAAACATAGAATCCGCAATCCCTTACTCTGTGGGAATTTCCCTACTTGCTTCAAACCACAAACAAGAAGTAAATTTTTCCACAAGCGGTCAGAAATCGCTGATCGTACAACTCTATTTGACAAAGTAAGGTCTCAAGCTCTTCGAATGATAAAAGATGACATCCTATTACCCTGCGTAGATGATGTTTGGTTGATTTTACCCTGGCTTCCCAGAATCCGCCGAAATTTGGGCCTGAAGGTGGGATAAAATGCCAAGCAATATCTTCCTTGCTTGCTTGAGTACATAATTTATCTTGAACTTCCCTGGATCTTAAGAATCGATTGATCTCGTTCAGATGTTGCTTGGCTCCTACGAAATTCGTGCCTTATCGCAATAAATATTCGTACATTTACCTCTCCTTGCAACAAAGCGTTTAAGAGCCGCCAAAAAAGCTTCAGTCGTCAAATTGGTAACCATTTCAAGGTGAATAGCCTTGGTGTATAGACAAATAAACAAGGCCACATATACCTTTTGGCCTCTGCAACCTCTTTTGCGCCATGGTGTCGGCATAATTGGACCTGCATAATCAACGCCTACATTTTGGAATGCCTTTTCAGCCTGTAGCCGTGATACTGATAAATTTCACATTAACTGCTGTATAGGCTTTGCGCTATATCTTTGACAAGTGACGCATCGCTGCTTGACCAATCGCTCCGCATTACGGACCCTTAAAATCCAGTAGTCCTGTCGAAGTAAAGCTAGCAGCAATTGTGGTCCGGCATGTAAAAACTTGTGATGTGCGTCCCAAATAACTAGTTTTGTAAAGGTTGACGAGTATGGGAGTATAAGAGGATGCTTCCGCTGATAACTCAGGAGGCCAGTTTCTATACGCCCACCGACACGGAGTAAGCTAACAGAATCTAAGAACGGATTTAATCTACTAAGCTGGCCTCTTTGGATGGATCGTTCCTTCTTTAACGACATCATCTCCTCGGCGAAATGCATGTGCTGAACAAGCCTAACGAGTTTAATTTTAGCCGCTTCCAGTTCAGTTGTTCGCAACCAGTTCGATGCACCTTTTATCTTGTTACCTCGGTAATTATAGAAAACACGTAGAATCCAAGCAGTGACTCGTATAAGCATAGTAAGGTTCGAAAATTTGTTCCATAACTCTGCAAATTCGCTTTCTCCTGAAGCAATACCAACTAATACTATTCGCCGCTCTTCTAAACCTTGTCTGTCTCCTGTATACTGAGGTATAGTGTTGACTAAAGTAGGATCATTAAGAATTGGTTTTGGTCCATTCCACCATAAGGCATGAGATCTAAGTTGGTCAGCTCTAACTCCTCTCGACGCGCAGTCAACTGGATTTATCTCTTCCTTCACATGATGCCATTTCGTAGCGGGAACGAGCATTATTGCCGAAATTCTATTGCATATAAAACTCGCATATTTCTTTGGATGCCCATTGAGCCAATGCAATACAATGCTAGAATCCGTCCATCCATGCACGGGAATGTCTTCATATCCATTGATTGTGCGTAGTTTTCCTATTAATTTAGATAGAAGAACCGTATAACTAATACTGGCTTCACCTTAGCTTTGGCTGTCACGAAACTTACAATTACCTCGCCGGAGCTACTTGTTCTACGTAAATAAATTACTGCAGCATAAGCTTCCGCAATAAGATTCCGCTTATTATGAGGCATATATCTTAATATTTTCAAAGAACCCAATTTGCTTAAAACATTTCTCAAAATATCCCTTTTTTTTTATGTATCTGAGCGGAATTTGGTCATCCCAATCAATTTTTTCTTGCCACAGACGCTGAAGTAGAATGCGATAATTTATTAAAAATGGCGTCAAGAATCCCAAAGGGTCAAATATACGTGAGGCTTCGGATAGAAGGTTTCTTTTTGTATAACATGAGACCTCATGTGAGTTGGCGTTGAAGGTGAAGCAATCAGTTATAGGATGCCAACGAAGCCCTAAGATATAACCGGCTTGTCCGATTCAACCGACCACGACCAACTGGGCTCCCTTTTTTCCAATGGAATTTTATCAAACAAGCTTTTGGAATTTGAAGCCCATTTGCGAAGGTTGAATCCTGGTTCCTGCAATAACATACACAATTCTTTGACTATCCTTTCTGCGGTCTCAACATCGTCACAGCTAGCCAGGAAATCATCCATGTAAAAACAGTTTGTTATCATCTTCAGCCAACTGAGTCAGACATCGCGGCGCCAGAAATGAAGCTGGCGCCGTTCCGTAAGTAATGGTTGTCAACTGATATGTTTTCATTGGAGCGCTTGGAATATTCCTCCAGAGCATACATTGAAATTTCCAGTCGTCCGGGTGCATCAGATTTGCCTGTACATTTTAGCAATAACTGCACTCAATGCAATCGGATTTTGCACAAATTGCAGTAAAATAGTCGTTAATTCGTTCTGAAGTACAGGCTCTGTGAGCAGTTGGGAATTGAGTGAGTTTCCTCCTGGCGGCTTACATGTTGCGTCAAAAACGACTCTTAACCTTGTTGTGGTACTTTCAGGTTTGATGACCGCATGATGGGGCAAATAATAACAAGTCGTCTCCGTCGTATGTTTATCCGTATCCACTGCTACCATATGGCCTAATCCTAAGTATTCCTCCATAAATTCCTGGTATTGTTTGTAAAGCTCTGTATCCCTTTTAAATTTCCTTTCCATAGATATGAGCCTATGTTCAGCCATCCCGCGTGAATCACCATTTATCTCCGGTAGTTCCTTAAAGGGAAGCCTGACTACAAAACGTCCTTGTCCATCTCTTTTATAGTGAGTTTTAAAATGCGTCTCACAAGGATGATCAACGTACAAGTAACGTGACGTAGGCTTCGGCTCTTCCAAGTCCCATAATCTTTCCAGCATCCCTTCTACACTCTCAGTGGCATGCAACGTGCTAAGCCTATTATCTGTATTCTGACCTTCGCCAGAACCCAGCACGAACCCAAACTCTGTATTTTGAGCTATTATACTGCAATTACAATCATGAATTTTGCCTTCCTTCAATGCTTTAAAAAGGATGCTGGCCTTCAATAAAATATCTACATTACTTGGCTCATCAAAGGAGGGATCCGTTAGGTCACTGCCCTTTAATTGATAACGAATGTTACGACTAACCTTACGCTGTGGTATTTGTTTCGTTATATTCTTCAGTACTATGGCTGGCGACGAGATGCTGAATCCATTTAGGCGTGATTGAATACTAACCCACGTCAATCCTTGTGCCTTGGATTCTGTGTTACCTAAGGAATCTATAGCTGTGCAACTTTTGATTCGTGGTAAACCCAAAAACTGCATGCACGACTCAGTTATCAATGTGACTTGGGATCCTGAATCTAATAATGCTTTGCAGGGTTTTAATTCTCCCCAACGATTCCTAATCAAAACAACAGCTGTAGGTAAGAGATTGAATTCGTTGCTAAAAGGACCATATTGACTAACGTTCTTTGATAAAGCAGATGCAGAGAGTAATTTTTCTTCAATATGGCCTTTGGTTTCACCATGCGATCCCATAGGTATTTCCTTTACCAAACAAGACATGACCTTCGTTTCAGTATTGCTATCTGGATGAATAGTAGTGTGATGACGTGCCTTGCATTTCTTGCATGTTCCAGATTTGCATGATTTAACAGAATGCCCACTATGCCGACAGTTATAGCATAACCTCTCCTGTGCTATAAAACTCCGCTTCCCATTGAGATCAAGTTTCATCTACTGAGGACAACAAAATGGGAACCCTTGCACATAGAACAGAATGTGAAATTGTCGTACAAATGGAATATCGATTAATTTTAGTTTTAGAACTAAGTTGTCCCTTACTAGCAGGCACTGAATCCAGTTCGAAATGTCTTCTTCTTCTTTTCCTTTTTTCCGGCGTCGTTATGGTCAGAAGTGTAGGACCATAACCATAACTTAACTGCATTCCTACTGGTCCGCTTGTGGGGTCCGCCGGTTTGACCTCAGAAAGTAGCGGCAGACTTCCCGGTTTGGGATTACTTCATCGCTGAGGCCAATTAAACGCTGGTGTTTTTGCATTTGTTTGCACCAATTGTTTTTCGGCCTGCCTTTTTTGCGTGTTGAAATTGGAATGTTGATTGATAACGCCTTTTGGACGGGGTTCAAAGGATCTCTCCTTTGAACATGGCAATACCAACTGAGTCGATCGCGCTCTATCTTTCTTGTGATGGTTTCTTTTACGTAGAGGCTTCCTCGGATCTTTGAACTTCTAATTCTGTCACGTTTTGTTACTCCCGCTGTCATGCGAAGCATCTTCATCTCAGCTGCCGTTAATTTGCTCTCATACTTTTTGTGCATTGTCCAGCATTGTGAACCGTATGTGAGCGCCGGACGTACAACTGAAGTGTAGAGCCTTCCTTTCAGCTTAGGGGGCATTTTTCGATCACAGAAGATGGCGGAGTTTTCCCGCCACTTCATCCACCCTACGCTTACGCGATTGTTGATGTCATCATCACAAGTTGCTTCTTTATTAATCATAGATCCCAGATATTTAAACTTTTCACACTTGGGAAGCACTCTTCCATTCAAGTAAATGTCTGGAATAGGCTGATGAGGGTCAGAGAACGGGCAGCACAGATACTCTGTCTTCTTCGAACTAATACGATACCCGTGCCCCTCAAAAATGTCCACCCACAAATCAAGTGCTCGTTGTAGGGACGCCTGATCATCACTTATAATGGCTCCATCGTCAGCAAAGAATAGCTGGTGCACATTGGGGTCCGTCATTTTTCCTTCAAGCGAGCAATCAAGGACTGCTATAAAGAGTAGTGGGCTGAGGACGCTGCCTTGGTGTACACCGACTTTGATTGCGAACTCTTCGGTGACTCCTGCGGTGCATCTTACTCTTGTCGTTGCTCTATTGTACATGTCCATGATCACTCGCACGTAGGTTTCTGGAACTCCTTTTTGTCTTAGCGCTACCCATAAAAGATCTCTTGGTTGCCGGTCAAAGGCCTTCTCGAAATTCTTTCCTTTGTGCAAAGGAAGAAGCTAGCTTTCCCTCCATTGATTAGGCATAGTGTCGCCTCTCATAAGTTTGGAGATAAGAACCATGAGCCATCTAGACCCGATGTCTCCCATCTTTTTCCAGAACTCAGAGGGTATTCCGTCCGGCCCAACAGCTTTTCTTTTCTTGGAGTTTTTAACCGCGTACCGAACTTCTTCGACTGTGATGTCGGATATTTCGGCATGATTCGGGGCGGCTCTTGGAAAGTACACTCGGGGAAACTGTTCGTTCAGAAGTTCCTCGCAATACTGTCGCCATCTGTGGAGAATTTTTTCGTCTTCCACAAGGAGTTGGCCTTCAGCATTGTTAATAAACTTTGGGAAACGAATCTCCTGAGCATTTCTTCTTCTCTGGGCGGCTATCTTAAAGATATTTGCACCTTGGTTCAAATTGCTTTGTCGAAGCTCCTAGGTAGCCTGGTTCCTGTCAGACGAGAAAGACGATATTTCTTCCAACTCCTGATATAGGCCTTCCATGCTTTTCGCTTTGAATTCGGCGGACTTTTCTTTGCAATATCTATATACCTTTTCATGGCGAGCTTTTTCCTCTCTATTAGTAGAAGAGCACTTTGACCAAGCTTGGAAAGCCATTTTCTTTTCGTGTATCCCTGCTTTGGCTTCGTCTGTCCACCACCAGTTCGAAATGTCTGTTTGTTAAAAAATCCATAATGTCCTTAAAGGCAGGTTTTGGATTCGCTGCCGATAATCGAGCCCATAGCCTTTTTGACTCTGGATCTAACTTCGATGACACTACATATATCAGCCACGCATCCTAAAACTCTACTGGCACTCCCAATGCTTTTAAGCGCTGATATATGTTCGTTAGTTGTGCTGTGCAGTTTACGTATTCCAGACGCGGTTGGTGGGCAACTCGCCTCCGGTTGTTCCATTATCGTTTTCAAAGGTGCTTCGATGATTACTTTTTCGCTGTCATACATGTGACATAGATCTGCCCAGGCCTGTTCGTAATTGACATCACATATTTTTGTATGCTGCAGTACCGAAGCGGCATCATCTTTTAGTGAAAGCTTTAGATATTGTAGTTTTTGCGCCCTTGACAAAACACTGGATTTATGCACAATCGTTCTAAACAGATCTTTAAATGTTGGCTATTCCCTTTAATCCCCACTAAAGGACTGCAACGATATCGGCGGTAGTTTCGTATCCGAGTGACCCCCTGAAGCCCTAACTGACCTATTGCTCTCCGACAGATTTGTAAGTGCCGCAGCGATTGTTGCCTGACTTCCAGCTAATTGCCTAAGGGTTTCGTCGAGTTCGTTTGACCTTGAAGAAAGAGTTGTGTCGTTCGGCCATACCAACGATTCCGCCACTGGAGTACTGCGTGCCATCTTTCGCAAGCACTTACCCTTTAAAGAATAATTTTCCCTTCAAAGTCTTCCCTAACGCTAACCTCATTTGCAGCATCCTCATCTGGAAGCTGCAACTCAATTTCCAGCTGTACCTCCTCAAACGATTTCATTATGTCCTCCACTTTCTCTAACCTTGCCTTTGCGTCAATTGCCGTAATATTTCCCCCAAATTCCTTTGAAATTGGTCTTTCTATCCGGGTTAGTTGCCCTTTAAGCACACCACGTTTCTTTCGCAAAACCTCCATTCCGAGAGTTGCAACAATATACGTATGGGCGTAGGATATATATTTTTATGTGTGTATTATAGGTGAGACAAATTGTTCTACTCACTGCGACTTTAATTCCTTGGTTATTTAAACCTTTTCTTGATTTTGAATGTTGTTTTATTCTCGGCCTTTCTCGTTGAAATTCCTTTTTCCTTTTCCTATGTTGACTCCCAGCTCATACTCCTTTGCGTTTTTCCTCCCATGCGGTTATGAGTCTTTTTTATTAGATAAATTAAAATCCGTGACCTCAGTACCGATCCGGCTCGAAGGACCTAAAATGTTTGTGCGCTCTCGTCAGGCTTCTTAACCCCTTGGCTTTATTTTCGGAAGTGAAGTGACTACCAAAGTATAATAATGATAACATTAAACAGCGTGCAACGACTGGGCTAGCACGTGGAATAGAGACGCATTTAACTCTTGAAAAAAAAAGATAAATAAAAAAAAAACAATTTCGAAAAAGTATGAGAAAGAAAAGGCTCGGGTCGATGTACTCTCGCCGAGAAATAGCACCGTAATTTGCGGTGCAGTCGTCTGGGCAACAAACAGGACATAAGGAAACAACAGCAAGATTTGCAGATCCTTATGACGTCGCTCAACGCAAGAGGAAATCGGGGCTGACCTAAAAATTAAAAGTAAGAAAACTGCTACTGGTGGAGTGGCGGCATGAGTCTATGAGTTGATACAATAACAAAGGAAGAAGGTGAGAAGATCTCTAAAAAAGGGGCCAAATTAAATTGGCTCTTTGAGTCGCAAGGCGTGCAAGGACAACAAAAAAGGTAAAAGCAGCAACAACAACTTCACGAAAAATTAAAACAACAGCAGAAAATAAGGTTTGAGCACAAGCAAAAACAAGATCAATAGAATACAGAATCAATAAGAACAACAGAAACAGCAACAACAACATAAACAATAACAGCAACAGGATCATTAGCAGCAAAAGAATAAGAAAGGAAAAGGTTCCTCCAATAAACGTAAGTTTCCTAAGGATTAGCGAAAGTACTGTCCTGGACAAAGCTACGACCGGCTTACGCGCCTAAAGACGAAAAACTGCAAACAGTACTTCTGAAATGCGCTAATCCTACAATAACAAGGCGTTTATCACGGTCGCGGCTAGGGCTAAAACCTAAAACAGAAGAATACAACTATGATAAGTGGAGTATATTCACTTCACATAAGCACCTGATACTTGTAAGATGACTAACTAAACCATTATACTATTATAATATTTATTTATAATATTTAAAAAAAATAAGAAAAAAATTCAAGAATTCAAATTCAAATTCATTAATGTGACCCTTCTCATTCTCATATAATGTATAAAATATAGCAATGTCTGTTGTGTTTTTATAAATATCCTTTACTCAGATAATAACCGACGTTAAATTCAAATTCAAAAGTTCTTTCATCACAAGTCATATGTTGTATGCGTTTCCCCTCTAAGCGGCTGTCTCGAATCGGCTGTCTCGTGTTGATCTCTTCAACAATATATAATGGTGATCGGAAATAAAGTTCTGAAAAGTATTCACCTCCACTTCTTGAATTTTTTTCTGTCCAAGGTCTAACACATAGAAAGTAAAAATCTAAAGTGTTTTTTCCCCCAAATTACTGGAAGGGACGAACAATTTAAAGTTTAAAAATCCTGGAAAAACGAATTGAAATATCTTCTAAATCGTAAAGCGTATAAACGTTTAAACTTTATCAAACCACAATTGAAGGCTTTCAACTGAGATGCAAATAGTTATAATCCACTAACAAGCCTTAAAGTTATAATTAATTTTGAAAAAATGTATATAAATTTAAAAAACTATTTAGTTTCCAAAAAAAAAAATTAATAACAGAGCTATATTTTTTCAAAGTCTCATAAAACTTCATGTTTTTACCTTTACACCGATACTAACTATGTAATACTTATTGCATTAAAATTCATAATACAAACCATTTATTTTCTTACACCTGACATTTATTTACTGTGGAAGTAGCCGGTGTGAGCTAAATTGGCATCAACAAACGTTGTACGAGTTTATTCAGATATGTGTACGCTCAGGATACATGATATGTATAGGGGGTGATTGCTGCCCCCCTGCAACCCTCTGCTTGTTCACATACAGGATTTTGAGTAGGTGCAATTTCGGATGTATGGAAAATCCCATGTTAAATTAGAAGAAACTCTCTTATTTTTTTTTCTTTATTCTTTGTATTAATTTCTTTGAAATTCATAAAATTCATAAACAGTAAAAATCTCTACATAATTAAACAATTCATTTATAATTTCATAATCCCAATAAAAAAAAAGCAAAAAAAGAAAAGTACAACGGTTCAAATATTAGCAGTGAAACTAGTTAAGTAATTTAAATGATTAAGAGATTTAAGGAGGATTGCCATTACATAACGAATTGAAAATAAAAAATACATTCTGTAGTTTGAAATAACTAGTATCGGATGCATAATAAACTATAGTAATAGATTAACAGTTATAACAGAATGTGTAACAAGGTAAAAAAAAAGTAAAAACACAAACAAATTACAATAGACAATACGAGTAATTAAGTGGTTAATATTAGATTAAAGTGAAAAATCCATTTTTTTAATTGTAGACAAAAAAACCTCTAGTTTCTTATTCTTCTAATCTCGAGGGACAGTACATTATATAATCTGGGAGCAACAGATAAAGAAGTTATGGGTACTGAAATGTGGATTTACAGCTAGACTGGTATTACAGCTGTGAAGTGAATTGTCGCTAGGCGTCCTATTTATTGAGTACCCACTTCTTACAAAAAAATATCTTCAGCAATTTATAGAAGTAAAGTGTTTAAGAGGAAGAATTTTAAAATTAACAAAAAGCAAATAACTTTTCTCAAAGCGTCCCTTTCTCCATAAGATTCTTAGTAATCGTTTTTGGACAGACAGCAAAGATGGAATTTTGTTACTATGAGTACGTCCCCAGCAAGTTAAACCATATTGCAACTTAGGTCGTACAAGACCAAAATAAGCTGTTTCCAAAATAGTCCTTGAACAAAATCGTTTCAAATGGTACATGTTTCTTGTTGTTTTAATAAACAAGATTTTGAACTTATTGTTGCCTCGCAACAATAAATAAAACACAAAACAAAAATAATAAAATAAAATAAAACAAACAATATAAATAAAAAATAAATAAACAAAAATATAAACAAACCCACTCACCACACCAGGCCGAACAATGATCAAATGTCAAATTGAACGATTCCAGCGGCCGAATAGTGTGTGAGCGAGATACATACATAGTACATAGAACATACAGCGTACCTACTCCAAGGGTGTGGGGAATTAATTGCAATGCATGCTCTTCCTCAACATATGTAGTTCAATATTGTTTATTAGGAATTTTCCCTACCAATGTAAATAAGCGGAGGCTATTGACCTCCATATACTGATCTACTGATTTATTTTATTTAGTCATATTTGGTTCAATTATTGCAAAATTCCCACTCGCCTATGTGTGGAATATTCTAATTAGCGCCGTTTTAGCATTTTTGAATTCCCACTCAACTCAGTGCGGAACATGGTCCTTCGAGCCGGATCAAAGTAGGTAAACAGTGTTTCTTTCCGCTTTTTTTTTATTTTCGGTTTTTTTGTGTGTTTTTTTGAGTTCCAAAAAAAAAATACATATATTTTCAAAGTGTACTGTGGAGTAAGTATAGCTGGAGAAAGGTCTCCAGTGCAAATATACGTTTTCGATCATCGACGGACAGTCTATCGGCCACAGTACCCAACGAAAAGCCAGACTTGTGATAAAGTCCTTCAACTAAGGAGCACAAGGAAGCGGAAGCGGAGTAAGGTATTTTTTTATAAAGTGTACTGTGGATTAAGTATAGCTGGATGACCATATCCAGCGCAAATATACGTTTCCGATACGACGAAAGCTCTATCGGCCACAGTACCCAACGGTAGAAAATATTCTCAACGGTGGATTCCCAACGGTGGACTCCAACGGTGAACAATCCAAACGGTGTTCCCCCAACGGTGGATTCCCAACGGTTGACTACCAACGGTGGACTACCAACGGTTGACTACCAACGGTTGACTACCAACGGTTGACTACCAACGGTGGATCTCAACGGTCAAAGATCCCAACGGTGGACTCTCAACAGTGAAGAAATCCATCGGATCTGCTTGCAAATTCACACAAAGGATGAAACAAAGTAAGAATAACTTTTCTTTCTTTATTAAATAATATTACAAATCTTTTATAAATACAATCCTTAACATTTTTACAAATAATTATAAAAATGTATTCAACAATTCAATATCCTTAATCTAAAATAAGATATATCTACTCATAATATATATCAAATAAAAGTGTTGTGATTATCTATTAAAACATAATGTCGAAGTTATCAAAGTCGGTTGAATGTCAAGAAGACATTCTTAATGAAATTACCCCAGATTATGAACAATTAAAAAAAGATGAAGAATCGCGAAAATCAAAGGGGTATTTAACCGCGTGTTTAGTCGACATAGATGAAATGCTCAAGCGGGCGAAAATAGAACATTCGAATATAGTCGGGAATGCGGCTGATCCAATAAAAGAGAAATCCATGCAGGATGAAATATTCTCAAAAATCAAGAGAATCTATTTCACTTTTAGCGGACAGTTGCACGATGAGACTGATCGGTTAGTGGAGGAACACAATGCCTCAATCGTCATGTCTCGGTTAAACACCACCAGATCTTCCGGTTCCGATGTACGTCTTCAACGAATTCATATCAATCCCTTCTTGGGAAAATTCGAAGATTGGTCGGAATTCTTTAATTTGTTTGAAACACACACTGAAACAATGAATTATCAGATATTCAGAAGTTGCAGTATCTGAAAACGTCGGTTTGTGGGGAAGCTGCGCGATTGATTCAACACCTTCCAATCGACTCCAAGAGTTTTGCCTCAGCTTGGACAATTCTCACGGATAGGTATCAAAATGAACGCAAACTAATAAACACCCAAATTAGAAGGCTAGTAGAGCAGAAAAAATTAACCAGTGAGACTGCAGCTGGCCTAAAATCGTTGCATGACACCAGCAACGAATGCGTTCACGCACTCAGCAACCTTAATATAACAGTCGAAACATGGGATGCCATTTTAATTTATTTAATTTTTCAAAAACTGCCACCACAGACACAACGGGACTGGGAGGAAAAGCTAGGCACCTCCAAGCACCTCCCGGATTGGAAAACATTCATGGCATTCATTGAAGCACGTTTCAATTCAATTGAAAACATTTCCGAATTGAATGGCCATTCACAAACCACAAATCCAAATTCGTTTCGACAAACAGCCGCTTCTTGCCAACTAAATTCACAACCAACAAGACAATTTCGATGCCGAGTTTGCAAGGCTTCTCATGGGGTGACACATTGCAAAAGGTTCTTGCAAATAGACGTCAAAACCAGAGCTGACGTAGCAAGAAAAAATGGAATTTGCAACAATTGTTTGGGGTATGATCATCATGCCGCGGTATGCAACAGCACCAATAGGTGCCAAAAATTAGGTTTCAAACATCACATATTACTCCACAAGGAAACACAAGTTGGACAAAGTATAGCCCAACTACAAACCACTCAACAAAATCCTCAATTCCGCAACCATAATCCAAACCAATTATATTCAAAATCCTTTGCCTCAACCCAATCCATTCAATTCTCCTACTGATCAGCCAAGCACTTCATAGCAATTTAGTGCACATTTTAACCAAATGCAGGCAAAAACATTATTAGCAACTGCACTCGTCAAGGTGTATGCATCGAATGAAAAGCAGTGCACTCTTAGGACCTTCATAGAGGCTTCGTTTATCACTGAGCATGCCGCTCAGCTTCTTAAGCTCAAAAGGCGAAGTGTGTCTGCTAAAATCACAGGTCTTGGAAGAAATCAAATAGGCAGCACCAACTACCAAGTGAATTTTAGTTTGCATTCATTTTCCAATGCAACATTTTCCTTGAATGTCACTGCAATCGTATTACCGGTGCTTACAGCAACGCTACCAACCTTTGCTTGGTCTGACTCCACGATAGCACTCGCATGGATCAAGGGAAACCCCGCAATCCGCACAACCTTTGTGGCAAATCGAGTCAGTGAAATCCAGTCACTCACAGCCATTAACTCTTGGCGACATGTTGGCACCAAAGAGAATCCAGCAGACATTGGCTCACGAGGATTATTGCCACATGAACTCCGTAACAGCAACATGTGGTGGCATGGGCCACAATTCTTAAGAGGGTTTTCCGCACGGCAGTATCCAGGACTAAAGACTTGCGAAACACAACTGGAAACTAAAAATGAAAATAGAAAGGAAGAAATACAAATTTTAGGTCATAAAGTTAAATTAGCACAATTACCTGCAAATTCCTCAGAAGTAGTCTGTCACTGTGCAATCACTAACAGTGAATACCTTCAACGTTATTCAACTCTGAACCGTCTTGTACGCAGTGCAGCTAATTGGCGAAGATATTTCGAATTTCTTAAAAACAAGAGAAATGGAAGGTCAATGGAGGACCATCCAATTACACTTGAAGAGCTAGAAGCTGCCAAAACCCAGCTCATCAGACTTGTTCAAGGTGAACTATTTCCTAACGAAATCAAATCATAGGAGGACTAGGAACTAACTCCTTTATACCCTTCAGCCAAAAACATCCAATAATCCTTAAAGACCTCCATCATTTTTCAAAATTGATTGTAAGCGAAGCACATCAACGTACATTGCATGGTGGACAACAGATCATGTTGGCAGAGATCAGAAGCCAATACTGGATCACTAACCTAAGGCGGTTGGTAAAGTCCACAATCCACTGATGCATCCGATGCCATCGATACAATGCAAATATGCACCAACAACTGATGGGAAAACTTCCAACAGAACGAGTCGTAGTTTCGAGGCCGTTTACCAACACGGGAGTGGACTACGCAGGTCCGATAGAAATAAAGATGTGGAAGGGCAGATGCAATAGGATGATGAAGGGGTACATAGCTGTCTTCATTTGTCTAGCAACGAAGGCGATACACATTGAAGTAGTCAGCGACCTCACCGCAGCAGCGTTTAAAGCAGCATTCCGCAGATTTGTAGCACGAAGAGGAATCTGTTCCAACATCTACAGTAACTGCGGGACCAACTTCAAAGGAGCGGTGAATGAACTGAAAAGGGACAGCAAGTACATTCCCAGCGAATGGTCGGCTGAAGTCGCGACATTCCTCGCCAAACAAAACACTAAATGGCACTTCAACCCACCAGCGTCACCACATTTTGGGAGCCTCTGGGAGGCAGATGTCAAATCAATCAAGCACCACCTTAAAAGAACAGTCGGTACATCCCGGTTAATATTCGAGGAATATACCACACTGTTTGCACAAATCGAAGCATGCCTCAATTCCTGGCCTGATTCCAGGATGACTGACGATCCAAATAATCTGACAGTTCTTACACCAGGGCACCTTTTAATAGGAGAGGCATTAATCACTTTACCTGAAAGAAATTTAATTGACTAAAACATAACAAACCTCGATAGGTTTAGATACATCCAACGACTCAATCAAGAATTTTGGAAGGAATGGAGCACAGCTTACCTTCATTTATTACAGCATCGACCCAAATGGCTCCAGCAACAGCATAATATTAAAATTGGGGACATAGTCCTCGCCAAGGAAGATAACCTTCCGCCGGCATCGTGGCTACTAGCGCGCATAATCGAGGTGCATCCGGGCACCAATGGTCTAACGCACCTGGTGACCATAAAAACGGAGAGAGGTGCTTTTAAACGTCCGATCGCGAAAATATCCCCTTTGCCGGTAACTAATCCGTCGAACGAATCGAAACAATAGACATTTAAAAACAAAAAAAACAACAACAAAACAGAATTTCCGTGGTTTTTTAACAAACAATAAAAAAAATATAGACTATAAGTGAAGTTATAACTAGATCTGTATCCCACAAGCAGGATCACATTCTCCCCAAGTCGCAAGATTCGCTTAACACTGAATCTAACGACGGATGCCAGACCAGTAGCAGCTAAATATAACCTTTATTTTTTTTAACTTATATGTATTAGACAACAAACTAATGCACATTTATTTGTTTCTTTTGCAAAACACTCGCAATATTCGCTACCGGGCCGAAAGAAAACGAAGACACAAGAACGAGAACCAGAAGATAACACCCGACACTGCATCCAAAATACATGGGCACAAACATCTTCATCACACAACTAGTACTTCACAAATTGGATACCAACGTTTCAACAATAATAAATAAAACACAAAACAAAAATAATAAAATAAAATAAAACAAACAATATAAATAAAAAATAAATAAACAAAAATATAAACAAACCCAGGCCGAACAATGATCAAATGTCAAATTGAATGATTCCAGCGGCCGAATAGTATGTGAGCGAGATACATACATACTACATAGAACATACAGCGTACCTACTCCAAGGGTGTGGGAAATTAATTGCAATGCATGCTCTTCCTCAACATATGTAGTTCAATATTGTGTATTATGAATTTCCCCTACCAATGTAAATAAGTGGAGGCTATTGACCTCCATCTACTGATCAGCTGTAGATTGGTACATAAGAACCAACAGCTTCCAGGAAGGAAATGAAATATGAAAAATCACTTGACGGTTACAACTCAACCAATAAAGTTTAGTTTAAATTCATCCTGCGATTTATTTTATTTAGTCATATTTGGCGCAATTATTGCAAAATTCCCACTCGCCTATGTGTGGAATATTCTAATTAGCGCCGTTTTAGCAGTTTTGAATTCCCACTCAACTCAGTGCGGAACACTTATAGTATGGTAGAAGCAATTCAGTTTGCAATCAATTTCAAGACCAAGATATTTAAATACTTAAATTCTTTCAATATGAAAACATTAAGGTGAGCATATTTGATTGCAGTTATAAATGATAGGTAAGAGAGAAGTATTGCAAGTATTTTTGCTGGATAATAACTATGTTGTGAAAGATAAAAAAAGGGATATTTCTACTACAAGAAATCAAGTTAAAGAACATTATCTTTGTTTTGTCACTTGTAACCAAATTATGCAAACAAAACCAGTATCTAAGCTGTTCTAAATCTTAGTTTATGTCAGCAATTAGATCACAAGCAGAACTATTAGCATAAGACCCATTTATATAGTCGGCAAAACCTGTTCTTCTGCCTTTAAAGTTAATATTAAATATAGAATCGATGTTAATCAAAAACAGAATCGGACCGAGAAAAGAGTCCTGTCGTACGCCTACATCAACATTAGATATTTTACTGAAAATATTTGCTATCCTAACAATTTGTTTGCGTTCAGTAAAGTGGCAAATAAGCCACTTGAGCATAAAGCTTTGAAAACCCGCCTTTTTAGCTTAGATATTAATATTAAATGATCTACAGTGTCAAATGCCTTCTCAATAAGAAAAGAAGCATTATGTTTTTTACTATTGAATCCAGCATTTTGGAAAAAGCAGATTTTTACTCTCACTTTTCTTGAATACTGGTATAACCTCTGCAACTTTTAAGGCTTCTAGGAAAACAACAGATTATATTCAATAATATTTTTGCCACGATATTCTGTACAAATAGGCTTGTTTTCCAAGGGCACATTTTTATTAATGAGCTCATTAACTATAGCCCGTTATTTTCTTAATCTATTTTTAAGTAGTTGAATTTTAAAAGCATAATAATTTTTTTTGCAAATGGGAACTTCATTAGCAGCATCCTGATTGAGTTTATTATAGAGATAGCGAAGTTTGACATTATTCGGCTTTCTTCTGCATAGATCCTTATTCCTATTTTCAATTTTTTTGATACGGCTAGCGACATCTATGGCCTATGTTTTTTTGCTTTACGCTTTCCTTGTGAAGTAACTATAGATAAGCTAATGTGATACCACATTACATCTCCTAAGAAGGATGTGAACATATTAAAAGCAGCAGAGGGATTATCCTCCAGATAAACTTCAGTCCAACTTTCGAGAAGTAAAATTGCATTAAGGTGTTCATAATTGAAGCTAGAAATGCAACAGTGGCCTGTTTAGAACTTCTATCAAGCCTACAAAATATGTGATCAAAGCAAGTTTGAGAAGATGAGGTTAGACTAGTTGTTTCATCCAGGCAAGAATCCAAACCGTTTGCAGATAATACAGAAATATAATTGAAAACAATAGGAGAATCAGATAGAATGTCTAAGTTAATATCACCAAGAATGAATACATTCTTTGACTTTTCAACAGACAATAAAGAAGCCAACTGCTCAACAAGAATATTAGTGCTTTTAAAATCAAGTTTGTAAAAGTACATAAAAACAAACTCACAAGACTCTAGTGAACAGGTAACTTCAACCACACAACCACATCTACACTTTCCAAGTTCAGGCAGATGTGATCATACATCTACTTATCATTAACAAAAACGGCAACGACACCTGCTGCATAAGAATTATTACATGTAGGATGAAATTAATAAAAGATAATATCATACGGATCGCTTTCATTGTTGAAAATCCATATTTCAAATAAAAAGATTAAATCTGGCTTGTTAACAAACGATTCTAAATGAGTAAGTAATAAATCCAATTTTTTGCGAATACAATGTTTATGATGAATCTCCTTGATAATTTCGTATGATAGTAACTTTTCAAAATCTCTTTATCAAACTTACAAGATTTTGTATGACTTTCACAATTATTTTCAAGCTATATTATCGAATTATTTAAAGACATTTAATGACAAAAAACCAAAAATTAAATAATATAAATATAAGTAATATTAGGCAGATAATCTAAATCTTCAATCACGTTCTTGTTTTTTTAATAGAATAACTCCCTTTTTTATCCACAGAAATGGGAAATTATTATCTTTTTTAAATGTTTTAGCTCTACTACAGACTGCTATATTATAATTAGTTAGGCTGTCATTAATATACATTACATTGTTTTCTGAATCAACGGCTAAGGTACTCGCATTGATCTTAGTTTTCTTTTTTTATCTATTAATATTTGTTTAAACTCCAAAGTTTTATTTTATTCATAAAACGCTTAAAGATTTCGCTCATGTAAAAGTTGAGTAAGATTTAAGCTTACTTACAATTTTCTTCACTTAACAATATTTTATGTCGTCCGCATTTATGTTTACATGGACAGTAGATAAATAGAAGCATCCAAAGCATTACTGTTGTCAACATGAAGAACCGAGAGAAGGAGGCGAAACCACTTCGAGTTCATCAGGCTTATCACTATTATCATTATGCACTTGCTTAATTGTTAGAGATGCGGGTAGTGGTGAGCGTAGGGAATGACGTGTTTGTCATAGACAAGACACACAACGATAAGAAATGTTATTATTTTTCATGAAATCGCTATAATTTTTTTGTAGATTTACAGTTTAGGAGATAGTAAGCCGTTCACTGTTTGCATTGGATTTTTACGCCAATTCTGTCAACTCCTTGTCCACACTTACAAGGCATGATTTATGAAGTAAGATAAAATAATTGTTTATTGGTTTAATATCACAATTAAATATTTGTTTATTTTGAATAAATTTCAAACTAAGGAGAGTAAAACCCGAAAACTTGTTTACCTTATTACGACTTCCACCTTGTACATCGCACATTACATACGTCGCACGTGAAAAATATTGATCTGCCAGTTTATTTAATCTTTAAAAATCTGGCTATATAAAATCAGAATTCAAATTAACTCTTATTTTACATTTATTTATATATTAATACTCGTAAATGTAATTACTTATGTTTAATCCATTTCAATTAAAAACATTATTGACAGGGATAAAAACGCTTAATGTCGATTAACATCTGGTTATAGGGATTTTTGTTAAGTTTCTTTAAACGACGCGACGGCCGTACAGAAACTCACAAAAATGTTGTCCATATAATTGGTATGAACACAACCGCAAGAGTGATGTTGACGCCGCACCCACCGCCATGACGACTCAATATTTTGGGTATGAGCACGTGTTTCAGAGTTCACTTGTAATGATTCACCGTCAAATGCTGGTATCCAGCATCCTGTATGAACTATGGTTCCAGGCTTAACGTGTTTTGAATTAATTCCATTAGCGTATATCCAACTCTTTTACTTTTTGGAAACATTTCTAATCTATATTGAAAAGGTTCTCTACGAAGCCTAAATTCCAAGAACCCTCAACAATAAGGCCCGTTGGTATTTACTACGGCCCGTTGATATATAAGAGAGCCACAGAGGGAGGTTTGAAAGAGGAGATGTTCCAGAGTACAACACCATAAAAAGTTCGCGGCTGTCACACCCCTGTTGTCGCTATTAATATTTATTATCATTTGTGAACTTGGAACGTCACCCTTGCTTAGGCGCCTGAGCGCTGTCATCGTTGTTTATTTTTCCTTGTTGGTAATCCGACCGACTACAATTTCATGATCATTCCGTGATCGGCCATTTTGGCATTCATATTTAGTATCGGCGCCGACAAAAGTGTAAGAACCCTGGATCTCGTATTTAATTGTAAACTTATAATCTCGTTTCAAATAGGAAATAAAATTCGTTGAAATATAAAAATAACGTATTCTTATTTCGAAACCCTCCTCACAAAAGTTGCTGCCGATACATCTTTTACTTCACTTTTTCCACGTGAACGTGGAGTGAAGTCGCTGGAACACGTGTGGACGTGCAGCCGATATCATTGGAGCCCAGGGCGAATACCGCAGCGTACAGCATACCGCAGTTAAGGCGAATTTCATATACCAGGCAGACAACGGCAGACAGCTACTTCATAACGGACAACGGCAAACGGACCGCTACTTGAAAGCGTGCATCAACAACGAAGTTATCAAGCCTTGAAGAAACAATTATGGGGTGAGTACACCTAATTGATCTGATTTGGGGGTGAATAAGTCGGTGTGTGTGTTAGGGATCGGTAGATATCTCGATAAGTTTAGGCGAGTTGTATTGCATATATACTATCAATGCCAGACACTAGGTCACGAACGGCTGCTGCGGCAGGTTCAAGTATGCAGGTCGACGAAAGTGACGAGCGAGAGGACCTAAATATAGCGTTTAGAGAATAGACGACCATAATCGAAGCCAAGTTGCAAGAAATCATAAAGCAACTAAACCTTTTGCGATCTGAAGCTTTTAAAACAAATGGGGAACGTAGCAAAGTTGCGAGTGGTGATTTTGGTAACGGTGTCAGGACTAGCGGTGATTCTGGTAACGGTGCCGCAAGCAGCGGTGATTCTGCTGACGGTGCCGCAACTAGTGGTAACTAGCGACTCGGGGGTGCTAGCCAACGCTTTGAGCTAACTGAGCCGCACTTTGTCCAATACCAGACCGGAGCAGAGAAAAAAGTAATATGATCTTCCCGAGTTTGACGGTCGACCGGAGGACTGGCCCATGTTCTTTGAGTCGTTTGTAATTACGACAGAGCAATACAGCTATACAAATCAACAGAATCTTATGCGGCTACAGAAGGAATTGAAGGGGAAAGCGAAGGAAGCAGTGGAGTGTCTGCTCATTCATAGCAGCAATGTTGACCATATACTGAAAACTCTTTCGATGCAGTTCGGCAGACCCGAAATGCTGGTCAAAAGCCAGATTATTAAATTAAGAAGCATTCCATCCATACCGGAGAATCGTCTGGTGCAGATATTACCGTTCGCAACGAAGGTGCAAAACTTGTTATCATTCCTAAAATCTGGCAAGTGTGAACATCATCTGTCAAATCCAATGCTGATGGATGAGTTGTTGCTTAAGCTGCCAGTTGAAAGAAGATTGGAGTGGGCACGATTCGCTCGGAACATCGACACGGTACCGACGGTGGAACATTTTAGTGAATGGCTGCAAGAGTTGGCCAACGAGGTAAGAGTAGCCTGTACGGACTTAAGTGAACCACCAATGCAAAGTGTAGCCAAGCGGGATAGGGCAGCGCGGTTCTTCTTAACAGATGAGGTTAGCGATGAGAAGAGATAGGTAACTGTAGAGCTTGTTCAGGTAAGCACGAGATATCAAAATGTAAACGTTTCTTAGAAATTAACTACGGGCAACGACGGCGATTGGATCGACGATGTAAGCTGTGTTTTAACTGTTTGGAGCAAGGTCATCAAACCAATTTGTGCACGAAGCGTAAGGAGTGCAGCTCAGCGGATAATTCCAGGAAACTTCACGAGCTTTTACACGGGAATCCGAATGGGACATTACAGCAAGCTGCTGAACAGAAGCGAGCGTTCACAAGCACCATTCACTATCCCGATAAAAAGCAGCTTTTCAAGATTCAATCAGTCAAACTGTATGGGAACGGAAGGACTGTAAAGAGCTTCGCATTTATTGATGAGGGTTCTTCGATATCACTGATGAACAAAAACTTAGCTAATCGACTCTGTCTAAGGGGACCAGACGAGAGTCTAACGATGCAATGGTTCGCAAAAAACACGATAATAGAACTATCAAGAAGGGTAATAATCGATAATAATGCCGCAGAAGCACCGGGTGACCGAACTTATTGTGGGCTACTATCACAGCGCCTGGAAGCACCAGAACGAGGCTACCATAGTTAATGAGATAAGACGACGCTATTGGATACCGCATATACGAATGGTTGTGCGGCAAGTGTCGAGGAGATGAGTGGTTTGTCAAAAACAACGAGGTCAACCTCAACCTCTGCTCATGGGACAATTGCCAGAAAACAGATTGACGCCATTCATTAAACCCCCATAAAAAGTTAGGCGGATTCAAAGATGATTATTTTGCCAATTTTTGGATACAATAATGACATGCAAAATTAATGTGTCAGTTTTTAGATAAAATTAAGCCACAGGGTTAATTTTGTAGATCCAGGGATCTACGGCGTGCAGTTCCAAAATACACCCGAATAAAACAAAATTGGACGAATTACATCGCGGAATTTTTAATTAAACGGCAATATGAGTATCTTGACCGTATCGATGCGTTTTTTGCGGCAATGAAGGCAATGTATTCCACTGCAGAGGATGATTTTGGGGAAGAGATGTCTTCAGAAATTGCGAACGAATGATTCCAATTTAGGTGAGTTTTGTAATTTTCAATAATAATGTATGAAAAAAAAATTGGTAAATGTCTAGATGATAGGGGATGTGGATGACCTTGAATAACACTAAAAAGGTGTTTTGAGATGAGAAGGTGGATGCGCAGGTGATAGGGATGATAAATCAATCATTTTTTTTCAAATTGAACCCCAAGAGTAGAGTAAGCAATCTTACTGCTCTGAAAAAGGTAAATTAATTACTCAATGCATGATCATCTAAACACGTATTGGGGGACGTGCTTCTCCCCTGCTTGGCCATATGTAGGATTATTTCGAAAAATGTGGGATTATGTGCATACTCTAATAGAAAATATAAACATAAGTAATTATTGCATTAAAAGAATGTCGTACGCTAACAATTATGTTCGATAATATGTATGTATGTATGTATGTATGTATGTATTTTTTATTCATCATTCCCATTAACAAAATTCATTAAACTTATATCACAGAATAAATAGTATACAGAAGTCGCATCTCGGCCTGCGATGATTTTTCACTTTATGGTGCGGGCGGAACAACTGAAGGGAAGATCAAGCAACGAGAGAGCAAGCATGATCAGAGAGTAACAACCAGACAGCAGCCACGATCAGAGAGAATCAACGAGAGAGCAATCTTAAAATGTTTATGTGTGTGTGTGTATTGTGTTGCTATCCAACGTCGTGAATGCACGTGGTGTTGACAAAATTTTGTTTCAAGTTTTAGATTTCTATATTTAGTTTTCTTCAGTTGAAAGTTGCGCTTGGTATTCGTACGCGTACTTTTTCGATGTAAACTAAAAGGGCCGGGTAACACCAATTAACGTTATTCCATTATTTAGGATTTTTGTGCAAATTTCAATCTGATATATGTAGGGAAGAATAACCCTAAAATTTTAGTGCGACAGGATTTTAAGTTTGCGGGCTTTAGTAAAATTTTTTTTCTCTGAAGCCCACGAGCAATGCTTCCTCAAGAATACTAAGATCATGAAGTCCAATATTATTTCCTTATGATCAGAACATGTGGAAAACCATTGCGGTGTGGCATTTTTGGATTTGGATTTTATCAAGTTTTTTATACCAACAGTTTGTGGTTGTATGTCAAAAATATTGCTAAACACTGTAATATGTTTCTTGCTAATTTCCAAGAAAATTTGTGAAGAGCAACGAGGTTACCAAAATCTTTAAGAGAATTGTAATTTTTATGAAATATGAAAAGTTCACTAGGAACTGTTAATACTTCGTCTTCTTTTCTCAATATGGAAACACAAATATCGCAGTTAATTTTCGGTATCATTTTGTAGACGATATAACCTATGAAGTATATTAAAGATGCCAAATCGATACTAAATTCCGAACAATTCTGAAAGTCATCATTTAATACGAAATCATCAATGATTTCTATGTTAATATCTATTTCACAGTTTTCGTTTCGACTGAGTTCTTCATTATTTGTATCAGCTAAGTCCATATTTGACAAAATATTTGAAAGCGTTTCAAATGTGGTAGCACTCAGCTCTTCACAGTTACTATAAGAACTCAACTGCACTATATTTGCAGACATTAAGCGTGCTAATAAAGTGTTGAGGGGTTAATATTATTTCCACCCTTTTGTCTTAGAACCGAGAACATATTTTCGAGCTTATCTTGGTTTAATGCTCTTGTCATTAAAAAAAATATTTGGGATTTTTTTTGAAATAGCTCGTCTACTAATTGTAATACAGCGTTTAAGGTAAATTTCATTCCATCTAAAAAAAATCCTTTTTTCTTTTTGTCAACAAATGAGATTTCATTGAGGTATTCAAGGAAGAATTTTATATATTCGTGTGATGGACTGTTAAGTTGAACTGCAGACTTATAACAATTCTTTGAAGATAGCGAACCACTATTTAGGCAGTCAAATATTTTGTCAATATTTCCTATGAAGCATGCCGTAGATAAACAAACTTCTTTTGAGCAACTTTTAAAGCCTACTGTCTCAATAACAGTTTTAATTGCTGCTTGAACAGTCCTACTAAAAATTTGGGTGGCTAGTTTTACTTTCATTTTTTCGAAAGAGTTCGGAAATATGTGCTGGCTTGTAAGTTTAAGACACATTTTTGTATTAGATTTGCACTCCATTTCCCATAGTTCCTTAACTACTTTAAAACTAGCAACTCCATTTGGTGTTGTAAGGTCACATTGAAGCCAAGATTAGATGATTAGATGTGGAAAATCATATACACAGAAAGTTTTACTACCATTATACATAAAATAGGGTTTTTCTAAAGTAGCTCCCAATTCCAAGAAACACTTCCTGTTAGAGGACCCTTGGTCACAAATTACAACTTTAACTATGATGCCAAAACTGTTCAGAATTGCTAAATTTCGTAATATTATCTTTTTTAGTAAATCGGCAGAAAGTCCATTTTTTGAAACAAAGTAATTAAATGTAAGCGCCCAGTTGGAAAACATTGATTTAATCATAAAAACGCACAATTGTTTACCAATCTGGTTCGTTCTTTCAACCCCATTTTCCTCAAATCCATCCACTAAATCTAATTTGGAATTGTATCGCAATTCCCTTCTAATCGCCATTTCATCCATCAGCAGAATCATATTATTCTTTTCGTACTGGTTCAAATCTAAGCACTTCTTTTTTATTAACTCTAAACCGTTATTTTTAAAACCTGGTTGTAGGGAATTTACAGGGGCCCATCGATAAACAGTAGAGATATGTGGCAAATTTAGATGCAATTTATTCTTCAAAAATTGGTACGTTGACTGTGAGACATAATAAATGTTTTGAACCAAATCTTTTACATCTTGCTTATATTCTTTAGGTTGTGGACTAAGAAGAAGTTTGCAAAATGTTTTTGACTCCTTGCTTATTTGAAAAGAGTCGATGGTTTGAAATGCGCTTGATTTTGTTGCTATTTGTTTGCGGCTTTGGAGATTTTTATATTTTGCTACCATGTCGTAATATTTTTTTCTGTAAAAATTAGCTGATTTCATATATTTTTAACAGTCATTACAACATCCATCTACGGAGTCACTTGTTCGGCTCTTTTTAGCTGGACAATCAAGCTCCAACGACTCGTAATCTTCCTCAATAACTTCTAAGTTAAATACCGGAACAGCTCCGAATTTCAACTTTTTTTTACTAATGTCAGAACTTGAGAAGTGATTGGCGCAAAGCAACAATTTTTTTGTGTAATCTTTTGTTGGAATATTACATTTTTCTCGCCAAATTTGACCCATAGCTGAGTCATAGGGAGGAAACTTAAACATTCTTATCTTTTCACCATATCGCCTAGATTTACCGCATGTTTTTATGCAGCATCGAATGCCGGACTTTTGGAAAATTTTACCAACAGCCGGGTACAGAATCCATTTTTCCTATTCAAAATCGTATGACAACCCCTCAACAATCAATATATAATAATAAGTCCAAAGAATAATCCAAATCGTATGCAAAGTTGTCAACAATTATAAAAGCAACAATTCAAAATCAAAAATAGAGTTAAATATCAAAATACAAAGTAAAAATGGAGTCGATATATAAGCGCAGGAAAACACAACCATTCGCATGAAAGTACAATTCCCAAGTGATTTCGAATCCAATCCACACAATAGAAAACAAGAGAAGCAATACAACACCATGCAAGCTTACGATAGAAGAAGCTATCAATGCATACACACGCACACACACTTGCATACACATCGTAAGCTGCTTTGCTCTCGTAAAAACAAAACCACCGAAAACGCACATGCTACTCTCTTTCGCTCGCACCAGCTTCTCAATTTTTTGTATGCTCACTTGCATGTTCTCATGCTTGTATTCTCTGTTCAATAGGGTGCCAATATTGGAACCCTAGAACGAAATTTGCTTTGTATGAGATGCAACTTCTGTATACTATTTATTCTGTGGTATGAAGAAGCTGAAAACTGGAATATTCGATGGCCCTCAAATTCGGACATTAACTCTTAAATGCCTGGAGTATATTTTAAGATACAACCATTTAACTATTTTTAATAATTAATTTTGGAACTTTAAGGCATATATTATTTTAAATCATGTTTTTTTAGCTCAAATTCTTTCTAAAAGAAAAAACAAATTTTTTGCTTTCTTGAAATTTTAGAAATGACGATAAAAATCTATTATTCAATTATTTTTTGGATCATATACAAAGTTTGGTTTTTTTTATACATTCTTTTTCCACTTTTGTCAATATTTCACGTATGGAAAAATCCATTCAGGTGTAAACATGCTATAAAAATATAATACGCATTTATTTGAACCGTTCTGAGAAATACAGCTTGTTTACTTTCACATTTAACGGTTGTATCTCAAAAGATACATTGGGCAGTGTGGCCTCTTGAAAAATGTTCGTTACTTTTGAGATGTTTTATATTTTTCTTGCATCAAATTTATCATTTCGAGGTACGCTTTCATATGAAGAGGTTGTTAATGATCTAGTTTTGTTTTAAAAAAGATTGGTATAAGGAAAGTGTTTATTTTTCCTTTTGGTTTAGAATTGGTTTTATGTTTTAGATTTTTAAATAAAGCGTTTGTCTTGAAGTTGAAACATGTAATTGATGTTCTTAAGGTAATTTTTTTTTAATTTGGAGACACTAAATTTATTATTACTAATGAGGTTAGTATTCTGGTGTTTTGTTGGTACAGGGTAATGGTAGAATTTACTACAATTGATGGCGTCAGGATGACGGATGAAGAAGTGACTGCTTTAGTGATAAATATAAGTTTCGAAAGCATAGATGATTTAGATGATGAAGATTATGAACTTTATGAACCGGAATCGGCGAATAATATAAGCTCAAGGAATTATGCTATTGTTGAAAATGACAGTCCAAATGAAGTTAATAATAAATGTGAAAGAATAATTGCAAGTGAAGATGGAGGTAAAGATGATTTCGATCTTAACATGACAATTAATAATTCTTTTGTGAATATGATAAATGACGATGCCTATAACACAAATACGGAACTCATAGAGCCAAAACAAGTTTCATCTGGTTCCAAAAACAATTGGACTTCATTTTCTCACGAATTTTCACAAATAATCGTAGATCCAAAGTCTTCCGAATTTGAAGAAATTTTATGGAAAAAAAATAATCTCGTTTACAGCGCTGATCAAGTCAAATTCAGAAGAGACTCCGACATTCCTGAAGAAATGCTAAATTTAGAAACCCCGCTTCAAGTCTGGTCATATCTTTTTCCTGCTTCCCTAGAGCAATGCGTAGTTGAAGAAACCTTGGCGTATGCAGGAATTACTTTTTCCCGATCTAGCTTCCTAGTACAAGAGATTTTTGGATTGAAAATGCCAATCGGTCTGTGCAAGCGGCAACAAAACAAATGACTAGGAATCGATTTAAAAAAATAAGGCAGTTCATTCATTTTAATGATAAAAAAACAGTGGGTAAGCGTGACGACCCTAAACGTAATAGCCTTCATCTTATAAGACATCTAATAGACACATTAAATAAAACTTTTGGAAGTGTACCCCGGCTAGAACGTTTGTGTGTGGATGAACAAATGTGTTCCTCAAAAATTGGATATTTTATAAAACAATATTTGCCAAATAAACCTAAGAAATGGGGTTTCAAATTGTTTGTATTGTGTGACAACAAGGGATATGCATACAAGTTTGAGGTCTACCTTACTTGCCCGCTCCAAATGAACCAGATTTACAATCATCCGCGAACATTGTAGTCCGATTACTGCGAGAAATGCCACGCTTTCAAAATTATAATATTTATTTCGACAACTATTACACCACTGTTCCCTTGATAATGTATCTTCGTACTCAATGAATGCTTGCACTTGGTGCGATCCGAAGAAATCGACTTAAGAATTGCAAGCTTCCTGATGACAAGACTACATATGTTGAATTTTCAACGGGGAACAAGCCAGGAATTTGTGGCTTCAATTGATGGAGTTGATGTAACCTCTTTGTCCTGGAAAGACAACAGAATTGTCAATCTTGTTTCAACCTATGGCGGGATGAAACCGATAGTGTGATGATAGCCAAATAGCCCACACTGTCAAAAGATATGACAAAAAAGAAAAATCTATGATCCCATGTCCAGAAATCATCAAGGAGTATAATCTGCATATGGGCGGAGTAGATTTGCTAGACAATTTCATCGGACGCTATAACATTTTAATGAAAAGCCGCAAGTGGACAAATCGGATTTTTTATCATTTACTTGATCTGACATGTGTAAATGCTTGGATTCTTTATAAAAGAATTAATAAGAACAGATCCAACTTCCGAAGCATGAGGCTAATTGATTTCAAGCTGGAAATAGCTGATGTCTTATTTAGCTATGGATCTGTTGAAAAGCGAGGACGTCCATTGCTCGAAGTTGCTATTAAAGCTAAGCGACAAAAATCAAATTCATCATGTGCTCCTCCTAAAGATATTCGCTCGGACAAAACAAACCATTGGGCTGGGGAAAAAAGGAAGGTGCAAGCTTCCAAACTGTGTTGGTCAAATCAAAATGTTCTGTTCCAAATGTAAAGTTAATCTATGCATAACTAGTGAAAAAAATTGCTTTATGAAATACCATACTTCTTGAAAATGCTCTTATATATTCTATTATTATGAACATATGTACATTTGTCTGTAAATAATATATTTATATATATACTTAAGATTAATATGTACAATGAATTATAATTTTATTTTAATTTTGAAATTGCTAATTGAATTTTAAAAACATTATTTGAAAGGGTCTTCTTATTTTTCTTGAATAAAATTTTAATTGCTTAGTGCCCACTGTATCTTTTAAGATACAAGCACTATTCTTCATTATATACGGATAAAAATAAAACAAAAAAAAATAAGTTTGCATCTGTTGTCTGGGTTTTATTTTAGGTAAAATACATTTTTTTTATTAAAATCGAAGTCACTGGGCATTTAAGGGTTAATAAAAGACACAAATTTCATAAAAGTTATGACTAATTCTGAAAGTGAAGCATGGAGTGCTTTTCTATTGGTTGCAGAAAATTTTGTAGGTAACCATAAAGCACCAAACTATAGAGAAATCGCGCAAAAGATGTTGCCCCAAGATTTAAGGAGCAAATATGAGCATAAAGCTGCACTTTCTTCACATTCACCTGGATAGATTTTCTCATAACCTAGGAAATTACAGTGAGGAGCAGGGAGAACGCTTCCATCAAGATGTTAAAGTAATGGAGGAAAGATATCAGGGTAGATGGGATCGTCACATGATGGCAGACTACTGCTGGTCATTACAGAGAGATGGTAGGAAATAAATATTACAAAAGAAAATCTTATAAAAGGTGTTTTTATCTGAAGCATAATATTACTTTTGCTATTTTTTCTCTTTTTACTTCTGTGTAAATTAACAAAATACTAAAATAAAACATTAAGTAAAATTTTCAATAGAAAATTGATTTTATAGAATGTACTCGTCTTATTTTCTAATTTTTTTCTGCTATTTATAGTATAACTAGCTGGATGCCCCCGCTTTGCTGGGTCCTTCAATAGATTTTTTTATAGGGTTCGGGCAGATTCAAGAGCTCTTATGGTGTTTGTCATACAATCTGGACAACCTGAGATTCGACTGAATTTGTCGCGTTGGTTGTAGTTCACTGTAACTCATTTTATTTCCATGTCATTAAAGTGTTATATACATATATGCATACATATGTGCATAAAGTACGTGCAATTTGGAACAAAATAGCAAACAGAGAATAAAGAAAAATAAAAAAAAGATCCGTTAAGTGCACGTAAAAATGTATGCAACTCCCACATTACGCGTTATGGTATTGTCAGCGAAAACTCGCAAGTGAATGTCATTTTTGGTTGATATAGTTTGTGCTTGCTATTCCAGTTACTGTTCCATTGACAGTTATGGTCGTACCACAATGTGACGTTCAAGCGCTCGGGCTTTTGAAAGCGTCAGTGGAAACAATGAATTCATACGGAGTAACACGGAATGCAACCTCAGACGTTGCCTCGGCTATCGTAAATATGGTAAGCTCGAGCTCAACGCCAGAGTGGCTATTCGGTCGTGCGTTTTGACAGCTGACAATGCTTATATAGGTTATTTCGTATACATATTTGTAAAAAAAAGAAAAAATAATAATTAGAAAGTAAAATTTCAGTGTTATTTTCTGTCATATTCCCGATCTTTGAACAAACACCCGAGCTCCTGAAGCTAAATTTCGTTATAGAGACTCCTAGGTCGCGCGCTTAACATAGGTTTATCATAAGTCGGTACGACTTTATTACTTCCGTTATAAAATTCACAGAATAATGATTGATACATCAATCTCTTCACCAGGAAATGTACTAATCGAAGAATAAAGTCATGTTCAAATTTGTTCAGCCATTTTATGGTAATATATGTGCAAAGTATAAAAAAATGTTTTTTTTTTTAGTTAAAAATTCATATAAAATGGGTTTTAAGGCCCTAGGACACTAACCATCCTATGTAATACGGCTAATCAAGACAAATCGATTGATATACATATTGTTGAGGTACCGTTATGTACCTACTCCCTACTCGCGGACAAACAGGAAAATGCGTTCTCTTTTATATGAGATGTAGAGATGTACAGATTCTCTTTTATAGATGTAGAGATATGTAACTTACAATAGCCCAAAGAAAGAAGAAAGAGGAAAAAAAAAATGATTGTAATATGCGTGCACAGTATAAAATAGGCTCCCCTTCGCTCTTCGGGCGCCTTGTCGGAGGGGCTTAAGAGGTATGACCTCGAACTAAGACCCGGAGAACTGAGTTTTGATGGATGAATGGACAAATAGATGGATGATAATACTCGAGGCGGCACCACCCGCGATATCCTGGTGGGGGATTCTGGAGGCCCTTCGACCCTCTCATCTGCAGCCCACGCACTTCTTGGCGGCGCGCAGCGCAGAAAGCGTCGGCGGCTAATAAAGGCTGCTGCAGGAGGCACAACCATGCCAGCACTGCGCCTCAAATACTCCTCCTCTTATTGGTGACGGTCTAATTCCCAATAAGAGCGTGGCAGGTCCCAAAACTGAAAAAGCTGGAGGTGATCAGGGTCCTGTTATGGCCGGCGCCACCGCCGAAAAAAGCGATGATGCTGACAGACAGACTCTGATCTCAAGCTGGCAAAACGGCGCGGCGTCGGAAGGGAGCAGGAGGTCGAACCGAAAAGGGTAAGAGCGCTCGCACACGGAAGACGGCAGCCGGGGACAAACTTGCTAGGGAAAGAGAACGAGAACGTGATGTCTCCTCCTCTGACGTGGCGGCGGGTAATCGGGGTGCGAAGGTAGATGTGGCGATCAACAAAGATCAAAGCAAAAATCTGAAGACGGAGAGGACCAAAGACTGCTCCTCGGAGGCGGGCACTTCACACAACAAAAGCCTTTCCTCTGGAAAGGAAATAAAAGTGACCGTAAGGAGTCGAGACAAGCACCTCTCCTACAAAGAGGCAGCCATCTCCTCAGGAAAAATCGGGATAGGGAAGGCTGGCAGTGACAGCAGAATGACCAGCGCAGATTGCCAACACTGCGAGGATCATCTACTGGAGCTAGCTTCAGCAACAGGCTTCTGTATTCAGGCTGAGAGATCTGCTTTGATGAATGGAACCTTCGTGGTGAGCTGTTCTTCACAGCAGACGTCTGCCTGGATCAGGAGCATTGTGCCGAAAATCCCTCCACTGGGAACTACTACCTATCAGGTAGTTAGTCTCCCAAAATTAATGCGCCATCTGCTGGATTCCGGGAAAACCTGGAAACAAGTTGAAGGTGCTGACGCGACTTCATGCGCAGAACGCGGGACTCGACACGAGGGCCTGGACTGTCTATCCAACATAGAGAAAAAGGGCTCTCTAAAAAAAAAGGGCGCTTCACTCTGGTTGTGGGATTCGACAACGGCTCTTTCCAGACCCTGAAATCCGCGTACGACACACGTCCCTACTTCGGCCTTGGTAGGATATTATTCCATTTTGATGTCAAGTAGTCGAAGGATGGAACGTGCTCTGCAGTCTAAATCTATGATTTTCACTCAGATTAATCTACAGCATTGCAAGGCTGCTACCGACCTTCTCAGTAGCAGAATTGCATGCAGTAGTACAAATCATCACATTGTATCCATTCAGGAACCATGGGTTCGGAATAAACGCTTGTGTGGTATATGTGATGCTTCGGTTTTTTATGATGAGCGATCCGAAAGCCTAGTTTTTGCCTCATCATATCGAACACGCTATCGGCACCAAACTTGGTCAATTCTGTGGACAAGATCTGGTGGCTGCGAAAGTTAGGTACAAAGCGCACAGAGAAATCAAACACTTCGACGTGGCACCCATTTACTTCCCCTACGACTTGGTACTGCCCCCGCCACCTAAGGTGGTTTCTGAACTCGAAGAGTACTGTGAAGCCGGAAGGATTGGACTCATCATCTGTTGCGATGCTTACACTCAAAATAGTGTTTGGGGCAGTAGCAAATGCAACCGGAGAGGAGACCATCTTTTAAACTTCGTTCTTTCGTCTGGCCTTATCATCAACAATGTTGGCTCTCAACCAACCTTTGTGACGGCGAGACGACAAGAAGTGATTGACTGTCTAATAGGCATGTGAAGGCCATCACTAACTGAAGAGTCTTACCAGATGTTACGCTGTCAGACTATAGATATATCGAATTCCATTTGAAGTGTGGGATCTCAGCCTCGCAGCCCAAGAGGAATCCGAGAAAGACGGACTGGGTGCGATTCAGAGAGGAGCTTGAGAAATCCATTCAAGCCCTGCCTAAACTCAAAACAAAGCAATTGGTGGAGGATGCCGTTCAAAACCTGAGCAGCGCCATCACCAACAGTTTCGAACTCGCAAGTCCTGTCAAAGAACCTCCCAGCAGGAAGTCGGTTCCCTGGTGGAACGCTGAGCTCCAATGCCTTCGCAGGAAAGTCAGAAGTCTCCTGAATAGATCGCTTAAATCGAACTCGGGAGATGACTGGAATAAATATCCATCGAAGAGAAGCAGAAGGAATATAAGAAGCTTTTTCGTAAATCGAAGAATGATTCCTATAAGTTCTTCTGCCAAAAGATCAAATCCCTGAGCGCGACCAGCAAGTTGGTTAATGTTCTCAAACGTGGAAAATCGACAAAGATGGATGTACTCAGAAAGTCCGATGGTTACTTCACCGAGTTTAAAACAGAAATTCCTAGCTTACTGTTTCAGACCCATTTCACGGCAAATCAGACGGTTATCGGCTCGTTGCACACTCCCTCATTGGAAACTGCGACTAAAACGATGAAAACAACTCGGCGTAGCTGGTATGTTGCGTCACGCGTGGCAACTGCTGAGGCCATTGAATTTGCTGTGGCATCTTTCGATGGCTTTAAGTCGCCGGGCACTGATGGGATATACCCTCTTATGTTGCAAAAAGGTATAAGACAGCTGCTTCCTAATCTGAAGAGAATTTTCACTGCTAGCCTGGCACTTGCCTATATACCTATTCCTTGGCGCACGGTGAAAGTGGTCTTTATTCCCGAAATAGGGAAAGAAGATTACTCTTTCACCAAGAGTTTTAGACTAATCAGTCTAACATCCTTCTTGCTGAAAAGCATGGAGAGACTAGTAGAGTTGCACGTGCGTAAAGTTGCTCTTCGAATGCATCCCCTCTCGGAGATGCAACATGCTTATCAGCACGGAAAATCCTGCGAGACTGCGCTTCAAAATCTAGTTGGGAGAATTGAATGCGCTCTCGAAAGGAAAGAGTACGTACTAGGCATTTTCGTCGACATTGAGGAAGCTTTTGATAACGCTACTTTCGACAGCATGTGTAACACTGCTAGACGGCATGGCGTAGATGAAGCACTGGTTTTGTGGATCAAAGCAATGCTTGTGCACAGGACATTGATCGCTGAACAGGCCTCGAACAGTGTCTCAAGTCTGGAGTAAACAGGGGCTGCCCGCAAGGTGACGTCTTGTCTCCGCTGTTATGGTGCATGGTGGTCGACTCTCTGCTCGATGCTCTCAATGCCTTTGGAATCTATGCCCACGCCTATGCGGATGATGTTGGTGTTCTCTCTGTCGGCCTATGTTTAGCGACTGTCTGTCTCAAAGCGCAGGCGGCGCTAGATGTGATCGAAGACTGGTGCACGAGAAATGGGCTGTCGGTTAATCATCTTAAGACTAGGGTGGAATCGGCTAAGGTGATTTGTGACAAGTTACAGTCACATTCTCGGTTTCGGTATCGTGTAAGTTGATAGTCACTGTAATTGTCACATTTTTGTGACAGTTTTCTGGTGACAGATATTGTTCAGGAGCGTTTTCCCGAATTAAAATATCAAACGCATAAACTTGATATAATCTTTTGTAGTTATGTGAAGCAAGCACTTGAACTTTTTCACGTCGGAGTTGCCTTGGATAAATTAGACGATCAGTGTCTATTGATTCAGAATGACTGATATATTTTCCTAATTGGCTTACATCTTTTATACTTAAATTTAGCTTATCTTAACAACTGCCGTCAATACACCGTCAGCATAATGCTAACAATTATATTAATAGCTTAAAGCTAAATTACTGCCGGCAATGCACCGTCAGCATAATGGGTCATCGGCACACACATGTTTTGGAGTACGTGCCGCGTCAGCGCAAGGGTTGGCGTTGACATCGTGCGGTGAATTGCCTTGACACACAATTGCTGTATGCGTTGCGTCATAGGTAATTCAACTGAACATTCTCCCCCGCGTTGAATGGCCATTCAACCCTCTACGCGATGGTAACTACAAATTCTGAATTTGTTGGTGTTTGATGAGGTGCTGGCCGTACTGGTTCCGTAATATCTGCTGATCTTGCTGATTTGTGCCTCCAAATTACGTAGACGGCTAACATAATGGATAACATTAACGCCGACTATCCAGTTGCAAAGTGGTGATGACTGTGGACTTGAAGCTTATGTGGTAGGTCAAGAACTTCTTGTTCCTTGATTAATTTTTGTACATCCGTTAGATTTTTCAGTTGAATATCGTATTGTGTGGTATTGAAGTTGTGAAATAATGCTATATGTTGCTCTGGAGTTGAAATTTCTGATATGCTTCCAAGGCTGCTGTAGGAAGTTTGGAGGTTAGTAGAGAATATGTTATGACCTTGAATTGTAATGGAATTGTGTCTTAAGGTGCATCCTGGCTGCAACGTAACTATTCCGGATCCTTCCAAGAGTAACTGTTCGTTCTGGGTTCCACAAATTGCTGTAAGTCAAGTTGGTTTATTTGTGGAATACAGCCATTTGTTTTTGTGTTCTAGTTGAATCCAAGTAAGGTTTCTTCCAGATTTGGTCAGTATACATGTAGACCTTGTTTCATTATTGAAAAGACCCATATCGCAGGAACAAATTGCTGTTCCGTCGTTATATCTGGATTGTATATTCAGACATAAATATTGTTCTTCCCTTAAATTGATGCATCCTTCTAAAGTAGTTGACTGTATTGGAAAGTAATGGTCTCGATGTGCATTCCCAGCCAGTATTGGGGCGCAGGGAGTGATGGCTAACATGGTGTTGTTTATGAAATGTGGTACAGGTGTGATTCTAAATAAATGGTATTGTTCGTGATCTACTAACGGGACCCAAAATACGATTCGATTATCTGCTACTCCTCCCTTCACTGTCATCAGATTGTATAGTTGTATGAGATCTTCTTCATCTACAGGCATCCCTAGAAATGTTGGTAGGTGCGCATTAATGGTTGTAAGTTCCTCCTTCAGTTGAGTTGTTGACAATAGTATCGAACTAATTTTGGTGGGTGTCAGTGAGCACGTCAATGAGGGCTGATTGTATCCTTTGTATATGTAAAAAATTGTGTGACAGAGACAACAACCATGCAAATGCACAACACATAACATTTATGCACTTGAATTTACACACTTTCTTAATTTCTTTTAACCTTTATTTATATTAGTATATATGTATGTATATACATATTCAAATATTCAAAGTTTTCACACATACACACATATTGTATAAGAGTATAAATATATCGACAAATATGTAACAAAGGAAGTATTAAATGAACCGCCGACACTGTCATTTGGTCCGGGGAATATAACTTCAATTCGTATTTATTAATCATTTTTTTCAGTATATTAAGTATCATGATAATTAATTGAAATGAAAGTGATGATGCTATCTGAGATATTTTGGATTGATAGTCTTCCTCATCGTTGTCACGTATTCTTCCTCGTATTTCGGTTAGTTGGTTGTTGATTTGATCGAATCTATTATTTATAATGGTTTGGTCTTGTTTTATAATGTTGATTGTTGAATCGACGACCGAGGTTTGATTTCGAAGCAAATTTAATAGGTGATTTTCATTGGTGTTTACTTGGTCTATGGTGTTGGACATTTGTATATATATATAGCATATTCGGTATCCAATACTCCAAATAAAGAGTTAACAAACCTTCAAATTATGTTAAAGGCTAGTCTTTTATTCCGTCTATTAGGTAAAAGAGTGTTTTCCGACTGTAGTTCGGTTATGATGTGCTGAACTGGGTTTAATGTGTTCATACAAAAGCTCCTTTTTTTAATTTCTCGACATAAATGAGCCAGGGTCAATGTTCCGTTTGATAATGCATTGTATTCTCCTATAATGGAATCAAGTTATAATGGATGATGAAGTTCCATTCGCTTGTTGCACCAATTCCTTCAAAGTAGATGCCCAAATTGGATTTGAATTTGTTGATCTCGATGTTTTTACTGAATACTGTTGGCATGATGAGAAGAATTGTTAGCAGTGAGGCAATTCTCGCGATACCAGACATTCGTCATCTTTTTGTCGTTGTTGTATAAGTTACTGGGTCTGGTACTTGAGACGGATGTGTTGATTCTTGGGCTTCATCCCCAGTTGTAATATCATTCTTTGTTTCATGCTCAATTGGAAGTGGCGCTAATCTGTGAATCGGACGTTTCCAGATGTCTGATGCTGTTCGAACATCAACTACTCGTACGGCACCATCAGTACCCTTATAAGTCCTGGTAATTCTGCCGAGTGGCCATTGAAGGGCTGGAACATTATCTTCCCTTATGATGACCATGTCTCCCACATTGATATTCTTTGAGCACTCCTTCCATTTATGGCGATACTGGAGTTCGTTTAAGTATTCTTGTGACCAGCGTTTCCAAAATTCATGCTTGAGATGTGAAACCAAGTTCCATCTTGTCAGAGTGTGTTTTGCAGGAACTGCGTTTGCATTGCAAACGTGCGTGCAATAAGGGGTCCACCGATGAGAAAGTGTCCAGGTGTTAGTGCCGCTAGATCGTTCGGATCACTTGAAAGTAGTGTTAGTGGTCTTGAATTTAGGATGGCTTCGATTCCAATTAATACCGTTTCTAATTCTTCATAAGTCAACGAGGCTGTTGAAACACTTTTTCTTAATAAGTGCTTTGTTGACTTAACGGCTGCTTCCCAAAGACCTCCAAAATGGGGAGCCCTGGGGGAATGAAGTTTAATTGTATGGCCTTATTGCTGCATTCCTTTATAACGGTTGTACGTGCCCTTTGGGAGTAAATAGCGTCTTCCAACTCGGACAATTGATTATTGGCTCCCACAAAATTCGTTGCGTTGTCGCAATATAGATGCCGGCAATGTCCTCTACGGCCGATGAATCATCTCAGTGCTCCTAGAAACGAGTCGGTAGTCAGATCGCTTACGAGTTCGATATGAACTGCCTTTGTGGCGAAGCAAAAAAAAATTGCCACGTAGGCCTTTTGGGGTCGTTTTCCGCGAATTTTGTAGTGAATCCAAAAGGGTCCGCAGTAGTCAACTCCTGTATTTATAAAGGGTCTTGATGGTGTTATCCTTGGTGATGGTAAGTTTCCCATGACTTGTTGCAGTAATTGTGGTCTGTCTCTATTGCACTTCACGCAGTGGTGTACTATGGACCGTGCCATTGTTTTGTCCTTAATTGGCCAATATCGTTGTCGAAGATGGGCTAGCAGTGTTTGGGCGCCGCAGTGGCTATTGTTTTCGTGGATATCCTTCATCAAAAGTTTCACTAGGGGATTGTTGTATGGTAATAGCATTGGATGCTTGGCGTCAAAAAAAGGATTCCAGACTCTAATCGACCTCCAACCCGAATAATTCCATTATCATCCAAAAATGGAGCCAAACTGGCGAAATTACTTCCATGCTTTGACTCCTTGTATGTCTGCAAGTCACTGATTTCTTCCTTGAAATCGAATGCCTGCATTGCTCGAACTATTGTGACCAATGAGTCTTCTAGTTCCTTAGTAGTTAATAGTATTTCATTTTGTCGTTGACATTTGGTATATCTGGCATGCTTGCAGAAACGTAGGATATATCCAATTATTCTCTGAAGTATTCTGAATGAATTGCGATGGTTAATTTTATATATCAATTCGTTGTTGCCTTCATGAGTCACTGCTGCAACAATTGGTAGCTTTCGTTTTCGTTCTGTGTTTTCCGGAACTGAGAGCTCCTTTATGTATTTCGTTGGCCACATATCTTGATGGCCTGATAGAAAAAGAGGACCATAAAACCATAGTGTGCATGATGGCAAGTTTGCTGGTTGGAGGCTCCTTGATAGTATATCCGCTGGATTGTATTTTGACGGTACATGCCGCCATTGCTCGGGAAGTGTTAGTGGAAACTCGGTTAGCCACAAATGTTTGAAATGATGAAGAGGGAGAATTTATCCATGCGAGAACAATTTCAGAGTCTGTCCATAAGAATGTGAGAATGTGGGTGTATCCATGAGGTTTAAATCCTTCTTAATTCGAGCTGTTAATTGGGCGCCAAGAGCCGCTGCACACAATTCTAGGCGTGGCAAAGTTTGTTTCTTCAGTGGAGCCACTCGTGATTTAGAACACAGGAATCTTACGATTATTCTTCCATCATTCATGGTTGTTCTCAAGTATACCACAGCCTTCTCAGATGCATCAGAAAAGGTATGAATTTGAATGGTTGTGGGTACACCATTGTTGAACATGTGACGTGGAAATTGGAAGTTGTTTATTTCCCTCAAATTATTCCGAAATGTTATCCATCGTGTGTGTAGCTCAGCCGGCAGTGCTTCATCCCATGAGAGTTGTAGCAACCAAAGCTCCTGGACGAATATCTTTGCTGTAACCACTAATGGAGCCATCATGCCCAATGGATCAAATAACTTGGCAAGATCTGAGGTTACATTCCGTTTTGTAACTCTACTCGTTGAGCTCATATTTGTTTTAACACAAAATGAATCGTTCTTTGGCTTTCTTTCATCGTTAAAGTCAAGATCAACTTCTTTATCTTCCTTGGCAGTGCCTTGTAGCAGACGGGGTTGATTGGCGCTCCATTTTCGTAGTTTGAACCCTGCGCATTGTAGTATGTGTATGAGTTGATTTTGCATTTCTACAGCAGTCGATAAATTATTATCTCCCGTCAGGCAATCATCGACGTAGAAATCGTTGTGGAGTGTCCTTGCACCTAATGCAAATGTTGTGTTATACTGCTTTGCCAGTTGCTGCAAGCATTTTGTAGCTAAGTAAGGTTCTGATCTTGTACCATATGTTACCGTGTTCAGTTGATAGTAGCGCAACGCCTCGCTTACGTTGTTGCTCCATACGATGATTTGATATCTTCTGTCCTCCGGATCCATGACTATTTGTCGATACATTTTTTCAATATCAGTGCAAAATACATAGAGTGGTAAACGGAAGCGAAGTAATAATGAGAATAGTTCACTCTGCACTACTGGCCCTGTGTACATGATGTCGTTTAATGATACTCCAGTTGATGTTTTGGATGATGCATCGAAAACTACTCGGAGTTTAGTAGTACTGCTGCTAGCCTTGAAGACGCAATGATGGGGACTGACGTAATTCGGAGCTACAATGTTATTGAGGTCGATTTCTGTCATGACCTAAGTCTTATTCCTTCATGAATTTGATATATTGGTCTTTCACCTACTTGGTTTTCTCTAACCGTTGCTCAAGGGCCAGAAATCTGTTGATTGCTACTTCCTTGGATTTGCCAAGTGTGTTTGGGCTCTCATGAAACGGTAGTTTGTCAATAAATCGACCATCGATGGTTTTATGTGTGTTTTGAGAAAAGTGAGCTTCGCACATCTCTTCGGCCCTTGATAACTTGCTACGCGCCGGTTCAGCTTCTTCGAGGCTCCATAATCGTTCGATCATCTGATGAAGATCATTGTCATCATACGTGGAGATGCAGCATGTTGTTGTATCTGGTCCAGTTACAGCTATTTTACCAGCCAGTATCCATCCGAGGACTGTGTTCTGTAGAACAGGTAGATTGTCTGCCAGACGTATCTGCCCGATGGAGAGCAGTTGACGGTAGAATATTGTCGGAATGATTGAACTTAGGGTCTGCCAATGGAACATTGTTTGGTATTGGCCATGATGAAATGTTGATGTGTTATGAAGGTTGTGGTGGTATTATGCTCGGCAGGACAAATGCCTCAAGGTGGGTATTGAAGCCGGTTGTTCTTGACTGTAATTTTACATTCACACGTTGATGGGCTTCCCTTTTCCCATTGCCAATACCTTGAATACTCATTGATGAGTTTCTTGTACTAAGTCCTAATCTCTTTACTAGACGTGTGGTGATCAAGTTGACTTGAGAGCCTGAATCCAGAATGGCCCTGCAATTCGTCCTTTGTCCATTGGTAGCAATCAATTCTACGATGGCAGTACTGAGGAGCACGTAATGATGTGACGAGTTCTTGGATGCTGCTAATGTTACTGATTGACTTATAGTGTTTTGGTGATTGTTGATTGTATTATTTGACTGTTTGTTGGTGGGAGAGCCTTTCGTGTTACTTTCAAGATGTAGCATCGTGTTGTGTCTTTGGCCACACCTTAAACAGCTTCTCGAGGCACAATTTTTTGTTCCATGACCAGTTTTAAGGCAATTTAGGCAGAGTTTATGGCTTTGCGCTAAATGTAAACGCTCTACTGGCTGCAATTGTATAAATTGTTTGCAAGCAAATGTTGGATGAGTCTCTGTTCCACAAGCCTTGCAATTTCATTTGTTATTGTTACTTGAGGTTGTTGACGCACAAGCTTGAGACGATGTATCCGTTTTCTTTCATCCGATTGATTCTAATGATTTAAACTGGTTCTCAAGGAACGTTAGAAATTCATTCATGGACTGCAATTCCCTTGGCTTCTTGAGTGATTGCTCATATAGGAATCTTGTGTTTTGGTCTAGTTTGTTAACTAATAAATGTAGAAGGAGGGGGTCCCATGTTGCAGTGTCCACACCGATGTTATTTAATGCCATCAAGCATTCCTGGGTGATATCGTGGAGAGCCTTGATAGCCCCTGCTGATAGTTGCTGCTGTAACTGGTTTGGTTGTCCGAGTAATTTTTGCAGGAGATTTTACGTGAGAACCCTTCTATTGGTGTAGCGGTCTCGAAGGATGTTCCAAGCAGTTTTGTAGTTGTCCTCCGTGAGTGGTATATGGCGGATGAAATGTTCTGCTTCTCCGTTTAGATGTGTTTTCAGGTACCACATCTTTTGGATGTTCGGTATTGGTTGGCTGTCAACCATTTGGGAGAAGAGATAATCACCCTCGAATTTTGGGATGGTGACCTTTGGTAGATTTACAGGATTATGGGTGATGATGCTATTTGATGAGGCATCCTTGATAATCCCATTGTTCTGTGGTTGTAACATTATCGATAAAGCGATAAGGTTTTCCTGTGCCATTTTCTCGATTGCGATATATTCCGTCTAGTCGTAACCGATTTCAGTTGGGTTGTTCCTTAATTCCCAAATTGTGCAATTCAATGCTTCTATTTGCAGCCAGAGTTGTTCACGTGTTTGGTACATTAATTTATAATACTGTGAGGGTTTATCTTCACTCAGGGATAGACCCTCGATCAGTCTACGTAACGAACACATGATTGTTTGTTGTCTTCTTATCGCACTAACGATTTTTGGTGGATTTTCTTCCACGGTTTCGACTGCTGTCTTCAATACGACGTTTATATTCGTCAAATAATGTTGATATCTTACTGAAATACTGATTAACGAAATAATCGTGTTCAGCCGGAGCATTCGGCAATGATTTTATTTTTACATCTGCAGTTTCAAATATATTCCAGTGCTCTTGTAAGCATTGTAGCCGCTCTTCTAGGTAGGTTTTGGACTTCTTCCTGTCTGTAGGGTCCTTCTTGACGTTGGTAATTATTCGCTGAATTTCTTGGCCAGTTGCCAACTGTGCCACGATCAGCTCCTCGAATGATGTCATCTTTGTAGTTCTCCTTGCTGAAGCGGACAACCCTTGCTAAAATGAAGAGTTGAATTGAGGAATTCGATGAAATCCTTGTTTATATGATCCTTGTTCTGGATCACGTCGGGGTCACCAATGTTCAGGAGCGTTTTCCCGAATTAAAATATCAAGCGCATAAACTTGATATAATCTTTTGTAGTTATGTGAAGCAAGCACTTGAACTTGTTCACGTCGGAGTTGCCTTGGATAAATTAAACGATCAGTGTCTATTGATTCAGAATGACTGATATATTTTCCTAATTGACTTACATCTTTTGTACTTAAATTTAGCTTATCTTAACAACTGCCGTCAATACACCGTCAGCATAATGCTAACAATTATATTAATTGCTTAAAGCTAAATTACTGCCGGCAATGCACCGTCAACATAATGGGTCATCGGCACACACATGTTTTGGAGTACGTGCCGCATCAGCGCAAGGGTTCGTGTTGACATCGTGCGGTGAATTGCCTTGACACACAATTGCTGTATGCGTTGCGTCATAGGTAATTCAACTGAACAGATATTTAGCTATCACTTTCATATGTTTTGTGCTTTTGTATATTATTTAAAATAAAAAATGTTTTCGTGTTTCGAGCTATTTTTAAGTGAAGATGAAGAGGTCAATGAGACATTGATGAACGTTAAAATTCTGAGGAAGAATTTGATAAATCGGTCTAATATTCACGAGCTTGCAATTGACATGGAAGTAGGAATAATTTCGCAGTTAATATTGTTAAAATTATACTAAATGATTGTTTTTTAGATTCATGTGTGTGTGCATCGCACAACATTTGCCGTGATTTGAAGGTGCCGCTGAATGAAAGTGACCTTCCCCAACAACCAACCAATCTCACACACCATACACACATACAATATGCAAGAAGACTTCCAATCATCCAGCAGAGAAGCCGCGAAAATTCGTGATGCTCTTAGGGACGCTCTATTGTAAATGAAAGAAAGCAATGATTTTGCAACAAATTCGATTAATTGCTCTGTTTTTAATTTCTTGAATTTTTTTTTTTTTCATTTGACATCTGTCTTATCTGCCATCTTCTTCTTTTCCTTTTTATCCCGGCGTCGTTATGGTCAGAAGTGTAGGATCATAACCTTCCCACTTAACTGCATTCCTACTGGTCCGCTTGTGGGGTCCGCCTGTCTTATCTGCCATCAACTCCGAAAAAGCGAATGTTGCTCCTTTTCTGAACTTTTTTTTGATAATCTTACCTGATACCAAAAATGATAATAGTCACAAATGACTGTTACCAAAGTGACTATCATCCATCACCCTAGCCGATTCCACCCCTGATGTTGTTCTCTTCACGAGAAGGAGGAAAAATACTGACATTACTCAGCTGGTGCTAAAAATCCAAGGAAGCTAAGTACCTGGGAGTCATCCTAGATAGCAAGCTTCTTTGGTCAAAGCATGTTGAGTCCAAAACCACCAAAGCGCCGTCAGCTTTTTGGCAATATAAAGGTGCCTTTGGATCTCCCGGCAATGATAAGCCCGAAAATCTCATATGCATCGGTTATATGGTGGAACAGGCTAAAACGCAAACATGTTGTGGCTTCACTCACCTAACTCCAAAGAGCGGTCTGTCTCAGCTGCACGGGGGCTTTCCCCAGCACACCGGGCGCTGCTCTAGATGTTATGATAAATCTTCCGCCCCTGGATATATATACATATATCAGAAGGTGCGCAATGAAAGCCATGTCTCGCCTCAAGATAAATAGTTTTTGGTACAACTCGCATTGGAGTGAAAGTGTACTTGCGCGGGAAATATCCTACGACCCCTGTCTCATGGATATGCTTTCTGACGCAATGACACCTGTCATTCTACTGCGTTGTAATTTCGCAGTCACATTTCCATGGCATCAGGACTGGCTTTGGCCAGACACTGAACCTGGAAAGGAATGTCTTCGCATTTTCACAGATGCCTCCAGGACTAAGCAGGGATCCGGCGCTGGAGTTTTCTTTGAGCGCGCAAACATTCGACTGCACTTCTCGTAAGGAAAATATGCGTCTGTCTTTCAATCAGAGATTTACGCAGTCCTAATGGCCATGCACTATGTTGTGGAACACAGGTGCAGGGGAAAAAGCATATGCGTCTGCAGTGACAGCCAAGCTGCACTCAAAGCTGTGTCAAACCCTCCATCCAACTCCAAATTAGTGCATGAACTCAAAAGCTTTTTGAACAAAGTCGCGAGGTCTGCCTGCTTCCACGGTTAAATCTGACATCAACGACTGGGTCTTTAATGTACACAGTCGTAGATGGAGGGAATATCCAGGATGCAGGATGACTAAGCGTACGCCCTGATGTCTGCAAGAAGTCCGTAACATTTTTCTTAACCTTAAGGAGAAATTATTGCAGAAGGCTTACGGGCGTCATTACGTGCCATCACACTTTTGCCAAGCACCTCTACGTGCTTGGCATCAGTGAGACGGCAACCTGTGCTGCATGTTACGAGGATGATGACACAGCAGAACATTTTCTCTGCGACTGTCCTGCCTTCGCTCGCGCACGGTGGCGCACCCTTGGGACCGACGTGGTGAGTGCCGAATCTCTTAGCTCTACATCACTGAAGCCCCTCCTCACGTTTCTCCGGACAACGGGGAAAATACAATAAAGACAAGGTGTCTGTCTGGTAGTACAATGGACCAATATTTGTGTCTGAGTTCTCCAACAGATAGTAGAAGCCTCCAACAAAAAAAATTAAATAAAATAGGCTCTTTTTTCAGTTAAAAAGTCATTGGGTTTTAAGACCCTAGGATACTAAAAACAATACTATGTAATACGGCTAATCATGACAAATCGATTGATATATACATGTAGGAGTGAAGCAGGTCATCGCTGCCGTCGCATTCCACAGCACATATTCTGGATTTGCTGTGTTGTTGCTTTGCTGTGGGTGGGTTTGAATAGTAAGAAGGTCATTCCAGGGAACGGTGGTCTTGTGGATATGATGGGGCGATAACACGGGAAGAGAAGAAGGAGTGGGAGACAGTTGAGAAGACGGAGGCAGTGGTTTTGTATTTTGGTTTTGTATTTTTGCTGGAGTAACTTTTACAAGCTTAATTGAAATAAATGGAATTACTTTAAATTACTGTTGGCATGTTTAACTTTGTTTGGTACATCTCGGAGCGGAAAAACTAAACGTCCCACATTTGGGGGCTCAACCATCGTCACCGATATAACGGACAATTTTTTTGGGAGTTTAATTTTTTCGTTTGTGTTGAAAACCAGGCGGAAAGTGGAAGGAAAAGAGGGAGTGCGAAAATAAGTAAGGCGAAGAGTACTAATCAAAAACTACGGGTTGGGACTGATAAGAGGCGACAGTGAGTGAAGTTACGGAAAAAGTAAGATTTCATCGGAGGGCAACGCAGCAGTGAATGGATGAATTACTGAATTTGAAGACCCGTGAGTTGCAGCAGTTCTTAAAGAATAAGAATCTGTCTTACAGATATAATCTGAAGTCCGAGTTGGTGGAAAGAATACGTGGAGCATTCAGCTCAATCACCGCAGCAGAAGTACGTGAAGAGATCGGGAAAAAAGAGGACGCGGGACCAGACCAGGAAACCGAAAATCAACAGTCAGGAGGGGACCAGTCGGCGAAAGCAGAGACATCACAGACAGAAGAAACAAGCCAGTTGCTTCGGGACCACATGGCGGTCGAAAATAATTTCGTGTTCAGGGACGTGGAGGTGTCCCTAGAACATTTTTCTGGTGAGGCAGGCGAAACGGTTACTAAGTGGATAAAAGAATTTGAGGAAATAGCTACGGTTTGCGGCTGGAACGAAATCCAAAAGTACTTGTACGTGAGAAGGCTTTTGCGGGGAGCTGCGAAGCTGGCAATCGAGGCAAGGTCAGGCGTTTGCAGTTATGCAGCGGTAAAGTCGGCGTTGGAAGAGGAGTTTAGGGGTTCGCGACCATGCATAGACATTCATCGTTCGCTCGAAGCACGGAAGAAGAAACCTGACGAAAGTATGCTGGAATACGTTTATTCCATGCAGAGTTTGGCGAATGAGGGTACCGTTGATGAACCGTCACTGGTGGAATATATAATAAATGGTATCCCGGACTCCGTTCAGAACAAGATGATTTTGTATGAGGCATCGACCACCGCAGAGTTGAAACGGAAACTGGAGTGTTATAAAAAAATGCAACAACTGGCCGCAACCCCGGGGATCGAGAATAGGAGCAATGGTAGATCTACATCACACCAAAAAGGGCCACCACAGCCAGTGACAGCGAGGAGATGCCATAGTTGCGGGTCAACATCTCACTTAGCTGCGAGTTGCCCGGATAAGGCGAGGGGAATGCGTTGTTTCCACTGCAGCGAGTTTGGACACGTTGCTGCGAATTGCCCATTCAAGAGGGAGCTGGCATCTGGATCCGGGGGAGCACATCATCAAGTAAGACGGATTAACTCAGACGGGAGGCACATCAGGGTCGTCATTGTAGGCAAACCGTATGACGCTTTTGTGGACAACGGGAGCGATGTATCAATTATACACCAGTCGTTGCAAAAAGCCATCGAAGGAACCAGATTGGAGAGACCAGGTATGAGGCTGGTGGGGTTCGGAAACAGCTCGAAGAAGACATTAGGCTCATGCCTAGTACCGGTGCAGTTGAATACAGAAACCCACTGGGTTCGGTTTCAGGTAGTGCCAGACAATTGGATTTCCGACAGAATTCTCCTGGGAAGAGATTTCCTGAAGAATATCAATTTGGTGCTCAACCACGGGACAATAGAGGTGATAAAGAGCGCAACCGTGAAGGGCACCATGGATCTGGGGGGATACGACCTCGAGGAAAACGATATTTCTAAGATAGAAGCAGTAAGCAACGAGGGGGCGAAGTTACACGTAGGCAACGAGGAATATCGGCAGATCGTGGAGGACATCGTAGGGTCGTATTCGCCAAGAAGACCCGAAAAGTCATGTGTGCAGATGAATATCACATTGGAGGATGACGTTCCAGTACACCGAACGTCCCGGAGCCTGCGCCGCAAGAACGAACAGCAGTAGCCAAACAAATAGAAGATTGGCTGGAGGAGGGGGTAATCCGCCCCAGTTGGTCGGACTGTGCCAGCCCCATAGTGCTCGTAAAGAAAAAGGAAAGCAGCTATCGGCTATGTGTCGATTATCGGGCCTTGAATGCGAAGAGGATAAAAGGCAGACACCCGATGACAGTCATGGAGGACGTGATAGAGAAGTTGACGAACGCTAAGATGTTTATCACTTTGGACCTAAAGAATGGATTTTTTCACGTGGATATCGCGGAAAGTAGCAGGAAGTACACCGCGTTCGTTACTCCGGACGGGCACTACGAATACCTCAAAGCACCTTTTGGGCTGTGCAATTCACCGGCAACCTTCCAACGGTTCATCAATCAAGTTTTTTGAAATCTGATAGCAAGGGAATATTTGCTAATTTACGTGGACGAAATAATCATATTCGCGGAAACCGCCGAAGAGGCGCTGGAGAAGCTTAGGGAGGTGTTGAAAGTCGCGGCAGAGCATGGCTTGCTCATCAACTGGAAGAAATGTAGTTTTTTGTGCACGGCTGTGGAGTTCCTTGGGCATGTCATAGAAAATGGGAGTATCAAGCCATCTACGGAGAAAGTGAGAGCAGTCCAAAAGTTTCCGATGCCGGTCAACGTGAAACACGTACAGAGCTTCCTGGGGTTGACGGGTTTCTTCCGTAAGTTCATTCCTGGGTACTCCATGATCCCAAAGCCGCTCTCTGATTTGTTACGCAAACAAGTCAAGTTCCACATGGGCGAAAAGGAGGTCGACGCAGTAAATACCCTGAAAGCATTTTTATGCAGAGATCCAGTGCTGAAGTTATTCAATGAGAAGCTGCCGACGGAGTTGCATTGGCTATGGAGGAGTCTTACTGCAAAAGCACGAGGACGGGCATTTCCACCCCGTTTTCTATTTGAGTTTCAAGACGACTGTAACCGAAGTGAACTATACTAGTTACGAGCCGGAGGTCCTCGCCATCGTGAAATGTCTGAAGAAGCTGAGGGTTTATCTCCTGGGAACAGAGTTCACAATCGTCACGGATTGCAAGGCGTTTCAGGCTACCATGATGAAGAGAGATCTTTGCCCGAGGGCAGCCAGGTGGGCTATAATGCTACAGGAGTACAACATGAGGGTAGTACATCGTGCAGGCAATGCGATGAGACACGTAGACGCACTGAGCATGCACACCAGTGGCGATGGCAAAAATCGAGGACAGCATCCTACACCGGATTAGAACGGCTCAAGGTAAAGATGAATTTTGTTAATTAGTAATGAGTACACTTGCAGCTGGTGAAACCTATAAAGACTACGAGGTGAGGGGAGGTCTTCTCTATAAGTTCGAGGAAGGGGCACATCTACTCGTTGTGCCCAAGACTATGCAGAGAGAGTTGATACGAGGCATCCACGAGCGGGGACACATCAGTGCTACAAGAGTAGAGGCAATCTTCAAGCAGGACTACAACATTCCAAAGTTAGCGCGTAGGGTCGAGAAAGTCCTCGCGAATTGTGTAGCGTACATCCTGGCAACTAAGAAGAGCGGAAGGGCAGAAGGCTTCTTGCATCCCATCGAGAAGAGCGACGTGCCGTTACACACTTACCATGTGGACCACCTGGGTCCCCTACCAACGACGAGCAAGTTATACAGCTACATCTTCGTGATAGTGGATGCGTTCACGAAATTCGTGCGGCTGTACCCGGTAAGGACGACTAGAGCCGAAGAGGTCACGAAGAAGTTGGAGTTCCAGAGTGAGGTATTTGGAAATCCCGTGCGAATCATCTCTGATCGAGGACCAGCGTTCACGTCCAACATCTTTAAGGAATACTGCGAAGGGATTGCATCCATCACGTGCTGGCAACGACCGGCGTGCCCAGGGGAAATGGGCAGGTCGAACGAATGGGTCATCGTTGAGATCCTCAGCCGATTGTTGGTTGACGATCCTAAAAAATGGCATACTCATACCAGCAGAGTGCAGAGGGTGATCGACTCAACGGTTTCGCGAAGTACCAGTCGCAGCCCATTCCAGCTCATGTTTGGGAACCATCATGAAAACGGAAGGAAACCACGAGTGACGGTCATTATTAGAGGAAATAATGAGGGACGACTTTGAGAATGAACGAGGAGAGGTTAGGAAAGCCGCGATGGAGCAGATTGAAAAGATTCAGCAGGAAAACCGCAAAACGTACGACAGTAAAAGAAAAGCAGCCAGGCAGTACAAAGTAGGTGATCTAGTCGCTGTGATGAGGACGCAGTTCGGCGTGGGTCTAAAACTACACGCGAAATATTTCGGACCTTATGAGGTGGTGAAGGTAAAAGGAAATGAACGTTACGACGTTCGAAAGGTGGGACAGAATGAAGGGCCGAACACGACGTCAACTGCAGCGGATTGTATGAAGCCCTGGATCACGGGGGAGGAAGACGAGGGGCTAACTGATGAGGAGGGGCAAGATAGTGAACTCGACTGAGGGCAGTCGAGAAGTTCTAGGATGGCCGAATGTAGGAGTGAAGCAGGTCATCGCTGCTGTCGCATTCCACAGCACATATTCTGGATTTGCTGTGTTGTTGCTTTGCTGTGGGTGGGTTTGAATAGTAAAAAGGTCATTCCAGGGAACGGTGGTCTTGTGGATATGATGGGACGATAACACGGGAAGAGAAGAAGGAGTGGGAGGCAGTTGAGAAGACGGAGGCAGTGGGTCTTGGAAGTGCAGCGAGTGCGGTCGTCCCATGCGTGGGTTTTGTATTTTGGTTTTGTATTTTTGCTGGAGTAACTTTTACAAGCTTAATTGAAATAAATGGAATTACTTTAAATTACTGTTGGCATGTTTAACTTTGTTTGGTACATCTCGGAGCGGAAAAACTAAACGTCCCACATACATACATTGTTGAGGTATCGTTAAGTACCTACTCCCTATTCGTGGTCAAACAGAAATATGTGTTCTCTTTTATAGATATAGAGATAAGAAAATGAGGATTAAAAGAAACACCAATGCCAATATGCCAAAATCATTCATAGTTTCATAAATTGTTCGTATAAAGTTACTCAAAATTATTACTACTTAACATATGTATGTATGTATGTATATCAAGGATCACAAAACCACTGTATTATTGAAAATAAAAAGAAATATGAGATTCGTAAGAGTAAAGAAAAATTTGTATTTTTTTACATAAATCGAGCGTTTTCAGATTTAAAGTCTACTTCAGATTGACTAAAGATGCATTTGTTTATTTATTGCCCGAAGTCGAGGATAAGCTTCCAGCTGTCTATTCCTGTACTGTTCCAGTAATTCTAAGACTTGCCATGACTTTGAGAATTTGTGCTGAAGCCGGGTACCATCGTTGGGAACGATTTTGCTCAACATAGGTTTAGCACAATCTACAATTAGCAAATAATATCAATGTTACGTATAATATAATATAAAATTGTGACTTAGAGAATAATAATATTGTGAATTAGACAACATTCTATTACCTACAGTTGTTACATTAGGTCAAATATGAGACAACGCAATAAAATCAATAACCGTCGCGGAAGACATCTAATAAAAGGGGTCAAATCAGTCGATCGGAGAGACAGTTGGTTTTTGAACACACGATCCGCGCACGGTTATCCCGATTTGTAACGTACGATAATTTTCATTTTGAACATCCGAGAATTCGTTCGCGGTTAAACACAATTTTGTTTTGTATATAATACATAAAATATAACATAGTTCGGAAATAATAAAATTTGTGAACATCCATTAAAACGTATACTTATTTTTCATTCCGGTGGTAAAAATTCCTATCTACCTAGTATACAACACTACACACAGCATTTCCACACAAAACATATATACATATATGTAATCATAAAATAACGTTTAGTGATAGGTAGAAGAAGTGATTCCCTTAAACCCGTTCTACTTCACACCGCACCACACATATACATAACATTTTTGGTCCTACGAGCCGGATCATCGGCTATATACTTAGGTCATCTGACTTGTCGAAGTTATTTGTTAAACCCTAAAACTATATTATAAATCTACACTCGTGATCTTCTTGTGATTAACTTAGTCAAAATAAAATAAAATACACTTCAATACCTATATGTAATCTATAATATATGTATATCTGAATCCCAGTGACTCTCTTATGAGTTTTGTGCTTTCGGTTCGGTTCGGTTTCAGTGTTGCTAAACGGCCTTCCGCGACTCGCAATTGATTGCAGTCTTCATCACCTGGAAAACCAATAAATAATAGTGAGTAATTTGCGCACATACATACATATCATATATTGCCATACTGTCCGGGGTTCATATCACATACACATAATATATATATATATATATAGTGTGGTACACACCTTCAATCAAACGTGACGATCAAAAGTGACGTCAGTTGCCTCATGTACACACTATAGATTTTGTTTGACACGCAAAGCGTCATTCAAGTGTGTAACTTCGAGCAGTAGCTATGGACAACCACGAGAAAGCCTGTGTATTAATTATTTTAGTGCTGTGCACAAAAAAGAGGGCGGTGGGTCCTACTGACGAAAGAGTATCCGCTGGCCTCTCTATACACTTTAAGAAATTTAAACTGTCGAACCACCAGATACTGGGAACATAAACACTGTCTACACCCGCACCTGATGATTCAGACAATTTAATTTTCTTCAACTCCCGGCGGTAACCACTCCGTAACGTATTGATTTTTCTCCTCATGTCATTTACGTCACTGTTTTTTTTATATTTTTGCATTATATTTAATAAATCGCCGTATGCATCGTCTTTTTTCTCCCGACGAATGTAATCTAAGCACGTTAAATCCCATAAACAACGATGCGTCTCATACGCACCAATAAACTCTTCCAAAAACTGACTGCTATCGTCCATGTTCAACGCTTGAATGACACAATGCATGTACACATTGTCGATCAAAATCCAACATGGCCGCTGATCGTCACTCAGTAGCAGAAAATTTCGCAACTCATCACTTTTGATCGACAAACCATCATTCACATGTACACATTATCACTTTTGAGTGACACTCAACGAAAACGTCACTTTTGATCGAAGGTGTGTACCTCGCTTATACATATTGTTGTGTCCAGTAGCATCCGCTTTGACTAAAGTGACAGCAGTTGTTCGTCGAAACGAGAGCACTGGAATAACTTCGAAAAGGGCGCGAAAGTCAAAATTCCAACCTCCAAATGATGTAGAATGGAAAGATACCTGGATGCGGAGACTGGCTATAAAAACAGCCGCTGTATTGAGCGATGAGTTAGTTCGTTCATTCGTTTTGTTATTTTCCCGCCTAGAATACTCGTAATAAAAAGATAAATAAAAAAAAAACCCTTTTAAAAACCCTCTCGGGAACTACCCTAGTTCTTTTTTTATGCCCTTATTACGGTTGACAACTCAACTTTAAGCAACCAAACTAAACTTTTGTATTATGGAAGGCAGCTATTTTCAGTTGTCTTGAAAAAGCAAATTGCATACTTTTATGCGCATATTTAATGTCAGAATCAGCTGCTTGGCATCAAACGAAAAAATTTGACTTGAAAAAGTAAAACCAAAATACAAAAAGAAAACCAAAGCAAAACAAAATGGAAAGTTGTGTTGAATTATTTTTTGACGATTATGAAGAAGAAGTTACCAAAAATGCAGCGGTAACGATTTCAATGTGGGGCTGGCTCAACCGACGGTTTCCACATAAGAAATGTACTACACAACTGATAAAGAGCAGTTGTCTAGTTTTCGCATTTATGACTACTCCAACACAACTCAACTGAGATACATAATACCCCCGAGACAACCATTTTGAAAGTTGTCTGTTCGTTGTCAACTGACAGACAACTAGTTGTCATCGATAATACCGAATGCCAGTAAAGTTGTGTTCGTGACAACTCAACCAAGTTGAGTTGTCATCCATAATAGGGGCATTAATTCCGAGGAGGCGAGTTGCTAAAGTTAAAGCGGCGTAACAAAAAAAAATCCTCAACCCCCCCATTAATACAACAATATATTGCTATCTATATATTACTATCGATCATTGCATTGCATATTGTCCGGCGGTCATCTTTACAATTGTCCGTTGGTCATCTTAGATACATATCATATATGTAGCAAACTGTCCGGCGTTCATCTTTACAATTGTCCGTTGGTCATCTTGTAAACACAACATATATATTGCATACTGTCCGGCGGTAATTTTTACAATTGTCCCTTGGTCATCTTGTACAAACATTATATATTTCATACCGTCCGGCGGTCATTTTTACAATAATTGGCCTTTGGTCATCTTATACACACATCATATATGTATATCGCATACGGTCCGGGAGTCATATTTTCACCTGTCCATGGCTCAGGTTACATATATGATAAAAAACTTGCGTAGACAATCCTGTGGCGCATCTAACCGCGATGACTCACCCCGATCCAATGCGAATGCCTGTTAAGCACACACAGATTTGTATTTCCGATCTCTCTTGTCCTTCAATTCCCTTTTCGCACAGTATGATCTAAAACACAGTGCGACCTACTGACACATATGAGAGTCATACTCTAACCTATATTTCTACACTACCCGTAGACCATTTTGTTAATTGTCCGTGGGTCATTTACGCTGCAACATGAGCTATATTAAAGACATGAAGCTTTATAAAAATACATTGTCCATCATGGGGAATTATTACAAGGCTTTCTGCGCATCGTCCGAAGCAAAGCGAACCAAAAACATGATCAACGGCCGCTTAGCTGAGTTAGAAGAGCTCTTCAGTCAAGCGAAGGGTTTAAAGAGCGGTTGATTATCTCGTCCGCTGATGACGAAGAGGCGACACAAGATGTGGAAGGTCTAGAGCAGGAAATCCGGGAGATTTATTTTATATACAAGACAGAGCTTTTAGACACACTCTACCAGGTAACTGCTTCATCAACAGACACCAGTTCGGGAGCTCATACCAACACAACGCAGAACGCTATACAGTTGCCCGGGATTACGCTGCCACAATTCTCCGGCGATTATGAGAAGTGGCCCCAATTCAAAAGCAGATTTGAATCAATGATTCACCATAATTCAAGCTTAAACGAACTGCAGAAGCATTAATACCTAAAGGCATGCATCTCCCAGGATGCCGACCATATTGTGCAACGCCTAGAAATTGTCGAAGGCAATTACGAAAAAGCATGGTCCTTGCTGTGCGCGCGGTACGACAATAAGCGTTTTTTAGTGAATTCTTATCTGAAGACATTCTTCAATCAACCCAACATGCAAACCGAAAGCGCATTTGGGATGAAACGATTGTTGGATACATCGACAGAATGCATCCATTCACTACAAAACCTTCAAGTAACGGTACAACAGTGGGATACAATTCTGATTTATATCATGCTTCACAAATTGGATCCCCACACACAACATCGATGGGAAGAACGGTTAGGTGGTAGTCGCGATGTGCCCTCCTTGGTCGATTTTTGCAACTTTCTCGAGGCACGGTTCAGAACGCTAGAAGTCGTCGAACAGCAGAGGCCAATGTCATCACATGCTATCGCAAAGCCGGCACAGCAAAGAGCATCCACAGATATGTAACAAGGGCCAACATGCTCTGCGAAAATGTCAGCGATTCATCGAAATGAATCACGCAGAACAATGCAATGCAGTCAATCGGGTTCGAGCATGCCACAACTGCCTAGGTTTCAGCCACACATTAAAGAATTGTCCAAGCCAATCTCGGTGCTACTTCTGCCGACAGAATCATCATTCACTCCTCCACAATAACTCCGCTGTCCACCGTGTTTCGACAAATACCATGCCACAACGTGACTACCCTAGTATAGGTACACCCCAACAATTACACCCACCGACAATGTCCAACGTCACACAATTATCACCCCCTACCACACTATGGACATTAATGAACAATTACGTCGGTTTTGGGAGATTGAGGAAGTGCCATTTTAGCAAGTGGCAAAGGAAGAGGATAGACAATGCGAGGAACATCACGTTAAAAGTACGAGGGGTTTGTTAAATGGGCGCTACGAAGTATCGCTTCCATTTAAAGAAGATTAGAAACCTGCACTTGGATCCTCGAGGTTTACGAGGCCTTGCGTTGGTTTCATCAGTTAGAGAGGCGACTTGAGACAGATAGCAAACTACACACGGAATATACTTAATGTATAATGGAGTACCTGGAGTTAGGCCATATGACCGAACTTGATGTCAGCGATCCAGTTCTTCAAACTCCATACAACTATTACGATCCACATCATGCTGTCGTCAATGAGTCCAGCTCAACCACTAAATTTCTCGACGCGGCTGCAAAGAACATGCATGGCAGATCCTTAACGCGTGTCTTCTGGTTGGACCCAAATTACAGAATAACATCATTAACATTCTGTTCAAATGGAGAATGTACAAAGTAACATCGAAAAGATGTACCGCCAGATCCGCATGAGGCAAGACGATGCCTATTATCAAGTGATCTACTGGCGAAGCAGCAACCACGATCCCATCAAACTTTATCGACTGGATACTGTCACATTCGGTACGGCCAGTGCATCCTACATAGCCATACGCACACTCAATCAAGTGGCTTGCGATGAGGAGCATCGATATCCCGTTTGTGCGCAGATGGTGAGAGAAGAGATATACGTCGACGATCTTATCTCTGGAGCACGGGAATGGACATTGTTCCGTTCGGAGCTAAGGTTACTGGAATATATCCATATTCCACGATGGATTTATGTGCAGAAGACTTTGAAAGGTATAGAGGTACATGAGTTTAGTGATGCGTCGGAAAGAGCTTACGGAGCAGTCATATAATAACAGGTTTTAGATAACGAAGGGCAAATCCACATGCACGTCCTGATGTCAAAAACCAGGGTCGCACCATTGAAAACCATCAGTCTACCTCGACTTGAGCTGTGTGGTGCCGTGGTTTTAGCCAAGTTGCTCGAATATACAAGAAACATCATACGGAGCAACGAAGTCAAGACCTATGCCTGCACCGACTCGACCATTACCTTGGCCTGGCTCACAGCAACACCATCAAAATGGAAAATGTTTATCGCTAACCGTGTTGCGGAGATACAACGGCTGACATCTTGCAGTTCATGGAGATACATTCCCACACGCGACAATCCAGCTGACTTGGTCTCACGTGGCCTCTTGCCATCCGAGTTGGAAGGGTGAGAACTTTGGTGGAAAGGACCTCAATTCCTCAGATCGAACTGGAACTTCCAATCACCTCCACAACCAACAAGCATCACGACCGAGGACGAGGTTCGGAATTGAACGTCATTCAAATCTATATAGACTATTACGTATCTTTGCGTATCTGAAGAGATTTGTACTCCTATGCAAGCATCCACGGAGTCTACAAGGGTTGCCGGAGTCATCAGTTCTAATACCCAGCGAGATCGACGGAGCCTTGAAGTGTGCTGTAAGGCTCGTACAAAGGCAGATGTTCTATCCTGATCTGAAATCCAACCAGCCTAATCTAAATGGATTAAAATCCCTAAACCCTTTTGTGGATGAGGACATGGTATTGATAGTCGGGGGTCGACTACAACACGCCAATCTGGATTATAATCAGCGTCACCCTATGATTCTCAAATCAACCCACCACTTGAGCAAATTAATCATCCATGACGCCCATATAACGACATTGCATGGAAGCACACAACAGATGATAGCTTATCTGAGAAGAAAGTTTTGGACCCTTGGACTACTGAACGCAGTTAAGAAATGCAAACACAAGTGTGTCATATGCTTTCGGTATAGATCTACCCCATACCAACAACTTATGGGTAACTTACCGGCACCAAGAGTCCGCATTTCTTGTCCGTTTACCTACACGGGCATTGACTATGCTTGACCAATCGACGTCAAAGCATGGAAGGGTCGATATGCTTAGCTACCAAAGCGCTACACCTTGAGCTTGTCAGCGATATGACTTCCCTAGCAGCACTTCGACGATTTACGGCAAGACGAGGAGCTTACCAGGAAATGTTCAGCGACTGCGGGATGACTTTCGTTGGAGCAAATAGGGAGCTACAAAACTCACTAACAGCAGCAAGTTTCGACCACATGCTAGTTGCCGACTACGCGACGAGGGAAGAAATTAAGTGGAACTTCATTGCACCAGCATCACCGCACATTGGAGGTCTCTGGGAACCCGGCGTCAAATCTGTCAAGCACCATTTAAAGAGAGTGGCTGGTAACTCAGTTCTCACCTTTGAGGAGCTCGCAACGCTTCTCACTCAAATCGGGTCATGCCTGAATTCCAGACCACTCTGTCCAGTCTCGAGTGATGTTGACGATTTCACGGTGCTGACTCCCGCGCACTTTCTCATAGGAAAACCAACAACCACCATTCCAGAGCCATGTGAGACTCCTACAAAAATCGTTGGCAGCTGATTCTGGAACCAGTGGAATTCAGAATGGAGACGTGTGAGAGTCTCCAACAACGGCTAAAGTGGCTCAAGGTTGAGGCGCAACCAAACATCGGAGAGCTCATCCTCTTAAAGGATGAGCGTCTTCCACCGTCCAGATGGTTATTGGCCCGAGTTACCTTCATCTGGGGAAGGACAACTTAGCGCGCGGTGTGACACTCAAAACTCCAACCGGAGAACTTAAACGACCGATAACTAAGATATGTGCGTTACCGAGTAATAAAATCGCGACGAACGAATCGTTAAATGCACTTCTCACAAGTAAAAATATTCAAAAAAAAAACAAAAACCTAATCGAAAATTTTAATCCTAGCAACTCTAACCCAACACATGTACAGTTAATCACAAAAGTAAGTAAGCACACCCCATTCATGAAATGATAGATAGAAAATTGACATTTATATAAGTCAAATATATCAGATAATCTCAATTTTTAAGAATTCATATATTTCTTTCAAAACAGGAATATTCATAATTAGAAAGTAACTAAACATAAAAAAGATATTTCAACTTAACTAAAAACAATGGAAAATTTATATCACAAAAGTAAGTAAGCAGTTCGAATGAATGAAAAGTACGAATAAAATAATGGGTATATGCTATTGAATTTAGTATTTTGTTGGGTAGCCCTTAGCTTTATTACAGCCTTTATGCGTGAAGGCATTGAATCCACAAACTTTTGCGTCAGATTTGGCCCAATTTTGGACCATTCCTCCTGAAGAACACGTTTTAAGTCATCTTTGGTGTTTATCTCATGTGCCCTTATCTTTCGGTCGAGGTGCTCCCATAAATGTTCAATTACATTCAAATCTGGCGATTGTGGTGTTGTTTTAAGCTGAGTTCTAACATTGTATAACAGTATGTTTGGGGTCATTGTCTTGTTGAAAAACAAAAGTCCTCTCCATACCCAATTTTCGGGCACTTTCTGGCACATTATTCTTTAAAATGTCAAGGTAATCTAATCGATTCATTAAAGAATCAATGAATACCAAATTTCCCACACCAGACGCTGACATGCACCCCCAAACCATCACACTTCCACCACCGTGCTTCACAGTTCCTGACATATTTAAAGGATCGAATTCGGTATTTTTTTTTCTCCAAACTTTTCCACGTCCTTCTGAACCACAGATGTTAAATTTGCTCTCGTCAGAGAAAATAACGGTGTTCCAGAATTCCGCTTGCCGATGTTCGTGGTTTTTGGCAAATTGAATTCGCTTTCGTCGATTGGCTTTACTAACATATGGTTTCTTTCGAATATTTCGACCATGGTACCCGGCTTCATAAAGCACGCGGCGAATCGTTTGAGGGTTACAAGTTTTACCAGTTTCATTGGCTATTTCTGTCAGTATACTTGGTGCACTAATTTTTGGATTCTGCTTCACTTTTCTTACGATCAGCCGGCTTTCTTTTGCAGTAAACTTGCGAGGACGTCCAGATCTTTTAACATTTTCCACATTCGGGGTGTTTTTATAATTTTTTATTATTTTATGAATGGTTGATGAACTTTTGCCTACAATTCTACTAATTTCGCGTTCTGACTTTCTTTCTAAAAAGTGTTTTATTACCAATTCCTTCAAATCTTTGCTTAGCGCCTTTCCTCTTGGTGCCATTTTCCTCAACTATAAACAATATAAAATGTTATATACATAATATATAATATAATAGATTTATCTAAAACAATTACCAATGAGTTAAGCACAATAAAATACCAAAATAAACAGCAAATGACTGGACCAGACAGTAATCAATCATCGAATGACCGCACTGCTTACTTACTTTTGTGACATTCAAAATGCATATATGTATTAGCTAAATAAACAGTTACAGACTGCCGGCATCGAATATTTTTTTCCGTTATGTGTGGTCATCAGACAATGGGCAGGTGTTTAACATTATTTTGAATGCACAGTGGCAATTTTCTTAATCTAAATTTATTTTTTTTCAATTAAGATTGTTGACATAATTTTGACAAAACCCCGGGTTCCCACTTGCTCGCCGCAGCTTGTACGCAAACGTCAGCGGCCATTTTAATTCGTACGTCCCATTGGTGGTTTTTGCTAAGGACTACTGAAGAATTCTCAACAAAACTGACAGATTGCGCTGTTATATACTATTGAATTTTGAGGGTCCCTATTAAAAGACGACCCTTGATATACTCGTTTATATACTAATGTCTGTTAAATATTTTTCTTCCCACTGTCATAGGTACAATAAAAATATAACAAATGAAAATGTTTTTTTATTTAGTGATAATTTCCGATAAAAACTAATTTGTTGGAAAAATCTACTGTTACAAAGGCACATGGCTTGTCTATAATATGATTCGTAATTATAACTATAAATTAAGTAAACACTTTAAGTTTTATTTATTAAATCATTATCTTGATTCGCAGATGACTTTTTATAATTGTCACGGGCTATTTTTTTTAAGTTTTCTTTGTCATGACCCATTGCTTCCACCATTTGTCTGAGGGCTCCATTTGGATTTTTTAGTAAAATATATGGAATGTCGAATTCTTTTATTGCTCCCGCTTCCATCACCAAAATCCGATCAGAATCCATAACAGTATGAAGTCGGTGGGCTACAGTAAGAACAGTGCACATCTTAAATTTGACACGTATGGTTTGTTGAATTAAATTATCTGTGCTATATTTTTAAATGAAAATGTACATGTAATACAAAACTGTTTATTAATGCATTATTAACTTACTGTGGGTCAACGTTAGCAGTTGCCTCATCCAGCACTAATATCTTATTATTACGTAAAATAGCCCGGGCTAGGCAAATTAATTGTCTTTGGCCTACACTAAAGTTACTTCCGCATTCGGTTACCATATACTCCAGACTTGGTATCGATTGTTTTAGTTCGACCTGAAAAAAAATCTTTAAATTTTTCTAAAAGAACAACAAAGGCAATGTTACTTCTTCTAAAGCTCGCCATATATCGACATCAGTGTATAATGCAAAAGGATCTAAATTATATCGAATTGTTGCTGAAAATAAAACCGGGTTCTGGGGTATAATTGAAATTTTAGAACGTAGGGATTCCAACGCTATTGTTTCTGTTTCAATGTCATCAATTAATATTTTTCCTTCAATATGTGATAATCGAAACAAAGCACTTATTAACGAAGATTTCCCAGCACCTGTGCGTCCTATAATACCGACTTTCCAGCCTGGCTTAATTATAATACTTAAGTTCTTTAACACAGGCGCAGCAGCCAAATCATATCGCAACGACATATTTTCGAACTGAAGTTCGCCCTTACTAGGCCAATTATTTTGTGGTTTTTTATTAATGTCCGGCTCTTGTTCAATATCTGTATATTGTAAGACACGCTCAACACTTGTCATCTGTTGTAAAGATTCGGCAGCTTGACGAACCCCATATTGAACCATTCCGGTAAGAATCATTGCTTGAGATATTGCTAAGCCAATATTTCCACTATATGTTTCTACAAAATTATAAACGAATAATAAAAAAAAAATCGAAATAAAATACCTTGAGTGCTACTTACGTTGTCTAGCAAAAATGAAACTAAAAGTCACAGAAGTCAAAAAAGCACAACTAATGCAATCAAGCCACAATCCCAAGGCGGTATTAACCGACATCATAATTTGCCACACTGAGCTATGAACATCTTGTAACTTATCAAATTCCCTTGCAACTACATCTTGTAGACCTGTCGACCTGATAGTAGAAATTCCAGACAGAGTCGCTGAAAGATGACAAAATACAGGACTGCGACCTATATAAAAAAAAACCTAGATATGAAGTAACCGACATAATAATAAATGTGAAGTACTTACAAATGCCTTCCAGGCGTTTTAGATCCTGAGATGGTCTCAGGTACAGCTTCAAAAACAAAAGATATAAAATAACAGCAAAAGCTAAAGTCACAAGAAGGACAGGATTTACTACTGCAACCAAAACAAGTATACCAATCATGACTAAAGCAATTTGAATAAAATCTATCATGGCCCTTGGTAGTAATTCGTCAATTGCACCCATATCTTTTGAAAATCTATTTAAAATTCTGCCCGAAGGGTTTGTATCAAAAAATCGCATTGTCGCACGAAGAATTGATTGAAACATTCGATCATGTAAAATTTTCGATGCATGCATACATACATTGAAAAATAAATATCCACGCAAAACTGTAGTCTTAAAAAAAACGAAAACAAAATATTAATTTACCAAATTGTTTAAACACATGTTACTTATTCACCATAATCACTGCTAAAATAAGAGTTCCATAGATATATAAGCATTCATATGTTGTCAACCATGCAGTTTGATTGTTAAGTCGCAGATCTTCCTGCTGTGTCCAAATACTAACGAAGTAGTCGGATCCACTACAAACTATTTGTGAAAGTATCACTACAAACACAAGCACGCATAATCCACTAAAATTTGTTCCTGCATTAAAATATTCCCACCAAACATGACCGGAAACTCCGCCGATAACTTGATTTTCAGTAAGTTCTTGATCAACAGTAAAATCTTTATCAGAACTTGTCTACACAAAAAATATACGGATAATAAATTTTTAATCTGGACAAAAACGCATTTACAGATTTTCGAATAGAATCCAAGCTTGAAAAAGAACGTTGTCGAAGTGCTTGATAGCCCCGAACTCCATCGATGTAAGGAATGTCATCTTCTTCGTAAGTTGTCGAATCTTCACTTATGCGATCTCTATTCGAATCTGATTCATATTCCGCTTTGACATTTTCCAATAATTTTGCAAAATCCAAATCACTGTTGACCAAATCATTATAAGTTCCTTGTCTTGAAATGTGGCCATTTTCAATTATAACGATCCAATCAGCCTCATTAAGAAAATGAACTTGGTGTGTGACTAAAATACGAGTTGCATTCTCATTTGCTAGGCGACTGTGTGGGCCAATTACTTCGTCAAATAAATGTTTGCCGACGTGCGCATCAACAGCGCTTAATGGATCGTCAAAAAGATATATAGTGGCGGGTTTGTATACGGTTCTTGCTAAACTAAATAAAAATCAACAAAAGAATTAAGAAATAACTTTAATATAGGCAATTTTCTGTATGTGTAATGTGTGTATATTATACTTGCATATTTCCTACATATACATACATATGTATATATGTACATATTAACTTGAGCTGATGGCAACCAATTCAAAGTCCGGTATTTCACGTTTCAATAGTTGCCGCGGCAACACGAACTTGTGGGTAAGAGAAGTGAGAGGCATCCGGGGTAGGTTGTGTTGCCTGTACCGGCAACACTTTGACGTTTCAATTTGTTATTTTCTCATTTTTTGCCATTTCTCCTTTTTCTCATTCGCCAGATTTCGAGTGCAACAACAACTCAAACAACTCTGGGAAATGTATCAAAAAGAAAATGCACGTTAAGTGTCACTTTGTTGCGAGCTCTGTGTTGAAACGTGTAAAGATAAAGGCAACACGGACAGAAAACACAAAAGAAAATAAGCAAAAGTTGCCAGCAACTATTGAAACGTGTAATACCCGACTAACTATTGAGAAGAGGCTAATGGGGATTATCGTGATGCATTTCTAGTTTTCGATATTATTTATAATCACAATTTTCAGAACTAAAAAATGCACAATAAGTAATTTAGTAGTTTAGAATTTTTGTGATGTGTTTTACTTTATGAAGACCATCTTTGAATACAGACATAAAACTTCAGTTTCGTTTTTGTATTAAAATACATATAAACTTATTTTCCCAGCTGTCTCTTTGAAGCAAATGCCAATAAAACACTGCTTCCTCCCAAAGTTTATCACCTACCTGGGATCTGGGAAAGATTATGGAAAACATTAGAGCTTTGCATATACATACCTAACCGGTAGAAAAGATTAAAAGCATTTCTACTGAAAACTATGGAAAAAGCTTTTTATATCTGTTTCTTATAAAACATGAAATAACAAATACGCAGAAACTGGCGTATCCCAATTGACGGGAATTACTCCGAATACAATTGCTGCCAAAGAAATAATATTGTATTATAAGCGGTCAAAACTGCTTTAACTAGAAAATATAAAATTTAATATTAGTAATATTTCTCAGCACAAGATTAGGTAGAACTAATAAGGGAACGATCATACTGTAAATCCAAACTAAGGATAGTTTTATCACACTATTCACCCACTAACCATTTTCGAAATGGCATAAGAAGGAATATGTAGGTCGAAAATCGAAAGAATTGTTTAACGTGCTCAAAAATTAAGTATTCTTATTAACGCCCGTATCACCGTTCGCGAGTCGAACGAAAAATGATTCGAACCACACAAATTCGCATCACCATTCGCGAGTCGCGCAGATGGCAGTCGACTCAAATGTCACAATTTCGGCGAACTGCGATTTTGCCGTATCACCGTTGGCGAACGATTGACTGAATTGTTGTTTCTTATGTCAAAATCAGTCGAACACAACTAGTTGGTGACTGGGAGGCGAACGTTTGGTACATTCAAAAGAAACATTTGTAGCAATGACAGAAAAGGAAAATGTAAGTACATAATAGTAATAAAATGCATGAATTTCAAAATGATTGGCGTTTTGTTTTCTTTTTTCAAGTTTAAAGAAAACCAGTTCGTGTGAGATCACCAGTTCGGTAAGCTGGTGCAACTTATGCAGGTAAATCCGGACACTACCAAGGGCATAGGGGCGTCCGGAATCTTCCAAACAAAAACACAAGGAATATTGGGAAATATTTGCGAGTGAATTCTGAACTGCTTTCATTCCAATCAAAAAAAAAAAAAAAAATAAAACACTTATTATTTTGCTTTTTTCGTATTTCTATTTTCAAATGCACAATATTTGTTGACACTTGACACAACCAGTGACTCGACCGTCAGTCAATTGTCAGCGAGTAAATTTGGGTGAATTTCAGGCGAATTAAGAGATTCGCGAACTATGATACCTCGACCAGCTTAGTTCGCCTGGGAGTTCGTCGGCTGACGAACGTTCGACTCGCGAAGGTGATGCGGGCATAATGATAGGGACAGAAACCAGAATGAGACGTGCGTCTTTCGTACGTCTTCCCCCGCGACACCCGGAAATTTTGACAGAGGTTCAGGTGCGTAGCGACAAAACCCGTTACAAAGAAACTCTAATCGTGAATACGTGTGAGTTCATTTCATTGTACCGCAGTGTACTCCCGGCACACACACTATTGGAATTATAACAATGTGCGTGATTGTTTACAAAAATTTGACAGCACTTGAGGTACCCACGTGCTCGCCCGAGATTGTAGGCAAACGTCGGCGGCCATTTTGAGTGGGACGTCTCATTGGTGGTTTCTGTATAGGGGTAAGCGAATTTTATTTCCAAACCAATTTTCAAATAGGGCTGAACTCAAATATGATTGGTGGAGTTTGCTGAATATTACAATATAACCTTATCTGCTTAGCCTGCGAAGCAGATTCTCACTATCCTTAGGAACATACACTTACATCATTCAATTTTATTTGAGAGAAATACAAAAGTGCTAATATGTACAGCTACCACAAAAGCTTTCAAATTTCATTTTATAACGACGAGGCTTCTTTATACGAGTGAATTCAACTAATGACGTATTTTACAATAATAAAGTAACCATCTAGTTACTGAGGCACATTGGTGTATATGGAAATAAAACGTGATAGGGAAATGCAAATAGTCATCAGGAGATGAAAACCGTCTATTTGGACAGCTGATCACAGACCAGTGAACGAGAAGGCAGAGTTTCGGCTTGTTTAGAAAGAAAACAAAACAAAGAGTAAATTGTGCGCGTTTGGGTGTAGTAGTCGCAATACCAGATTTAACACAGTGATAGAATGCCGGGCTCCTAAACCGAAGGTCGGCAGTTCAAATGCCCAGTTGGGAGATAATTGTTTTGTGTTCTTTCTGCTACTTCTAAATTAAATTGGAAGTAGTAGGAAGAGATGTCGAAAGACGGCGGGGGAAGACCCCTTCGATAAGCTCAAGGAGATAACAAAGAAGGAGGGAGAGCAGGCAACAGCATTTTGCACATGTACATTTTGCAATGTATGTACATTTTGCAAAAACGAGGAGAGCGACCTTGGAAAAGACAAGTTGGCGGGCAGAGAGCAGCTCGAGTGCGTCTTGTGCAGGAATCGAGGACAGTCTGCAAACAATCGGGGATGCCTAAGTTCCAGGACGTCAAGAGAGAAAACCTAGCCCGTAAGCAAAAGGTCGAGGAGAAACGTCCCTCGAGTCGCCTGCAAACAGCAGCCGTCACATCCAAGTTGACCTACGCCCAAATGGCGGCAGGTTCGGAAAAGACAGTACAAAAGTCCATGGCTGTTCCTAAAGCCCAAGTGCCAGTCTCTAAGGCACCAGAGCCCGAGGTGAATGTCTTTTCGATCTTGCTCGCAATCCAAGGGCAGATTGGGAGGCGACTAGAGTAGATAGTATCTGCTCGCTTCTGCCGGGTCTAGCGTACCTACGGTCGTAATGGGTACGCTGGTAGAGAAGCCAGCAGCCAAGGTCCTGCCAGTGAATGTAAATTCACTGATAAGGATCGAGCGGCGAGCGGTACTTTTAAACCTGTTGCAGGACGAAAGCCTCGATTTACTCTTGTATAGTGAAACGAAGCTAAATCAGAAGCATAAAATCCGGCACAGCTCATTTTAGCGGCATATGCACCTGAAGCACCTCAACCTAATATTTTTATCGCAGAGCTCGAGATACTTTTTCGATTTCTGTGCTTGAACTCGGCAGAATAATGCATATTATCCAGTGCACTGGAAGACAGCGGTGGTGCAACCAATCCCCAAAAGGCGTTAAGACACCTCTAACCCGGCAAATCTCCGGTCGAGAAGTCTCCTTTCGAATCTTAGCAAGGTCTTCGAGAAGGTGGTCCAAAGGGCCTTATTTAATTAGGTTGAGGACAATTAAATCATCCCGGATATTCATTTACCTAAGCGATCTGCTAGTTTCTCTTCACCATTCTATACCGTACCCAGACGAGTTAATGCCTACAGATCAGGTCCAACGATCGATGTTATTGTTACTCTTCTGCAGCGTGACTTCGAAAAATTTGAGCGGTATTGTAATGACTTGATAACCAACTTCCAGAAATCAGAATCTACATTGTTCAGAACGCCTTAGTCAAGAGAGCCTCTCGGGACACTAGTAAAAATCGGCGCAGGTTCTTAATTTTTGGACTGGAAGGGCGTTCACTGGCGAGACAAGGTGTAGTCAGATAACTTGGGATCGTGCAGGATCAGTATTTATATTTTAACAAATATGTAAATGCAACCAATTGAATTCCAGGGTGAAGGTAATCTGCTACACGACCTTAATCAGGCCCCTAGTTGCATATGGATGTCCCGTTTGGTTCAATGTGAGAGCCAGCCTAATGGAAAGGATTCGGGAGTTTGTGAGACAATAAATGAGGACTTGTCTCGGACTATATAGAACACCTGAATCTGAGTACATGAAATTTTACAAGAATGAAGTCCTATACGATAGGGTCAGGATTGTACCGGTGGGTAATATTCTGATCAAACTGATTCGAAGCCACGTTGCAAGAGCAATGACTTCGGTCAATAACCTGATCTCCTGATACCCCAATGACTTATACCACGAGAGAGTGCGCCTCAACGGCTTTGTGCCGCCAGAAGCATTCCTCTATTTAGATAGATGTGGACTGATCCAGGATAGATTGGCGGTACCGCTAATCTTCCAAGTGGGTCGCGATTCCGTGGAACGGCGATTCCTCTATGAACCTGATGTCGCGCTCCGTGAGCCTGAACTCCTCAGGTTCTGTAGATCGGTCTCACGCCGGGATCGATGTGCGTTCAAGGTAAAGCCTGTTTTACACCGTTGGCAGGCTTATATAGGCTAGGGTAGGTAAGGGAAGGTTAGGTTAGAAAAAAAATAAAAAAAACATATATATATATAATATCAAAATTAAAAAAAAGGTATATGTATACAATATATATGAAGTATATATTTTTATATATATTTGTAGTTTGTCCCACATAAGAAACGCATTTGAGAATATAGCGGTGAACGAACGCACCATTCGGTGTGGGTTTGGTAAGTTCCGTTCGGGAGATCTAAGCCTCGAAAACGAACCGCGTGAGAAACCGGAAACGGTATTGGCGACGCCATTTAACGAGAAACGGTGGATGCAGAACCAATAAAAATGGTGCGGGGCATTGAACACAACATGTGAGTATCCCTCATTATAATAAGTCGACACCTATCTCAAATAAGAAAAGTGAAAAAACTCGACAAGTGGGTACCCCATGAATTGAACGATGACTAAAAAAAACTACGCCGTTTAAAAAACTGTGCATGGCTAATTCTAAGGCACCGAAATGCACCGTATAATCACATGTGATAAAAAGTGAATTTTGAATGAGAACCGTAATAGATCTGTGCAGCGGTAGGATGCAGACGAAAACCAAAAGCACAGCTCCAAACTTGATCTTCATCCAGAAAAGGTTATGGTGACAATCTGGACCTCGAAAAGACCGATCCATTTTTCATTTCTTCAACCCGGGGAGAGGTCATATAAGCTTTTGGAAACTTTTTAGCGTCAAAAAATCAAGCCTTCTATAAAAAAGGAATAATGGACCTTGCATCCCCGTGGAAGAAGGTTATATATATATGTCAATATTTTGAGTAGATTAAATTTTATAAAAAAGAAATATTGACTTTTATACTTTTACAAAAAATTCAGATATATCATGTCGTACAACCTAATATATTCTAATTAAAAGGTAGGTTTAATTAGGCCTAGTTTATAGTTTAGTATATAAATAAAAGAAAAACATGATCATATACTAAGTTTTTTAAATAAAACACATTTTCTTGTGTGCATAGTTTTAAGTTGTATTGTTTATTTTAGAACGTCCGGCTAGGGCCATATAGATATTTGTAAGAATAGTTAAGCTAGTTTTGTAACATTTTTGTCTAGCGTATGTAAGATAGTTATAAGCAAAGTTTGATAAAAATTAATTCAAAATTAAAAAAAAAAAACGGCCATTTGGAACTCGTAATTTCAGAGCCTCTCTGACAGGGAGGCTTGTTATGAGTGTGTGAGTTCCTTCCATGTTTCGCTGTTCTGTCCCATTTCTTTTAGAACCATCCTTATGTTGTCCTCCCACCTACGGCGCTGCTTTCCTGGCGGTCTTTTTTCTACGAGTTTTCCACTCATTATTCGTTTGACTGGTCGTCCACTGCCCATTCGTTGTACGTGTCCCGCCGAGTAGTTTTCTCCATTCGCCGGTTTTTTCATTCTGTTTTCCACCAGAGATTCTCCTTAATATCATGTTCTCAAAGACCCGAAATCTATTTTTCTCTTTCCTAGTCAGATACTAGCTTTCACATTCCTAAAGTGTCACTGAATGCCAGTTTTATACATGCGGATATTAACATCGTGAGACAAATGAATTGTTTTGAATAAATCCTACATCGCGAAGAAGCACGAGTTGTCCATATACAGCCTTTTATTTATTTCGATCTTTATGTCGTTTTTGGCAGTCAATATGGCACCTAGATATTTGAATTCGCCCAGTTCCCCAATGCGTTTATCGAGTACAGTTAGGTGCGAGGTTTGATCCAAGTCAGCCACTGACAATATATGTACTTGGTTTTTTCTTCATTTACTTCTATGCTTTCTTCTTTTCCTACCATTATTAGACTTTCTACATTTCTTTTACCTGCTTTCTCACTATTTTCCATCAGGTCCAGATCGTCAGCATAAGCTAGAACGGAAGTGATTCCATTAGGGGTTATTCCCCTCTTTTCTTGAAGGGATCTCATTCCGATTTCCAACATAAAATTAAAAAGAAGTGGGGACAAGGCATCTCCTTTTATAATCCTTCGCGAATCTTGAATGTTTCCGGTAAGACCTTTCCTAATATAGCTTGATTTTTGTTTCCTTTTAGGCTTACTTATATCAGTTTACCAACCTTTCCAACCTTATACCATTTGATTGATTTATAGAGTTCTATTTTTTTCTTAGATGGAGTTACAGCTCATGAAGAGTCGGAGCTTCTCTCATCCACTTATGTTGTGTGTGATTTGTTTCTTAGACATGTGAACCGGACCTATAGTTTAAGACTGATTCCCAACGGCGAGAGCAGAGAAGCTTTTTCAAGGCAAGTGTACTACGGGGAGAGAAGCCGCGAAATGAACATTCGATGGCGTTAGTGATATCGGGATCCGAACTCGCTCATCGCGCATCAGCGACCGAGCCGCTACATATTGCGCCACAGCGCTATATGCCGGGCATATATGCCTTTTTAAAATCTACGAATAATTCGTTCACCATTTCGTGGAATTTCCTTTTTTTTTTTTAAATTTGCCTTTAGTGAAACTCAGAAGTACATACATAGTTAAAGCGGGGACCCGGGATTTTTGCCATCAATATTCCGTCGCTGTAAAATAGGACGTTCTGCACCATTTGGTTGCTGATGAAGAAATATATTCCAAGACTATCCGCCACACACGAAAGTATATCCGTCCTTAACGGTTTTTCCATCATAATCACCAATCCAAATACAAATTCGGCTAACACATGAAACTTAAGCGAAAGGGCAACTAGATTTTAACAAAATTGTAATAGGTACGTTTAAGTAGGTCATGTTTATCTTGTCATAATCACCGAAATGAAAAACGTAATAAAAACCAAATAAAAGGATTTTTTCAATAAGGGCGAGTAGATGTTGAAATGAAATAAAACAAGCTGTGTATGAGATATAAAATAAAAAATAAAAAAAAAATATAAAATAAATGCCTGCTTCGTCTTCTTACGGTGACACGATTCAAGTGGTCCAAAATGACTCTTTCGCATAGATGCTACTAAATTTGGGCGATGGCCTATGTTTTGTTCGCCTTAGGGGCAATATGGTTTATTTGCATAGACCTGCGAGTTCAGGAAAAAGTTCAGAATAAGAACAGTCGTTCATGCAGAATGCCAATCGTGGCGTCCGCTGTCTGGCACGTAGCACCATTCAGCTGGAACCATATGTCGTCAAAAGTTCAATTTGGGCCACCACAGGTCGCCAAAATCTACCCGCGCCAATTAAAAATTCCTTTACTTCACAACAGAAAATTTTAATTTTCGAAATACAGGTTTGAAAACCATCCTAAGCGAACAAAGTATCAAAACTATACACAGTTTATTAAGTATTTCCTTTTATAACTGGAATCGAAGCTTTCTCCGATAAGAAAACGAAACAAATACTCGTCCTCGACGCCACTAACACATAAGTGTTCGATTTGCCCTAGGCCTAGGTTATTTTTATAACATACTTCTTACGAAATGATTGTGGTGGGTTGCTAGTACGCTATTTATAAAATACCTTATTCTTGCTTTTTGTCCTCCAGAAAGCGAAGCTCCTCGTTCTCCCACTATCGTTTTGTCACCATAATGTAATTGCTCAAAGTCAGTTTTTAATGCACATGATTTAGTTATATCCTGATATCTCCTTCTATCATACTTTTCCCCAAATAATATATTATTTCTAACGGTTCCTGTAAAAAGCCATGGTTCTTGTGAGGCATATGAAATATTTCCATGCATAATAATGTCGCCTTTAGCGATTGGCATTTCTCCCAGAAGTAGTTGCAAAAGCGAACTCTATAAACACGAACGAGCACATTAACTCCCTATAAAGATATATAATCTATTCAATCGAAATCATCAGTTAACATACCTTGCCGGCACCTACGGGACCAATTATTGCACACAATTGACCTTTCCTAATATTAATATTGATATTTTCCAATGTCATAGAAGTGTGATCAACATCCCAATTTGCATTTACGTCCTTTATAATGATGGCTTCCGGTTTATTATTGTCTGTTGTGACATTCGTTTTATTTGTTAATCCACAAGCTTTTTCGTCATGGCTTTCCATTATAAGATAATTTTGAATGCGTTCTATGGATACTAATGCCTCTGCACCAAACGAAACCGCCAGTGGATACCAGATTGCTGCTACCAACTTAAGAAAAAAAATTGATAAGAGACAATTTTGGGAATTTACTACACTTACTTGAAGAATGTTGTAATATTGCGCCATCGAAAAAACAACATCCGCGGTTATGTGTTCACCCATAAAAACAGCAGCCGCTATGGTAATGTATAAAGTGGATCGCTCAGTAAACATCATTGTGCTTAGATATATTCCACGTAAGTACGATGCGTAACGAATTTGTTTTATTTCACGACGTCGTGCTTCAGACACAACCGCTTGAAAAGGTTTTTCCCATGCGTACATTTTGATTACTTGTATTCCTTGTATTATCTCATTCATCATACTAACACGGTAATCTGTTCGCTGTGCAATTTTCATGCGCAACTTCGAAGATAATTTGCTAAGACCTGTTTGAACAGGGATAGTTTTAAGTAAAAGACCAATAACTCCAACAACTGCTGCGTATCCTAGTTTCCTAAATATTAAGTAACAAATAAGCACAGACTGAATAGGCAGAATCCATATCCAATGAACGAAAATGAAACCGTAGTCCAAACGATTTACATCATTGGAAAGTAGGTTAACTAAATAACCCGCTGGTGTATTACCTGCTGCTTTTTTTGACAAACATAAGGTCTGTAACAAGAAAAAAAAATTAGTTGCAAATATAATATGCTCGTTATCGCCGCTCATCAGTTTTTTTACCTTCCTATAAATTAATGAGCAACAAGCAATTCTCATTCGTGCACCGAGTAATCTCTGCCTCAAATCTACATGATGATTTAAGAAACAACCAATAAATGTTGTTACAATAAGTATAGTTGCCAACCAACGTACATCAGTCCAAACATAGTTAATAATATGTTCGGACTTAAAATTCAATACAAAGTCTGAACTTGTACGCGGTCCTTTAGCTGAAATTCAACGAAGGAACAAGAATGTTAAAGAATTTTTAATATATAATATACATGGAAATGCCCTAACATAGACAGCTTTTCTCGACCGACAACAAGCTATTGCATTTCAAGAGTATTTGCTAAAATTAGAGCTATATAACTATAAAAAATGATTTCTTATATCAGAACGTTGCTTACTTAAAATAATAAACCACGACGAACCTAACATTGTTTTATTAATAAAAAAATGGTTAAAGAAACAACTAACGAATATATTCGGAATTTAAAATCGTGAAAATAGAGTTAATCCCCCCTGCGAGATAGGGCTTTGAATATATCAGCCGCTCAGAGTACTAGTCGTACTAGTAGGCGACTAAATTCCTCATGGATCTCTGCCCCATAAAAACATGGCAGAGGTAAGCGCAGAGATGATAACTCTGCAATATCCACACTCACATCACTTCACCACCACTAAAAAAATACCACACTCAACAACAACAAAAATCGTTGACCCACCATGGTGTTAAATATGGCTGGTTTTCCTTGGGTAAAATATTCTGGATGCAAACTATTGTAGTTCCCCGATCGGATCTCCGGGTGGGACTACCCAAGGAAGAGCATCCATGAAAAGAAATGCACAAAATTAAGAATAGGCACGTGGAACATGTGCAGCTTGTACAGACCGGGTGTTTTCCAAATAGCACTCAATGAAATTAGTAGGTATAAATTGAACATTGCTGCGGTGCAAGAATTTCGACTTTCTAACGGCACAACCGTCAAGAACAGATATACTTTCGTTTGCATCGGTACTTATGCCCACAATCGTGGAACAGAATTCTTCATTAGCAACAACGGTCTTTACAATGAACGTAATGGATGTAGTATTTTACCACGACCGAATGTCGATGCCCAAAATCCAGGGTCTGCGCTATAACCATGTACTTCTATGCACACTGTCATACTGACGATTAGGATGTATGAAGTATGTGACAATTTATCATCCTTCGAGGTGAAAATCGTATTCGGGGACTTCAACGCGAAAATAGGAAAAGAACATATCGCTTCTTTTATTATTTATTATTATTATTAAATGGTGTTACAGCCCATGAAGAGCGAGAGCTTCTCTCATTCACTTATATTGTGTGCGATTTGTTTCTCACACAAATGAACCGGACCTATGGTTTAATACTGATTCCGAACGGCGAGCCGAGAAGCTTTTTCAAGATAAGTCCTACGGGGAGAGAAGTCGCGAAATACACATTCGATAGTGTTGGTATTATCAGAATAGACCAACAAAAGGAGAAAAAAATCTGCATGACTCATCAAACCATGTCTCCATGTCTAAAATATTATGTTAGGACAATAAGTTTCGCTAGCTCAAAAAATATGTTAGTGAAAACTACAATCAAGAGAATAAGGCTATATGGATATCACCGGATGGAGTAACGCGCAACCAAATTGATAATTTTTTGATAGAAGACATCACACCAAAGTACTAGACGTCAAAACACACAGAAAAGTGGATTGTGATTCAGGCCACATCCTAATCATCGCTAAAACTAAAAGCCGAATTCAAATTCACAGAAGCGAATCGCAGCAAGGTTTAAAAAATTCAACGTTGAAAAGCTAACGGAACCTCGTAAACAGCATCAATACCAAGACAAAATTAATAACCGGTTCCCTCTACGAGGTGGTATAGAAACTAACGACGGATCAAAACAGGTAGAAGCAGTATGGTTAACAATAAACAATTTTACAAAGGAGGCAGCGGAAAACAAATTAGGCTATTGCAAAGCCCCAATATAAAGCGTTAGTTCGACAAAGAATGCGAGGAAAAAGTAAAAGCCCATAGTGTTCTAAGATTTCAAGCCCTGGTAAATAGCGAAAAGATCACGTGCACAAGATATCAAACCCTGCGAAAGGAAGAGATGAAAAGCGACAAGGGTAAAGGGGGAAAAGTTTGCTCAAATTCAGGAAGAATATGCGGTTAAACCACGAGAGCAATGTATGCAGGACTGAACCCGGCACGAAGGGGATACCAGGTTGCATCCAGATTTATCCGCAACTATAATGGGGAGCTCGTTTCGGACAACGAAAGTGTTGCAGCCCAATGGAGGAGATATTTCGATGCACTGCTGAATATACATAGAGAACCAACAGCAACGGAAAACGGTGTTATCCACACAGCAGAGGTTCATGTGGAACTGCCGACAATATAAGAAGCAAATATTCGGCTTAAGAATAACAAGGCATCGATCTAATATCATTGGAAATAATAAAATAAGCAGGAGAAACTTAACAGAAAAGTTAATGGGCTAATGAAAACTGAAAAACTTGAAAAACAATGAAACCATCCCCGAGGAATTTAAAAAGGTATTTAATGCAACAATTGCTGAGGAATATCTCTGCTATCAAGTTTTTATAAGGTGCTGTCAAATATCTTTTCAAAGAGGCTGACTTCATACGCGAAGGAAGTAATTGGAGACAAGGATTGTGGTTTCAGGAGGAATCGCTCGGTGAGTGACCAGATTTCCAAATTGCGGCAACTTTTAGAAAAGAAATAGGAATTCCAAGAAGCGGTACACCAACTATTTGTATATTTTAAAAATAAATCGATCGAAAATGTATCACGTCCTTGTAATCCCAAAAAAGTTGATAAGACTGATACGAATATGCCTTAAAAGAAACAAAGGACAAGATAAAGTAGCAAATATCCTATGGGAAACATTCAACATACGTGAAGGATTAAAAAGATGCCTTGTCGCTACTTCTTTTTATTTTGGTACTGGAATTGTAATGAGAACCATTCAAGAAAAGGAGAGGGGAATAATCCTTAATGGAATCACATCCGTTCTAGCTTACACTGACTATCTTGGAGATAGTAAGGAAATAGTTAAAATAAATGTAGAAAGTGTTATATTGGCGGTAAAAGAAGTAGACCTAGTAGTAAATGAAGAGAAAAACAAATATATAATCACCGAGGGTGGTCCCAATAGCTGGTAATAATAATAACAAAAGTAAATAGATTTAATACAACCAGTAGACTAATCTATTTTCTTAAAGGCTGTAAGGCATCAGAAATAATAGATACCACAACCAATAATATTTAAGCAAATATAGAATTGGGACAAAAAAGAGTTTCAAAAAAGCAAGAAAAGAGTGTTATTATATATAGAGAAATATTAGCAAATTGATAAAAATGCACCTTTTATTTTTCTTATACATACATATAACGCCTTACTTTTCTCAAGAACTCCTCATACGATACTGCATTCATTTGCAAAATATTATGAAAATCCTCTGGCGAATATTCGTAAAATCCTCAAGTTACCAATGAGAATTTATTACATTTTCCGACTCATAGTTTAACCCTCATTCGTTTTTATCCTTTATTTCTTGCTCTTTTTCTTCATTTTCGAGTATTTGATCAATAATCATCACTGTAACAAGATCATGCGCCGCCATGTTAACACTTCGAAATTTCTTTCGCAAATGAAGTCTGTCAAGCAAGTTGGCCATTATTTGGTCGTCCAATAAGTCGGATAGACAAATCGTAGAGTGTGAACGCCGCTATAGGCAAATGTACGCAGACTATTTCTTCGTATTTCTTCGCACATTTTTCTTTTTTATGGGATTTTTTTGTATACCGTTAGTTTTGAGAATTATTGAAAGGCGTCAGTCGATTTTCAGTACTAGTATACATATACATATGTATATATGTATATTGAATCATTATTACACTTTCAAAGCGTAAATGTTAGTAACTGTTAATTCCAGGAATAAAAGTAGTATTGCATTCCATACGTAACATATGTACATACATACATATGTAGGTTCTCGTTTACTATACTAAATGCTAAGTCTGATTTTATAATAAATTGAAACGTTATTCTTATGTAAAGAAAGCTGTGCTTAAACCCTGTTCAACGTTTTGATAATTTTCGAAAGATTTTAGATGTCAGTTTGTGGAAATGTTTGGCTGGATCAATGGTTTGGTTGTACCTACTCGTTTTATATACATATATGTACATAAGTAAGTTGACAATAAGTTGATTTTTTATTTTTCTCGAAAAATATATATTTATTCTAATATACGCTTTTTGGTATAACCCTGAGCTCTTTATCTCCTCAATCGTGGCAAAACCCCATCCTTTCATGGGACTTTTCAGTTTTGGGAAAGCCGCAGGTAGCCCAGTCCGGTGAATACGATTGACAAGGCATGATTACGTTTTTGGTCGAAAAGGTACGAGCAATGTTTTCAACGTATTGCTTCACGTACACAGCGTAAAACTTCAAGTTAAAATTCCTGATAATTCATGATGCGGCCATTGTAAAGGAAGAAAACAGTAAGCCAAAATCCAATTACTATTTTTTTTTTAACCTCTTTTGGTTGCTGTCATTGAAATGATTGGGCTTTGATTTCGACATCATAACTATATACTCATGGTTCATCGCCAGTGATGGCCCTTTTCAGTGGATTGCCATTTACGTCGTTCACCAGATCCTGATTCCTGGGCGATGCACATGTGACGGTTCTTTTGGTCAAAATTTAGCAAATTCGGAACAAACTTCGCTAACATGTTTCATGTCCAAAATACCTACAAAAAAAGTCATGGCATGAGCCAACCGATGTGTTAATATCATCAAAAACTCTGATAGTTATTCGCCGATTCTCCATAACAATCTTCTTCACCCTCAAGGTTTTCATCCGTTGTTGACGAGCTGTGACGTCCAGGGCGAGCATCGCCATTAACTTCTTCTTAGCCTTTTGCAAAGAGCTTGTACGTACCTACAAGCTTGAACATATAAACACTTATAAACACTTTTTTGCATAGAGTAGGCTTGCCAAATGTCACAGTCAACATTGCAAGAACGGATCACTTAATTTTATTTGTCTTTGTCAAAATTTAATACAGATCCTTTGATCCATTTATTTCAATAGGAACCTTTATATCTGCTAAAAACAATCGAAATATCGAAATGACTTTGTTCGCAAAATTCAAAAAGTTACCATTTTGACCAAATCTGTGTTATTTCTGTGATAATTAGGTTTGTTTGATTGCTGACTTTTGTTTGTTTGATTGCTGACTTTTGTTTGTTTGATTGCTGACTTTTGTTTGTTTGATTGCTGACTTTGTATACTGAAATCCACAGGTTGAATACTATTGTTTAGGTTTTGTCATGTTGTGATTGATTTGTTTCGAATGTAGTTCCTTCGTCTATTTCTGCTACTGAAATTGGTAAAATTGTTGTAGCTGTTATGCGTTGGGTTTTGTATCGCTTTTTTTTGGTTCTGGTCTTCTCTTTGTTTACTATATGTTGTCCATTGTTACAACCATTTTGTGCTCTTTACTTAGTGTGTGCCATCATATGGGTGAATACTGGATACATTTCCAGTCCGCATGCTTAAATATCCACTAGGTTAGCGTAAAAGATCATATAAATTGACCACGATCATTTGAATATGAGCCGTTGAATGGATTAGATCAAGTTGGAGGAAAACGAAATTAAAGCCACCACCAAATACTCGTGCCTCTGCATGAAAGAACTGTCTCCCAAAGATCTACATAGCGACTTGGTGAAAACATTGGGGTCTCTGCTCCTCCAGTTTAAGCCGGGCAGAACATCTGCTGAAGGTGAACATCACGACCCTTATTGAAAATACATCGAAAAGTAACCATCAGGCATACAGCTGAGGTCACGGGAATTACATATGGCAACGTTCAAAGAATACTTGCGAAAGAATTGCATATGAGAAAGGCCTGCGTGTTGAATACCGAAACGAGCAATAGAACCGACTTACAAAGCAGTATTTGCGATGCTTTTTCACTTCAATTTTATTTCAATCCGTTTAGGCGGAAGTGGGTGACAATATGAAAATAAAGGTTCAGAAATTTACTATTTTAAAATTTACTGTATTATTATCAAGAAATTATACAGAAATGAAAAGTCTTTAATTTAACGTGATATACTTTTCCGCATAGACAAATATGGCGAATGTTGTCTATATAGTTCAAAATAGTCTGTGTTGGTACTTGGTTCTAAAGAAAAACGTAAGGTTAAATTCAAAATACCATACCAGTGTCATTAAAGCTGTTCTCTATTTGATTATATGAGACATTACTCAGTCTTAAAAAAGTGTTGGTTGTGTCGGTTGACTTCATTGATTTTTGAAATTGCAGAATTAGCTGTGCAAGTACCGCTGGTATTGCTGACCTTAAATAAAAAAAAAAACAATAAATCGTATTCAGCTTATAAATTTTGTATACAATTCACACACTTCAAAAGGATATAGATTAAACAAATCAATCCGTCGACAATACACGATGACCAGAATGTGCGAAACATAGCTCTCCGAAGAACTGGATTTTTGCCATTACGATGTGATCGTTCTATTTCTTTGTACCACTGTCTAAATGAAAATGATGTAATGTAATTATGAAAAAAGTTGCAGGGAAACTTACTTTTCTAATTTGTCACCCAAATATTCCGATCGATCTTCCTTTAAACACTTTGTAAGATCATCTTGTCCAAGTCCTTTTTTTAAGCCCTTATAGAGTAATGGTATAGACCAAGTGAAAAAAAGCTGTGACAAAATTCCAGCATACTTTCGTGGATTTTGATTTTGTGGTTCTTTAGAGTTATCCATAATTTTCCAGCAGCAACACAGACGACATTCAAGAAGCGTAACTGAATTTACAAATATAAATTTGATAAAATTATTATTAAATTAAAACTATTAAGATAATCTGGTACGTATTTAGAATTTAATAAAAAGATCTAAAATGAGGAAATGTCTTTGATTATCAGGTGTTCAAATGGTAATATTCAAATGGAACATTTTTCAAACTTTAGAGAATTATTCCGAAAGAATTATTAGATGTTTATTTTGGAAAATTGCGCGTCTCTTGAGGAGATCGGCGAGTCGGCCCATTGGCTCCTTCGAACAGTTGGAATTCTGCTCGATAATCGGAAGGGAGGATTACTGAAAATTACAGCGAAGTAGAACGTTCCATTTTAGTGTTTCCATGTAGGTTTGAACGGCCTGAACATCAGGTGGATACTCGTTGTTATGATGTAAAATTACTTTTCCACTTTGTGGGCAATGTTTGAGTTCATCTTCAAATTTCAATACATGAGCTCCGAGTCACAGATGTTACGAGTAGGGTTGTCCGTCGATGTTGATGCGTGGCCGCCTATTCATAGGTCATAAAATAATGGAAAGTAGCCTGTTGAGTTGCCATCAATGAACATTCCTTCGCTCACGGGCATGGATCTCGATCCACCAATTCTTCGTTTTCAAACCTTTTCACCCATCCGAGAGGCTACTTTGCTTCTACGTAGAAGTCACCATTTGCGACACCTTCTTTCCCTTAGTCACGTAGTACATTTCTATAATCTTTCCACAACCTTCAGTCGCAGATTTTTTCGAAATGAATACGAAGGTAAAACCTTCCGCAAATGGTGACTATTTGCTTTGGAATAATACAAAAAACAGTGTATGAAGCTCGTATAAATTCACAAATATATCAATATGCAATTACTGATAGATAGATCCCCAAGCATACCAAGCGACATTTCTTGATCAGCCTGTAACGCTAACAGCATCTATTAGAAAACGGCGAATTCCAATTTGAACACTTGATATGTAGGCAAAAATTTGAAATTGACTTGCCTTTTGTACACCACTGTATGCGTACATGAACTTCAATTATTTTTAGTAAATAATGCTGTCTATGGATTGTGTCATACGATGGGGTGATTGCACAAAAAACTCTCCATTAGCAGAGATTAATGTTTATAAAAGGGAGTAATAAATAAAAGAATAGGATCTGTCTGTTATTAACAGCCGCTGTGTACAGTGTTTTTTTTTATTGAAGAAACGTCCTACAGTTTCAGAAGTGGGATCGCGTGCATGTAATTTAACCGAAGTTCAATCGCAGTCAATACGGGGTTTCGTTGCTCAGACAAAGTGTAAAGTGTTCGACGTCAAATACCAAAAATGTCCGAAGAGTGGGCAGTTTTCGTGGAATCAGCTACAGTTGTGCGGCTAATCGAAGTATAAAGAAACTTAGTAGCGAATTCCGCAAAAACGTAACAAGATCAGATGTTTACGGTGAGCTCCATGATAGGAAAAAACGGCAAGATGAAACCATGCAGCAATATATTTTGCATATGCAAGAAATTGCTTCGCATATTGACGTAGAGGAAGCAGATTTAATGCAATTTATAATAAGAGGAATCCCCGATACAGAATTAAATAAAACAATATTATACAGCGCAAACAATATAGCGGAGCTTAAAATTGATTTGTGCAAATACCAAAATTAAAAACAAAATTCTTATCAAGGCAGTGTGGGAAAATCATTCAAAAAAACAACAGGTTCATCTGATCAACAGCCTGTCACTTCTAAGTCAAAATCTGGAGTGATAACATCCAGCAAAACAAGCAACGTGGGAGAAATGCCAAACAAGATGTCACATGCTTTAAGTATGGGAAACCCGGTCATATCTCAAGAATATGTGCAGATCAAGATCCAGTAATGACAGTGGAAAAGAAAACCGAGAAGCCATTTCCGAACGATGTAAAGCAGCTAGACGTTGAAGGTGGATTCTACCACGGTGCCAGTACTTCTGTCAAGGAGAAAGGCAACGATTTTAAAAATATCATGAATTTTCAGTGGGCTGCAGAATCAGTGAGGAGTTCCACATCGCTTTTGACACTTTTGGACTCAGGGAGTCCTAGTAGCTTCATTCAGGAGATGTTTCTTCCAGCAGTTTTCCTGTCAGCTTTAAAGTCTACGTCACAATCATATTGATAGCACAATCATATAGAGCTTCAGATGATCTTAGACGATCTTATTAAAAATGATATAACCCGCGAATCCAGTTCTCCATACGCGTCTTCTATCGTATTTGTCCAGAAGAAGAAAAAGGAGATGAGACTATGTGTGGACTATCGTAAACTGAATAAAGTCACTATACGTGTCAATTATCCGTTGCCATTGATTGAAGATCAACTTGATCGTCTTAAAGATAAAAGGTATTTTACTACCTTAGATCTAAAAAATGGTTTTTATCACGTTCAATTATCTGAAGAATCCACTAAATACACATCCTTCATTACACGTACATTGGCCACTGGGCCAATATGAATTTTTAAGAATGCCCTTTGGTCTCAAAAACGCTCCATCCGTCTTCGAGAGGTATATGAAACATATTTTCAAAAGCTCAATTTCCGAGGGTACGATTATCACATATCTCGATGATATTCTTATTGCGATCCTAGATGTTGAGGAACATTTAGAAATACTAAAGGACGTCATAGCCATTGTTGTTGAAAATGGTATAAGTTTACGATTTGATAAGTGTACATTTTTACAGCATGAAATAATTTACTTGGGTTATATAATTAACCACAATGGTATTAGACCAAATGATGACAACCTAAAAGCAATTAAAGATTTCCCAACACCGACTTGTATTAAGGACTTATATAGTTTTCTAGGACTATGCTCCTATTTTCGCAAGTTTATTAAAAACTTTGCTAACTGTGGAAAACCCCTATACGATTTATTAAAGAAAAATACTCCTTTTATATTCGGCACTAGAGAGATCGAGACGTTTATCTCGTTGAAGAACAAGCTAGTGGCATCCCCACTATTAGCTATTTACAGTCCAGGTTGTGTTACTGAACTACATTGCGACGCAAGTAGCAATGGTTTTGGGACTGTGGTAGTACAAAAGCAAATAGGCTTTTGTACTGAGGCTGAGCGTAAATACCACAGCTATGAATTGGAAACCCTCTCCATCATTTATGCACTTCGAAGATTCAAAGTGTATTTAATCGGTAATCATTTTAAAATTGTTACTGATTGCCAGGCATTTACGCTTACGCTGAACAAGAAAACTCTCAATGCTCGTATATCCCGTTGGGCTGTGAAGTTACAGAGCTATGACTATGTAGTAGAACATAAAGCAGAAAAGCAGAACTTATGACACATGTTGATGCCCTGAGCCGATCATTCAATGTTTTTCATGTTGACGATGAGTCATTTGAATTTGTGTTGGCGGCCGCACAAAAGCAAGATTCAAAGATCATTTCAATATGTTCACATTTGGGAAAGGGCGAAAGCCCGCAGTTCGAAATGATCGACGGCTTAATTTATCGCAAGTGGAATGATAAAGTTCGTTTCTATGTTCCACAAAACATGGAAAACCAAGTTATATGCACGCATCACGAAGCCATGTGTCACTTGGGTGTGGATAAATGCTACGAACACTTGGCTGGGATTTATTGATTCCCGAATATGAAGCGTAAACTCAAAGATTACATTGATAAGTGCTTAAAATGTATTTATTTTTCACCCCACTATGGCAAAGAAGAGGCCTTTTTGCATTTTATTCCAAAAGGAAGTGTACCATTTGATTCTATTGTAACTACTCGGACAAGGGAAAACACGTGTTTCTCTTTCGGTGGTCACGGAAGAAGAGAGTTTTATTATACATTATTATATCGAGCTTTACATGCGTTAAGTGTCATTTTGGCAGTATTGCCAGACAAAATTATTCAACTATATAACATTTCTCCCCTTTTAGAATTCTTGTTATTAATAAAAAAATGCTTAACTTAACATATTAAAGTTCCTTCTTACAATAATTACTTCAAATATTTACTTGCTAACCTAGATGAACTTCTTGTTTTTACATAATTTTTGCTCTGACGTTTACATGATTTATTAACATCGTTAGGTGAACCTTTGTATTTTACTAAAAAATTATTATCATCAGTAGGTGGTTCATTTCCTGTCATGTTTAAAGATTCGGGAGTTAATGTTATTGAGGGATGATATTTATCTTCTAAACACGACTTTCTAAGTTCTGAAAATTGTACAATGCGTTTACTATTATTATTAAAAATAATTTCATACACACAAGGACTGATTATCTTAGATATAATAGCCGGAATCCATTTTGCTACTACATTATGCGAATTACAAAACATAACCTTTTCCCCCTTTACAAATGTTTGTAATTTTACAATTTTATTAGGAGTTTTGTATAATTCATTTTTAAATTCAATACGTTTTTTATTTTGAAAACAAGAAGGTTTTTGATCCGTTAAAATATTAATAATACTTCTAGGCTTAAAAGTGAAAATAGCTTCGGAAGGTGATAGCTTCGTTACCGATGTTGGAGTGTGTCGATAAGATGTTAAAAATTGTAGCACTTTTTCAGATGGTGATAACTTCCTATATTTGAAATCCAATAAAAACTTTTTAAAAACTTTTTTTACCTCAGCTACCCCTCTTTCCGCTGAGCCGTTGCTTTGTGGATGATAGGGAGGTGATTTGCTTATTGCAATGCCATTTTGTTTACAAAATTCTAAAAATGTTCTGGAAGAGAATGGTGGTCCATTGTCACTACAAAGTTCCTTAGGAAACCCAAAATAAGAAAAATTTGTTTTTAGTTTTTCAATGATAACTTCAGCAGTTGATTTGTTAATTAAGTACACATCCATCCATTTACTGAAGGAATCCACTAAAATCAGGTATTCAAATGTACTAAAATAAAACAAATCAACATGAATTCGTTCAAACATAAATGTTGTTTTCGGCCACGGTATAGTCTCTTGCTTATTCGCTTTCCTTGTCTGTTGGCATATTACACACATGTTCACAAAAGTTTCTATTTCCTTATCCAAATTTTTGAAGTGGAATTGACTCCGAGCTAACTGCTTCATTCGTGTCATGCCTACATGATCACTGTGGATCATTTGAAGAACTTCATTCTGACAAGATTTTGGAATAACTAGCTTGTTCCCATAGTATAGACATTGATTCTCTACTGAAAGACTCTTCTGTTTGTCAAAGAAATAAATCACATCTGGACAGGTGATTTTTGACCTCGAAGGCCAACCCTCCGAAACATACGTCATGACTACTTTCAAAACAGGACAATTAAGGGACTGGCTACGGATATGAGTGATATCGAGTGGATCATTTCCGGACATGTTAAAAGAATTTATCAAAGTATCCTCAATATTCGAAGAATCCTTGAGAGGTAGCCTGGATAATGCATCTGCATGTGACATTTGGTTAGCTTTTTTGTAAACTATCTTGTAGTCATACATTGACAATATGACAGCCCAACGCTGTAACCTGGCTGCAGCTACTGAAGGGGTACTTTTGTTTGGATTGAAGATTTCTCGGAGTGGTTGATGATCACTGTGTATAATAAATTTGTTCCCATAAATGTACTTATGGAACTTGCGTACAGCAAAAATGATAGCGAGAGCTTCTCGGTGCAATTGAGAGTAATTGCGTTCTGACGGACTTAAAGTACACGAAGCGAACATAATTGGATGTTCTACCCCATTAACAAGATGCGACATGACCGCTCCAAGCCCATATGGAGATGCATCTGCAGAGATGACAATAGTTTTCTCTGGGTCGTACAATTCAAGAATACTATTGTCCAATAACCATTTTTTACTTTCTTGAAATGTTTGTTCGCACTCAGACGACCATATAAATTTTGAATCTTTTTTCAGAAGTTGATATAGCTTCTCTAACCTATTTGACAAATTAGGTATAAATTTCCCATAGTAGTTTAAGAGACCAAGATACGACTGGAGTTCGGTCAGGTTTTTAGGACTAGGCGCGTTGACTACGGCTTCAATTTTACGCTTACTAGGACTTATCCGATTGTAAGAAATACAATGTCCTAAATATTCTACCTCTTGTGCGAAAAATACGCACTTTTTAAGATTGACTTGAATGTTATGATCGTTTAACCGACCTAAGACTTCATATAAATTTTTCTTACAATCTTCTTTTGAGGTACCAACCACAATTATATCGTCGATATACCCGAAAGCATACTTAATGCCTTTAATGACTCGATCAATAACACTCTGGAATATAGCCGGTGCAGCAGAAACACCTAATGGTAACCGATTACATACATAAAGACCCTTTATTGTATTAATTACTAAATATTTTTTCGAGATTGACGTTACCTCTAACTGTTGGAATGCACCTGTTAGGTCTATGACGCAAAAGAACCTGGCGTTTGCAAGTTGTGCAAATATCTCTTCACAAATAGTCAGAGGATAATGTTCCATCTGAACATATTTATTGATAGTTTTCTTGAAATCCACACACATTCTTATGGATCAATCTGGTTTCGGAACCACGACTATAGGGCTGGCGTTTTCTGCATATTTAACCGGTGATATAATACCTAACTGACATAACCTATCCAATTACTCTCAACTTTTGGCCTTAATTGGAAAGGAACTGTGTATGCTTTATGAAAACATGGTATATATTGCGAATTAACCCGAATATCTGCTGTAAAACCCTCGATAGGTTTTGCCAAATTATTTTGAAACACCCGCGGAAATTTTAATTTTATTTCAGTAATATCTCTTTCTAACTCTGGCACGACACTAGAAACAACCTTATTTCCAACATCACTTTGCTTGGACATGACTGATGGACCAACATGACCTTCCAAATAAACTCCCGACTCAAAATTAGACTTCAAATGACTTACTTGACAATTCTGTGGAGCCGCCGTATTACCACAAAAAATATTATTCCTCCAGTTTGGTGTAAGCTTATCCAACCAAGGACGTCCCAATATGGGTGTAAAATTTTTTTGACACTTGACCACTGACAACTCTAGGCGTTTACCATTCGACACTCCAACATTCGGCCACTCCACCATGACTTCGCAAACTCCTAAACACTCCAACGTATGCCCTGTGACTGCCTGCAAATTAATTGAACAATTTTTTAGAAGTAAATTATTAAATAACTTAGAATAATCGACGTAGCTTATAATAGATTGACATGCTCCTGTGTCCACTTCCATCTGCACGACGTTGCCTTCAATTATGAGAGAAGTGATAAGACGACTACTTTTGCTCTCCGACAAATTGAAGATGTTGTTGACTCTTGAGTTGACAACTCTTGTAGGACTGCTTTCACCGTCGGTATCTTCATTTATAACTCTTATAACCCTTCCTCCACCAGATTTCTTACAATATTTTGCAAAATGGCCTCGACATTTGCATAGATAGCAAGTAATATCCTTCGCTGGACACTTGTACCTATGGTGACTTCCACATTGTTGACACTTAGCATTTGAATGGCTCGACTGATTGCACGCGTTTGACAAACCACAATGGCGAGACTGGTTCTGTGTTCTTTGAGGGGACTGCATATTTTGACTCCGATACGAACTTGACTGGTGTTGACTTATTCTACTATTGATGTTGTTGATGTGGTTAGGCTTAAGAATTTGCTGGTCCTCTGCGATGAGTTCGAACTTTATAGCCTTTTCGGTGACACTCTCGAACTTCGCATCGTCATCATCGAGCAATTTCTCTTGAATTTTCGGGTCATAAAGGCCAAATATGAATTTGTCTCGCAACGCCTGATCTAAGAACTGTCCAAACTTGCAATCTCGCGATAAAAGTTTAAGCGCCACGATATAGTCTTTCATGGACTCACCCACTTTTTGACTACGCTGGTAAAATTTGTATCTCTCTGCAATTGCAAATTTCTTAGGTGCATATAATTTGCGCAGCACTGACACAAGCTCATCGTAAGATTTTGTATTAGGGTTGACTGGGGCCAGGACCGTTTTCAGTGTTTTGTAGGCCTCGGAACCAATGAGAGTTATAAAAACGGACGTCTTTTTTCCTTCGGCGACTTCGTTGCACTTTAAGTACTCTCCCAAACGGTCGATATATTCTTCGAAATCGTCTCCTGGAGCAAACGTTTCCATAGATCCCAGTAATTGGTTCATTATTAATTTTGGTTTGACTGGACAGACTAATTCTGGATTAATTGAAGATGTTGAAATATTCTCTCGCGCTGGTTCAATTGGTTCGTTAAATTCCTCTTTTGACTTCGACATAAGCCTTTACTTGACGATGACTTGACTTTCCACGATTATCCTCGTCGCCAATATTGTAACTACTCGGACAAGGGAAAACACGTGTTTCTCTTTCGGTGGTCACGGAAGAAGAGAGTTTTATTATACATTATTATATCGAGCTTTACATGTGTTAAGTGTCATTTTGGCAGTATTGCCAGACAAAATTATTCAACTATATAACAGATTCCTTGCACATTGACCATCTAGGTCCTTTGCCTAGTTCCCCAGCAAGGAAAAAACACATTTTTGTAGTTGTTGATGGCTTCACCAAATTTACTAAGCTTTACTCAGTCAAAACTACTCAAAGTAAGGAAACAATAGCTTGTTTAAGATCATATTTTGAAAACTATTCTAGACCGAATAGGATCATTTCAGATCGGGGAACATGTTTCACCTCAAACGAGTTTTAGGAGTTCATGCAGGAATACGGTGTAAAGCATGTAAAGATCGCAACGCACTCGCCACAGTCAAATGGACAAGTCGAACGCGTTAATTCCGTCATTATGCCCATATTAGCGAAAAGGTGTGATGCTAACACGACAGGTAATTGGGACAAACATTTCGCTAAGGTTCAATTTGCCATCAATAATACAGTCAATAGAAGTACTGGGTTTGCCCCCAGTGTTCTATTGTTTGGACAAATTCAGAGAGGGTTTAATTTTCTGATCGTGTTCAAGAATATCTTGCTAATGCTTTAAGCAGTAATCATACTAATCTTACAGATATGTATTAGAAATCAAGCATGCAATAATACTAAAAGAACACAGGAACAAAGCAAATTATACTATGATAGCCGTCACAAAGAACCGAGAGCGTACCAACAGGGCGAATACGTAATGATAAAAAACATTTCCACCACGCCAGGAGTAAACAAAAAACTACTTGCAAAATATCGCGGTCCATATGAGGTTAAAAAGGTCTTACCCAACGACAGGTATATCATTGGGGATATTGAAGGCCTACAGCTAACCCGACTGCCGTACAAGGGCATTGCATGACCTATTAATATGAGGCCATACAATGTAGAAGACATAGCAGATATTGAGAACATAGGAATGTATAAAATATCTAAACGGATGTGGTATTTAGTTATGTGCCCAAGTCTGTTTTTCCACGAAGGTTTTGTCTTATAATTTGCTATGTACTTACATATCTAGAATTTATCTGATAGTAGTTGAATATATATTATAAATTTAAATGAAAGTAATTATACTATTATGTTACCTTATTTTTTATTAATGGATTTGTTAATTATATTGAATATTTTGTTACCATAATTCAATATAACTTTACTTTATATGAAGTTTGTAATCAATACGAGTATGTGTGTATAGTGGGGGACACATTGTAATCGCGTCGATTACCCCATCAGGATGGCCGAACTGTAGACAAAAATTTGAAACTGACTTGCCTTTTGTACACCACTGTATGCGTACATGAACTTCAACTATTTTTAGTAAATAATGCTGTCTATGGATTGTGTCATACGATAGGGTGATTGTACAGAAAACTTTCCATGAGCAGAGATTAATCTTTATAAAAGGAAGATTTAAATAAACGAATAGGATCTGTCTGTTACTAACAGCCGCTGTGTAGTGTTTTTTTATTGAAGAAACGTTCTACAGATACATTTTAAATTATCTGATTAACAATATACTTGAATAAAATAAATAATCAAAGAAAATTTTAATTAAATATATAATGAAAGAAAAGCTTGTTTTTTAATGGCCCAGTTGTCATTGGTGCATGTCACCGACTCTAGGCGGATCTGGAATCCCTGATTCCCACAAAATTAGATTTTGTAGTTCATACATATCTCAACGGTGTAAGTTCTCTTCTGATATCAGGGGAATATTATAAAACCTGTTCCCATTCTTAACGGCTAAGCAAATAGTCTCTGCCTCGTTCTTCTTTAGCATTCAAGTTCTCGGTTAGTAACAAGAACTTTTAAATTCAGTTGATCTACTCTTCCGAGGGTTTGCAAAAGGCAGTGGTCTTTCAGTGCAGCACAGCGTTGTATGTTTTTCGTTTCGCTAAGTTATCCTTCTACATTCACCAACCGGTTCTCCTGTTATTAATGATCGGCCTCGGCTTTGATTTTTTTACCATTGCAGTTTTCTAGTTTTGTGGTCTTATCCTTCTTCTTTTCCTTTTTTTCCGGCGTTGTTATGGTCAGAAGTGTAGGACCATAACCTTCCCACTTAACTGCATTCCTACTGGTCCGCTTGTGGGGTCCGCCGGTTTGACCTCAGAAAGTAGCGGCAGGCTTCCCGGTTTGGGATTACTTCATCTCGCTGAGACCAATCAAATGCTGGTGTTTTTGCATTTGTTTGCACCAATTGTTTTTCGGCCTGCCTTTTTTTTTTTTTTTTGTGACACGGGCATGCTCCTGATTTTTTTGTTTGACCTTACTTTTACAACACCGGTGATCTCCAGTCGTATCAACCCACTGATTTGCATGTACACTTGTGGGGCAGTTTAATGGTGGTATATGTGTCCCTAGGCTCACTTTGGTGTTTTCTAAATTGCCTAGATGTGATTTTTGTTTACCTTTGTTTTAGTCGCCTTTTACGACAAGCGTTATCGCTGCAGGGATATTCTTAACCCATCCCTGCACGGGTATTTTGTGGTCTTATCCTATATGCAATAAAGGTTTCGAGAACTATATACTGCTGCAGTGGCAGTTTAATAGGTTTCCTTCCTTAGCTCCATGTTAAAATTTCCTTCTCGGTGTCTTATTGGGACATTGAGGGTATGTGATCTCAAAAAGATTATAGAAGATGGGTTTATTGTATCATTCTTGGCCTCGATGGTCGGAACAGTAAAATTTCTGGCAAATAAATATTGTTTTCTCATCGTATCGCATTTCTGGTTTCATTAAAAGATGTACATATATTCTTATCATGCACTTTAATAGATCACAACAAGCACAAAGCTTGACAAATTAACTGAGAAAATAAAATGCCATATTCGCATTTTAACGAGTAGAAATATGGTCTCTCTTTGACCGGTTCCTACCCAAGTTGAACTGGTAGTCTCTAATTATATCCTTAGCGTATGACTTCAGTGCGTTTAAGACAATCATCAACAGCACTTTGTAACAATTTGATCGCAGAGTTACTATTCTGTAATTGTATTGTATTATGTTCGTTCACCCTTATTAAAAACAAAAACGATGACATAACTTTTTCATTCTTCGAGGGCAGCTTCGTTGTTATGGGAAGCCCATTTAATTTCATTATTATCGTTGCGTATATATCTTGATCTGGCCTGGTGTACTTTTGGTACAGCGTTTATGTCTGCAAACTTTTTCCTTTACCTTCCTAGTTTTTTTTTGTCCCGAAGAAAACGGTAGGGTCTACCAGAAATATCGCAATCAATTCCTGAAAGTGAAGGTTTCAAGGAATTTTGATCTATTGAGTTATATGTCAATGGCAGCAGATAAGTCTGCTTAAACTCAAGATTTCAATTAATTCGTCAGCCTAATTATAATTTTGACTAGCTCGGACTATAGCTTTCTAGTGTTATTGAATGTCTCCAAAAGAAAAAAAAAAACTTGGAAAACTGCTAAAATTAACGAGGGGCACACACCAACATCCAAAAAATAGGTGTACAATACATTCCGCATCATTGCGATGATGGCCTCGAGCAAGGACTTTCCCAAATTAAAGCTGGAAGAAATTTCAATATCTTTTTCTCACAGTCCTCATCCGACTGTTGACGCAAGCGGCAGGAGCTGTCGTCTCGCGCACGTGCAAGAAACCCTTTTGACATTGTGTATATCAGACAAATTTTAGATACGCTCTTTGCCTGATGCGCATTGAATACTATATTTAGACCTTTTGAAATAGTTAACCTTGCATTGGCTACACATACATTGTTTTAGAATCGTTGACAATTTAAGAAATGAAATACGGTGATTCGAAATGTTTGCAATATCAATTCAATTTAAGTAGTCGAATAAATTTAATTTAATTTATAATTTTATTAAATTAAAGGGGAACATGTAAGTGGACACGAATTAAAACTTGTCCCGAGTTTAATTTAATCGCTTCACTTCTCCATAGCCACTGTCCTCTACCTCGTCTTAAGTCTGGTGGTTTCTCTTAAACGACTAGTGTGTGGATCATGGAATAAAAAATGTAGGGTGACCCTACAGAAATGTTATTTACATTCTCTTCTTATATACAATTGACTTGAATTGAATAGCAGTGATTCTTCGAATTCACTTTTTTGCGTATGACAAATCATATTCATGGTACCGGAATTCGAAATGAGATCCCTTCAAGAAAAGGAGAGGTGAATAACCCTTATTTGAATCACATCTGTTCTAGGCAAAAACGACATAAAGGTCGAAATAATCTAAAATACTTTTTTATTTTCATTTATAATAAAGTAATAAATATAAGTAAGAAATAACGAAATTCAAGTAAAAAAAAACAGCGTTGCAAAAGTCTGGTACCCTTGGAAAATTAAAGACATTTGTTAACTTTTGATTTGATAGTTTTCTTTTAAGTTTTAAAACCTCCCTCCTTAAATGGTTAGGCATGGATTGTATAAACTTTTTTGTAATGTTAGGAGTTATTTGCTGCAATTCTTCTTTGAGATGAGATTCGCTTTTGATTTCATGTTTTCGCATGCTCTATTAGGTTAAGATCTGGACCTTGAGTGGTGTTGCAAGCATATGACGTGTGTTGTAAAGGATCCCAATGCTAACATCTAAGGCAGTGTGAAAGTAAAAAGTGATTCATAATCTCGTCAATTATGACTAAGTTCCCAACTCTAGCAGATACATCCCCACACCAAAACACCACCACCACTGTGTTTCACTGTCTTTATGATGTTCTTTGCGTTCAGTGCTTCGACTTGTTATTTCCACATTTTGAAAATTACGCTGTAAAAAAATTCATTTGTCTTGTTTTTGAACTGATTAGCGAAGTCTATTCGCTTTTTCTTGTTTACCTCACCTATAAGTGGTGTTTTCTGACATGTACAAGCGTTATAACAGGATTTCTGAATAGATTTTCGCACAGTCCAAGCTGATACGGTTTTGCTTAGCGATGTTTCAATATCTGCAGCTATTTTTTGGGCCACTTTTGAATGATAGCCGCGATTTTTCGGTCATTTCTTTCGATACGCTTACGGGGACGTCCAGCAATTTCCCGGTAAGATTTTTCTTGCTTGTGACAATTTAAAATTATCTCCTTTTCTTCTATCGTTAATTCTTTTCTGTTCATTCTGTAATTTCAACTTTTGTGTATTTCGCACACCCAGATGAAAGTTCTACACCAAACTGGCATCTCTTGCCATTGTCTCTTACATAATGACGAAATTCAGTTGAATAAGAATTTACCGCTATCTTTTATTACAGTAAAGCCTCAAATATTCTAAGAGTACCAAGCCTTTTGCATTGCAATTTTGTTGTTTTAGATTGAATAAATTATCATTACTTTTTCCTTGTCAAAGTAAGAAACACACCTGATAACAATTAGGAATTCCAAATTATTTACATAAAATGTTGGTCTTATTACCATATTTAAATCATCAATTTGTGAAACTTAATGCAGAACACAATGACTTATGTTCTACACTGTAGATTTTGGCGCCATTTTACCTTGTTTTAGGTCATACAGATGCTGAAATAATAAGCGAAGCAACACTTTCATTGAAGAAGTACTCACAGATCACAGTAAACGAAGCTTTTAATTTACTTAAAACATTAAACATTTCTTTTCGCGGAAACTGTTAAGTTCCTGACAGAAACCAGAAACATGCGTCTTTCGTACGTCTTCCCCCGTGACACCCTGAAATTTTGAATGAAGTTCAGGTTCGTAGCGACAAAATCCGTTACGAACAAACTCTATGCGTGAATTCGTGTGAGCTCATTTCATTTTACCGCAGTGTACTCCCGCCACACAAACTCTAGGAATTATAACAATATGCGTGATTGTTTACATAATTGCTGGTTTCTGGTTCCTGATAATGCCGATTTCTTGGAAGACAAAATGTCTATTTACAACCGAAGAAGCTAAAACAAACAAAGGTCGATATGTAAGTCATCATGTAAGTCAAAGTGAAACTCGTACATAAGTGAATAACTTCATATTTTGGGTAAAAACGAAGAAAAAACTAACTTTATTAATTTTTTTTTGTAAAACATAACTACCGGTATTTATCTCAAAATATATAAAATAGACTTCAGAATTAATATAAAATATAATATTAAAATTAAAAGTTTTTTCTTTAAACCCATACAAATATGTACATCTCAAAATTAAACTCGTACAGTAGATTTGTGTCACATTGTTTCCTGAAATGCATAACGGTACTTCCCCTCGTTTCTCATTTTATGACATTATATCTGTGTCCTTGTATCTGTATTTTTTCTACCTATCGATAATGCTCCCTTTTAATTTGAAACATTAACTATTTATTTAAATGGGTAGACAATGCGGCCAAACATCTTTGAATGTGAGAAAATTAATAACTTTACACTACAAACAAGGCTAAGCCTTACGAGAAATTGCGAATATCGTTGATCACAGTTATATACAATATACAATATGTCATAAAAAGATATAGAGAAGAAAATATCATTGAGAACAAGCCAAAACAGAGCTCTCGAAAAAATTTCAACGCAACTAGATAGGGATAATTAAGGATAATCCAAAGATTAGTACCTACTCCTAATTTTGCACAAGATGCAGAAAAGTACCTACATATTTTCAAAAACAAATCCCTTTTCCTATTATTTACGAGTTTAACTTTGAGGTGTGTTTGTATGGATTCAAAAAAAACTTTTATTTTTAATATTATATCTTATTTTAATTATGAAATCTATTTTATATATTTTAAGATAAATAGTGGTAGTTTTTTTTGTATGTGTGTTTGTATGGATTCAAAAAAAAATTTTATTTTTAATATTATATCTTATTTTAATTCTGAAATCTATTTTATATATTTTAAGATAAATAGTGGTAGTTTTTTTTTACAAAGTGAAAAATTATAACGATTTATATCTAATCCGAAATGCAGAGTTAGTTTAAAAATGTAATACAAAGCAACCCACGCTTTTAGAACGGTGACATTAATTTCCTCGGCAGTAATTTTATTCCTATGCTAAGAATTATTTGTTACTTTTTAGTTGATCATCTCTAAAAGCGTGTTTTTTAGTTTTTTTAAACTATAATTTATTTTTAAAATTATCTTTACCCTGGGGACTTTTTACACATCACATATATGTACATATGTATGTATGTATGTATATGTAATATGTGTATGTATCTATTGAAGGTGATATCGAAAAAAAATAGTCTAATAATTTTTTTACTTTTACTTTTAAATTAGAGAGCTGCATGAATGCACTCAAACACTTAGGCTCTTAGTATACTCAATAGTGTTACATGTAAATTCGGATATCGAATGCAATGAGTATTGAGTACACTTTATTTTAAATGAATAGTGTATGAATGTTTTGAACATTCAAAGAGAAATGAATGAATGTGAGTGAATGTTTCGATCGGTGTGAATGAGTGAGTGTTTTAGAAAGTGCAAACAAACATTCTGTATACTCAATGTACTAAGTATGCTGCAATAAATAATTAACATTTAAATTTTTGGCAATATTTATTACAGTTTTGTTAAAGAATGAATTGTAAAAAAAAAACAAGGAAAGATGAAAATTTAATTATACATATATTATAACATTCAACAAAACTTATTCTATCACACTGTTCATGCGTCTAGTGAATTGTGTCCAATTGTCTTATACGCTTTGTAAAGCAACGTATCGTATGATCTTCAGGATAATAAGCAACCTTCTGATCGCCTGATGCATGTACGGTATTTCACGGTTAGTCGCTAAGACCACGGCTAACGCACAATGATTCCGGTAACATCACATGATGTCTGCGTAAAGCCATGGCTTGGTGGATGCCGCTAAATGCAACTATTGTAAGTTTGGTTTTGGTCATTGACGAGGTCGGACGATAGAAAATAAATAGTGGTCCTTAACTAACTTGTGTTTCTCGTGTTTAGCTGATCTTGATTTCTACATATACTAGTAACAAATGGATCCCCAAACTTCTTCCGAGTTTGTAAGTTTATTTATATTCATATATTTTGTATTAACAATTGTTTTAGGAATCTTAACTAATTGTTATTTGTTTTGTTGTACTTGTCCCTTAGAAGTGTTTGTTTTTGCGTCGTTGCTTTGTGTTTCTGTATGTTTGTTATCAGCTGAGAAAAATTCCAGTTATTTTAATGAAATTTTATTAAACGGTAGAATTCGAGATCTAATATTACGGAGACTATAGTTTCGAGAAGCGCAAAAATTAAAGAGATGCTTCTCAATGGGGAATATCGTTTCAATTCAAAAAGAGGACGCAGTAAAGTGTGGGATACCTTTTCAAAAATTAATGATGCTAACGGAAAAGAGATGGAAAATATTGTAGCTTGTAGAATATGCTACAATATATATAAGTTGACAGGAAGCACATCCAACTTAGTAAAGCACAAATGCTACACAAGTGCCAGATGTAATCCACAGAATATTAAGAAGGTAAGTGTGGACACAGAAACAAAACAAGAGAGCATACGATTGGTTACGGAATGGGCAGTAAAAAATTGCCGTTCTTTTAATCTGATTGACGACTCAGGTCTCAAAAATTTTGCCAAGTTTTTGATTAAAGTTGGAGCAAAGTTTGGATCCAATGTAAGTGTTGAAGACCTGTTACCACATCCCACAACGATTTCGCGTAACATAACTTTACTGTATGGGTCACACTTGAATCCAATTAAGGAGGAAATAGTAAAATATAAATGTTTCGGTTATTCGATAACTAGCGACTTATGGACGGATAATTTCTTAAGGTCATCTTATATATCTTGCACTTCTCATTACATAAAAGAGGGAGTGCCCATACATCGTCTTTTGTCCTTAAAATCAAAGGAAGGAGACGCCTGTACCGGTAAGCATGCATTTACTTGAATTTTAAGTATGTGCTATAGGCATTGATCAAAACTATTTTTAAGGGGCTAACATTAAGGAGAAAATTACGCAAATTTTAAGACAATTTGAATGCGATTTGGAAGAAGATAAGCCAGTTATTGTGACTGACAGAGGCTCGAACATGACTGCGGCCTTTCGAGAAGGCCACAACGTTCACTGTATTAATCATTTGCTGCATAATGTAATTGAAAAAAACTGTGAAGAGAGTATTAGAACTAGCCGAAATTGTAAGTAAATGCAGCAAATTAGTCAAGTTCTTCAAAAAATCAGGCATAAACTGCAATTTACGCGTGTCATTAAAAAGTCCCTACACGCTGGAATACAGTTTACTATTTGCTGAAATCTATCGAACAAAATTGGGTTGATATAACACATATATTAATAGAAAAAAATGAGGTTATTAGAATAGATGGCATAAATATTGCTTATGTCAGCTCTATTGTACATCTATTAGCTGCGTTTGAAGACGTTATTCCCTACATAAATAAACTAAAGAAAACATGCGTTACCGACACAAACGATAGTAAATTCATCAATTGAAATCCGTTTTGAATGAACTATTAGAATCTACTGTTTTACCAAATTTGGCCATATAAATACCATAAGATTGCACTTTTGTTTATTTCCACCCACAAATAAACTACTCCAATTCTCGGCAGTTGAAAAGCATATTATTATAAAAACATGCAAAGAAATCATGGCAATGATTTCGGATATCATAGATAGGGGCCAATAAAACCAATAGAGAATTCGGCTGATAAAGAGGACAACGTTTTCGCTGATTTCATTGAACCACTAAATGAAGGCAATAGTATAGAAGATAAAATCGGCAGAGAAATTAACAGCTATTGTAACCTAAATGTTGTTTATACCGACGAATTTGATTGCATTCAATGGTGGAATTTGCACAAAAATAATTTTCCTCTTTTATTTAAAACAAGTTGCAAAGTATTATGTATACCAGCAAGTAGCGCTGCTTCTGAAAGAGCATTTTCAGACGCCAGAAATCTTATAACAGAAAAACGTTGAGCTCTCGCTACAACTTCTGACAAAATTAACAAAATTATGTTCCTTCATTCAAACATTGACAATTTAAATAAATAATTAAAAAATAACATTTGCCTTTTAAATTTTAACACCTACGATTACAATTATTTTCTCTTTACAAATAGTGGCAGTGTATACGAGAAAGTTTGAAATCTCTCAAAACATATTGAGTACACTGAATACACTACATAATTGAATGGGACAAGTGAATACAATTCATATTCATTCAATTCATACCTTATTCGTTTGAATGGTGTGAATTTCTCTCTCATAACAATACTCATATTCATTCTATTCTTTTGAGAGAGTGGTCCGAACTCACTCATTCATTTTAGACGTGAATCACCCAAAAGTAACTTTGAATGCATTCATGCAGCTCTGTATTTTAAATGCCTCTACTTTATTTCTTACATACATACATACGGTGAGTGTCTTTAATATTCGATTTTAATGTAGATTTTTTAAAATATTTATAGGTATTTTCGATGAATATTAATATTTAATAATTATATAATAATAATAATTTAATTTCTTAAAAACATTTATTAAAAAAAATAATAAAAAAAAAAACAAAAAAGGACTCAAAATTATATCCTTCATTAATATTCGGTTTTTAATACGTTTAAGACAAATAGCTTGAAAAAAAAAAATTAGATAACCCATATTTTTAACAATCTCATTAAGACGGTTCAGCTTTTTAGAATTTTTTTCTTTGGTCTTAATTTCCCTCCATTTAGAGAAGATACTATATACATATATTGTCGCGAATGCAGCAATAATAAATTAAAAATCGGTTTTTAAATAAGATGTCTGTAACATGATTCTGTTGTTAACTTCCAAGTTTCCGACACCTCCAGTTAATATCCAACCCCATACCATGACATGCCTTCCATGCTTGTGACATTTTTATCTTTTAACTCCCTAATTGGCTTTCGCCACATATTCCTTCCATAGCTTTCAAAAATACTGAATTTCCTTTTAACTAGGAATACAACGTCCTCCCTTACTTTGGATACTTTTCTATGCGTTCCTTTGCAAATTATAAAGGAAGACTTCGGTTGCGTATATTCACAAAGGGCTTTTTTCTAGTTACTCTAGCTACATGTCGCATTAATGGTACGGCGTACCGTTGTAGCTGAGACGACCTTTCCATTTCAGACAAAACTTCGCTAACAATTTTCGGAGCTTTTAAGCGATGATTCACTTTGATTTTTCGGATTATAGCACATCTTCCTTATCGGTAAGCTTTTTTGGTTGTCCTGTTTGCTTAGTCTTAGTTTTAAATTTATTTTTATTATTGGTTTCTTAGGACTATCTTATGCTAGACAAAAATACTTAAAACTAGGTCAAGTATCTTAACTAACAGAATAGCTTACTGGCTCTGAGCGGGTATTCTAAAATATACAGGGAAGTTTTAAAGCTTTAAAGTTTTAAAGGAAGATTAGCTTAAGGTGCAACATATAAATACATACATATATGATTAAAACTAAAACAATTCTTAAAAAAAAACTTTGCATCGGGGTTTGGCATGTTTGTTTTCATATTCAATAATGCTTTTATTTTTATATCTACGAAGAACGGTATTAGGTCTCATATTCAAAATTTCATATTTTGATATGTTTCGCCTTTCCCATAATTAGAAATAAATAATTTTCTTTACGGGCCAATGTGATTTAAAATTAAAAAAACTGTTGATGCACTTTATTTATTTCATCCACTTGGGTGTGTGAATCCTACATTCGCGGTTTTATATGTTAGTATTGTACTCCCAATATTAACAAGGTTTGCAAATGGAATAGGAATGTTTTTCAGGGTTGTATTTTAAGGGCAAGAAGAAGAGAAGAAGAAAATATTTATTAATATCTTAAACAATGTTTTTAGAAATGATATCCCACAAAATGATCTCTTAAAAATCTGTAAGTAAAGTAACGAGCGTTTCTGTGTCAATTCACATTTCTACATAATAATAAAAGCCGCAACAGCTTTTGTGATTTCAAAAAAATACTTTAATATAAAAATTATCATAATAATATGTAATTGAATGTTTAATGAGTTTTAATATAATCAACACAGAAGGTTGTGACTTTGTTAATTGATATTTATGGTATGATAATATTAGTTCCTTACAAAATCATATTATATATATTGTAAGTATGCATATATGTACATGTGTATTGTATATGGGTATATTATTCGGACCATAAACAAGTGTATAAGCACTAGTTTAAGTATTATAAAGCGAAATATACATTGAATGTTATTGGATCAGCATAATATATGTGTAACACATCTTAAATACACATTGTAATTTCAGATTGTACTATACCTATTGCACTAAACAAGTATGAAGTTCCTAAATAATTTTTTTTTTCACATTTTCCTCATATGCAAAACCAAACTAATATTTCTAAATGAAATGTGTAAATGTAAAATATTATTGTAATATTAATTGAAAATAGAATAGAAATATTCTGCCTTACATTTCGACGGCGTACCACCCGTTCCACGTATATAAATAATTAAATGAGACTGATTGTACACTCTGAGTACATAATAGGCAATGTTTTAATACATTTCACACATGAAGTCTGGTGTTTTATTTTTATTGCTTTCAACAGAGATCAAAGAACGAGATAGTAAACTTGCATATTCATATCTTGCCCCGCACTGTATATATTTCCACTGATAACACATTTGTACTTATCACAATGATTTATAATTTTAAACACAAATATTTATTTCTCTCGTGAAGGACTAAGAAAATTAAAATGTACAAACATTTAAGAAAATATATGTATGAAAAACTTTCTTCATTTCCCTTCATATTTTATCCCATCGATTTTCATATTAATATCTATGCAACTACATAGGAAACATATTTGAACGCATTCACTTCGCCCGCAGCCGAGACGAACATGCCATATGTAGCTTATGTGGCGGACAGACTGCTGGTGGATACCATGGTATAGCAAGCAATATTATGTTATATACCTACGTTTAAAGCTGGTACCAAACGTACCTCGTATTGAGATTCGTATTTTTTTTGTCGACATACTATCTTGATACTTATTGCAGCGGTACTTTCTCTCTGGTGGCAGTTTTTCGAAGGTTCTTTGACAATTCAAAGCAAGTAATCGTAGTTGTCTAAAATCGTCGCCTAACCGGCATCTCATGATCCCATAGCGCCGTTATCTTTTGTGCATGCCTCTAACAGCATTTCTCGGAACCGAGCAGTATTTATCATTAGTTGCAAGTGCTGCAGATAAAGCTGAGCATGATGAGTATTTGAGTGCGATAGAAGAAACGTTCCATGCTACAACGGCGGAAATAAGTGAGCGAATCAAGGTACTGGAACGCCAGAACATGTTAAGAGCGAGATTGGATCCCGAGACAAACCGTGCATGGCAGATGAGCAGAGACGATGTGCGTCAGATTGCCACATTGAAAGAATTTCTTTCATTCTTGGAGAGATGAGCGAGCGCAATAGATTCGGCTTTCTTTGATCAGTCATTGAAGGTAGCAGAAAGAGCAAAGGAGAGCAATACCAGAAGTGCAGCTGGATCCAGCAGACCATGGCCACCACTAAAGTGTCCCTTGTGCAAAGCAACACATCCACTATATCGCTGTGCAGACTTTTAGGCGCTTTCCATACAGGGCAGGAACACAAGTGCGGAAGTGGAAATTGTGTGCGAACTGTTTAAAAAAACTGTCCAAGCGGAGCATTCCGAAGGTGCCACAAAAAACACAACAGTGTTCTCTTTGCAGAGCAATACGTGCTGAACACAAACAATGCGGTTGCAGGAGTTCCCGATCGACAGCAGCCAGTTGCCTCATCATCCAGGGAACAGCCAAGTGCATAGCAGTTGAAGAACAACCTTGCTGCTAAGGTAGAAACCAGCCGATCTATATCATCAACGGGCGATGGGAGCAGGGAGGTCGAAGGGCAGAGCAATCCAGAGCAAACCAGTTCATTATTAGTGACAGCGCGAGTCAAGGTGAGAATTGGAGCAGAGCGAACTATGCTGGCGAGAGCCTTACTTGATAGCGGAAGTCAAATAAACCTCATAACAGAGCGGTGCATTCAGCGATTGGGCATTCCTAAACGTAGGTGCGAATTAAATGTGAACGGTGTTGGAGCCGAGACCAACGTGGGGTTGACGGGCGTCGTCCAAGTCGACATACAGTCAGACACGGATCGAAATTTCTCGCTGAGCTGCGAGATGTTCATTATTAAGGAGATATCCTCGTGTCTTCCAATGATAAACATACCACCATTGCAGATGGTCGATCTGAGCAAAATGCAGCTGGCGGATCCAGTGTACAACAAACCCGCCAGAGTTGAGATGTTACTCGGGGCGCAGGTGTGGGCAGATGTGATCAAGGACAACGTGAATGTAAAAAAAAATGTTCGAAATTACCGGCAAATACTATAAAATGAAAGACCGAGACTTCTTAATTCATTACACTTTAATTTGTTCGCCTTTGTGAAGATTCTAGAGGCAACTGCCCGAAAATGCGGGATGCAAAGCAAGTACAATAGTGTTGACAATGCCAGTAGTAGTAACAATAGTAGTAGTAGTAACAATAGTAGTAATAAGAAATACAAAATTTTCAACACCCTCCGGCCGCGGGAACCGAACTGATCTCCAATGGATATAGCAATTGAATAGGCCTCCGAGATTTTGTTCGGTCTGCGAATCTTAACTCGCAAGCTCTCACCTTGCCATCACGTCCAGTGAACACATCCTCTACGACTGCCAACTTCCAGTGGATTCGTGGTTTTCCCGAATCGAAAACAAGGACGACGTCACCTTTCTTGAGTGGGTTTGAATCAGTATACTTCCCATGATGGAAGGAACGGAGAAGCTGCATGTACTCTGAACGCCATCGTGTCCATAATACGCTTACGTATCGCATTCTTTGCTTCCACAGAACCTGAATAGAGTTTGATCCCGGAACAGATTCACCTGAGTCGAAAAATCCCCCACGATTCGTTAAGAAATCTCCTGGCGTCAATGGAGTAGAGTCTAATGGATTATTGCTTATATAGGTGAGTGGACGACAGTTGACCATTCCTTCCGCTTCGACAATTATGGTCCTTAGTTGCTCGAAGTTGAGCCTTGCTTTCCCTATAACGACCTTGAGAACGTTCTTTATAGTGCGGATGAGACGCTCCCAGAACCCGCCCCACCATGGCGCACGTTCCACTATAAATTTCCAACTTATCCGTCTTTTTGATGCGAAGTCACGGATTGCCACGTTGTCCAAAATGAAATTTTTGTCATCAAGTTCCAGTGCAGCACGGCGAAAAGTTGAAGCGTTATCGGAAAAGATGGCTGATGGTATGCCCCTCCTAGCTATGAAGCGCCTAAGTCCCATCAAGCAACTTTCGGTTGACATGCTCGTTGTTATCTCCAGGTGGACCGCACGAACAGCAGCGCATGTAAAGACCATTAGGTATATTTTGTTCATACCTCCCTCGGTGCTGTCTAAAGTATATAGCGGTCCCGCAAAGTCAATCCCAACAGCATCAAATGGCCTTGACAACGTTAATCTTTCGATGGGTAGAGGACCAAATGGTTGTGAAGCTGCTTTTCCCCATAACCTTTTGCAAATGACGCACCTATTGATCAGCTTCTTTACCAGTTGTCTTCCTTTAGGGATCCAAAAACGAATTCGCAGTTGAGACAGGACAGTGTTAACCCCTCCATTCAGAGATCTATCTGAATGACTGCCATCATTTACAATGAGGTCAGTGATATGGGATTTCGTTGGTAAAATTATGGGGTGCTTGAAGTCTGTCGTCTCTGGTAAAGACTGAAAGCGTCCACCTAACCGCATAATACCCTCATCGTCCAAAAAGGGGAAGAATTGCGCAACATTTGAAGACTTTGGTATGGGCCTTGCTTTCTGTAACAAACAAATCTCATTACTAAATTCATTGTATTGTATGTACCTGATCCAATAAGACTCCGCTGCGGTGAGCTCATTTGCAGATAAATGTTTAGACTCGTTTCTTTTCTCTCGCTTACAACCATGTACAAAACGGTACATGAAGCAAGTGACCCGGAGCAAGCGATTCCATGTACTAAATTCTTCGAAGCACAAAACTGGTTGAAGCGTAATATTTGCCGAAACTGATTCGCCAAGCAAAACCAAGGGAATCACAGACTTTGGTATAACACTTGTGTCATCGGGCAGGTAACTATCATCCTTGAGCCAGATTGGCCCTTGGGTCCACAGCTGAGACAATCGCAAGCATTCGGCAGTTATTCCCCTCGTCAGGAGATCAGCCGGATTTTCCTTTCCGGAACAGTGGTTCCAGTCAGATGATTGTGTGTGTCGCCGAATCTCTGAGACACGACTTTGTACGAAGGGCTTCCATCGATCATGTTCCCCTTGAATCCAATGGAGTGCGATTCTGGAATCCGTCCACATATGGAAACGTTCTACGGGTAACTTTAGTGAACGCTTTAAATAGGAACATAATCGCGATGCAATTAAAGCCGCGGTAAGCTCCAGTTTAGGTAGTGTGAGCTCCTTTGATCCATCTTCTTTAAGCGGAGCCACTCTGCTCTTCGCACACAAAAACCCAACTGTGCACTCATCCTTGGAGTTGATATTCTTTATGTAGGCCACGGTACCGTAAGCTTTCATACTCGCATCGGCAAAAATATGAACGTGTATTTTACAGGGAGGCGAGAACACCAATACTGACCTCGGGATAGTCACATCCTTCAACTGCAACAGGCTCTTGACGCATTCCTCCCACTCAACCAACAGCTCCGCAGGTATACTTTCATCCCAGCACAATTTCTGTCGCCATATTGATTGAAATAAAATTTTTACCTTAATAACAGCGGGCGAAAGCATTCCCAGAGGATCGTAAATCCTAGCTATTGTCTGGAGCACGATACGTTTGGTGGCTTGGGCTGAATTGCAAGAAAGCAAACTCTCTACAGATGTAAAGGGCACAGCTATCTCATCGGTGAGGACAAACCAGGAGAGTCCTAAAACCTTTTGCATTGCGGGGACATCAGGAGGACCAAAACGTTCACGAATTACTGGATTGTTAGAGTTCCATTTCCTCAACTTCATACTTGCGTTATTCAACACCTCTGTAGCCTCCTTGCAAATTCGTTGCCCTTCACACTCTTCGTCGACGCTGACCACCAAGTCGTCCATGTAGAATCCTCGTTCAAGAATTTCACATGTTGAACGAAAACGATGCTTCTCTTCGGTAAAGTGCCGGCGCAATGTCGCTGTTAATAGAAAAGGGCTACAATTTACCCCAAAGGTCACCCTGGTCATCCTTAGCTCTTCGAAGTTTGGTGTTCCATCTGGTGAACTGTTTGGAGACAACCAAATAAAACGATGGCTGTCTCGATCCTTTTCGTTTAGCAGAATTTGTAGAAAGGCCTTTTCCACGTCAGCGATTATTCCAATTCGTCCCAGTCGAAAGTTGAGTAGAATTTTCAAGACATCTGGTAATAGATTTGCCCCCACATGCAGCATGTCATTAAGACAAGGGTTGTCATCGGAGCGCGCCGAAGCATCAAACACAATTCGCATTTTTGTTGTGCTGCTCTCAGCTTTATAGACGGGATGGTGCGGTAAATAAAATATCCGTTTTTCATTGTCACACGTGTCTGCAGGAACTGGTTCAGCGATGCAATCTAAAACCATCTGTCGTATAGCAGTATCATACTCCTTAAAGCGTTCAGGAGTACGTGACAAACGCATATAAAGATTAAAAAGTCGTTTAACTGCTAGATTTCTGGTGTTCCTTATACACATTCTAGAGTCTTTCCATGGCAAGGCTGCTTCGTAGCGAGAGCCTTTTCTTTGTATGCAGGAGAAGATTAGATGCTCTGCTAGACAATGATTTTCGGCCTCTTCGCTCCGGATACCAATCGATTCAAGCGACCAGAAGAAAGTTATGTCACTGTCATTCAATGCAGGTAGATGTAAATTCGTGCTGAGGATAGAAGAGGGGAGAAAATTTACTTTCGAAACAATGTCCTTACCAGAGATAGTATGCGGCCCTTGGACAGTCCACCCAAATATAGTCTCTATTGCTCTCAAGCAAGGTGAGATGCGTCTTTGCCTTCCAGTGACTATGGCCCAATAAAAATCGGAGCCTATAAGAACACTTAGCCCTTCTTCGGACTCGATGGAAACATGCTGTGTGTCTGCTAATTGAATTCCTTGAAATGCTGGACATGAGCTTTCAGGTGCTGGGAGGACGTCTACACAAATTTCCGGTACCACAACCGCTTCTATGTACGCGCTTTTTTTGCTGAACTGACTAACTATTGCCACTCTCACTTTGTCCAAGATTTGAAATGGAGACTGTTTCTTGCTTCCGAATGGAATGACCGATATATTCACCTTTTCAATAGATATGAGGTTAAGTTTTCGTACTAATCCCTCACGAATGTAGGTATGCTGACTGCCACCGTCAATAATAAATCGGATTAGAATGTTTTTATCTTTACTCGGTGCCTTGACAATACCGCGAGCTGTCTTGAGAAACACATTTGAATGTTCCAATACAGAGTTGGCGCACAAATTCATCGCACTTTGATTTTCGCCTTTATTCACTACTGGTGCTGCCGCAACTTTAGTTTTAACAAATGAAGGATCGCACATTGAAGTCGAATGTTTTCCCTTACATTTTTTGCAAAGAATCCACCTTGCGCTCTTACAATTTCTTGACGAATGTCCACGCTTTGTACAACGAAAACAACGATTGTTTTTACGTAACAAATCTCTTTTTTGTGCAATAGGTATATCGCTGTCGCAGTCTCTCGTGTTGTGAGCAAATGATGCCCAAAACAAACATTGCTCCTTTTCATTTGTCGACACTAGGCTTGTTGCGGTCGTGGGAGTTGAAGATGGACTTTTTACGTTAGTGGCAGAAACAGGGACAACACGACTTCTTTCAAGCGATTCCACTTCCCGCTTTAAAAACCGCATGAGGCCCTGTACCTGTTTGTCTCCAATTTGCGAAAGAGTAGAACTGCTTGATTGTTCTGGCCGCTCTTGCTCATCTTGATAATTATCTCGTTCTATATTGCGGTGGTAGTCGACACGGAGATCTACTGGTAGACAACGGAGTAAAATTGACTTGAGCACCACAAAGTATTGGTGTGACGGAACTTGTAAAGCAGTGAGAGTACGACTGCATGCTGTTACGGAATTATATAGATGACGTAAGCCAAGTACATCTGTTCTGGAGTTAACGGGTCGCAGAGCAATTAACTGCTGCATGTGCTTATCGATCAGGCGTTCTGTATCACCAAACTGCTCTTTTAAAAGCGATACAGCCGCATCATAGCACCTTTCCGTTGCAGAGAACCCTTCAATTACCTTTTTAGCACTACCCACCAGCACACTTTCAAGATAACTAAACTTATCTGACGAGGTTAAAGCAGTATTTTCGTGGACTTTGGTACGGAACTGGTCCCAAAATGGCAACCATTCCTGGAAATTCCCATCAAATTTTCTTAATGTTAACACCGGCAGCTTAATTGGATAGTGCATCACACCCGATGCGTTGAGAGATGAGTCATTTGGATTCGTTTTAGGTATCTGCTTTTGTTTAAGTTTAGTTAGGCGTGTATTTAGTTTAGCGAGTGTCCCTACAGCAGAGTCTTGGTACTCCGCAACTTTTTCAAATTCTCTGTCCAGATCTTCTACTTTGATGAGGCCTTTATTCCTTATTTCTTGATTGGATATGAGGAGGCTTTCGTGAGCTGCTGTCAAACGCTGAATATAGGAAACTAATTCTTCCTCAATACCGTCGAATTTCTCCTCATCTTTTAACTGCGATTCAGCCGAACTTAAATATTCAGTGGCAGACTTTACGATTTTCGTAACTTGCCCTCTGTAAGCAGACCGACCGGAGAATTCCATTTTGCGGACAATGAAATAGAATTTAGTGATGATAAATGATAAATGAAAGACCGAGACTTCTTAATTCATTACACTTTAATTTGTTCGCCTTTGTGAAGATTCTAGAGGCAACTGCCCGAAAATGCGGGATGCAAAGCAAGTACAATAGTGTTGACAATGCCAGTAGTAGTAACAATAGTAGTAGTAGTAACAATAGTAGTAGTAGTAACAATAGTAGTAATAAGAAATACAAAATTTTCAACAGTGAAAAGGCATCGAACTGGCCTGACAGCCCAGGACACCCGCCTTGGATGGATTATTTTCGGGCAATGAAAGATAAATGAGCAGCGAGTACCACGAGCGATGGTTAAGCAGAGGAGCTAATCTATGTGCGATTAGATGAGCAGATTAAACGATTCTGGGAAATTGAAGAGCTGAAGAGAATCCCAACGATCTCGGCAGACGATAAATGGGTTGAAGATAATTTCCAGAGCACACATTATCGAGACCTTTCCGGCAGATACGTTGTCACGATTCCCTTTAATCCGAGAGCCCATAGCTTGGGCAATTCAAGAGCCATGAAAAAGTTTCTCCAGCTTGAGCAAAGATTGAGCGCGAACCAGGAGCTGAAGGAGAAATACATCACTTTCATGCGTGAATACCAGGAGCTTGACCATATGAGAGTAGTCAACAGGGAGCCAAGAGCAGACGGAGCAAACTACTATATTCCCCGTCATTGTGTCATGAAGAAATTCCCGATCGTTTTCGACGCATCGTGTAGGACAGACAATGGAACATCACTAAACGATGTCCAACTTCCAGGAGCAAAAATTCAGGATGACTTATCGGTAATTATTACTCGCTTCCGGTGCTTCAAGGTGCCGATAACAGCAGACGTCCAGAAGATGTATAGGCAGGTCCGAGTCAATCCAAATCAATAGGACCTGCAGAGGATATTCTGGAGAGAGCATCCTGTTGACGAACTTCGAGAATTCTGGCTGACACTAGTTACCTATGGCATGACCTCGAGCAGTTTTAACGCAGTCAGAGCAATGATCCAATGTGCAGAGGATCACTAGGATAAATTTCCGCGGGCATACAATAACGAGCAATTTTTATGTCGATGTCATGTTGTCTGGAGCAGATGACGAAGAGCAAGCCATTCTTTTGAGCAATGAGATAATCTCATCGCTGCGTGCAGGTGGTTTTGAGCTAGCTAAATTCATGTCTTCGAGCGAGAGAGTGCTTTCAGAGCTGTGCAGTGCCAAGAGCAACAACGACGAGCTAATCATTGCGCACGGTTTCGATGCGTCCATACTTGGTCTGGTATGGAATTCGGCAACCGACGAGATCCAGTTCAACGTGCGAGTCGATGAGAGTGAGCGAGATTGCAAGATTATACGACCCCAACGGATATCTTACACCAGTGATAGTGCGTGCTAAGATCTTCATTCAAGATTTGTGGAGATCGGGAGCACAGTGGGACGAGCAGATCCCAGGAGCCATGGTTCCCGAGTGGGAATCCTTCCGCGAAGTATTATCACAGCCGCGCAGATTCGGATACCCCGATAGTTGGGCACCGAACGATCCTGCAACATTGAGCTTCACGGCTTTGCCGACGCATCGTCCAGAGCGAACGCTGCTGTCGTCTATTTGCGGTCAATCTCGAGCAACGGTGTGATGAGCTGGTAGCCTCAAAAACCAGGGTAGCGCCTTTGAAGACAGTCTCTATACCCAGACTTGAACTGTGTGCAGCAGATCTTTTGTGCAAACTGATGGAGCAAGTGAGCAGGGCTTGGGGATTACAACACATTCCCAAAACCTATTGGAGCGATTCCATGATAGTGCTATACTGGATCACCAAGATTCCTTTCGAGCTTAAAACCTTCGAAGCAAACAGGGTTAGCGCCATACAAGAGCTGAGCGGGAGTCACCCCTGGAAGCATGTGTCATCGAGCGACAACCCAGCGGACCTAGCGTCAAGAGGAGTCTCAGCAGTGCTGTTGAAGGATGCCACCATATGGTGGGAAGGGCCGCATTGGCTCAAGCAATCAGAACAGGACTGGCCGAATGTCCAGCCACTTCTCACCAAGATTCAAAGAGATGGGGCGAATACAGCTCTGAAGACAATAATTGTTGGGAAGCTGACCTTGGCAGGAGCAACTGAGTTAGAGATCAACGGAACGAGCCTGTTGGAGCGCAGATCTACTTTGCAGAGCGTCCTACGCATAACGGCATTTGTGCGCAAGGCAAGGAAAAATGAAGCCATAGAGCAGTTTGGAGCAGTGACATCGGTTGAGCGAGACGAAGCGCTGACCTGGTAAAGGTTACGCAGCATAAGGCGTATAGTGCGGAGCTGCAGCGGTTGGTCAAGGAAAAATCAGTGAGTTAGACAAGCAGCATAGCAGCGCTTGCCCCTTTTGTGGACTCCAATGGTGTTTTGAGGGTAGGTGGTCGATTACAAGAAGCAGAGCTCCCCTATCCCAGCATTCACCCGATCATCCTAACAGCAAAGAGCAGTCTGAGTGGATTCTTACTCAGAGAGGCCCATCTCAAGACACTACACGGCGGAACGCAGTTGTGCATGCAGTACATCAGACAACGCTTTTGGATTCCGACGTTGAGACGTGAACTGAAGACGTACATTTCAAAATGCAAGGTGTGTCTTCGTCAGACGCAACAGGTCGCCGAGCAGTTGATGGGCAGTCTCCCGAGATACCGAGGGCAAGCATCCAGAGCATTCCGGCATAGCGGCGTAGATTATGCCGGGCCAGTCAAAATCAAGGCCAGGGCGGGCCGATCGAAAATAATTGACAAGGGTTACATTGCAGTTTTTGTGTGCATGGTGACTAAGGCGATTCATTTGGAGCTAGTGAGCAACCAGACCACGGAGGCCTTCTTGGCCGCCTTTCAAAGATTCACTGGACGTCGTGGGAACTGTTCAGTGCTATGGAGCGATAACGCCACAACCTTTGTTGGCGCCGAGCGAGAGCTTCGTAGGAGCGCGACATCATGGGGACAAAGACTTCCTTTAGAGCGGATACGGGCAATGGGAACCCAGTGGAAGTTCATCGTGCCAGGAGTGCCTCATAGAAGTGGCATTTGGGAAGCCGCCGTCAAATCTCTAAAGTATTATCTGCGTAGAGTGATGTGCAGGCAGATTTTCACTTTTGAGACTTTGGCGACGACACTAGTGCAGATTGAAGCGCGCCTAAACTCACGTCCGCTCAGCGCGTTGTCTGACGACCCAAGCGATTTGTCCGCACTTACACCTGGATATTTCCTCATTGGAGAGCAGCTCGTACAACCGTTGATGGCGGATGTGAGCGAAGTACCAGAGAGCCGGCTGAAACTATGGAGCCATATTCAGCAGATGCAGCAGCATTTTTGGAGACGATGGAGCCAGGAATACATTCATGCGCTACAGCAGCGACCTAAGTGGAGGGTACGGCGCAGCAACATCGAGTTCAACGATTTGGTGCTGGTCAAGCAAGAGAACATGCCATCCACGGTATGGCCTCTAGGTAGAGTCACCGCAGTTCATCAGGGCAAGGATGGACTGGTGCGAAGCGCAACCGTTAAAATGGAGAATACGACATTGGTGCGTCCGGTGCAAAAATTGTGCATTCTCCCTAAGGACGATTCTTAGACCGGGAATTGAAGACAAGCCTCAATTGGGGGCGGAATGTCTAAAATCGTCGCCTAACCGGCATCACATGATCCGATAGCGCCGTTGTGCATGCCTCTAACAGCATTTCTCGGAATCGAGAAATATTCGGAGAAAACAACACAACTGGCGACGGGGATGAACGACACAAATCACCACCAATCACGCACATACGTGCACACACATATGTATGTGCCTGCGAACGTGCCGCATACAGAGCAGAGCAATGGAGGAAAAACCTCTCACAGCGACGAAGCGAGCAGCTGGACGAATTTCTTCTCGGGCAATTAATTTACTTCCCTTCTGAGCATCGTGCAGAGCGCATCACATTCGAATTGTGCATATCGTGTGTAAATAAATACGCAATAAAGAACGGACAACTTATCACTATTGAGTCCTTTCCTTTTTTTTTCTTTTTTTGTGCTGAGCTATCGAACAATAGTATTCTTCTATTTTTATTTTGGTTTTAAAACAAACGTCAAAGTATATTATTTGACGTGAAAATTGGCAAAATACTGTTTGTCAGCGGTTGTGGTATTTCCTATGCTATTGTATTTAAAGCAAGATATCAGCAGTCTGCCTCGCTATATCGGACGTTATAGAATTATAGCTATGCAAGTGGAGATATTCAGACTGTAAGACCTGACTTATGGAGACCGTGTGTTACAAGCTGTCATTCGATCCCATTTTATAAGGGATGATTAGTTTAAGACGGTCTTAATAGGGCGGTAAAAACAAAGGATTGTTCCAGGGCAGATCTCGAAGAGCGAAACGAAGGATCCGACGTTGCATGCTATCGATTCTAGAAATATGGGTTTGTCGATAAGGGGACACTTGAGATGTGTATTCAAAAAAAGGGCGACCAAAGATAATATAGAGGGATTGAGTCATGTAGGGATTGGATAATTCTTTAGACCAAAGCTTCACGAAACCAAATGCAGATTTGGCTTTAAGAATTATATCGTTGATATGTGCGCGAAAATTGAGTTCTTGGTCACATAGTATGCCAAGATGGGCAGTTTATTGGAGAAGTAGAGACGAGGAGGAAATTTGATTCGTTTCGATTCGATTGGCATTTGAAAATGGTACGATCCAAGCAATTTTTGGAGCACCAGACAGAAAAGCTGTTGTGATCCGATTGAATAAGGGAAGAATCTTGTTACGAGGTCTTGAGGAACTTGGTGTCGTCGGCGTACAGTGAGAGGTGGGAATGTTTGGTGACAAACTCAACGTCGTTAGTGGTAAGAAGCAAAAGAAGTAGACCTAGGTGGCTGCCTTGGGGAACGTCCGAAAAAGCTAAGAAGGGGTTAGAAAAGCCAGATCTAAAACGAACACTGTAGTTTTTTAAGTAAGAAGATATCCACTTCAAAGTATGGTCAAAGGCAAGGGAAGATAGTTTGAAGAGTATTAGTTTGTGGGAGACTTTGTTGAAAGCTTTACTAAAATCACTTGAAATGACGTTGGGCACATTCCTATTGTCTAATACTGAGAGGGTGAAGGACAAGGTTTGTGGGTGTAGACCTGCATTTGAGGAAGCCATGTTGTTTAGAGGAGATTAGAGATTTGCGTGGAAACTTACAGTGTCATTGAAGATACTTTCGAAAATGTGGGTATATGTGGCAGGTTGGCGATGGGGCGGTAGTTGTTAACATCACTCTTTGGACTTTTTTGTTAATAGGAGTTATAAAAGAGGTTCATTATTTGGGAAAATTCTCCAAAGAACAGGGATGATTTGATTTTTAAGAGCGAGACAGAAAAAATGGAGGAAAATTTTTTTACTAATATGGCAGGATTCGGGCCCAGGAGTGAATTCATCATTAAGTTTATTCAATTCATTTTCGATGATATGGGAGAAATGGTCCAAGGAGGAATTTGGTAAGTAATCGAAGTAAGTAATGTCCGGTAGAGTCCTAAGTCATCGGCGAAAGATTGTTTGAAAAAGTTGGCGATAGTTTTGGGATCATTTGAGGTTTCGTCATAGAAAGAAAGTGAGGTTGGTTAGCCATTAGAAGATTTCATGTTGTAGTTGACAAACTGAAAGAAGGACTTAGGATCGCTTATAAGATCTCATTTGCATTTCGATCAAATGGCGGTCGTATAGAGAGTTATGAAATTGCGCAAATCGCAGATAATTACCAATATATTTAGTTAGAAAAGTCATTGGGGGATTGAGTACGAAGGAAGATTGCCCACGGATTGATTCTTAGAGAACGGAGCCTGCGGTAATACCAAGCAAGGAAGGTAGATAAATATTTGGATCGGGAAAGCGGAACGTAAAGAGAAATAGAATGAAATATTCCTCTGTTGAAAGTGGGTATGGATTTTTGGGTATTTATTGTAATTCTGTCCAAATTGAGGGGATTGAGATATTCATTGATTAAGTGGAAATTTGCTTTGTGGAAGTCGTAAGACTTAAGCGCTGGAGGGGAAGTGTTCAGTGATAGAGTCGTGAGAAAATGAGAGAAGAAGGGGACGATGATACGAGTAATTGTCGATGGAAAGCGGACAAAGTGAAACAGAGGAACTAAGAAGCTCTGTTGTGAAAATCAGGACTGCCTGTCTACCTGATCGCTCATCAGGTAGGGAGAATTGAAGAACTCGTGATACTTAATAAAGATACTCTTGAGGCTGGCAAAGTCAGACCTTCATGTTGTATGGGGACCATTATGTTAGTGTTAGTTTTACCTTGATAGCAATCCGAGTCGGGTTTACAATAACGGCATTCAGTGGGGTTACTAACTCACTGGGTAATTTCGACCAATGGAGGCAGAAGGGATCAACAAAATATTGTGAGGAGTTAGGAGGAGTGTTGTTGAGGACGGAGTTGAAGCTGTTGGGAGGTGGCTATAGTGCGAGAGGTGGACTATGGTATGGATGTATTAGAAAAGGCGGGGACTGAGGGGTAAAGGACGTGGGAGCTGTGGAAATTAGGATACTTTGCTGGATTTAAGACCGAAAGTTGGAAAAGAATTAAGAAGAGGTGCTCGTGTTGGCGGCGAGGGGCTAGTGGCGGCAGAACAAGCAGTTGGAGTCAGATTGAAGGAAACTCGTTAACGTGGCGGTTTTGGTGGAACAAAAGAAGAGGTCCGTATATGGGAGGGGTGGGTCAAAGATGGGAAAAGTTTTGTTATCACAAATGTAAGGCTTATTTGTAGGTTTCTTAGAGCTGGGTACATAAATTTCTGTTTTATTATTAGGCATAGTTTTACGCTTAGATTTATGTATATATTACTCGTCATTAATGAGGTAAGTAAACTAGGGCAAAGTGAGTCACTCACGTTTAGAAAAGTGTTATTTGGGAGCACACGCGTTTTTTTACTGGGGAAAAAGGAAAACAATAAAAGAGAATAGCGAGTTCGGAAAAGATTTCTAATTGCCCAAAACTCTGAAGGTTTGAAGCATTTCTTCAACAATGTGTTTTGGCGCGTCCTAGTCAATCTTTCATGTTCCTATTTCAAGAATTTTTTTAGCTATACCTGAGGGAGTACTTATTTTTACACGTTATATTTACACGAAGGTTCGTTGTTGTTACATCACAGAATTTTTATTATCATTATTTTTATTATCATTATTTTTATTATCATTATTTTTATTATCATTATTTTTATTATCATTATTTTATTTGCATTATTATCATATTTTCGCATGCTTAAGGGTTAGGGCTCATGTTACTTACTGCACTTTTTACCTATGCCTTTTTTCGAACTATTTTTGCGTTATTTTTTAACTATATGAGCTCTTCGCCTTTAAGTGTCCTTACAACGTCCCAACATTTCTTTTTGTCACACTGTTCCAGTTTGAGATCAGCTTCCATGTTACGCACTATCTCTGCGTATGGCTCCGTAGGGCCGGCTTTCGGTTTGGCTCAGTAGTGGATCTGAGCTATGGAGGAGTTTGCGAAAAGGTATAACTGATAACTTCTTTTGCTTTCTCGTCGGGCCGAATGAATCGCGAAGACTGCCTATGTTTTCAATAGTGTCCCTGAGGGTATAAATCGCTTTTAATCATCTTCCAATATGTCGCTCAGCTCTTTTATCTCCTCTTCTAATTCATGGAATGCTAGTCACACTGAATTTTCTTCCGCGGATACCTGGTTCATAGACGGAAGCCAGAAGTCTTCATCTTTCAAACGGGTTTCCATAGCTGCCTCCATTTTCCCTACCTTACTCCCTACCTTGGGACTAAGGTGGTCTTGTTTTTGCCGGTTTTTTTTTGTTGTTAATAATCGTGACTGGAAACTAACTCGCTATAGATGTTTGCATTTGTAGCCACCATGTGAATCCGTGCTTATCTCTGCAAACAATGAAGCCATGCAATTGTTGAAATAAGCTTTTTTAGAATCATTCGTTTAGAACCGGATCATTGTTAATCAGAAATATTAGATCTACACATACTTTACAAACTTAACGGTGACCAACCATCGAACGTACTCTCATTCTTGCGACCTTATAACGGGACCCAGGCACATATAGCATAAGACTAAAAGCTTTTTCGACGGGATTTCATTTCTGTTTGCACCAGATTCATAGAATGCATCTGTTCATTCTTAAAAAAAATATTATAAAGCTACTTTTCATGTTCAAAAAGAATCAGAAAATTAGGGTCGAAAAATACTAAAATGTTACATTCGTCAGCTCCTAAAGCAAATATAGTCGATAACATTGTTCAGCATAATGTAAAAACTATCTACCTGCGCCCAACCTGAATGCGTATGTCAAACAATACTTGATTTTAGAGCCTAGTCAGTCGACCTTTGTAGCTTACGGGGGCGCTTTTTAGATTGAAATACTATTTGAATCCCGGAACATTAAAATGTAGTTTTTCTCAGCCTCAGGGTTTCATTCACTACCTTGTTGCTCGCTGTTATCGTTATATGTATGCGGTTCGGAATTCGGAATCCGCAGCTCAATACAAGGAGCAAGGTTTATTTCGAGTCTGCACAATTGCTTGTATGCGCGAACAATGTGATTAGAAGAAAACAGCGAGCCGCCAATGAGGCATTTGAGAACATTGAAACACAAGTGGCTAAAGTGGGTCTGGTAAATGAGAACAAGCCAAATATATGCAACACTGACCTCTTAGGCAGGATTTCGTCTACTCACTAGTGCATAATGGCAAAATCATCAGTGTTGAGGCTAGATGCAAAATAACCGCTGCTTCTTGGAAAGTTGAGCCCTTTCTCGAAAAAAAACAGGGTAATTGTTTATGGCACTGGGACTTGAAGTTTTTCGAAAGCTGATGAAGTGGCTCTTTAGGCAGGAAGATCCTTCGTGTAGTGTTTGGTTTCTTTTGTGTTAACGAGTACAGAATGAAAGATGTAGGCGTTATAAACGACATCAGCTTACTCAAGCTGAGCCTTGTAAAAAAAATCGATACTACTGCTCCGGAGGGAAGAGTCTTCTATTCCAATTCTGAGAGACGACTCAGCAGATGACGATCGCTAATTTGATAAACACAGACGAAACGTATTAAAATACGAGTAATCTCTTAGAATAATTTTGTGTAAAAAACCATGACCTTGTTTATCCATTCCTGGCACCCAATCCGAGAAAGTACGTTATTGTGCATATATGTGGCTTCAGTTCTTGTGTCAACTGGTTCTTATAGGCGGCCCTTAAGTGCCCGTCCTATAGATTCCGTCAATCCGTCGATCCGTTGGTTTCAACTGACAGCTAACGTGTTGGTGGATAGAGCAGGCAAGCAACGGTCCATAGAATCCGTCAGTCCGTTGATCCGTGAGAGGTAAAGTGATGTTTTGATGATAAAAACGAGACGTCTGTCTCTTCCAGTACAGTATTGAGTATGGCAACTTCAGAAGAGGATGTATTGTGATTTTGGTCGCTGGAGACAACTGGGATCACAAAAGAAACTGAAACCAATACAGGTGCAGCCCATTTTATAGAGAAATGCATTTCCGAAGGAGATTGTCGATTTGTTGTAAAATTACCTTGGAAAATCAGACAAACGACTTCATACAAAAACAAGACCTTTGTTTCAACGTCAACAGCGTTCAAATACGCTCATAAGGCGTCTAACTACAAATCCTAAAAGGTTGCTGAAGTATGATGTAGCAATGCGAAAGTTTATTCCCGTAAAGGAAAAAAATCGTAATGGTGTTCATGTATTTTATAAACCTCATCAGTCTATTTATAAAGCTGTTTATAAACTAGCAGTCTTCGCGTTGTTTTCGATGCATCTGCGCATTTAGATATTGAGTTATCGCTTAATGATATGTTTTGTTGGTGCAAATATACTGCCCGATATTATGAAAATGCTCTTAAACTTTCGTTTCGGTTTGTATGGTATAGTAGGTGAAGTAGAAAAAGCATTCTTGCAGATCATCTTGTGCAAAGAAGACCATCGCTTCATGTGATTTTCTTCAAAGTTGCAATCAGCTTTAGATCGCCCTTCAGTAGGTATCTTCAGAATGACTAGAGTAATCTTTGGAGTCACTTGCAGTCCATTTTTATTGTGCGCAGTGTAGCAGTGTGTTTTAAGGAAAAAGAGCGGTAGTTGCAATGTGAATGAAGAACTCTTAAGAGAAAGCATCTATTTGGACGATGTGGTCATAAGTGTTGACATTGAGATTGCTGGCGTCGAAATTTGTGAAACGGCCATCGAAGCTCTGTCAAAGGTTTCAGTGCATCTGCACAAATGGAACTCAAACAGCGTGCGAGTACGAAAAACAATCGGAATTACAGATGAGATAAGAGTATCCTTTAATTCAATCGAAAGCTCGCTTGTACTGTCATCTACGAAAGGAACGAAACGGATTGTGCTGCAGGCGATTGCCCGAATTTACGCTCCACTAGGTATGTTGATCTCCACGGTTGTTAAGCTAAAAATATTTGTTCAGATCTTATGGAAGGAAATGTTGCCATGAGATGAGGTTTTTAGTGGCGAACTACAAATGGAAGGGAACGAGTGTGTCAGCGACACTTTACAACTCAGAGAAGCCTGTATTCCTAGGGCAGTTCTAACATTTTCTAAAGGTGAGGGTACCATTCAAATACACTTATTTCCCGACGCCAGCACGAAAGCTTTTGGGATAGTAGCCTTTAGCAGATGTATTTCATTGGAAGGTGATGTGAGTACCGCTTTCATCTGCGCTTTTCTCGAAACCGATGGCAGCTAAGATGAACTAAGCTGGAACTAACAGTGGCGGTTATAGCTGCCCAAAGGGGAACATACTTGAAAAAGAATTTAAAGGTGCCCACTGTGAAGTATATTTTTTGGACGGACTCCAAAATCACCTTAAATTGGATACAAGGTATCAAGCAACGCAAAACTGAGTACATGAGATTAGACAACTTACGTAAACATGGCAGTGGAATCATTGCAAGGGTGAAGATAATCGAGCTGATCTTCTTATACGCGGGATCATTGTAAATTTTCTGTTAAAGAGCGAGCTGTGGGCTAATGGCCCAAGTTGGTTGCGTAAACCAGAGTAAAAATGATTGATGTGCAAAAGGGGTCAACAGCGCAGTACTGCAACGTCAAGAGTTCTAAATTGCAAACATTGGGCGGCGATGCGATGCATCGCGTTCAAAAACACAAAATTATATAAACCGCTGCGCAAACAAAAGCAAGCAATGCGTCATAAACTATCGCAATGCGAAGAAATTTGACATTTCATTTGAAACGTTTAATACCGTCAAAAATGGAAGTAGCATTTACAGAATCGAATTTAATTAAAAATTTATTGTTTCTACTATTTTTATGTTTACACAGGAACAATAGTTTGACAAACTATTATATAAAGTTGTTAATAGACATCAGGCTGCGTTACGAAAATGAATTTGCATCCAGAAAAAAGGAAAAAACCGTAATATAGCGGGAAGTATTGCGGGAAGCGCAAGAAGTTGTTTACGGGTCTCCTGGGACTGGAGAAGCAGAACTGCTTGGGAATTTTTTGACATTTTAGATGCCTATTATGGACATTGTCGTACCGTCCGCAAATATTGAGGCATCAATGGACAGTGAGGAACTTGTGAACGACACAGTTTGGTTGATCCTACCGAGGCTTCTGAACCATCAAACAAAAAAAGGAAGCTGAAAGGTGAACTATTAGATTTCCAAAGGGAGCAATCGGAAAAAATAGGGATTTTTTAAACCAGCTTATTGAAATCGAAAACGCAAGGCTTAGACTGGGCCAGGAGAGAGTGGATGAAATGAAAGGAATTCAGCAACTTTTAAAATTTCTTTTGGAATAAAACTGACAGGAGCATTTAAAATGAATAATGAACTGTTTCTCTTTCATTTTAAATAAAAAATAAATAGGTCTGTTCCCGTACTTTTTGGGCAGAAATTCACAGGTTCTCATTTTTCAAAGAGTGGGGATGAAATTCTCTCAAAGAGAAGTGGAAATACCAAAAAGTACGGGAACGCGTTGAACCACAAAAGTTGCACACATTTTAAATGTCAAAAACATGTTTGAATTTGATACAGTTGTGGATTCGTTTTTAGGTGCAATATACTAATTTGCAAAAACATACATACATACATACATATTATTTTCAGATTACTACTGTATTTATTAGGTGATTCAGCATATCCATGCACTAATCATTTAGTAACGCCTTATAGAGACAATGGACATCTTACAATTGCACAAAAGAATTTTAATATAAAACTGAGCTCTTGTCGTATGACAGAATGACAGAAATCAGCTGATTTCACAAAGCTGTGACAAATTACCCACATAAATTTCTTGGGCTAAAATTCGCAGCATGGGGAAATTTTTTACTCTCTCGAGAGCGCTCTCTTTTGTCCAAAAGTGTGAATTTTTCGAGTACAGGAACAGACTTTCGTAGTTTTTCGTAGTTTTTCGTTAATTTGGACTGCTTATGTCAGGTACGGGAACAGACCTAATATAACTAATGTTACAACTTTTATTTTGGGACGATACATTTCAAGCGGAAAACAGGGTTGCCACCGTTCCCTTTTTAATTTTGCTCGTCGTTCGCAACGGGGATGACTTCTGGTGATATCTCATCTAATTGCAAATCTATTGAACTATGAATCTATTGATCTCTGTAATCAGGTGCTTCATGTACAACGGTAAAATTATGTAGAATACCGAAAGGTTTTGCACAGGTATAAAATTGAGGATTCTTGATTTTTTTTAATTTATTGTACCAAATGCCTGTTCAATGAAAGTTTGTGTGCACCTATGACAATAGTTGAATCGCTTTTGTTCTGGTGTTAAGTAGCCATTATCTCTATATGGAACCATAAGATGTGTTTCAAGGGGATAAGCTGAATCTCCAAGTAGGTGATATTCCGGCGGTACAACCAACTCTCGATTGATTATGACTTCTCGCGATGGGCTCTACCTCCAAACAGAAATGTCATGGCAAGAGTCCGGGTAGCTAATAAAAACATCTAAAAACTTGAGGTTCCTATCGCAAACGCCCTATTGATAAACAAAGAGATTTTATTGAAAATAATTTTATTTTAAATGTGCATCCTACCTGCGCGACAATAGAGTAAATTCCTTGCGATTGAAATAAGTACTAGAATCTATTTTAGGTACGGGAATTTTAAAATGCGTTCCATTAATACATCCTAAAACAAAAGGGAATGGATTCGAACGTTTTATTTCAAACTCTTCTACGATTTGTTTTCGCTTTTCTTCAGTTTTATATATGTATTTATTTTTAAGTTTTAAAATGGCTGCCAACGTTTTACAATACAAAAAAATTCTGTACACTGGACCCTTTCCCATTCCCATCACATATTTCCCGAAAGCTACATTGATTGGCAAGTTTCTAAAGAGTAACGTACAAACAATGCGCTACGGAATATGCAGGTCTACCTGTCTTTATCGGTTTGTAGATCGGTGCCAGGTTTCTTTTCAGAGCCTGCAAATAAATTATCAAATGAATGTATATATACAAATATTAATGTTAGTGTTATTTTTCTTTTGAAAACAAACACTATATATTTAATTTTTTAGCTAACTTTTGATTTATATAAATGTACAAAGTAAAAGCGTTTGTCCAGCGTCTGTTTTCTTTCTGGAGTAAGAAAATGGAGAATGATAAAAATAGCCACATGATGGTGTCTCTTTCGCACTTCGCTAGTGCAGCCAATATCAAATGAGTGCGTTCAATTATTACTATTTGCTTGGCGATTGGCAACACTCCCCCCGGTAAGCATGCCTAATGGCTGTGGTTACCATCAGAGCCAAACGGTCCAACATCTAGTAGAGCGAGTTTTGCTATAGGCCTGGTTTATATGTTGCTGTTTGAATTATGGCACTCCTAACTCGTCCATTTCTGCTTTCAATGAGTTTGATGATCTTCGCTTTTGGCCACACATTCCTTGGTAGATTCTCGTCCACAACTATTACGATATCTCCTACTTGTAATTCTTTGCTTGACGAAAAAGATTTAGTTCTTCTTGTTAACGTTGGGAGATATTCCCGTAGCCACTTCCGCCAAATTGGTTGGCAAATTGTTCTGACTTCAAGCAGTTCTTTTTGACAAATCGACCATCGTCGAAAAGTGGACCTAACGTGCTTTTGCCATTCGTCGAGCCAAGGAGTATATGGTTTGCGGTCAAAGCTTCTTCAGTGTCACTATCAAGGGGTACATAAGTCAAAGGCTTTGAGTTCACCACAAATTCCACTTCCGCCATCATTGCTAGTAATACTTTATCAGAAGGATTAGATTGCACCTTCATGGCAGCCAACGTTTGTTTTACTGATCGGACCATTCTTTCTCAAGCGCCTCCCATATGCGGAGAAGCTGGTGGGATAAATGTCCACTTGATCCTGGCATTGATAAATTCTTTGGCTATGACTTCCATATTTAAATGTGCCAGGGCTTTCTTTAATTCTTCTGATGCACCTCTAAAATTGGTTCCATTGTCAGACTTGATTTCGATGGGCGTTCCTCTCCTAGCTATAAACCTTTTCAGTGCTAGTATACAGGAGTCTGCTGACAGGCTGTTTGCGATTTCTATATGAATTGCTCTTACAGAGAGACAGGTTATTAACACTCCCCGACGCTTTTCTGTACGGCGCCCCACAGTCACACACATCGGTCCAACATAGTCTATTCCAATATAAGAGAATGGCTGGATGAATGTTTTTAATCTTTCAGGAGGAAGTTCATTCATTTCTGGCCAAACAGGTGTTGTATTCCGATTTTTACACATCTGGCAGTTCTTTTTTACTATTTTCAGGATCATTCTCAACGAAGGAATTTGTCGGAGCTCATTCACGACTGTTTCGTTGTACTGATGATAGAATTTTTCATGACATTCCTTAATAATCAGCTGTGTTATTAAGTGTCCTTTTGGCAGTATTATGGGTCTTTTTGTATCTGCGCTGACACCTTCTACAGCATCGATGCGTCCTCTTATGCGCATGACTCCATTTTCATCAACATATGGTGATAATTTAAAGAGCGGGCTGTTTTTTTTCGAGAATGCCTTCCTTTTTTTTCAGACTATTGTACTCAGATTTAAAATAAGCTAGTTGACATTGCTTGTATAAATAGTATTCTGCCATTTGAATTTCTGAAGGACTTGAAACCAAATGTGTTTTTTGATCTAATTTCTTTCTGGTCCGTCGAATAAATCGAAATACATACATAACACATGCAATGAACCAGTTTACTACAGCTAGAAAATCTTTCAATTTCTGGCACTGCATGCTGATGAACTTCATGCATAAAATTTGCTTTCGCTTCTTCTTGTAGCTTAACGGCCTCTATTGGTGGCCGAAATTCTTCATCGAATTTCAAAAATGATGGACCACAAAACCAAAATGGTGAAAAATCCGTTGTTCTTCTATTTTGTTGCGTCATCAGCTACATTTTCTTTACTTGGAAGCCACCTCCATTGTTCCTCTTTTGAATTTTCCACTATCTCACCTACTCTTGTTACTACATACTGCTTGTATCCTCTGTGATCCGAATTAATCAACGACAACACGGTTTTGGAATCAGTCCAATAAATTTGTCTGTTTATTTCAATTGAATGTCCTGATATTATAGACTTTTCAAGTCTTACACCCAAAACTGCTGCTTCTAATTCCATCCTTGGAATCGAAGGGAGCAACTTTCACTTTTGACCCTACTAAACTTACTTCCAAATAGTTTTCATGTTTTGCCCGAAAGTATGCAACAACAGCGTAAGCGTCCTGACCTGCATCAACAAACATATGCAATTCCACATTTGTGTCGCTATTTAAATTGCATTTCGTAAAATAGCATCTCGGAATGGTGATTGTTCGAATTTTCTGTAGAAGTGTAAGCCATTTTTTCGATTTGACGTAGTGTTCGTATTCAATTTCCTGATCCCAATCAACAGAAGAACGCCAGATTTCCTGCAACAACATTTTTAGCAGTATCGTAAATGTCCAATTAGACCTAATGGATCAAAAATCGACATCAAAGTTTTTAATAGTTGTCTCTTAGTAGGCGGTGAGTTTTCATTCAAAATATGTTCCTTTGAATTTACATTTAGCAATGAGAATAGGAAATTATCGGAGGACGGTGACCACAGCATTCCAAGTATTTTTTCAATAAATGTCAAATTACTGCAGCTACTAAATTCTTTACATTTTTCAGGTTCGGCTAGTAGTGCCTTCATTACTTTCATAGAATTGCTCAGAAATTTTGTTATCTGAAATCCAGCTTCATTGTGAATATATTTGACTTCATCAATTAGTTGAAGTGCTTCTTCGATCGTATCCACACTATCCAGAAAATCGTCAACATAGGCCCTTATTGTGAGTGTCGATCAGCGATCGACTCGACAATTGTCGATTGCGTCGATTGATTCTGGGTTTGGTATTGTGTAACTCAATCGATGGAGAAGTAGACTATTGTGAATAATTACACAATATTGTGAATAAAACCATGAATATTGTGAATATTTCGTTTTTTGACAGTTGTTTGACTGTCGTTTATTTATTTCATCAAAGAAACTCAATACTCCAAATCATTCCAATTGGACTTTTTTTTTCTTAATTTCACCCATTTTTCAAATAAATAAATAAATAAACTAAATAAATATCTAAGTTTAGTACTTAACCTTTCCTATCTGTGTTTTGATTGTGTTTTCAAACTAACTCGCTTAGCAATATAGGGATTTGCTTCCATGAACGAAACGAGGAGCTCTAATTGTTTTTTTTGTTCGTAACTTGCTTTCACTTGTATTAGAATTTCATAAATAACATACTTCATAAATTCATTATTTTTATTAAAATAACTTCATTTCGTACGCAAAAAAAAAATCTTTTTCTCTAACAGAAAGCAACGATCAGTATTTTGCGATCGACAACAAGCGAGTGTCAAATCGACAGCGGTCGATCAGAATCGACATCCACAATACCAACATCTGCAATTGACGATCGATGATGTTGTGATGTTGTGAAATCCAGAGTAAATAACTTTCAAATGAAGCGTTCCAAAACGTCAAAAATTACAATGTATCATCAAAGCATCGCAAAATGAAAGCATCAGAACATCGCATCAAATTGGCAGTGAACAGCCGCGCTGGTAAGGTATAACGACTTCAGTTCATGGAATCTTCTATTAAGAGTGACTGGACTGGTACTTCGAATTGTTCCTCGTCTACGTAAAAGGCTGTCTCCAAATCAGGGGTTATTGTCTGTTTTAACCACCTAAGAAATTGAGGCTGCCGAAAGCTTTAGGATTAACTTTGGAGTCCGCCAGCATTTGCCCCTTCGATAACGTAGGAGTGGATTTTGCGGGACCTCTTTATTGTTATGACTATCAGAACAAAAGCAGTAAGGTGTACATAGTACTTTTTACCTATGCAACGAGCACTTCACTTGGAATTGGTTAGGGGTAGGGCAACGGAAGACTTTCTTCAGGCACTAAGGCGTTTTATCAGTCGACGCGGAAATCCATCCATGATCTTATCTGACATTGCGCGGATATTTCGAAGGGTTGCTTGGAGTTGAAATCGCAAAATTTTTATTCTAGTGATGATATGGCATCTGAATTTGCTGTCATGACACTAAATTAAGTGAAGCGAGCCCCATGGTTGATGCCGTTCGATTTTCTGGTTACACCTGTCATGTGAAGAAGAGAGTAAGTTGATGGCCGACCCTTTATTGAGATGTGATTACATTATAAACATACATACATAAGTGATAAGTGACTGATACTAGTATAGATAACTATGGCATGCGAGTGTATGAAAGTATACTACATCGCCACTTTTTTGTTTTTTATAATTCACAAACGAACAAAATTACAATTAATTCAAAATCAATTTGAGATGTGCAAAAAAAAACGTATTTACAAATATTTAAATCAATCAAAGTAAGATATAGAAAATAAAATTCTAATTCACATGATTATAGTACAAAATATAAGAAATTCAAAATTGACATTTGATCTAAAACAAGAGTTCTCATTTTTTTTTTAGAGGTTTTATTGAATTCTTAAGGTCTTGCCAGAGCGTAATACTATTGTTAGTATAGGCTGTTGAGGTGGTTTATGAATTTCGGATTTTTACGCCGATTTTGGAGCAGGTATTGTTGTTATCTTGTGGTACAATAGCTCGCTCAGGAACTATGTCTGCTTTTGTGTGTTGTAGATGAATTGTTTTGCGACGTTTAACTTTTCTCTCATCAGTTTTTACTATGTATGATCTCGGTTGACAAGACATTTCTAAAATTGTACTTGATGACCATCTTCGGTGCCCTTCTTGTACTCGCACTTTATCGTCTGGCTGAAACTGAGAAGAAGGTTTAATGGATTTAACGGCATAACAGTTTTTGGTCGTTTCGCATCTGGGTCATCTCTTCATGTACGTTTTTAACTACTCTTGGAGCTAGTTCGCTTTTGGTTATAGGTAAATTACATCGAGTCTGTCTGCTGAATAGACGCTGGCTTGGAGATTTCAGATTAGGTGATCTTGATCTATACCGAAAATTCAGAAGCACAAATTTAATGTCTGAACTGACACTTCCTCAGAAGTTGTTCAGCCGTTTGTACATATCTTTCCGCAAGTGATATAAGGACTTGATGTCTGATGTTTGAATCTCCAGGTGCTGGCAAACATCTTTTCTGATAACTGTGGCCCGTTATTAGACTCAAAAACTAAGGGAAAACGATGGGTGGAAAACCAAACTTTAAGCTTCTGGATTACTTCTGCTGGAGAAGACCTTCTGAGTTCCACGAAGTCCAGACTGGCTCGAAGTCCATATATGGCTATCTACAATTAAAAAATAATCATTATTAAACATATGAACTATGTCACATGCTACGATCTCCCAAGGTAATGATGGAACCTGCTTTAGTATAAGAGGCTCTTTTATCTTTGCTGGTTGTACTTTTTGGCAAATTGGGCAAAATTCGTTCATTCGGCTAATGTCGTTTGGAATGTTGAGCAAAAAAAACTGCTCTCTGGCTTGGCTGAGAGTACGCTGAATACCAAAATGTCCATAGTGTAACTTCTTGAGCATGCTGGATTTGAGGCTTTTAGGTACAATAAGTTTGTTTCCTTTGAAGAGCAAATCGTTGTCCGTATCTATTTCATCGCGAAAGGTCCAATAGCCTCTTTATGTTTCGTTTACTTCTTGTATCGTTTTTGGCCAACCGTTCAGTACGCATTCTTTAAGTTGTTGAAACTCTATGTCTTTGTTCGGTTCTTTTATAAAATCTTCCTTAGATTCGGGCGTAATAATAATTCGGGTGTAATAAAGAGAAAATTTCGAGTTCATCGCGTTGCGTTGAGTTCAATCACGACTTAAGGCATCTGCAATTCCTATTTCTTTTCCTTTGCGGTACTGTATATTAGGCGAATATTGCATAACTTCGAATAGGATCCTCTGAACTCGATGAGGCGACGAGTGTAACGGTTTTTTGCAATTGCCTCTAGGGGTTTATGATCGGTTTCGATGACAAGAGGCTTGCCGTAGATGTATCCTATGAACTTGGAGCATGCAAAATGCATTGCCAGTGCTTCCTTCTCAATTTGCGGATACCTCTGTTGCATTTCAGTAATAGCCCTTGAAGCATACGCCACTTGGCAATCATCCTGTAATAAAGCAGCACCTATACTGTGCGAACTTTCGTCTACTTGCAATGTCATGTCTTGATTCGGATCATAGAATTTCAGAACAGGTGTATTTGAAAGTGCATGTTTCAGAGATTCAAATGCATCCGTTTGCTCCAACGTCGTTCTTCAGAAGTTTTTTTTTTTAATTCGGATGTCATAATTGCGCACTCTTTATTCTTGCAGCCATCGAGAATTTTGCACATCATATTCTGAAATATTTCAGGCGCTGAAGCTAGTCGAAATGGTAATCTCTTATAGAAATAACTGCCGCCGTTCACTCGGTTGCTGGCATTGGCCAGAAACCTTTCTTCATATCCAGAAGCGTCAAATACTTTGAGTTTCGGATTCGTGCCGTAATTTCTTCAATCGTTCTCAAGGGATGTTGTTTACGGACTAAAACTCCCATCTTGACCATTGTGTCAATTTCCCGCTTCACCTCGTCTCTGATGGGGTATGGTATTTTACAAGTTGGGTATATATTAAGCGTCAGATTCTCTATTAGATCGATGTCATAAATGAATTTTTTAGCACAACCTAGACCTTTGTATACGCTTTCATATGTATGTATTTCTTGTACACGCATTACAAGATTAAACATTTCACATACCTTTTTATCAAACATTGGATTCACTGGATGATCAACAACTTTAAGTAACACGTTCCGTATCACTCCTTGCACCATGCATTTTGTAACTGGTTCACCAGCATTCTCAAGCAACTAAATAATTTTTTTGTTGCAATTAATTTTTTTCTGTTGGAAGGTGTTATTTTCGCAGACAATTTTAAGGCCATTCTTTATTGATGACGTTACACTGTGCACCCGTGTCTAACCTTACTTTAATTTGAATGTTATTAAGCTTTATTTTGTAACGAGCTTCGTTCGAGCGAGTATACCCCGGCCCAGGATCTGTCACATAAATTTATTTGTGACACCGACAGACGTGCTAGTGTGATTCGTGCACTGCTCTGTCCCTCTGGGTTGAAACCCGTTCGGGACACTCAGTCGTAGCGGCGCCTTGTCATCTCGTAGCTGTCGCGTTGACAGCACCCAGTCAGTCCCCTTCTGGGTGAGAACCCAAGTCCGGATCCCGACTGGTGATGGGTTGCCAGGAGTAGTGTGAGGCCGAGCCCGTCTGGGTAAGAACCCGAGTCGAAGCCCTAGCTGTTGTTGGATTGTGCCCTGGAGAGCGGATATAACGTTTGGTCAAGCCCTTCCGGGTTAAAGCCCAAATCAGGGAACTGACCCTACGGTATTTGCCTCGGGAGTAGATACTAATAGGAGTTGATCAATCTCGTGTGGGTTAAAACCCGAGTCGGAGAATCAATTTCGTCCTATGAGCCCGCACGCACCGTTTTACTCACTGAGCGATAGCCTCCGTCAACGGTGACGGCAGCCGCAGCCGTTCGTCTTTGGTGTCTTTGACCTGATGGTATTAGGCAAATTTACAAATGAATGAAATATGTTTCCTTTTTGTGTTTAATTATGTGTTTTATCATTTTTTGTTTATATTTTTTATGCTTGTTCAAACGGTGAGGTAAGTAAGAAGTAAGTAATGTTTGTGAAGCAAAATTTGTTTATTTCATTTCTGTTTTAGGTCTTAGAATTTTCCTTCACAACTTTCTCAAACCAATCGTCATCACTTTTGCCCTTTAACAGTGACAGTGAAATACTTTCATATGAGTCTGAGTCAGACGAATTTTTTCCCACTATATTCACCGTTTTGTTGTTTCTTACATTTTTACACAGTTTAGCAAGGTGTCCCATTCTTCTGCATTTACTGCACTTTTTGTTAAACGTGGGACATCTTTTGCAAGTTGATTCTCTTTCAACGGAGGAGGGGGTTGACTGTACTTTTTGATTGTTCTGCTATTTAACTTTTTGTGTAATTATTATTGCGGTGCTTTCTGGTTGTGGATGTATTAGACTTGGACACTGCATGTATTGCATGTGAATCGTCTTTGTGAAGTGTTTAAAGCTATATTAGTGGCAACTCGTTTGTTCTACATTTTTTCAAAACATCATCTAATTCAATATCTTCGGAGGCTAACAGTTGTTCTCTGAGAGAATTATTATTAATCCCGATTATTATTTTACATCTCTAAATCTGTCTTGCAAAGAACCATAACTACACTTTAAGGTCTGAAGAGTTGCCTTTGTAATAAAATCATCAAAAGATTCGCCTTCCGGTTGCAAGATTTTATTAAACATATATGTATGTTTCAAAGGTAATGTTAGTTTTGAGAGTAAAATGAGCCTCCAATTTAGCTTCAAGTCATACTGCTGCAACCAAGCCAACCCATGTTCCCGTGGCTTCAAGAGGCTTCGGGGGTCTCTTATACCCTTCCGTAACTGTTGGATAACACCAACGCCATCGAATGATTATTTCGCGGCGTCCCTCCTCGGCGGGGTACTGGCAAAACCCCCCGTTGTATACTTGCCATGAAAAAGCTTCTCGGCTCTCGCCGTTCGGAATCGGCATTAAGCTTTAGGTTCCGTTCACTTATGTGAAAAAACAAATCGCACACAACATAAGTGAGTAAAAAAGAAGCTTGGCTCTGGCTCCACATGAGCTCCAACGCCATCTAAGGTGTCTGTCTGGCAGTACAATGGACCAGTATTTGTGTCTGAGTGCTCCAACAGATAGCAGAAGCCTCGAACAAAAAAAAAAAAAAAAAAAAAAAAACTGTTGGATGGTTGATAGGGACAGCACCAGCACTAGCATCACTTGGCATTTTATTGTGTTATTTTTTGTTTTGTTTTGTGAACAATTTTCTAATAGCTACAAACTTTTTAAATTGAAAGTACTTAGGATTTACCCCACTTCTGACAACATGTCATGTAAAGAAGAGAGTAAGTTGATAACTGACTCTTTATTGAGATGTGATTATAGTATACTCGAGTAAGTGATAAGTGATTGATACTAGTATACATATATTATAGCATTATTATATATTAAGCAGCTAAAAATGAGATGGCAAAATGAATATCTACATCTAGTGGGCTTATTCCATTACAACTTTCGCCGCAGAAAACAGACAGCTGGTAAAAGTAGATCTCGTCTTATTATCGGAATCAGGTCGATCTAGAATTGGCTGGAGGAGAAGAAGTATTCATCGGCCGTGATCCATGCGTGCGATTTTGTTTAGTAAGGCTTTCAAACGAAACAACGTCCAATCGCTCCAACCTTGCCCGCGAGAGAATGTTGAAAAATAATGTTTAAAAAACCAAATGAGGCTACTAATGTTTGAACTTCGTAACACGTTCGAAGCTTCAAGAATTCGAATTTCCTTTTCATTCCTCCAACTTTTCTTATCTCCCTTTTTTCTCTCCTTTTTTTCTGATCTCGAAGTGTGAACACTATTACTATTAAATAAACAACTGTCCACTTGAGAGTATCTTTTTCATTCCGTGTTAAGATTGAACTCGGGGTTTTCATAGAACATTATTAATATTAAATATGCTTGTGTTGATAAATTCGGCACAACAGAAGCAACCACATTCTCGGTTTCATTGACAGAAGAGGAAGAAGCAGCAACACCGCAGGTCAAAAAACTCGACAGACAATTAGTGAGAAAGTTTATGAAAAAAAGGTGGCTAATCACTGAAAATATTGCATTAGAAAATAGTAGGAGTACATAGAATCGGTGAAAGCATATGCAGTTACTACTCAAAAGTTGACGCCTTCGTATCTAACATGAAAAATATTTTTTAGAAGTCCATCCCGGATTCCTGTCTTTGAGGAGATGAAACCGCCTTAATCCAATTTTGCTTAAAATTAAATTTGAATTTAAATTTTAGAATTTACATTACAGCAGGTGTTACCTCCATGATACAAGCTGAGTTGTGTTTGCAAGATGAAACGAATTTTCGAAGACTTACAAAAGACAGGTATTTTTAAGAGTCTGTACTTATAATTTTAACTAGCATTATTCGGATTAAGGAACATCAATTGGCGAAGTGCTACCGGTTTTAAAGACCATTCAAAAAACCTTGATAAAGCAATTGGATCGATTGCAAAGGAATCCATAAAATATTGATGTTAATAATGTTGAAAGATTATTATCAAAAAATTTCAAAAAGCTCTTGGTAGTTCAACGCTACTATAACTAAATACGCATTCACGTTCCTTTTCTTATTTTTTAATAAATGCTTTTTTTGCCTTTTTAAGTGTTTGACAGAAGTCATTAAGATAGATAAATGGTGCTACCAGTGTAAAGTCGGGTCGGGTAGCTACAATAGTATATGCAATAAACAAAAGAGCGATGAAATAAACAAATAAATAAATTAAATAAATAAACAGAAAAGACAAAAGACAGACTTTGATAAAAGTAGTTTGGAACAAAGTTTTTTATGAAAATCGGGGAATGGTGCAATGGAAGATTAAGAATTGTCTTAAGCAATTTATTTTGTTTGAAATTTTTAATATGACATTTAGCGTATTTACCCCGAACTGGGTATACTTTTAGCAGAATAGGTTTGATAGAATAATTATTTTATTACTATTCGAGAGTTTGAATTACCTATTTATAAGGAGATGCAGGAGCTTAATTCCCATTTTAACTTTTTTTAAACTATTTACAATGTGCACCTTGAAAGTTAGCTGAGAGTAAAGGTTGAACTAGTTGATTGTTGAGTCGATAACTGATATTTGATTTCTCAGTAAATTTAACAAGTGGTTTTCGTTTGCGTTGACTTGATCGATTGTGTTTGTCATTTGCTCTGCATATTCTGAATCCAATACTCCAAATAGAGGATTAGCAATTTTTCCAACTAGGTTAATTGATCCTCTTTTATTTCGTTTTGTTGGTAAAACCATAATTTCCTATTGTACAATAGTTCTGCTGTTATATGCTGAAATTGATTTAGCACGTTTGTGCAAAAACTCCCTTGCTGTATTTTTTTACATAAATGGATAAGCGTTGATGTTCCATTAGATAATACCTTATGTTCTTCTATCAACGGATTAAGATTATAATGTGCGATGAAATTCCATTCGCTTGTCGCTATTTTTGCTAAGCCAATGCCTTCAAAATATATTCCAAGCTTGGAATTAAACTTGTTGATCTCTATATTTTTGCCAAATACTATCGGCAATTTTGTACCAAATGTTAATAATGACACAATTCCACTGGCACTGGATGTCCTTCGTCTTTTGTTTGGTATTGAATACTAAGTTTTAAATGTTCATCGACATTCGTAGCTGCGGTGTCATAGCTTACTTCATGTTCAATGGGCAGTGGTGATAATTTGTGAATTGGGCGTTTCCAAATCCCAGATGCTGTTTTTACATTAACTACTCGAACAACGCCATCATCACCTTTATAGGTTTTTGTAATTCTACCAAGCGGCCATTGAAGTGCTGGAATATTGTCTTCCTTGATAATGACCATGTCGCCCAGGTTGATATTTCTAGAAGATTCCTTCCATTTATGGCGATATTGGAGTTCATTCAGATATTCTTGCGACCATCGCCGCCAAAATTCCTGCTTAAGATGTGAAACCAAGTTCCATCTAGTCAGCAAAGTGTGGTTCATCGGAATAGCGTTTGTGCCAATTTGGGCAGTAAGAGGTTTTCCTATAAGAAAATGTCCTGGTGTTTATGCCGTTAGATCGTTGGGATCGCTTGAAAGAGGTGTTAGTGGTCTGAAATTTAAGATAGCTTCGATGCCAACTAATACCGTTTCTAACTCTTCATACGTTAATGACGCTGTTCATACACTCCTTCTTAGCAAGTGTTTTGCTGATTTTACAGCTGCTTCCCAAAGACCTCCAAAATGTGGAGCCCTAGGAGAAATAAAATTGAATTGGATGGCATTGCTATTGCATTCTCTTATAATGGCCGTATGCGCCTTTTCGGAATAAATAGCGTTTTCCAATTCGGACAGTTGATTATTTGCTCCCACAAAATTTGTGGCGTTGTCGCAATATAAATGCTGGCAGTGTCCTCTGCGACCGATCGTTTAGTGCTCGTTTTAGTGCTCCAATAAAGGATTCGGTAGACAAATCGCTTACGAGTTCTATATGCACCGCCTTTGTGGCAAAACAACAGAAAATTGCCACATATGCCTTTTGAGGTCGTTTACCACGAATTTTGTTGTGAATCCAGAGTGGTCCACAGTAATCAACTCCTGAATTTATAAAGGGTCTTGCGGATATTATTCTTGACGGTGGTAAGTTCCCCATAACTTGTTGAAGTAACTGAGGCCTGGCTCTACTGCATTTCACACAGTGGTGTACTATTGATCGAGCCATAAACTTACCCTTAATGGGCCAAAATCGTTGCCTCAAATGCGCCAGTAGTGTTTGTGTGCCTATGTTTTTCGTGGAATTCTTGCATTAAAAGTTTTACAAGAGCATTGGGTGCTTGGCGTCAAATAGAAGTGTTCCGGCCTCTAATCGACCTCCAACTCGAATAATTCCCTTATCATCCAGAAATTGAGCGAGGCTGTTGAGATTACTCTTCTATCTTGATTCCTTGTAGATCTGTAGGTCATTAATTTCTTTCTTAAAATCAAATGCCTGCATTGCTCGAACTATCACGACGAGCGCATCCTTTAACTCTTTTGGCGTCAGTAATATGCCATCTTGTCGTTGGTCCTTGGCGCATCTAGTATGATTACAAAAACGTAGGATATATCCAGTTATCCTCTGAAGTGTCTTGAATGAATTGCGATGGTTTATTTTATAGATGAATTCCTGATCGCAAGCATAGGTCGCTGTTGCTACAGTTGGTCATTTTCGCTTTATTTCTCTGTCTTCTGGGATTGAAAGTTGCTTGATATATTTCGCTGGCCACATATCTTGATGCCCATACAGAAACAGAGGACCATGAAACCACCGTGTGCATGATGGCAACTTGGCTGGTTGAAGACCTCTTGATAATACATCCACCGGGTTGTATTTTGACAATACATCATACATGTCGCCATTGCTCCGGAAGTGTTAGTTCCTGTATAATTGCAATCCGATTTGCCACAAATGTGTGGAATGATATTGAAGGGGAATTAATCCATGCGAGGACAATTTCAGAATCCGTCAATAGGAATGTGGGTGTATCCGTAGGTTTCAAATCCCCTTTTATTCTAGCTGTTAATTGAGCACTGAGAACGGCAGCGCACAATTCCAGCCGTGGCAAAGTTTGTTTCTTCACTGGAGCTACTCGTGATTTGGAGCACAGCAATGCAACGATTATTCTTCCATCCTTCATACTCGATCTCACGTAAACCACTGTACCATAAGCCTTTTCGGATGCATCACATGTATGTATCCGTACTGTACTGTTTTTGGAACGTCATTGTTAAACATGTGACGTGGAAATTGGAAATTGTTCAATTCCTTTAGGTTATTACGAAATATGAGCCATCTTGTGTGTAGCTCGGCTGGTAGTGCTTCATTCCACGATAGCTGCAGTGACCATAACTCCTGTACGAATATTTTTGCTGTGACGACTACATTTGGCAAGATCTGAAGTGACAATTCGTTTTGTTACTTTACTTGTTGCACTTAAATTTGTTTTAATACAAAATGTGTCATTCTTCGGTTGCCATGTCAATCCTAATGCCTTAATTTCGTTGTTGAAGTCAAGATCAATTTCCTTATCCTCCTTAACAATGCCTTGTAGTAGACGAGGATGATTAGCACACCATTTTCCGGACGATGTTTTGCACGAAGCGTCGAATACTACTCGAAGTTTGGTGGTGCTGCTGTCAGCTTTGAATAGGCAATGATGAGGGATGACATACATTGGTTCGACAATATCACTGAAATCGATTTTTGTCATATGACCCAATTTTTCGTATTCCTTTATAAATTGAATATATTGATCCTTCACTTCCCTGTTTTTCTCTAACCGTCGCTCTAGGGCCAGGAATCTGTTAACGGCTATTTTCTTGGAATTGCCTAAAGCTTCTGGACTAGCTTCTGGGGTAGTTTGACAATGAAGCGACTATCACTATTTTTGTGTTTTTTTTGTACAAAATGAGCTTCGCACAATTCTTCGGTTTTTGATAAGTTGCTTCGTGTTGGCTGAACTTCGTCGAGGCTCCACATGCGTTCAATCATTTGATGTAGGTCGATGTCATCGTACGTGGAGACTGCACACGCTGCTGTAAATGATTTGGTTTCAGCTATTTTACCTGCCAGTATCCAACCAAAACTTGCTAAGCGTTTTTGTCCAATAGAGAGTAGTTGATGATAGAACCTCTGCACCATCGATTCTGTCTGCGCGATTGAAGCTGGGATCTGCTAATGGAATATTTTTTGGTATTGACCATGGCGAAATGTTTATATGATAAGCAGGCTGTGCCGCTATAATATGTGGCAAAACAAAGGCCTCTAGCCGAGTAAGCAGTTGTCCTCGACTGTAGTTGTACATTGACACGTTGTTGGGATTCCTTTCTTCCATTGCCAATGCCTTGGATATTCATCAAAGTGTTCCATGTATGAAGGCCCAATATCTTCACTAGGCGAGCAGTAATCAAGTTCACTTGAATCTCTTGGCCAGTTGCCAACTGTACCACAATAAGTTCCTCAAATGATGTCATCAGTTGACGTTCGTTGGGATTGGTTATCCTGGTCCACCTTTCCTTGATGAGAGCAGAAGAATCTTTTACTATTTGATCCGTAAGAGATCACGTCGGGGTCACCAAAATATTCAGAAGCGTTTTTCTGATTGGGAACATCAAGCACATAAACTTGATATCGTGTTGCAGGTGAAAACAAGCACTTTAACTTGGTTTCGTTGTTTATGAAATGAGACTCCTGGTTGCTGAATAGGAACTCACACAATCTGAGTGTTTATTTCGTCTTTTTATACTTAAAATTAGCTTACTGTATCTTTACATTTACAACTAGTTATTATTACGATATTACCAGCACAATAGGTCGTTGGCTTGACCGACATACGCGAATGTTGTTTCTGCGTCAGCTCAACGGTGCGTAGCCGCATTATTTTTATTTACTTATGTGCACATCGTAAACACATAGGTAATTGAACTGAACACATCGGCAGATGCAATCCACGGTCAACGTCGCGTATATGCAGGTCAACGCCGTCGGCAATGTGATAGCTATGTTATATGTAAATAGATTGACAAATAAATAAATATAAATAAATAATAAATATTAGTGAAAACATAAGTTAATATATTGTAAGAGTAACTAGATCATGTGTAATGGTTTCGACTAAATTCATTTATTAGGTGATTTTCAGAGAGATTTCGCATCTAGTTCTAAATTATTCGAATAATTTTTGTATTCTGGTGCCGACCAATTCAACATTTGCTCTGCTACATAAATCCATAGCAGAATAGAACCATGGTAGATTAAGCATTAACTTCAATACCTTATTTTGTGATATTTGTAGTTTGGTTTTATGGCATTTAGCACAATTACTGTAAACTTGACATCCATACAAAAGAATTGCTTGAAATATTCTTTTATAGTTGATTATTTTCACATCACATTTGAGTGTGGTGATTTTCCATTGATAAAGGGATACAGTATTTTAATTGCAAGATTGATGTTTTTAGGGTTTAAGTGTAAAGTTCATTAAGTTAATTTTGGGTTTAAATGTATACCAAGATACCTGACTGATGTTTGCCATGGTATGACGTTACCTAAGGTATTTAGTTGGTTCGACGGTAGGAAACAAGATTTTATTTTTCTTGTGAAAAAGATAGATTTAATCTTATCGGCATTTCATTTTATTTTCCACTTAGAATAATATTCTGGAATTTGAGTGATTGAGGTGAGTGATTGGAAGCAAAAAAAAGTAATATCACTCTCTGTAATGAATTCATTTGGTGGAACAAAATGACTAGAGAAATTAAAGCTGCTTAAAGTATTTTCCACATTTGCATTTGTTTATGTATTCCCTAAATGCTAGGACACAGTATAGTTTCTGTCAAAAGTTTCTGCAAATGCATTTGCCTTTTCCTTGTGTGTTTTTAAGACAAGGAACTTGTTTGTGTCTTATTTTAATAATTTTAACAATATTTCAGAAGGGCTTTGAACCCTTATCTAGGGAATGTAGTTACAGTACTATTGGGGAATTCTTGAATTCTAAATTGAATAGTCTTATTAAACTGTTTTAATAAGAAGCCTATATGTGGTAGTCGACATCTTTGGCAATTCTCTCGCATGTTTCGTACCTTTCTCAGTTCACGTATATCAAGATGTAGTTTCAAGTAAGAACAGATTTCGAAAAATGCTGAATAGCCAAATCAACATCCTCGTTGCTATTTATTGAATCAAGATTCTCTAAATCATCTTTTCAGGTCTTTTCGATAATTTGCTGACCCGAACGACGAATCTTAGATATGACAGGGTTCATCGAGAAGAGATGGGTTACCAACATAACTAGCTGGAACATATAATAGTTAAGGGCAACATAACGCATATATCGGATAGGACACTTCTCCAAGAATTTGCTCTATCACAACCCCAATCCTTATGTCTAGAGTTTAGGTCAACTCCTATAATGAACGCACCACTTGTGGACAGGGCCGGTCCCAGCCAAAATTGCGCCCTGTGCAAGATTTGTAGAAACGCGCCCTTTATATATGTTCGCACATACATACATTCATACATACATACACTGATACACATGCATAAGGCTTTTCCACATTACCCAGGAAGTAGACTTTCAATGCTTTTTTTTATTAAGGTTCCCCCGGTAGGCCAATCCTCAGTAACAAACAAATATTTTTACATATCTCTTTGTATGTATGAGTATGAGTTATGTATGACATTATAATTAATGTATTTACAAAAATAAAAATATCAAATAAATAAATAAATAAATAAAAATTAAATCACAAATATATATATATGTATATATGTAAATAAAAAATAAAGATGATAGGAACCTTAATTTTAAGGAATTTCAGTTAATTTTTTTAAGGAAAAAAAGTAAAACCATAAACTAAAACGCAGCGAAGAAATGTGCAGAGGGAAACGTTTAAACTTGAGAACTTACTTTTCTGGCCTCAGCCTTTGCAAATTCAGAAATGAGATCATCATAGTTTAAAGAATTTAATAATTCCTTTTCAATAGACAAAATAGACAAGTCTACCAATCTCTCTTGAGTCATTGTTGTCCTGAGATAATTTTTAATAATGTTAGGTTTAGAAAAACTACGTTCTCCTTTAGACATTCGTTATGTTTTAAAAATGAAAATTTTATACTATATGTGTCAAGCTGCTCAAACCTTTCAGCAATCGATTGAATGGCTTGATCAAGTATTTTGAAAAAAAAAATCTACTTTAGAGCTTCAGCATAAAATCTCTTTCTTCGTCGAGATCGCAATGATGAAGCTTCCGGAAACAGATTTGGTATTTGTAGGGAGCTAGAAATACGTTAGGTTAATTGAACGTGCTCATTGAATTTTTCATTGAATTCATTGAATTTTCGCATTTAAAATAAACTGTTTTTTGTATGTTCTAAGACTTTTATGCCTGTTGAGAGATTAACGGACGGACTTTGTAAATATTAGCTAGTTTTATTTATATTTTCTAAAATATCAAACCAAATGTCCAAGCAACAAATAAAAGTAAAATCAAAAATTTTATTTCCTAAAGATTCAGTAATGTTTCTTGCTTCTGAATTTCCTATTTCAGATATTTCTATAAGTCTATATGTCTCCTAGATTTGTTTTTAAAGGCCTCAATGCATCTAACCTGCTCTCCCATCTAGTATCAGAAAGAGGTTTCAAAGCTAGATTTGGAATTTTATTTTTATAAATATTCCATCGCGTTGTGGAGCTTGAAAAAACGTTATATGTACAAACATTGAACTGTATCAAAGAACTTAACAGCATATAATGAGCACCGAGCAGCATCATTAACTACTAAATTTAATGAATGCGAGCAATATGGAACGAAAAATGCTCTTGGTTCCAGGGATCGAATTCGATTCTGAACACCTGCTTCTTTACCTTTCATATTCGAGCCATTATCATAGCTTTCGCCTCGACAATTACTAATTAAAATGTCTTTTATGTACAAATCTAACAACAATAGTTACTTACTAATAGTCTACGCGAGAACAAAACAAAAACTACCACAAAACAAAACTACGTCACACACATCACATATGTAGATCAAACACCGAAACCAAAAATAAAAAAAAACTCTTGACACCTTAAATCGGTATACAAACGACTGTCAGTGGGAGCTAGCTTCTACCAACTTCTTGCTTTTCGCGTAGATGAGAATATATATCCCATTGACTCATACTCATAGACATTACGGTGTAAAATTATAAACTTGCACCCATAGCTCATATAATTCAGCATGAATATTTTTTTGTGTTGTCATATTTTAAAATGTTAGAGTTGGGACCCAGTATGTAAGAAAAAAAACTCGCATGGGATTATTTAATATGCAAATGGTAATATTTGTTTGCGTTAGACCAAATCACATTTTTCTGGGAAATGCGCCTGAATTTTTTTGCGCCCTGTGCACACCTTGCACATATGGTATGTCCGGTCCTGCTTGTGGATAAAAGTTTTCTTAAATCACTTTTAAAAGCAATTCTTTTATGTTCACGTGCCAGGTTTGCTATTTTACATGGGAAGTATGTACACACAAAGAATCTAATTTTTCTTTGATTAGATAAAGTTAGTCCAATTCCTACATTTTCAATGAATTCATGTTGAATTGATCTCTTTATAAGTATGGCAACACTCCCACCTCTTCTACCAATGCAATATCGAAATTGTTATTAATTAAGAAATGTATAAATTCAACATGTTTGTTCTCTTGCATTCCATGTTAAAATATTGATATATGTAATTATTTCTGAAATACTCGACTTCTTTTCCTTTTTTTTTTTTTTTTTTTTTTTTTTCCTTTTTTTCCGGCGTCGTTATGGTCAGAAGTGTAGGACCATAACCTTCCCACTTAACTGCATTCCTACTGGTCCGCTTGTGGGGTCCGCCAGTTTGACCTCAGAAAGTAGCGGCAGGCTTCCCGGTTTGGGATTACTTCATCGCTGAGGCCAATCAAATGCTGGTGTTTTTGCATTTGTTGTACCAATTGTTTTTCGGCCTGCCTTTTTTTTTTGTGACACGGGCATGCTCCAGATTTTTTTTGTTTGATCTTACTCTTACAACACCGGTGATCTCCAGTCGTGTCAACCCACTGATTTGCATGCACACTTGTGGGGCAGTTTAATGGTGGTATATGTGTCCCTAGGCTCACCTTGGTGTTTTCTAAATTGCCTAGATGTGAGTTTTGTTTACCTTTGTTTAGTCGCCTTTTACGACAAGCGATAGGTATCGCTGCAGGGATATTCTTAACCCGTCCCTGCACGAGTCTGAAATACTCGACATTGTTATATAAGAACTTAGTCGCTAATTGTGCGATAGCATTAAATTGATCATATTTAGTTTTGCACGAACCCAATTTTACAATCATCTTCATGACTAGTACATGTATTTCTTTCATTGTAAACAGGCCTTCACCGAACCTGGAATTAGTGATGTTGTTGTTGGTTGAAGTCTTCCGCAGCTGAAGTGGATACTGTATTCGCATTGCTGTCATCCCTTTTTTGGATGAAAAATAGGTATATCTTTCCATTTTTCAATATTGAATTTTACGGTTTTCTATTTATTGTAATAAATTAACAATTTTTCAGTCGAATATTAAAGATTCGTTTTAAAATTGTGACTGAAATCATCTGATGATAAAAGGGCGGTATCCTCAGCATAGAACGCTGTTACGCAGTTTGGTAGTTATGGTAGTCAGAGACGCGTACATACAATTGTCCATAAATATGGAGAGAAATTAAAACGTATTACTTTGTAAATATAGTCACTAAGCCACACGGTATCAAATGCCTTTTCAATGTCGAGTAGTAACGTCCCAGTCGACTTACCAACTGTACGCTTTCTTTTGATTACGAGGGTGGTCCAATAAGACTACCTGCAGAATTTACCTGCCAAATTATTGGCCGATTGGGCGATGTGATGTTTTCGTAAGAAAAAAGATTTTTATACCCAATGATGATCGTTGCCTTTTAGCAGCAGCTGAGTAATGCCAGTATTTTTTCTCCTTCTCGTGAAGAGAACGACATCAGTCTTAAGAGGATTAACCGACAGCCCATTTCTCGTGCAGAAGTCTTCGATCACATCTAGCGCCGCCTGCGCTTTGACAGAGGCATTCGCTAAACATGAGCCGACAGAGAGAACAGCAACATCATCCGCATAGGCCTAGGCATAGATTCAAGAGGCATTGAGAGCATCGAGCAGAGAGTCGACCACCATGCACCATAATAGCGGAGACAAGACGCCACCTTGCGGGCAGCCCCTGTTTACTCCAGGCTTGACATATTGTTCGAGGCCTGCATCAGCGATCAATGTCCTGTGCACGAGCATTGCTTTGATCCACAGAACCAGTGCTTCATCCTGACATGCCGTCTAGCAGCGTTACACATGCTGTCGAAAGTAGCGTTATCAAAAGCTCTCTCAATGTCGACGAAAATGCCTAGTACGTACTCTTTCCTTTCGAGAGCGCATTCAATTCTCCCAACTAGGTTTTGAAGCGCAGTCTCGCAGAATTTTCCGCGCTGATAAGCATGTTGCATGTCCGAGAGAGGATGCATTCGAAGGGCAACTTTGTGCATGTCCAACTCTACTAATCTTTCCATGCTTTTCAGCAAGAAGGATGTTAGACTGATTGGTCTAAAACTCTTGGCGAGTGAGTAATCTTCTTTCCCTATTTTGGGAATAAAGACCACTTTCACCGCGCCAAGGAATAGGTATGTAGGCAAGTGCCAGGCTAACAGTCTCAAGCTCCTCCCTGAATCACACCCAGTCCGGCTTTCTCGGATTCCGCTTGGGCTGCGAGGGGGAGATCCCACACTTCAATTGGAATTCGATGTATCTATGGTCTGACAGCGTAACATCTGGTAAGACTCTCCAGTTAGTGATGGCCTTCACATGCCTATTAGACAGGGTTAGGTCAATCACTTCTTGTCGTCTCGCCATCACAAAGGTTGGTTGAGAGCCAACATTGTTGATGTTAAGGTCAGACGAAGTTTAAAAGATGGTCTCCTCTCCGGTTGCATTTGCTGCTGCCCGAAACAGTATTTTGAGCGTTAGCATCGCAACAGATGACGAGTCCAATCATTCTGGCTTCACAGTACTCTACGAGTTCGGAAACCGCCTTAGGTGGCGGGGGCAGTACCTAGTCGTAGGGGAAGTAAGCAGACGCCACGAAGAAGTGTAACTTTCGCAGCCACCAGATCTTGATCACAGAATTGACCAAGTTTGGTTGCCAAAAGCATGTTCGATATGATGAGGGAGACAGATGAGGATCGCAACATCACATAGACCACACAGGCGTTTATTCCACACCCATTATTCCTGAATGGATACAATGTGATGATTTGTACTACTGCATGCAATTCTTATACTGAGAAGAGCAGTAGCAGCCTTGCAATGCTGTAGGTTAATCTGAGTGAAAATCATAGATTTGTGTGAAGTGCCCGCCCCCGATGAACAGTCTTTTGTCTTCTCCGTCTTCAGATTTTTGCTTTGATCTTTGTTGATCGCCGCATATACCTTCGGAGTCCGATTTCCCGCCGCTACGTCAGAGAAGGAGACATCAAGTTACAGTAAATTATGTTGGAAACAGATCGCCGCACCCGCAAGCTACGCTAACAACATCGTTACGTGAATCTGCTGAATTTTCACCTAAACACCGACATCCGTCCGAGGTTGCACACGCTGTCACCCGAATCGACTCCTAATGAAGCAAACATCCAATGGGACCATGACAACCGCTGCCGACACCTGAGCTGCGCATTTTAAATATCCGGCACAATACATCGCCACCGACACCCCACCCCTCGAGGCCGTCGAACCAAAAGTAGTATTTAATTTAGAGTAAAATTCGATGTTAAGTTAGAATTAAGTCAGGGAAAGGGGTAACGCTGCCCAAAGTTCAGTTAAAATAAAATTAATTTTTTTTTAGTCGAATAAAGTTTATAATTTATTAATTGGGGCTTGAGCAGGGACCACAGGTCACGTTTGATGTAAATAAACAAAAGCGTAAGTCATCCGTGAGCCTCACGCCGCTAACAAAATCCCGCGACACCTGTAGTCACCACTCGAAAACGCAGATTTAAGAACTCGAAATACAACTAGACGCAGAACAAGAACTCAACAAGTTATATAAATAAATAAAAGGTAATAAGCAAGAATAAGTGAAGGCGGAGCCCGGAACTCTGCCGGTAACGCATTGAAGTGAATTGAAATAGTGAAAATAGATTAAAAGGGAAACAAAGTGAGAAATCGAAATAAAAATTACAAAAAGCTTAGAAAGAAAGTAAGATAATTAAAAGAAGAAAGTGTCCGACGAAAGTAAACAATTATATAAAAAGTGAAGTAAGACCATAACTGAAGAAATAGAGCCCCTTAGTAGGCCAACGCAGTTACCAACTCGTCGTTGGACAAAAAGGAGACCTAAAACAACGTCAGCCGCTTCAGGATATCGATATTCATGTTAATGTAAGAATTTTGTTAATTAAAATAATATAAGTTTAACTAAAAAGCTGAAAATATAAGCAATTAATAACCTTTAATCGGTTGTAAACTTAGGCGAATATTAATATTATTTATATTTTAAACTACATTTGTGAGCGAAATTTTGTATCGCCTTAAGAAACATTCCAACTAATCCTCTCTCGTTACTTATAAGCGTAATCAAATGTGAAACTAGACGAACACTACATTTAAAATTTTTATATTTCTAACTTCATTTGTGAGTGAATTTTTTGAAATGCCTTACCTAAGACCTGGGGCGAGTTCTAATAGGACCATAAATAGTAACTACATTAGTAGAAGTAGTCCCGACCCCGACCTTCCAGGTTCCTTAACTCATAACACTAACCAAACTCCGCCTGGCGCAACACCCAAACTTGACGCTTTAATAACATCCTGGAAGACCAGGAGAGTTTAACTCTTGGAGGAAGAGCGTAGATCGTGTACTTCAGATCAACGACCCTATGCGGGGTACACCTAAGTACTACGGCATGCTTAATGTGATAAGGAACAAAATTATAGGTGATGCCGACAAAGCTCTTGAATCTTATAACACTCCTCTAGACTCCTCACCATGCACTACGGTGATAAGAGGTGGTACATTGGAGTACAAAATGACGTCATTGGTGCAAGGCAACCTAAAGATCCAGGATTTTTACCAAGTGGTATATCAGCATCTATCGCTGATACTAAACAAAATATCCTGTCTGGACGTTGACCGGAATCTTTGGGTCTTTTTACTCGAACATATAGGGACAAAGCCCTGGATATGTTCATTAGGGGTCTAAAGTGGGGCCTCCCGAGACTACTCGGAATCAAGGAACCCGCTGATCTGCCACAAGCACTCCATCTGTGCTTGAAACTACAAAATCAAAATTTCAGGGCAAGCCACGCCTATGGCAATCAGCTGCCACCTAGAAGAGTGCAACACCAACCACCACAAGGTGCGCCACAAAGGAACGCATCCTTCCCGAGATACACGGTGCACAGATCCTCGTACTCACCAACTTTTCAGAAGGCAGGCCAAAATCAAAACAACACAGCTTTCGCATCAGGACCAGTGCAGCCGACATATATCAATAGACATTCAAACGCAAAATCCTAACCAGCCCAATACCGACTATCCTACTCAGAGATTCTCGAATCTCCAAGTCAAACAGGAACCCGTAGGCAGAGGTTATAGCGCTCAGACTAAACCATCTGGCTTCCAGAACAAATTCCAGAACCGAACTGATCCAGTGAAGAACCCAATATCGCCACAGTTTGGGAGTGGAGCACAAAGGAACTTTCACATAAACGCAAGTGAGTCGGAATACCAACAATTAGCCGAAGCTGAGGACACAAACTGCGAACAAACCCTCGTGGAGTATATAGAATCGATGGAACAATACGAGAAAGACTCAAATATAGACGAAGTATTGGTGACTGATTTTTCCGATATAATTTTTTAGGCTATCGAAATCTTCTGTTCTGAAATCTATCCAGTTCATCAAAATTCTAGTATATACCGGCAATAACACACTCAAAGAGTTGAACGCAATTATTCATACAGCAGAAAATTTTATGAAAATAGAAAGGAACGGAACTAGAATCCGTATTAGACAGCTACTCGTATCAACCTGGTCGAATTAAGAACAGAACATATGACTGCTTTTCAAATAGAATCCCTCCGTATACTAGTACATCAACAACTGTACTCCGAAGCCGATACGAAATCAATCTACATATGTCACTAATATGAAAGGGGAAAGAAGGACAGAAGGATATTATTTGACGTATCTTCTGTGATTTCTGTAATAGTCGCTGTTAAAGGTGTATTGGACGGTTAGCTCAGTTCATTGTTTCGTTTGTTTACATACAATTCTGGGTATGTTGCAATGGTCGTGTCTGTTTATGTTTATTACTATGTCAGCTTTTGGGCCATCATTGCACTGATTCTGTGTCGCAACAGTTGCAGTGAATATGCTATGTGACCTATATTATATTAGGTTTTACGTTTGTGTTTTCTGATATAACTCCGCCCTCGTTGGTGTGAGGCTCCGACGAACCTTTTACAATAAGTTGTCTTACAAAATACTTTCTATAACCTATGACCAATATTATGATAAACAATGCGTATGTTACAATGTGTAAGGAAATATTTTCGATATTCTTATAATAATTTTTACTTTCTATTTCTAAAATTTTGTCTCGATTTTCTATATTTTCAAAGTGTTTTTCTTCCAGCTTTATATTGGGAATTATGTGTTTTTCATTAATATTAATGAGGAAATTTGGTAATATAAAATGATCGACAATTTCTTTGTTTGAATTGGAAAACTTATTATCTTTTATTCTAATGGAACAATTGGTCAATTTGATAAGATTAGTTCCGGTGGAGTTGTGGAGGTGGTGGAGTTCTTCAGTATTTAGGTTTTTGGTTACAATTTCCTCCTTTTATTTCCTTTATTTCTTCAACGTCATTCTCTAGTATGTTGTTTTTAATGCATATATCTTTTTAGGTATTATTTATTTCACACGTGCTGTCAGCGAGTCTAAAGGAAAAACTTCCCAAAGAAAAAGGTCGACCTCAAAATTTGTGCCGGCGTGGAACGCCATTGAACAGACAGGGTGCCTATTTATATGGCACTCCTTTAGAAGGGTTTTCCTTTTTATGCTTGCCGTTTTAAGGCAAGAGAATTAGAACTGCCGATTTTTTTGGCTGTTTGATTGATTCTGTCTTTTATTGTGGACTGCGTGGGTTTTTATATCCCGAGTAGTCCATTAACTTTTTAAGAGTAAACATAGTTACAATGTAAACAATGTTTGTAAAATATATTATTACTATTCTAACTTAATCTACAATACTTCTTTTCTCCTTCCAATTTCGCTTCAACTCGATTTCCACTCAATATTACTAATTTGGCCTTGGCCAATTATAGTAAGTTCTATTCGATTGGGCGTTACTTATTCCAGGTGAAACGTTTGTCGTTTTTGTTGTTTTTATTTTCGTCTTACTTTAGTTGTTTGCGCTGGCGTATATTGGTCACCAGGCAAATGCACTCATAAGTGCATGCTCAGCACGTAATGTCCGGTCACATAACACCCTCATCCTTAAGAGAAAAATTATATTGAAAATAGAATTTTTCAGAGCGTGCGAAATTGAAAAGTGAAGTTTACAGGTAGCTACTTTCTTCTTAGTATATTCATATTATTGTTATATTATTATTATATTTTTCTTAATATATTCTTATTTAATGTTAATCTAGTAAAATTTATAATTCTCTTAATATATATGGTTTTAGTAAGTTGTTGTGCAATTCCTTATTCGTGCCATCTATATCTATTATTGAATTTATGCCCTTTCTTTCTATGATTTTATATGGGCCTTTATATGGACTAATGTATTTCTTTCTATTTTCTACTTTAATTAATACTAAGAGCGTGAGCGGTGCAACCGACAGAGGCGACACCGACGATGGTGCGGCACGGGAAACCGCCAAGGTTGAACGAGCCCCAGAATTGGGACGTGCTGTAGATTGCACTGCTAAGTGCCCAAAAAGAAGGAGGAAGAGGCGTGCCCGAAAATCGTGCAAAGAGGCTGGCACAGCCGAAGGCACGAAGATTGAGAGCGAACCTCTGGGAAAGGCAGGTAAGAGGATCAGATCGGCGGAGGTATCCCCTACCGAAGCCCATCCGACCCTCTCACCTGCAGATCCCGCACTTCTTGCCGGCGCGCAGCGCAGAAAACGTCGGCGGCTAGTAAAGGCTGCTGCTGGAGGCACAAGCATGCCAGCACTTTCGGCATGCGCCTCAAACACTCCTCCTCTTATTGGTGACGGTCAAACTCCCAATAAGAGCGTGCCAAGTTCCAAAACTGACGGAGCTGAAGATGTTCAGGGTCCTGTCATGGTCGGTGCCACCGCCGAAAAAGGTGATGATGCTGGCAGACAGACTCTGATCGCAGAAGGCGAAGCGGTCTTGGATCATAACAACCCTCAGGCTGGCAAAGCTGTTCGAAAGCGGCGTCGGAAGGGAGCAGGAGCTCGAACCGAAAAAGGTAAGAGCACTTGCAAGCGGAAGATGGCCGGGGACAATCTTGCTGGGGAGAGAGAACGTGATGTCTCCTCCTCTGATATGGCGGCGGGAAATCGGAGTCCAAAGGCAGATGCGGCGATCAATAAAGATCAAAGCAAAAACCTGAAGACGGAGAGGACCAAAGGCTGCTCATCGGAGGCGGGCACTTCACACAAAAAAACCCCTTCCTCTGGAAAGGCAACACAAATGACCGTAAAGAGTCGAGACAAGCACCTCTCCTACAAAGAGGCAGCCATCTCCTCCGAAAAGGTCAGGATAGGGAAGGCTGGCAGCGACAGGAGAAAGACCAGCGCAGATTGCCAAAACTGCGAGGATCATCTACTGGAGCTAGCTTCAGCAACAGGCTTCTGTATTCAAGCGGAGAGGTCTGCTTTGATGAATGGTACCTTCGTGGTGAGCTGTTCCTCTCAGCAGACATCTGCCTGGATCAGGAGCATGGTGCCGAAAATCCCCCCCCTGGAACTAGCACTTATCAAGTAGTTAGTCTCCCGAAACTAACGCGCGCCATCTGCTGGATTCCGGGAAAACCCGGAAACAAGCTGAAAGTGCTGAGGCGACTACGTGCGCAGAACCCGGGACTCGACACGACGGCCTGGACTGTCTATTCCTACAAGGAGAAAAAGAACTCTCTGACAAAAGAGGGCTTCACTCTGGTAGTGGGAATGGACAATGGCTCTGTTGAGGCCCTGAAAACCGCGTTCGACTCACGTCCCTACTTCGGCCTTGGTAGGATTGTATTCCATTTTGATGTCAAGTAGTCGAAGGATGGAACGTGTTCCCCAGTATGAATCCATGATTTTTACTCAGATCAACCTACAGCATTGCAAGGCTGCTACCGCTCTTCTAAGTAGCAGAATTGCATGCAGTAGTACAAATCATCACATTGTATCCATTCAAGAACCATGGGTGTGGAACAAACGCCTGTGTGGTCTTGGTGGCATACGTGATGCTACAATCCTTTATGATGAGCGATCCGAAAGGCCTAGGGTCTGCCTCATCATATCGAATACGCTATCGTCAACCAAACTTGGTCAATTCTGTGGTCAAGATCTGGTAGCTACGAAAGTGAGCTACAAGGCGCACGGAGAAATTGAACACTTCGTCGTGGCGTCTGCTTACTTCCCCTACGACTCGGTACTACCCCCGCCACCTAAGGCGGTTTCCGAACTCGTAGAGTACTGTGAAGCCAGAAGGATTGGACTCATCATCTGTTGCGATGCTAACGCTCAAGACACAGTTTGGGGCAGCAGCAAATGCAACCGGAGAGGAGACCATCTTTTAAACTTCATTCTTTCGTCTGACCTTTTCATCAACAATGTTGGCTCTCAACCAACCTTTGTGACGGCGAGACGACAGGAAGTGATTGACCTAACCTTATCTAACAGGCATGCGAAGGCCATCACTAACTGGAGAGTCTTACCAGATGTTACGCTGTCAGACCATAGATACATCGAATTCCAATTGAAGTGCGGGATCTCCCCCTCACAGCCCAAGCGGAATCCGAGAAAAACAGACTGGGTGCGATTTAGGGAGGAGCTTGAGAAATCCACTCAAGCCCCGCCTAAACTCAAAACTAATCAATCGGTGGAGGATGCAGTTCATAACCTGAACAGCGCCATCACCAAATGTTTTGAACTCGCATGTCCTGTCAAAAAACCTCCCAACAGGAAGCCGGTTCCCTGGTGGAATGCTGAGCTCCAACGGCTTCGTAGGGAAGCCAGAAGTCTTCTGAACAGATCGCTTAAATCGAACTCGGAAGATGACTGGAATAAATATCGATCGAAGCAGAAGGAATATAAGAAGCTTATTCGAAAATCGAAGAATGATTCCTATAAGTCCTTCTGCGAAGAGATCAAATCCCTGAGCGCGACCAGCAAGTTGGTTAAAGTCCTCAAACGAGGAAAATCGACAAGACTGGAGGTACTCAGAAAGTCTGATAGTACCTTTACCGAGTCTAAAGCAGAAACTCTTAGTTTACTGTTTCAGACCCATTTTCCGGGAAATCAGACTGTCATCCGCTCGTTGCACACTCCCTTATTGGATACTTCCGCTGTAGCGATGAAAACAACTCGGCGTAGCTGGTATGTTGCGTCACGCGTGGCAACTACTGAGGCCATTGAATTTGCTGTGGCATCCTTCGATGGCTTTAAGTCGCCGGGCACTGATGGGATATACCCCGTTATGCTGCAAAAAGGTATAAGACAGCTGCTTCCTACACTGAAAATAATTTTCACTGCTAGCCTGGCACTTGCCTACATACCTATCCCTTGGCGCGCGGTGAAAGTGGTCTTTATTCCGAAAATAGGGAAAGAGGATTAGTCACTAGCCAAGAGTTTCAGACCAATAAGTCTAACATCATTCCTGCTGAAAAGCATGGAAAGACTAGTAGAGTTGCACGTGCGCAAAGTTGCCCTGAGTACGTACTAGGCATTTTTGTCGACATTGAGGGAGCTTTTGATAACGCTACTTTTGACAGCATGTGTAAATGCTGCTAGACGGCATGGCGTAGATGAAGCACTGGTTTTGTGGATCAAAGCAATGCTCGTGCACAGGACACTGATCGCTGATGCAGGCCTCGAACATTGTGTCAAGTCTGGAGTAAACAGGGGCTGCCCGCAAGGTAGCGTCTTGTCTCCGCTGTTATGGTGCATGGTGGTCGACTCTCTGCTAGATGCTCTCAATGCCTCTGGAATCTATGCCCAGGCCTATGCGGATGATGTTGCTGTTCTCTCTGTCGGCTCATGTTTAGCGAATGTCTATCTCAAAGCGCAGGCGGCGCTAAACGTGATCGAAGACTGGTGCACGAGAAATGGGCTGTCGGTTAATCCTCTTAAGACCGATGTCGTTCTCTTCACGAGAAGGAGGAAAACAACTGGCATTGCTCAGCTGGTGCTAAAAGGCATTCCCATCCAAGGAAGCTAAGTATCTGGGAGTCATTCTAGATAACAAACTTCTCTGGTCAAAACATGTTGAGACCAAAACCACCAAAGCGCTGTCAGCTTTCTGGCAATGCAAAGGTGCCTTTGGCAAAACATGGGGCTTATCGCCGAAAAAGTTCCTTTGGATCTACACGGCAATGATAAGACCGATAATCTCATATGCATCGGTTGTTTGGTGGAGCAGGCTGACACGAAAACACGCTGTGGCTTCACTCACCAAACTCCAAAGAGCGGTCTGCCTCAGTTGAACGGGGGCTTTCCCCAGCACACCGGGAGCTGCTTTGGATGCCATGATGAACCTTCCACCCCTTGACATATATATCAGAGGGTGTGCACTGAAAACTATTTCTCGCCTAAAGAGGAATGGTCTTTGGTACAACTCGCAGTGGAGTGAAAGTGTACTTGAGAGAGAAATATCCTACGATCACTGTCTCATGGATATGCCCTCTGACGCAATGACACCTGCCATCCTACTGCGCTGTAACTATACAGTCACATTTCCTCTGGCTTTGGCCAGACACGGAACCTGGAATAGAATGTCTTCGCATCTTCACAGATGGCCCCAGGACTGATCAGGGATCCGGCGCCGGAGTTTTCTTCGAGCGCGAAAACATTCGACTGCACTTCTCGTTAGGAAAATATGCGTCTGTCTTCCAGGCGGAGATTTACGCAATCCTAATGGCCATGCACTATGTTGTGAAACACAGATGGAGGGGAAAGAGCATATGTGTCTGCAGTGACAGCCAAGCTGCACTCAAAGCTGTATCCAATCCTCTGTCCAACTCCAAACTAGTGCATGAACTCAAGACCTTTTTGAACAAAGTCGGAAGACTTAATTCACTTAGGCTTGTATGGGTTCCAGGTCACTCTGGAATCCCAGGAAACGAGATCTCCGATGAACTCGCTAGAAAAGGCTCAGAGGAGAGTTTCTCAGGGCCTGAACCGCCAGCTTCAACGGTTAAATCTGACATCAATGACTGGGTCTTTAACGTACACAGTCGCAGATGGAAGGAATATCCAGGATGCAGGATGACTAAGCGCGTACGCCCTGACGTCTGTAAAAAGTCCGCAACATTCTTCTTATCCTTAAGAAGAAATGACTGCAGAAGGCTAACGGGCGTATTTACGGGCCATTACACTTTTGCCAGGCATCTTTACGTGCTTGGCATCAGTGAGACGCCTACCTGTGCTGCTTGTTGCGAGGAGGACGACACAGCGGAACTCTTTCTCTGCGACTGTCCCGCCTTCGCTCGTGCACGGTGGCGCATCCTTGGGGCCGACGTCGTGGGTGCCGAATCTCTTAGCTCAACATCACTGAAGCCCCTCCTCACTTTTCTCCGGACAACGGGGAAAATACAATAAAGACAAGGTGTCTGTCTGGTAGTACAATGGACCAGTACTTGTGTCTGAGTGCTCCAGTAGATAGTAGAAGCCTCCAATGGGTTTACATTTTTATTGGTTTCTTTGGAATATCGGTTTTGTTTTTCTTCTTTTATGTATTTTTTTGCTGTCTCGATCGAGGTTCGTAACCTGATCTTCAGTTCGTTCGCGTAGTCGTCAATATTCATCATTGTGTTTGTAAATGTGTCAGTTGGTAATTGGGGTAATTTTCCGAATATCAGTTTCATGTGGCGAGTAGTGTGTTGTGACATGAGGTCTTGTGTTAGAGGCAAACATGTAATATGGTAACCATATGTCCCATTCATAATTTTCTACTAGATTTAATAGAAATTCGTTTAACACTCGGTGGTTTCTTTCTACTGAACCTAATGTTTGATGATTGTAAGGAGTTGAAAAAATCTGTCTTATTTTTAATGTGTCGCATATGTTTTTTTAATAAGTGGTTGGTGAACTCTGTACCTCTGTCAGATTTTAAGGTCTTGAAATGTCCAAATTTTAAGATTAACTGCTCTACAATTGTTTTTGCTACTATTAAAGCGTCTTTAGTGGGTATTGGGTGTGCAATGATGTATTTTGTTAATTCGCATTGCATTGTCAAAATGTATTTGTATCCGTTGGATAGTCTTAAAGGTCCTACTGTGTCGAATACTATTGTTTCAAAACTCGTGCTTGGAGTATCTGATTTTCTCTTATGTGTCTAGTTTGTTTATTTCTGGCGCATGAATCACAATTGTTTATGAATTTCTTAATCATCTTGTTCATATTTTTCCATATATATCGTTGTTTGAGTTTTAAGAGTGTTTTTCTGATTCCTAAGTGTATTATGGTATTCATTTATCAATTTATTTTTCTCTAAATCGCCTGTAACTCTTCTAGGGGCTTTGTAAAGTATTATCTTCAATATAGAGGTATTTTTATTAATTTTCTTCCGTTGCAACTCATTGAATATTTTTCTAAATTCTTTTTCTTCTATTCTCTTAAATATTTCATCTTCTTTTTGTAGGCCTACTTGTAATATATTTTTTCAGCACAAATGCCAGTTTCTCCATAATCGAATCTAATTCGGAGGATTATCACTGCATCTAACAATCACTTTATTATTTATTTCTACTTTTACCATGGATTTATTAGTTGCCTCAAATTTGAATTCTAATTTCTTAATTTTATTTACGTCAGTTGAGGACGTGCATTCCCATATGTGAAGGTGATCAGTCTTCGAATGAGATATACATTTCTCCTTTGATGTTGCCCTATTTCTATTTTCTTCTTTGGTACTATCAATTTTTTCTTCTTTTTTTCATACCCCTTGTTACTATCTTAATGTTTTCTTTCGTTTCTATTCTGTTAGGAATCATTCTTTTTAGTGCGTCTGAATCTATTTTTATTCGAGATAAAGCGTCAGCATTTGTATTTATCGAACCTGGTGTATATACAATTTCAAAATCATAGTCCGCTAAATCCATTCTAATTCTTGTCATTTTTGACGAAGGATTTCTATGTGTAAATAGAGAAACTAAAGGTCTATGATCTGTTACTGCTGTGGTTAGTTACTATATGGTTTGAACAAATTGATTCCCAAATGAATTTCTAGTAATTCTTTTTCTATTACTGCTTTTTTTATGTCGTGTTTCGAAAGTGATTTACTTGCATATGAGATTGGCAAGTCATGACCTATTTCGCCTTGCGAACGAACTGCTCCTAGAGCGAAATCTGAGGCATCTGTTGTAAATATGAATGGTTTGTCAAACCGTGGATATTGTAGTATCGGTGGATTTATTAGTTTATTTTTCAAAATTTCGAAAGATTTTTGGCATTCATCAGACCAAATGAAAGGTTGATTCTTTTTAAGTAGAGTATTAATACATTTAGCGGTTGATGCAACATTTTCTATGAATCGACGGTAATAATTACAAAAAGCTACGAATCTTCTTACTTCGTCAGCGTTTTTCGGTACCGGATACTCTTGAATTACTTTGTATTTCGAGGGATCCGTTCTAATACCTTCTGCTGTAATTAAATGTCCCAAATATACTACTTCCGGTCTAAGGAAACAGCATTTTGAAGCATTTAATTTAAGATAATTTTTTCGTAGTCGTTGAATTTTTTTTATTAAATTTTGATTGTGATGTCGCAAAGTGCAACCAAATACTATGATGTCATCTACGTATAGAAAAGCGTCTGATTCTAGTCTAGTTAAGGCTATTGTGAGCATTCTTTGAAAACTGTTGGAAGAAATTTTTAGGCCAGATGGTAGTCTTTTAAAGTGATAGTGTCCATCCATAGTGGAAAATGCAGTTAAAAGTTTTGATTTTGGGTCTAATTTAATTTGATGAAATGAACTTGTCATGTCTAAAGTTGAAAAATATTTTGCTCTGCCTAATCTGTCTAATACATCTTCTAATCGAGTGAGTGGGAATTTGTCATTGACAATTTTTTCGTTTAGTTTCTTGAAATCTACTACTAATTTCCAATTCTTTTTGTCTTCAGAGCCTTTTCTTTGTACTATTAATAATGGTGAGTTGTATGGACTGACTGAGGGTTCTATTATGTCGTCATCTAGTAATTTTTGTACTTGGTTTTGTATTTCTTTGGTATGAGCGTGAGGTAATCTGAAGTTTTTTATATAGACTGGGGTGTTGTCTATTGTTGAAATGGATTGGGTATAGAAATTATTAGCTGTTAGAGTTTCTCCTTCTAAGTGAAAAATGTCTTGGAAATCTTTCAGAATTTTTAATAGTTCTGCTTTTGCTATATCGTCAGAAATGTCTAGATTCAGAATTTTGGATAGTTGACTAAATCGTTGTTCTGTTCTTTGAGATTGTATATAGAGTATTTCATAATTTCTTAGTGGTTCAATATGTGTTAAGTATTTTTATGTGATGAAACCCTTTTGCTGGTATAATCGAGTTTGCTATATATACGCCTTGCTTTATCTCTTTATTGAGGATTACGCTGTCTTTGTCTATGTTTAAATTTATTGCGTGTATAAATTCTGACCTTGGAGCTAATTTTATTCTTTGGGTCCTAGTCTGTATTGGTATTACCTATTATTTCTGATTCCTTTATGTATACGCTTAGTGTATACGTTTCGTAGTCTATTCTGCAGAAGAATTTTTCTAGAAAATCTCTTCCTAATATTCCGTCTGTTTGTATCGGAAAATGTTCATCTATTGTATGGAAATTATGAACAATTTCATGATTCGATATTTTGAAAGGTATATCTGATGTGCCAAGTGAATTCCTGTTAGTCTGCAACTTTCATGTGCTGCCAGATATTTTATATCAATTGTTTTTTCTTTAATAATTGATATGTCAGCGCCAGTATCGATTAATAATTTTAAATTAGTGTTATTTATATTTATGATTACATAGTTTGTTAAATTCTTGAATACCTATATTATAAATATTCAGTTTCTTTGCCGTTCGGTGGTCCAATTTTCGGCCACCTGGGTTCGTTTCCCTGATCGCTAATTACATTAATGTGTCTTGAGTTTTGGTTCCGTCTGTTGGGGTTTGGTCGATTCTGGGAATTTCTGTTTGTCGAATTCGATCTGTTTTGGTTGTTATTACTGGTTCTGTTGTAGTTTCTGTTTCTGTTGTTTTGATAGATGTTGTTGTTGTTTTGTCTTGAGCTGGTGTTGTTGTTGTATCTGTTGTAATTCTTATTGTAATTATTATTGTAGTTGTTATTGTATCTTGGGTTGTTATTGAACTCTTGGTTATTATTCTGTCTCATGCCGTATGTGTGGTAAGTCTGGTTAGGCTGGTTACGTCTTCGTGAGTTGTAGTTTGGGTTTCTCTTTTGAAAGTATGATATTTGAGCTGGGTTTTGGTTTCTCGTTTGCTCAAGTTCAAGTGCAAGAGTTATTGCGTCAGAAAATGTCTTTGGTTGTGCCGCAAAAATTGTTTGTTTGTAGTCTTCGTTGACGCCGTTCTTGAAAACTGTAAGTGCGTTAGTGTCGTTTATTTTAGTTATGGTCGTTTTCTGTTCTATTGTACATTCTGTGCCTAGGTCTTTTATATGTAAATTGTTTAGTTCTGATATCATAGTCAGTATTTTGTCCTTGTAGTTTGTTATGTTTTCTCTCTGTGTAAGGTGAGACAGTTCTGTATGTAATTGTGGTATTGTTTTATTTTTTTTTGAACCGTGCTTCAAGTAATGTCCGTAAATCTTTCAATGTTTTAGGTTCTTCAACAGAATTTAAGGCTGTCTTTACATTTGGGCTCAGTTTTATATGATAAGCGAACTCTATCAAATCTTGCTTTGAATTGGACTCTAGGGTCTTGTCTATTATTTCTATTATTTTTATGAATGAGTCTAATTCTCGATAGTTCCCGGTAAAGGTTGGGATAGTTTTGGCTGCGGTTTCAATATTAAATGTTGCCATGTTGTTTGTGTCTGTTTCTGTTTTAGTCTGGTTAAGCAATAAAGTTTTTGCTGTATTGTAAGCTTTAGCAAATTTTTCTATTATTTCTGATAAATCTCCTTCTTTAAAATTTGTTGTATTAATTTGGTTCGAAAACTCGCTTTTTAGACTTACTAATTCTTTTAATTTTAAATCTATGGTTTCTTTAGTGTATTGTCTTTTACCAGTTTTCTTAATACATATTTGATATTATTTGATCTAGTTTTTCTAATATTTTTTGTATTTTTTCCATAAGAGAATATATTTTATTGAATTTTTCTTGAATTTTCTTAGACATTGTTAATAGATTTAAGATCTTATACGCTTATTAATATAATTTTTGAAGTAGTTATGAAGTTTGTTGAATATAAATACAGAGATAATTAAGCTTGTTACTACTATAGGTAACACTTCTATTATTGGGAGTACAAATTAATTCGGTCCGTTTTTTTTGTGTCAAAAAAAATTTGTTTTTATTGAAAAAACGTAAAAAATACATCACTCAAAGTATTGTCCGTCGGAAGCGACTACTTTTTCCCATCTCTCTGGTAATTTTCGAATACCATCTCTAAAAAATGAGTCCTCTCTGGCATCGATCCAATCATTGAGCGATTTCTTCAAAAGACCCGAACCGGTGAAACTCCAAATCATTTTGCATCCGTCGAAAAAGCCAGTAGTCGGAAGGAGCAAGGTCTGGAGAATAATGGTCTGGTGTTAAAATAATTCTCGAAAGTAATTCTAGTCTACTTGTCATTATTATTTCTTCGATGGTGTCGATATGGTCTTTTAAGAGGTTTATGTCATGGTTAATTTGGTATCTACGTTAATTGAAGAAGGGAAAGCTCGTCTTGAAGGTTATCAAGTTTCTTGACTACTGCGTTACCAAAGGTATTAAATTGTGATTCTATTACATTCTGTTGATTTGTTATGTGGGTAATTATTGTATATTTTTGATTTGGTCGGAAATTTGGTTATTTATTTTTATTTGTTGGTTGTTAGCTAATATAAGATTAAGATTATTCTTTTCGAGTGTGTCAAGTTTGTTTGTAATTTCGATTTCGTCATCACTATCTAGGGTTCCTGCTAAGAATTTGAGTCCTTGGCCTGCAATATTAAAAAGCCCGCGTTTTTGTCTGTCGTGGGGTTTTTTAAAGTTAATTTTATCTTCTAAGATTTGTTAGTTATGCTTGATTGTATTAATCATTGGGGTGACCAAAGTCGTCTTAAGTTCTAAGATATCTATGCTGCGTTGGAGATGTTTGTTAGTGTTTTCGTATTCGGTGGTGTTAATGATGTGAATTACCTTCGTGTATCCTTCGTTTATAAATCTGACGTTGTCGAGTTTGAATACTATAAATCCATTATTGTGTGTCAGGTCTTGGATTTCCAAATGTTGTCCGTTACTTTGAAGAGATAGGAGCAGTATCATTCCCAATATTGACATCCTCGTTACCTAAGGTAGTACGGTTTTTGTTATTACGTTGTCATACACGTTGAATTTTGGAATTTTCTTTTCTTCCTTACAGGAGTCTTATAATATTTAAGGTTATTGTCTTATCTTTTACATAGTCTTCATCTAGGGGTTCGCAGTCTATTTGCTTATAACGAGGATGGTTTTTTCCTCCTCTTGGGGTTTCAGTTATTTTGAAAGGTATTTTCGCGGGATTGCGTTCGTATTTACCTGAAATACATGTTTCACAATTGTTTATGATTTTTGAAATATATAACTTCATGTTTGGGAAGTAGAATTTTTGTTTTAATTCTTCGTATACTTCTTCGATTCCCCTATGATTATTTTCAAGGTCATTTATATCTTCGATATCTTTTAGCATTTTGCTGCATCTTACCACCTTATATGCTCTAAAGTGTTTTTTATGCCTTTCCTTTATTATCTCGAATACTGCGTCATTTGCTAGGATGGCTGTAACATTGTTCGGGTTGAAGTTTTTTTTTTTTATTATTTGTTTTATATAGGTACTATCTTCGTCTATTTTCTTCATGCCTATAATCTTCCTACTTATTCCGAAGATTGTTTTATTTTTTATATATAAAGACCCTGATGTAATTTCGTTAATTAAAAGTTGATATTTATAAAGATTTATTGGTGTTACCGTTCGGGTTATATTACTCATATTCGTTGAGTTTTCGGTATCCTGTTCGTTCTCTAGTTTATCTATATTGTTAAAGTCGATGCGGCTTAAGAAATCCTCGACCTTGTTATCTTGGCCTTTTTTGTAGAGTAGGTATTTCGTAATTGTACTCATCTACACAGTTGCAGTTTCCACCTTACGAGTTTACTATTTGGTTCTTCATATTGTTGAGCCAAACAAGAGGCTTGTAATCGATTTACAATTTAATTTTCCTTCCGAAGATATATGGTCGGAATGGTTTCAGACACCATACTATGCTAAGTAGTTCCTTTTCGATGGCTGAATAATTTATTTTGTGTTGGTCTAGTGTTCGGGAAACATAACTGAAGGGCTTGTTTTTTGGGACAAAACTCCTCCAATAGTGTATTGACTTGCATCTGTTGTTACTTCGAATGTTTTGTTGAAGTCGGGATATTGCAAGATAGGTGCGGTGATTAGCTTTCCTTTGAGCGTTTCAAAACTCTTTATATAATCTTTATCTTTTATGTTAATTTTTGCATCCTTTTTAAAAAATATAGTCATGGGTTTGGCTATTTCGGCAAAATTCCGAATAAATTTTCTGTAGTATCCGGCTATTCCCAAAAATCTTTTTATTTCCTTCTGGCTTTTAGGTATTTTGTAGTTCTTCATGACGTCGATTTTTTTTTGTGTTTGGAAGGATTCCTTGTTCGCTCACCACGTGGCCCAGGAATTCCACTTCCCTTCTTAAAAGCTCGCATTTGTCCAATTGGACTTTGAGGAGTGCTTGTTTCAATTTCCTAAAGATCAAACTCAAATTATGTATATGCTCTTCCAGTCTATTTGAAAAGATAATGATGTCGTCAATGTAAACAAGGATTATTTACCGATATGCTCTCTTAATACCTGGTCCATTAGTCTTTGAAATGTGCACGAGGTATTTTTTTAATCCAAATGGCATTCGACAGAATTCGTAATGCCCGTGATCGACTGAAAATGCAGTTTTTTGAATATCCGCTTCCTCCATATCGATCTGATGAAATCCACTTTTCAAATCTAAAGTTGAAAAGTAATTACATCTGCCCAATTTGTCGAGAATCTCTTCTATGTTTGGTATGGGATGGCGTTCGTCGACTTTTTTCTCATTCAATCGTTTATAATACATGAGTAGCCGGCTTGGTTTTTCCTCATGCGTCGTCTTTTTTCGGAACGATCCATACTGGACTGTTGTATGGACTTGAGCTCGGTCTTATGACTCCGGTTTCTAGCATATCTTGAATTTGCCTCTGAATTTCCGCTTTGTGGATGTATGGATACCTGTAGATTTTTGACTGAATTGGTTTGCTATCCGTCGTTTTTATTTGGTGTTTTATTTCATTAGTAAAAGTTAAGGATTTCATGTTGTCAAAAATATCTTTGTACGAAAGTATTACCTTTTTCATCATTCCTTTTTCTTCGGGGTATAGGTGATCCATTCGAATATCTTTAAGAAGTTCAACTTTATTGATTACTGCATTGTGGTCAATGCCTTGGGGTTCGAACTTATGGAAGTCGCGTACTTCCTCGATATCGATTGTCTCGAACGGGGTGGCGAAATTTATAATCAGGGGTTCTTTATTAATATTAATAATCCTAGCTAACGTTTTGTAACCTGCAACGTTGTAAACGCCTTCATATAGTTGAATATGATCGCTTATTTTTGTTTCGGGTATGAGCACGGTTCCACATTCTTTGTTATCTGTGATCTTATATATATGCTCGCCTGGGTCTATTTGAAATTTAATCATCCCTATTGCGATTGGCGTTTTTATTGAATGGCAAATGTCACTTCTTCTGGCGAGTCACTTTTTAGGCGTTGAAGTATCGGTATTGCGATACTTAAACGTTAGTCGCTTTCGGTCCACATACATTCCACACAAGCAACTGACAATGACAGCTCGACGTTTGAAAGACATTTCTTCGTTCTTTCAAATTTGAAACGCGTGGATTGCTTAGATTTTGATTTTAGAGAAAAGTAAAAAATGAACAGTGTTGCGCTTTTTGTATTAAGTCATCAATTTAATAAAGTGAGAAATGAAGAAAGCGAAAAAGAAGACACCCGAAGTATTGATTTGATAAGAGAAAGGAGAACGTTAAGGTTGAAATCAAATCCCCCAAATCCAGGGTCGAAGTAAGTACGATAATTATTTAAAGATCAAAACACTACATGTTATACTCGTATTTCCAGATTTACAATGTACTTTAGGTTGAATAAAAGTGCGTTTCTTTATTTATTGAACGAGCTTAAGGATAGATAGGATTTCAACAAAACAAAGCGTTTTATCGGTGCCATTAATTTTAATATTAGCAGCTACACTACGTTTTTTTGCTGATGGTAGCCATCAAAAATGGGTAATGATTTCAATTTGGGTATTGCTCAACCAACCATGAGCATAATCCTGAAAGATATGCTTGAAATTATGGAAGCACTCATTTGTCCTCATTGGATAAATTCCCGCTATTCGGATGAAGAGAAAATCGAAGCAAAAGCATTTTTTTGTCAAAAAGCTAGAATCCCTGGAGTAATAGGATGTGTGGACGGCAGCCATATTAAAATTCAAGCTTCGAAAAAAGAGGAGCAACACCAATATTACAATAGGAAAGGCTATTACAGCTTAAATGCAATGTTTGTATGTTATTGACGCATTTTCATAAACTTTTTAACGTATGTACATATATATAACTCTAATTTAAGGCTTGTGATCATAAAATGGGCATAAAATATGTAGATGCCAGACATCCAGAAACTAGCCATGATTCCTTTATTTGGAATTCGACTGAATTTCGGGGCATCTTGAAAAGGAATTTTGACAACGGGGATGGAAATACTTGGTTTCTCGGTAAGTTTAGGATTTGACCACAATAAGCACATTTGAAAAATAATCTAATTTTAAGGTGATGCTGGTTATCCCCTGGAACCAGTCCTTATGACACCATTTAGATCTGTTGAAGAAGGAAGCCCGCAAAGCGACTTCAACCAAAGGCATTCGAAAACTCGAAATATAATTGAAAGAACAATTGGTGTTCTAAAGAACCGATTTCGATGCCTTCTTCGAGCAAGACTGCTGCATTATAGCCTACAACAATCAACAAAAATTGTAAATGTATGTTCAGCACTTCACACATTTGCATTCATTACAAAACTGAAACACCAATAGAACAGCATCCTCTAATTTCGGAAACAATACCAGAACGTGAAAATATTCCCGCAGAAAACAATCAGATAGCAGTTGACATACGAAACCGATTATTAGAAACATAAATATTTTGATAAAATAAATAATTGTTTTATTCCAACTTAATTTATTGTACATTTAATTCAATCTTTTACACCCAAACAAGAAACAAAAAAAAAAACTCATTCTAAATAATTCAGATCTATCGACTTCTCTTCCATGAGACACAGCTTCCTCTTTCTTATTTCTAATTTCATTAATTTCATTTCATTGTCCTTCCTTTGTTGGTGCTCTTCTCGTCTCATTTTCATCTTGTATTCTTTTAATCTCTCCTCTTCCAAATGAAACCGCTTCCTTTCATATCTTGCATTCTCCTTCAGATGATCCCGAATAGTTTGCAATCCTGAACTCACTTCATGGTACAACGCTTGTTGCACATTAGTTTGATGCTCCAACATTTTTATGAAATTTAGTTCCGATTCCAATATGCTGGCAAGTTCCTCAGTTGCATTTATTTCTTTTTTTTTGTGTTGTATCGGTTTCGTTGAGATCAATGGGTGTCGACGATATTTCCATAGGTTGACCTACAGCTTCCGGACACGGGCTTTGTCTTGAGCCACCACATGTATTGCCTTTTGGTTCAACAAGATTATTGAACTGAAGCAGATTAGCGATTGCCTTATCTGTGTCGTTTAAATATTTTTCCCTAAACGGCCCTCCCCCAGTTACTTGCATTTGTTATTTGTTGAACAAAAGCTTTTGCTTAACCTTGAACTTCGCATCGAACCAAACCTGTAAATAAATATGTGTATATGTACATAAATACATATGGGTATATGACATCAAATGATTCCGTACCTTTTGCCATTCCTTCTCCGTCCTAACCGGCGGTCCCAAGGAATTAAGTTGATTGGACCGATTCCCATTCTTTTTTTTTTTCCTTGGCTTGGGAAATACCTCTACGGAAGTTCGTCGCTAGGGAATAGTTTTCTTCCATTAACTGAATAAGACTTTTGAATTGGTCCGGATTCGTTATTTTAACCCTTTAGTAATACTTGCTTGATAAAAGGAAAACAAGAAAAGAATGGATACTTACATTTTTAGTTTGCCAAGACCACCCGTCGTTTGCAAATGTGTTGTCGCCAGAAAGTAACGTTTTACCGGTCGTTTATTTCTACTTAAACGCCAACTACAATACCGATAAAAGGCGATAAAAAATACATTCCACTTAACGCCAGCTGTCAGATGGCGGAATAGCAAGTAAAACGACTACTACAATACCGATTTCTTTTAGTGACATTTGTCATTCAATAAAAACGCCAATCGCAATAGGGATGAATGTTTTCTTTCGTTGGGGAAAAATTGAGCTCGATTTTATTGATGTTTATTATGAGAATTTTTTCTTTGAGATTGATTATTGCATTATTTTTTATTAAAATATGGTTTCCTATAAGCCCATTGTATTTCTGATGGAATGGGTAAACTAGAAAATCTAAATTACCTGATATGGATTTAATTAGTTGTTGACCTTGAATAGTCGCCTTTTGTGTAACTATTGTATCTTTGTTTAAAGATAGGAGAACGATTGGTTTCTGAAGGTTTTTGATAAGGTGTGGTTAGAAGGTTCCGGGGTTGACTACTGAGCTTGGGGCTCCTGAATCTATTAGGAAATGGTTATGTTATGCCCCTATTATCACTCAACTTGGTTAAGTTGTCACGAATACAACTTTACTCGCATTCGGTATTATCGATGACAACTAGTTGTCTGTCAGTTGACAACGAGCAGACAACTTTCAAAATGGTTGTCTTAGTGGTTGTCTCGGGGGTATTATGTATCTCAGTTGAGTTGTGTTGGAGTTGTCATAAATGCGAAAACTAGACAACTGCTCTTTATCAGTTGTGTAGTACATTTCTTGTGTGGTGCGTCGGTTGAGCCAGCCCCACATTGAAATCGTTACCGCTGCATTTTTGGTAACTTCCTTCTGCGATTAAACGCAAAGTAGTAGCGAGCTTGAGGATTGGTGGAATCGCTGAAGAACGTTGTTATTGTTTAAATAAATCCTGAGTCTAAAATAACTTACAAACCAGCAATGAAATTAAACAATTTGTAATATGAAATTTCATACACATAATCGATGCTTGGAAACATACTTCGTGTTTGGAAGTTCTAAGGGATTAGAGTGATCCCGGATATTTTTTCTTATGACTGCAACATTAACGCATCCTTCTTCTTCATAATCGTCAAAAAATAATTCAACACAACTTTCCATTTTGTTTTGGTTTTCTTTTTGTATTTTGGTTTTACTTATTCAAGTCAATTTTTTCTGACATTAAATATGCGCATAAAAGTATGCAATTTGCTTTTTCAAGACAACTAAAAATAGTTGCCTTCCATAATACAAAAGTTTAGTTTGGTTGGCTTAAAGTTGAGTTGTTTTCGTGACAACTCAACCAAGTTGAGTTGTCAACCGTAATAGGGGCATTAATGTTTTGATTATTTACTTCCATTGGTTTTATGGTACAGTTTGGTTTCTGCAGCGAGGAGATGGGTTGGGGAAGATGTTGTGGATTGGCGATTGGGTGTTATTGTAATTAGGGTAATTACGGGAGTGGTTTGCATTTCCTGTGTTAAGATTTGGGGTGGAATATTGGTTGTTGCATCTCTGTTGAAATTTCGAGGGTTTGGGTTAGTGTTTGATGATTCATATCTATGAGACAGGTTTTTGGGTTTGTTGGATTCGTTATTTGGTTTTGATTGGTTATTAGGACGTATATTTTGGTAAGCGTACCCTGTTTGGTGAAGTATGTCTATGGCTTCTTCTAAAGAGTCGGGGTTCCTACAATATAAGAACGTTCTGGGCATTTCGTCTTGAAAATCTGTAACGCGGATCTTTGGTTTAGTTCTTGCTTCTGGTTTAAATCTCCATCTGTGGGGGTGTGGGTTTATTGTATCTATAATTTGTGTTGAAACGTCTAAGGATATTTTTGATCGAGTTATAATAATCGAGACAGGTTGTACGTACCGGGAGACTTCGCATCTCATCGAATAGATTGTCGATGTTTAGTCTGTCGCCGAAATTATTGTTATGTTATGTCGTTCCATGTTGTAACATGGTTGTTCATTTCAAGAATTTTCCCGGCCTTGCCTATGCATCTCGATTTAATAAGGTCTGAGAAGATGCTCTGACCGAGTTCATCGTATTTAGCCAGGACCGGGTGTATTCTGTCGATTAGATCTATGAAGTTTTGTAGTTCTCGGTAATCTCCTGAGTATTCAGATAGATGGGTGTTTTATAGGGTCAATATTTAGAGTTAGCAACTCTGTTTCGGGTTTGAGGCTTTGCACCAAATTGGAAATTTCGGCTGATTGAGCCCTTAACCGATCTATCCCTACTTCAATATCTCTTATCATAGATCTAACTTAGTTACTACTGTTACGATTGCGTGTATATGCGTAAAAGATGTATATACATATATGTATATACATATATATATACAGAAAAAGAAAAAAAAAAGGGGAATAAGGAGAGAAAAAACAGTATTCACTTTTTGCGGAGTCCGTGTGGAGTTTTGATGGGTTGCTCAACGCTGTGTCCTTTGATGGTGATGACGGTTTTGGTGATGTTGTCTTTCTGCTCTCTAGTTCGATGGTGCTGGAACTTGTCTTCGGTTTTGTCTTCTGAGTCGTTGTTGTTTTGCCCTAAAGTGCTCCTAGAAGTCGGCCGTGGCTTCGTCGTCGATCCACGATCTTGAGGTGCCTAGGCTTCGGGTACGTGGGCTTGTTTCGGCGGTAACTCCGTTCTTTCTTGAAGATTTATTTCTTCTTCTCTGTTTTGGTTTCGACGCTTGTTTATACTTTGTTCACGAACACCATTTCTTTTGAATGTTTTTAACTATTCTTTTCTCACTTAACCGAAAATTCTTCTGTTACTACACGATGGGTTCGTTTCACGGATAACTGGTTTTCGGATATTATTTCTGATAATTTAACCACTATCCTACCGACTGCACCAGAAATGGAAGCAAGATTTCCTTTTTCGAATAAAAATACTTTTATGAGCACAAAATCGGAAAAAGGGAACAAGATTTCCTTTTTAAATAAAACTACTTTTGTAAAGGATAATTGCGTATGAACAGCACACAACATACCATGAGGAGTTCGGCTTTGATTTATATAGGGTGTTCTTGGATCGATTCACTGTGCGTTGCGACAATGTTGCAATGCGCTATGTGTGGTCGGTCATTCACGTAAGTGCCTTTGTCTGGACATTGGCCTATATTTGGCGTTTGGTGCTTAGGTGTTACTTTGTATGTTCTGTGGCCTTAAAGTGTTTATTCGTTAGCAGAGTTTGTTGCTTCGTTTGTTTATATTTGTTACAATGTCAGCTTTTAGGCGGGCATTGTAACAATTCTGTGTATGTCGCAATGGTCATGTCTGTTTATGTTTATTACAATGTCAGCTTTAGGGCCATCACTGTACTAATTCTATATTATATTAGGTTTTACGTTTGTGTTTTCTGATATAACTCCCCCCTCGTTGGTGTTGTTGTCTTATAAAATACTCTCTATAGCCTATGATCAATATTATGATAAACAATGCGTATGTTACAGTGTGTAAGGAAATATTTTCGATGTTCATGTCCGTTACTTTGAAGATATAGGAGCAGTATCATTCCCAATATTGACATCCTTGTTACCTAAGGTAGTACGGTTTTTGTTATTGGGTTCGTCATACACGTTGAATTTTTCTTTTCTTCCTCAGTTGAGTCTTATACTATTTAAGGTTGCTTGTCTTATCTTTTACATGGTCTTCATCTAGGGGTCCATGTAAAGGTTTTTTCCTCCTCTTATTTCCTTAATAAAATTTATTCCCGGTTTAATTGTGACATAATTTTTAGTTCGATTAGGTTTAACTATTACATTGGATTCCTTTTGAATAAGTAGATTTTCAATTTGTGAATATTCCTCGTGTTTTATCTTTCTTTGTACGAAATCTAGTGACTTGCGTTTGGTTGTTGAGTGAACACTATTGTTATAGTCACTATTTATGAAAATAAGTTGTTCTTCGATAGGTAAATGTTTTTTCCTGTATCTTAGAGGCATGAGATGTTCGTTAATGGTGTTATTTAACCTTTCGATGTAGGCATTACTAGTGTATGTGAATTGGAGGTGGAATGCATTTCGATCTTCTTTTCTGTGACAAAAACTCGCATTAATTTGGATTTCATAATTTCTAATTCGTCGTCAGTGATTATTTTTTCTGTATGTCCATAGACGCTTATATATTTTAGTATTACTTTCCTAAACTCTCGTTCACTTCTGTTTTCTATCTTGGTAAAGAGGGCTATTTTGCTGAACTTGTCTATCATTGTAACCAAAAGTGATTTATTGATAGAATAGGATACATCTACGTCTACGATTTGATTGGGTTCAATTGGGGTTTCAGTTATTTTGAAAGGGATTTTCGCGGGATTGCGTTCGTATTTACCTGAAACACGTGTTTCACAATTGTTTATGATTTTTGAAATATTTAACTTCATGTTTGGGAAGTAGAATTTTTGTTTTAGTTCTTCGTATACTTCTTCGATTCCCCTATGATTATTTTCAAGGTGTTTACCTTCGATTATTTTTTCGAGTTCATTTATATCTTCGACATCTTTTAGCATTTTGCTGCATCTTACCTTATATGCTCCAAAATGTTTTTGATGCCTTTCCTTTATTATCTCGAATACTGCATCATTTGCTAGGATAGCCGTAACATTATTCGGGTTGAAGTGATTTTTTATTATTTGTTTTATATAGGTATTTTCGTCAATTTTCTTCATGCCTATAATCTTCCAACTTTTTCCGAAGATTGTTTTATTTTTTATATATAAAGACCCTGATGTAATTTCGTTAATTAAAAGTCGATATTTATAAAGATTTATTGGTGTTACCGTTTGGGTTATGTTACTCATATTCGTTTAGTTTTCGATATCCTGTTCGTTCTCTGGTTTGCCTTTATTGTTAAAGTCGATACGGCTTAAGAAATCCTCAACCTTGTTATCTTTGCCTTTTTTGTAGAGTATTTCGTAATTGTATTTATCTAGTTGCAGTTTACACCTTAGGAGCCATCAGTAGTATTTAAGGTAGAGTAAAATTCGATGTACTCGTAAGTTAGAATTAAATCAACATTGTAAGGGGTAACGCTGCCCTAAGTTCAGTTAAAAAAAAAAAAAATTTTTTAATCGAATAAAGTTTCTAATTTATTCATTTGTATAAACGAAATAATTAATTACGGTATTTTGCAAAAAAATATGCCACTGCCTGGAGTTTTCCGCTAATTACACTACTTACAAACCAGGCTATCGTTAAGCCCCCAAAGGAAAGCCTTGGTTCGCCAAGAAGGCAAGGAAAAAGTAAAAGCCCGTAATGTTCTAAGACAAGATATCAAACCCTACGAAAAGGAGTCAGCCTTCCGGATAAAAGAACGACAATGGCAGAGGAAAATATTTACTAAAAATCAAGATTTATCCGCAACGATGATGGAAAGCTCGTTATAGTCAACGAAAGAGTTGCAGCCCAAGGAGGAAATATATCGATGAACAGCTGAATATACATGGAGAAACAGCAGCAATGGAAAACAGTGGTAACTTACACAGCAGAAGGTAGAACTGCCAACCATTGGGGACGAAAAAGAAGCTATTCACCGGCTTAGGAGTAACAAGGTAGCAGGAATCGACCATCGGAATCAATAAAATATGCCGGAAAAAAATTAACAGAGAAATTACAGGGGCTAAACATAACTAAATAGAACAATGAAATTATGCCTGAAAAATAGAAAAACGTGATATTAGAGAGACTGATATCATACGCAGAAGAAATAATCGGAAACTATCAGTGTGGCTTCAGGAGGTGAGATGTGACTTATTTGAAGTACTTGTATTTGAAATCCTTTTAAATACCTTTTCAAAAAAAGCATTTTGTATTTTATTTGAAATACTTTTCGAGATATATTTTCCATTTTAAAAATCCAAAATACTTTGTAATTAAGTTTAGTCAACATTGAACATATGTTCAGTTGCGGCTATGGCTAAATGTAAGGCTCTTTGGAATCTATGCACTAGGTCGCCGAAAGCATCTGAAATTTTCTTGGAAGTTACTTGTAAATCTCCAGCGAACTCCTGCCCAACTCGGTGGAATCATATTACAAATGAATAACAGATATCTTAAAGGTTCAAGAAATTTTAAATGAAGCACTGAGAAAATTGGGATTGGCAGTCTTCAAGGAAATTGAAATTCAGTGTTTGGTTAAATATGTTAAAGCTTTCTAACCCATAGCTGAAGCAATCAGAAGTTTGGAAGGTAGCAATGACACATATTATGGACGTCGTCAACCTAAATTAATAAGAATGCAATAAATCTTAGCTTCATTGGAAATGGACAATCCAGTATACTGTGGCACGCTAATGGAAATAATTGTAAAAAAAACCCAGAATCTTTAAACAAGTAAAACTGGCCAAGACTTATACCGCAAGATCTTTATTATATGATTGACTGTTCTCTAAAACGAATACAAGACAAGTAAAAAAAAGGACGTAAGAAAAAAAAGAAGAGAATTCAAGTACTAAAAAGGTGGTAAAACTTGTTGTCGAGATTACAGCAGTTGTACCGTGAACAGGGATGATATCTTCGTTACGTCCCTAATTTTCAGCAATAATAAAAGAGAGCCTTCAAAAACGGTTTGAAAAATATAAGTATAAAAAATAAATATAAGACCCAAGATTCAAGGGCAGTATTCTGACATCAGTATCATATCCTTTCTTTAAATTGAAATGGGTGCCAAAAAATAAAAAGGAGCAAGTGAAGGATTTGCTTATCATAGAAATCAGGAAAGTGAAATATGATGATTTGAAAAGTGGAGCCCTGTCACAGACATCAAAAAAAAGAAAGAAAAAAAAAACGAGTCTTATTACATGTTAAAGGATTCAGACTCCTCAACAACCAGTGGGGGTGGTACCGATATCACGGTAGATCTGGAAACCCTTCAATATTTAAAGGATGAGTGACAAGTCTGGCGATATTAAACCATTATCCTACAATAAGAAAAGTGTTTTTAAAATGCAACACATGTTTGCCAAACTCAGCACCAGTAGAGACTTTTTTTTATAGTAGTAGTAGTAGTATTGAAAATAAAAAAGTACCTAAAGTAACTATTACAATTTGTTAAACTTAAGTTTATTATGATTTGGCCCAAGGCCGTCTACTAGATTAACAATTCGTTAAATAAATTTCTTAATTGAATACATACTCGTATGTTTATTTAGAAGTTTCCTTCAATAATACGTGTTCTGTACTTAAGTGGGCTTGAAGTGTAAACAAAGTGTTTAAACAAAGCTCTCCAACCAAGTTCACCGGTTAAAATGTTCAGAACATCATTCATATCCATTTTGTTTACACTTTGGTGTAACACGCAACTCGCTTAGGATAGGACATCTGGTAATAAAATGGAATACATCCTCTCTTTCTTGTAGGTTAAACAGTTCACATAGAATTGGCAAGTCAGTACGATGGGGGATGTAATTTAAATTGACTACTTCTTCTTTTATAAAATTCTGCTGGTACTCGATCGTCTCCTGGTGCTTTACCAACTTTAGATCTTTTGATAACATTTTCAACTTCACAAATTGTAAATGGCGCATCTAAAAGCTCACATCACAAATGGTGATGCATACTGTGGTAGAGGTGAAAATTGAGGGGTGTTGAGCAGTTTCTTAAAATAGTCGCAGAGTTGAGGTGCTTGTAAAGATGATGCAACTATATTATTCCTCCCGTTGATAGTTTTGGCCGCTTTCCAAAATTCTGCAGAGGATCTCGATGAATCTAAAACGGCTACGGTTTGTTGCTCCAGATGTTTCTTTTTGGCAGAACAGATAAGTTTAAAAAATCCCTATTGACTACTGCATACATATTTTTGAAAAAATGAAGAATTGTAAATCCTTAAGAGCCTTAGAAGCGAAAAAGATTTTTTTCTGGCTTTATGACAATCTGCATCAAACCAGATCTGTTTTGGAGTAACCCTACGCCTGCCTGTGGTACTTGTTGGAACAACTTCAATCATTACTCGAGTTAGGTCCTCCATGTGCAGCGGGTTATTTAACAACCTTCGTTTAGCAAGTTGCTGATTTAAATTATTTTGGTATATATGTACATAGATTGGAATCTGTCTCTCCATATCAACTTTGGCGGTAGCCCCATTTGCTTTGTGTTCAGCGTTTCTTGAGTTCCCGAAACTGTACAAAAAATTTCCAAAGGCATGTAGTCAGAGAAAGGTTGTGCAACTATCTTGAAGTTACTCAGAATAGAGTTCCATTTCCCGGCCATAAGGCAGTAGTCAATGACAGAGCAAGCCGGTCCTGGCATAAACGTAAATCCACCACTTTTTTTATATGGTGGCATGATAATGCGACCTCACAGAAGAAAAATTAGCGATAATGTTTTTGAACAACTCGTATTATTAAAAAGTGTAATAAATAAAGATAATTGAATTAAACAAAAGGTATTTGTATTTAAAGGAAGTATTTTGAAAATACAACCCCTCTGCTTGGCCACATAGAGGATTTGGGGTAGGTGCAAGTTGGTTGTATTCAATATTTTTTTATATCCATCTTTCGTATCGTGTAAAGAAACTATTTACATAAGCCAAAGTATGCAATATTTTTCTCAAAATACTACAAAAATTCTATCAAAATTCCAGTGAAAAAACCTAAAAATTAATCAACTTTAAGCCTCATTATCTCGAAAACTAAGCAAAATATCACAAAAATTATTTATTATTTTTTGCTTATCTCACCGAGTTTTATAGGAAAACACCTTCAAAAGCCGGCGCCACGGAAATCGTAATCTCCCCAGACATACTTACATACTTATAGTTACATGCCCTAGATCGAAAATGTACTTGTAAGGCTAGGAATCCCGTAAAGGTTGTTGAAACTAATATAAATATGCCTAAAGGGAAACTAAGGACAAGTTAAAGTAGGAAACGTTTTATTGGAAACATGCGAAATACGTGAAGAATTAAAACAAGGAGGTGCCTTGTCACCAATTCCTTTTAATTTGGTGCTGAAGTTCATAATGAGATCCCTTGGAGAAAATAGAGGGGAATAACCCTTAATGAAATCAAATCTTCCGAAGAACATCTTCGCTTCTTCGCGAAGAGAGAACGCTTTTGAATTTGATATCGTAATCGTGCCGTATGTCTTTTAAAAATCTACTAATAGTTCGTGGAATTCCCATTTTACTTCTAAACGTATTCTATCGTATAGTAAAAATCTGGTCAATGGTCGAGTGATTCCTCCTGAACAGAGATGTACCAAATAGTTTAAGAAATGTATTTAAATACAAAATGCAAATAGCTTTTCGATTTACTATGTATGTATTTCAAATGCCAAATACCAAACAGTTTTGTGTTTTGTATTTTAAATACTAAATGTAAAATAGGTATTTTCAAAATACTTCCTTTAAATACAAATACCTAGTTAAAGACTTCCTTCTTACTTTTAGAAAAAAAAAATCTTTTTTATAGGCTTTATTTCTTTATTTCTTAGAATATGTTACGACTACTGTCGCGAACTATGGCACAAGAACGACTCAAAAATATCGCTCCGCGTTTGGCTTTTTATACATAATGTGATTTAGACTCGCGGAGTATGGATGGGGACTGGATATATTTCAATATATGTACATAAGTGGATGCGGATTTATTTAAGTGGTTTGTAATGGGATGGGGATCGATTGTGCTGACGTTGCGTTAGCATTAATACAATAGTTGGGGATGGATCATAGGAATTGTGCTGACGTTATGTTAGCATTAATATTTGGGCATGGTTTATAGGGATTGTGCTGAGTGGATTGGATTTTATGAGGCATTCCTCTTTGTCTTTAAACTTATACTTAACTTCCCCCTTCTCAAAACTTTTTGTCCCGAAAAGGCTTACATATATCGTTACAAATATTTTATCGTTTATTTGGTTTTCGGATAATGGTTTTGGTTTGGAGGGTACAGTCGTGTCTATTGGTTGCGAGTATTTATTAACAATTTTCATATTTCTTGGTTTGAATTTAAAAATAACAATGATCAAAATGATTAGCAAGACTATTGAATACAATATGATTTCGTTAACAATGTGTATAATGGAATACTTATTCATTTTTCCCAATTCTTTTATATGTTTTATGTTCTATAAGTGAAGTTGGTCTACATTGATTTTTACATCAGATTCTGTTAGGTTCATTTGTAAAATTGATGGTACTAATTGATATCTTTTCATTTCTTTTGATATGAATATATTTGATCCAATATTGATAGAACAGTTGTTTATTAGTATAATATAGCTTCCGTTTAAAAGTTTTGATACATTTTCGCATTCGTTTGTTACGTATCCCTTAAAATTGTCTACAAAGATATACATAATTTTCGTTTAGATTTTCGATAGTGGTTTTTATGTTTACAATGTAACTGCAATTTGCATTTAATCCTTTAATTACTTTCGGTATACATGATTCTTGTGATATTTTTTCTAATTGATTTTCATTACATATGGTTATGTTTTGGATACTTTTACATTTTTCTTTTACAGCGTAGGCTGTGTCTTTGTTTTCTAGAATTTCCTTAAAGTTAAAATTGATTTGTTTATTGTTATTTGTTACTGATTTGATAGCTAGATACATAGTTGTATTCTTCGTTCTTAGTCAACGGAATTGAAATTATGTATAAAATTATTTCGTTCTTGACTGCCACTGAAGGTGTCGCAAAATTCAGGGCTTCTGCAATATTGTTATATGGGAGAGTTTCCATTTGATGTATTATTTGTGAGACTTCTTCTTTGTTTAGTATGTTTGAATTTATTATACCTTCTCTTGCCCAATGTATAGAGTTTGTTATTTGGTCCAATTCCTCTTTTATCAATAAGAGTTTGTTAAATGCTAGTTGGTCTAAATTACCGTCTTCGTCGTTAAGTCTTTTAATAATTTCATATTATGATTGGGTTAGTTTGTTAGCATTGTTAATAAGGTCTCTATTGATAAGTATTTGTTTGTTGTTGTTTTCTATCAGGTCATTTTGTGTTAGTAGTAGACTATCTAGGTCATATGCGTCTGGAGATCGTGCAAGCCATTTCCAGGCAGATCCTAACCAATTAATTGCTCGTTTCGAACGATATGGTTGAAGCTCGTGTAGTTGTTTGTCTATTTTATTCTTCAGATCATTTATTTGGCTTTTAAGAGGGGAGGAATCGTTAATTATTGAAGTTACTAGTGGCATGGTAAGATGGATGTCTTTGGAGTCTGTCATGTTGATGATATGAATAACTTGGAAGGTTCCGTCTATGATTTTTGCTGATCCTATCTTAATTGTAACTAGTGGTGCGTTCGTATAGTCGTAGATTTGTACGGTGGCGTATGTCAATTGAATCGTTAGACTGAAATGAGAAGCATTCAGTTATTTTTGATATTGTTTTTATGAATTCTTTTTCCTGAAATTGTTGTAACCCTGACCCTATGATTATCTATAACTATTTCTTTAGTGTATTTTTGTTTGAGTTTACCTTTTCTTCCGGGTGCCTTAACATAAATGATGTCACCTGATCGATAGTTTTTCGGACTTCTACGATTTTTATTTTCAAATCCTAAACGCTGTTGTTGTATCTTTTCGATTAGTTGCTTTGTTCTAGTGTAAGCTTCTTCTCGTGATTTCCTTAGTTCGTCTAGATTTTTTGAGGGTTTCCTACCGTAAAATATAGTAGCCGGTGTTTCCTTGATATTGGAATGTATTGTGTTGTTGTACCTATCGGTTGCTATAATTGCTAGTTCTTTGATCGACAAATCGTGAAAGTCTTCTCTCAAGCATCTTATTATCTCCTGAATAGTTGAATGTACTCTTTCTATCTGTCCGTTTACTTCACTGCGATTTGATGGTGTTAGATATATTTTGATTCCTACTGAGGTGAGAAATTCAGTTACTATTGGGGTTGTGAAAGCCTGCTGTCCATTACTAACAGTTTTGGGGTTATGAAGAAATGAATTAATTCAAATATCTTATCTTTGAGGTGAATGGAGGACTTATTCTCAATAGGGAATATTTTAGCAAATTTGGAGAATTTGTCGATTGAGGTTAAAAACAGTTGTCCATCTAATTCCATGATATCTATGTGTACTATTTCTGTTGGATATTGGGGTATTGGTGTTTCTTGAAGCTCGGTCAAGCCTATCATTCTTTATTTTCTTTAAAATTTCTGTGTTCTTCCAAAATGATTTCTAGGATTTGTTCTTCATCGATAACATCTGTGACTTGAGTTTGAGTTATCCTTAAATTTTTGCCGAAATGATTTTTGTAAACTTCTTGTATCAATTGTATTGTGTGTTCTGGGGCTTTCAGTCCATTTATGATATCGGGGCGCATTTCTTCCTTTAATATTCGGTTTATATTTTCGATATTAAAACTATTTCTGACTATTATTTTTCTATGATAACCAGGATGTGGGAATTCGTATATTCTCTCTTCTTCGGGCCCTTCTATGAGATTTACTTGATTTTTAAAGACATTAATGGGAGCCTCTGTGCTGTAAATATAGTCGGTTTCATCTTCTTCTGCACTATGTTGGGTCATCGTAGTTGGGTTGCATTCGCTTATGTTCATTCTAGACAGTGCGTCTGCGACAACATTGGTTTTCCCTGGTTTATAAACTAACTCATAGTTATATTCTTCCAACCTTGCTTTCCATCGCTTAAGTTTTGCATTCTTGTTTTTATTGCTTAAATCAAAGCTACTTCCCAAACATGAAGTTAAATATTTCAAAAATCATAAACAATTGTGAACCACGTATTTCAGGTAAATACGAACGCAATCCCGCGAAAATCCCTTTCAAAATAACTGAAACCCCAAGAGGAGGAAAAAACCATCCTCGTTATAGGCAAATAGACTGCGAACCCCTAGATGAAGACCATGTAAAAGATAAGACAATAACCTTAAATATTATAAGACTCATGTAAGGAAGAAAAGAAAATTCCAAAATTCAACGTGTATGACAACGTAATAACAAAAACCGTACTACCTTAGGTAAAGAGGATGTCAATATTGGGAATGATATGTCTTCAAAGTAACGGACAACATTTGGAAATCCAAGACCTGACACACAATAATGGATTTATAGTATTCAAACTCGACAACGTCAGATTTATAAACGAAGGATACACGAAGGTACTTCACATCATTAACACCACCGAATACGAAAACACTAACAAACATCTCCAACGCAGCATAGATATCTTAGAACTTAAGACGACTTTGGTCACCCCAATGATTAATACAATCAAGCATAACTTACAAATCTTAGAAGATAAAATTAACTTTAAAAACCCCCACGACAGACAAAAACGCGGGCTTTTTAATATTGCAGGCCAAGGACTCAAATTCTTAGCAGGAACCCTAGATAGTGATGACGAAATCGAAATTACAAACAAACTTGACACACTCGAAAAGAATAATCTTAATCTTATATTAGCTAACAACCAACAAATAAAAATAAATAACCAAATCAAAAATATACAATAACTACCCACATAACAAATCAGCAGAATGTAATAGAATCACAATTTAATACCTTTGGTAACGCAGTAGTCAAGAAACTTGATAACCTTCAAGACGAGCTTTCCCTTCTTCAATTAACGTAGATACCAAATTAACCATGACATAAACCTCTTAAAAGACCATATCGACACCATCGAAGAAATAATAATGACAAGTAGACTAGAATTACTTTCGAGAATTATTTTAACACCAGACCAGTATTCTCCAGACCTTGCTCCTTCCGACTACTGGCTTTTTCGACGGATGCAAAATGATTTGGAGTTTCACCGGTTCGGGTCTTTTGAAGAAATCGCTCAATGATTGGATCGATGCCAGAGAGGACTCATTTTTTAGAGATGGTATTCGAAAATTACCAGAGAGATGGGAAAAAGTAGTCGCTTCCGACGGACAATACTTTGAGTGATGTATTTTTTACGTTTTTTCAATAAAAACAAATTTTTTTTGACACAAAAAAAACGGACCGAATTAATTTGTACTCCCAATAATAGAAGTGTTACCTATAGTAGTAACAAGCTTAATTATCTCTGTATTTATATTCAACAAACTTCATAACTACTTCAAAAATTATATTAATAAGCGTATAAATTTAAGATCTATTAACAATGTCTAAGAAAATTCAAGAAAAATTCAATAAAATATAATCTCTTATGGAAAAAATACAAAAAATATTAGAAAAACTAGATCAAATAATATCAAATATTAAGAAAACTGGTAAAAGACAATACACTAAAGAAACCATAGATTTAAAATTAAAAGAATTAGTAAGTCTAAAAAGCGAATTTTCGAACCAAATTAATACAACAAATTTTAAAGAAGGAGATTTATCAGAAATAATAGAAAAATTTGCTAAAGCTTACAATACAGCAAAAACTTTATTGCTTAACCAGACTAAAACAGAAACAGACACAAACAACATGGCAACATTTAATATTGAAACCGCAGCCAAAACTATCCCAACCTTCACCGGGAACTATCGAGAATTAGACTCATTCATAAAAATAATAGAAATAATAGACAAGACCCTACAGTCCAATTCAAAGCAAGATTTGATAGAGTTCGCTTATCATATAAAACTGAGCCCAAATGTAAGGACAGCCTTAAATTCTGTTGAAGAACCTAAAACATTGAAAGATTTACGGACATTACTTGAAGCACGGTTCAAAACAAATAAAACAATACCACAATTACATACATAACTCTCACTTAACAGAGAGGAAACATAACAAACTACAAGGACAAAATACTGACTATGATATCAGAACTAAACAATTTACATATAAAAGACCTAGGCACAGAAAGTACAATAGAACAGAAAACGACCATAACTAAAATAAACGACACTAACGCACTTTTCAAGACGGCGTGTAATAAATAAAGATAATTGAATTAAACAAAAGGTATTTGTATTTAAAGGAAGTATTTTGAAAATACAACCCCTCTGCTTGGCCACATAGAGGATTTGGGGGTAGGTGCAAGTTGGTTGTATTCAATATTTTTTTATATCCATCTTTCGTATCGTGTAAAGAAACTATTTACATAAGCCAAAGTATGCAATATTTTTCTCAAAATACTACAAAAATTCTATCAAAATTCCAGTGAAAAAACCTAAAAATTAATCAACTTTAAGCCTCATTATCTCGAAAATAAGCAAAATATCAAAAAAAATTATTTATTATTTTTTGCTTATCTCACCGAGTCTTATAGGAAAACACCTTCAAAAGCCGGCGCCACGGAAATCGTAATCTCCCCAGACATACTTACATACTTATAGTTAATATAAATATGCCTAAAGGGAAACTAAGGACAAGTTAAAGTAGGAAACGTTTTATTGGAAACATGCGAAATACGTGAAGAATTAAAAAAAGGAGGTGCCTTGTCACCAATTCCTTTTAATTTGGTGCTGAAGTTCATAATGAGATCCCTTGGAGAAAATAGAGGGGAATAACCCTTAATGAAATCAAATCTTCCGAAGAACATCTTCGCTTCTTCGCGAAGAGAGAACGCTTTTGAATTTGATATCGTAATCGTGCCGTATGTCTTTTAAAAATCTACTAATAGTTCGTGGAATTCCCATTTTTCTTCTAAACGTATTCTATCGTATAGTAAAAATCTGGTCAATGGTCGAGTGATTCCTCCTGAACAGAGATGTACCAAATAGTTAAGAAATGTATTTAAATACAAAATGCAAATAGCTTTTCGATTTACTATGTATGTATTTCAAATGCCAAATACCAAACAGTTTTGTGTTTTGTATTTTAAATACTAAATGTAAAATAGGTATTTTCAAAATACTTCCTTTAAATACAAATACCTAGTTAAAGACTTTCTTCTTACTTTTAGAAAAAAAAAAATCTTTTTTATAGGCTTTATTTCTTTATTTCTTAGAATATGTTACGACTACTGTCGCGAACTATGGCACAAGAACGACTCAAAAATATCGCTCCGCGTTTGGCTTTTTATACATAATGTGATTTAGACTCGCGGAGTATGGATGGGGACTGGATATATTTCAATATACATATGTACATAAGTGGATGCGGATTTATTTAAGTGGTTTGTAATGGGATGGGGATCGATTGTGCTGACGTTGCGTTAGCATTAATACAATAGTTGGGGATGGATCATAGGAATTGTGCTGACGTTATGTTAGCATTAATATTTGGGCATGGTTTATAGGGATTGTGCTGAGTGGATTGGATTTTATGAGGCATTCCTCTTTGTCTTTAAACTTATACTTAACTTCCCCCTTCTCAAAACTTTTTGTCCCGAAAAGGCTTACATATATCGTTACAAATATTTTATCGTTTATTTGGTTTTCGGATAATGGTTTTGGTTTGGAGGGTACAGTCGTGTCTATTGGTTGCGAGTATTTATTAACAATTTTCATATTTCTTGGTTTGAATTTAAAAATAACAATGATCAAAATGATTAGCAAGACTATTGAATACAATATGATTTCGTTAACAATGTGTATAATGGAATACTTATTCATTTTTCCCAATTCTTTTATATGTTTTATGTTCTATAAGTGAAGTTGGTCTACATTGATTTTTACATCAGATTCTGTTAGGTTCATTTGTAAAATTGATGGTACTAATTGATATCTTTTCATTTCTTTTGATATAAATCTATTTGATCCAATATTGATAGAACAGTTGTTTATTAGTATAATATAGCTTCCGTTTAAAAGTTTTGATACATTTTCGCATTCGTTTGTTACGTATCCCTTAAAATTGTCTACAAAGATATACATAATTTTCGTTTAGTGGTTTTTATGTTTACAATGTAACTGCAATTTGCATTTAATCCTTTAATTACTTTCGGTATACATGATTCTTGTGATATTTTTTCTAATTGATTTTCATTACATATGGTTATGTTTTGGATACTTTTACATTTTTCTTTTACAGCGTAGGCTGTGTTTTTGTTTTCTAGAATTTCCTTAAAGTTAAAATTGATTTGTTTATTGTTATTTGTTACTGATTTGATAGCTAGATAGTTGTATTCTTCGTTCTTAGTCAACGGAATTGAAATTATGTATAAAATTATTTCGTTCTTGACTGCCACTGAAGGTGTCGCAAAATTCAGGGCTTCTGCAATATTGTTATATGGGAGAGTTTCCATTTGATGTATTATTTGTGAGACTTCTTCTTTGTTTAGTATGTTTGAATTTATTATACCTTCTCTAGCCCAATGTATAGAGTTTGTTATTTGGTCCAATTCCTCTTTTATCAATAAGAGTTTGTTAATTACTAGTTGGTCTAAATTACCGTCTTCGTCGTTAAGTCTTTTAATAATTTCATATTATGATTGGGTTAGTTTGTTAGCATTGTTAATAAGGTCTCTATTGATAAGTATTTGTTTGTTGTTGTTTTCCATCAGGTCATTTTGTGTTAGTAGTAGACTATCTAGGTCATATGCGTCTGGAGATCGTGCAAGCCATTTCCAGGCAGATCCTAACCAATTAATTGCTCGTTTCGAACGATATGGTTGAAGCTCGTGTAGTTGTTTGTCTATTTTATTCTTCAGATAATTTATTTGGCTTTTAAGAGGGGAGGAATCGTTAATTATTGAAGTTTGGAGTCTGTCATGTTGATGATATGAATAACTCGGAAGGTTCCGTCTATGATTTTTGCTGATCCTATCTTAATTGTAACTAGTGGTGCGTTCGTATAGTCGTAGATTTGTACGGTGGCGTATGTCAATTGAATCGTTAGACTGAAATGAGAAGCATTCAGTTATTTTTGATATTGTTTTTATGAATTCTTTTTCCTGAAATTGTTGTAACCCTGACCCTATGATTATCTATAACTATTTCTTTAGTGTATTTTTGTTTGAGTTTACCTTTTCTTCCGGGTGCCTTAACATAAATGATGTCACCTGATCGATAGTTTTTCGGACTTCTACGATTTTTATTTTCAAATCCTAAACGCTGTTGTTGTATCTTTTCGATTAGTTGCTTTGTTCTAGTGTAAGCTTCTTCTCGTGATTTCCTTAGTTCGTCTAGATTTTTTGAGGGTTTCCTACCGTAAAATATAGTAGCCGGTGTTTCCTTGATATTGGAATGTATTGTGTTGTTGTACCTATCGGTTGCTATAATTGCTAGTTCTTTGATCGACAAATCGTGAAAGTCTTCTCTCAAGCATCTTATTATCTCCTGAATAGTTGAATGTACTCTTTCTACCTGTCCGTTTACTTCACTGCGATTTGATGGTGTTAGATATATTTTGATTCCTACTGAGGTGAGAAATTCAGTTACTATTGGGGTTGTGAAAGCCTGCTGTCCATTACTAACAGTTTTGGGGTTATGAAGAAATGAATTAATTCAAATATCTTATCTTTGAGGTGAATGGAGGACTTATTCTCAATAGGGAATATTATTTTCGCATTCGTTTGTTACGTATCCCTTAAAATTGTCTACAAAGATATACATAATTTTCGTTTAGATTTTCGATAGTGGTATTTATGTTTACAATGTAACTGCAATTTGCATTTAATCCTTTAATTACTTTCGGTATACATGATTCTTGTGATATTTTTTCTAATTGATTTTCATTACATATGGTTATGTTTTGGATACTTTTACATTTTTCTTTTACAGCGTAGGCTGTGTCTTTGTTTTCTAGAATTTCCTTAAAGTTAAAATTGATTTGTTTATTGTTATTTGTTACTGATTTGATAGCTAGATACATAGTTGTATTCTTCGTTCTTAGTCAACGGAATTGAAATTATGTATAAAATTATTTCGTTCTTGACTGCCACTGAAGGTGTCGCAAAATTCAGGGCTTCTGCAATATTGTTATATGGGAGAGTTTCCATTTGACGTATTATTTGTGAGACTTCTTCTTTGTTTAGTATGTTTGAATTTATTATACCTTCTCTTGCCCAATGTATAGAGTTTGTTATTTGGTCCAATTCCTCTTTTATCAATAAGAGTTTGTTAAATACTAGTTGGTCTAAATTACCGTCTTCGTCGTTAAGTCTTTTAATAATTTCATATTATGATTGGGTTAGTTTGTTAGCATTGTTAATAAGGTCTCTATTGATAAGTATTTGTTTGTTGTTGTTTTCTATCAGGTCATTTTGTGTTAGTAGTAGACTATCTAGGTCATATGCGTCTGGAGATCGTGCAAGCCATTTCCAGGCAGATCCTAACCAATTAATTGCTCGTTTCGAACGATATGGTTGAAGCTCGTGTAGTTGTTTGTCTATTTTATTCTTCAGATAATTTATTTGGCTTTTAAGAGGGGAGGAATCGTTAATTATTGAAGTTACTAGTGGCATGGTAAGATGGATGTCTTTGGAGTCTGTCATGTTGATGATATGAATAACTCGGAAGGTTCCGTCTATGATTTTTGCTGATCCTATCTTAATTGTAACTAGTGGTGCGTTCGTATAGTCGTAGATTTGTACGGTGGCGTATGTCAATTGAATCGTTAGACTGAAATGAGAAGCATTCAGTTATTTTTGATATTGTTTTTATGAATTCTTTTTCCTGAAATTGTTGTAACCCTGACCCTATGATTATCTATAACTATTTCTTTAGTGTATTTTTGTTTGAGTTTACCTTTTCTTCCGGGTGCCTTAACATAAATGATGTCACCTGATCGATAGTTTTTCGGACTTCTACGATTTTTATTTTCAAATCCTAAACGCTGTTGTTGTATCTTTTCGATTAGTTGCTTTGTTCTAGTGTAAGCTTCTTCTCGTGATTTCCTTAGTTCGTCTAGATTTTTTGAGGGTTTCCTACCGTAAAATATAGTAGCCGGTGTTTCCTTGATATTGGAATGTATTGTGTTGTTGTACCTATCGGTTGCTATAATTGCTAGTTCTTTGATCGACAAATCGTGAAAGTCTTCTCTCAAGCATCTTATTATCTCCTGAATAGTTGAATGTACTCTTTCTACCTGTCCGTTTACTTCACTGCGATTTGATGGTGTTAGATATATTTTGATTCCTACTGAGGTGAGAAATTCAGTTACTATTGGGGTTGTGAAAGCCTGCAGTTTTGGGGTTATGAAGAAATGAATTAATTCAAATATCTTATCTTTGAGGTGAATGGAGGACTTATTCTCAATAGGGAATATTTTAGCAAATTTGGAGAATTTGTCGATTGAGGTTAAAAACAGTTGTCCATCTAATTCCATGATATCTATGTGTACTATTTCTGTTGGATATTGGGGTATTGGTGTTTCTTGAAGCTCGGTTTGTATTGGGTGCCTATCATTCTTTATTTTCTTTAAAATTTCTGTGTGCTCTTCTGTGTTCTTCCAAAATGATTTCTAGAATTTGTTCTTCATCGATAACATCTGTGACTTGAGTTTAAGTTATCCTTAAATTTTTGCCGAAATGATTTTTGTAAACTTCTTGTATCAATTGTATTGTGTGTTCTGGGGCTTTCAGTCCATTTATGATATCGGGGCGCATTTCTTCCTTTAATATTCGGTTTATATTTTCGATATTAAAACTATTTCTGAATATTATTTTTCTATGATAACCAGGATGTGGGAATTCGTATATTCTCTCTTCTTCGGGCCCTTCTATGAGATTTACTTGATTTTTAAAGACATTAATGGGAGCCTCTGTGCTGTAAATATAGTCGGTTTCATCTTCTTCTGCACTATGTTGGGTCATCGTAGTTGGGTTGCGTTCGCTTATGTTCATTCTAGACAGTGCGTCTGCGACAAAATTGGTTTTCCCTGGTTTATAAACTAACTCATAGTTATATTCTTCCAACCTTGCTTTCCATCGCTTAAGTTTTGCATTATTGTTTTTATTGCTTAAAGCAAAGCTATTTCCCAAACATGAAGTTAAATATTTCAAAAATCATAAACAATTGTGAAACACGTATTTCAGGTAAATACGAACGAAAAAACCATCCTCGTTATAGGCAAATAGACTGCGAACCCCTAGATGAAGACCATGTAAAAGATAAGACAATAACCTTAAATATTATAAGACTCATGTAAGGAAGAAAAGAAAATTCCAAAATTCAACGTGTATGACAACGTAATAACAAAAACTGTACTACCTTAGGTAAAGAGGATGTCAATATTGGGAATGATATGTCTTCAAAGTAACGGACAACATTTGGAAATCCAAGACCTGACACACAATAATGGAATTATAGTATTCAAACTCGACAACGTCAGATTTATAAACGAAGGATACACGAAGGTACTTCACATCATTAACACCACCGAATACGAAAACACTAACAAACATCTCCAACGCAGCATAGATATCTTAGAACTTAAGACGACTTTGGTCACCCCAATGATTAATACAATCAAGCATAACTTACAAATCTTAGAAGATAAAATTAACTTTAAAAAACCCCACAACAGACAAAAACGCGGGCTTTTTAATATTGCAGGCCAAGGACTCAAATTCTTAGCAGGAACCCTAAGTGATGACGAAATCGAAATTACAAACAAACTTGACACACTCGAAAAGAATAATCTTAATCTTATATTAGCTAACAACCAACAAATAAAAATAAATAACCAAATTTCCGACCAAATCAAAAATATACAATAACTACCCACATAACAAATCAGCAGAATGTAATAGAATCACAATTTAATACCTTTGGTAACGCAGTAGTCAAGAAACTTGATAACCTTCAAGACGAGCTTTCCCTTCTTCAATTAACGTAGATACCAAATTAACCATGACATAAACCTCTTAAAAGACCATATCGACACCATCGAAGAAATAATAATGACAAGTAGACTAGAATTACTTTCGAGAATTATTTTAACACCAGACCAGTATTCTCCAGACCTTGCTCCTTCCGACTACTGGCTTTTTCGACGGATGCAAAATGATTTGGAGTTTCACCGGTTCGGGTCTTTTGAAGAAATCGCTCAATGATTGGATCGATGCCAGAGAGGAATCATTTTTTAGAGATGGTATTCGAAAATTACCAGAGAGATGGGAAAAAGTAGTCGCTTCCGACGGACAATACTTTGAGTGATGTATTTTTTACGTTTTTTCAATAAAAACAATTTTTTTTTGACACAAAAAAAACGGACCGAATTAATTTGTACTCCCAATAATAGAAGTGTTACCTATAGTAGTAACAAGCTTAATTATCTCTGTATTTATATTCAACAAACTTCATAACTACTTCAAAAATTATATTAATAAGCGTATAAATTTAAGATCTATTAACAATGTCTAAGAAAATTCAAGAAAAATTCAATAAAATATAATCTCTTATGGAAAAAATACAAAAAATATTAGAAAAACTAGATCAAATAATATCAAATATTAAGAAAACTGGTAAAAGACAATACACTAAAGAAACCATAGATTTAAAATTAAAAGAATTAGTAAGTCTAAAAAGCGAATTTTCGAACCAAATTAATACAACAAATTTTAAAGAAGGAGATTTATCAGAAATAATAGAAAAATTTGCTAAAGCTTACAATACAGCAAAAACTTTATTGCTTAACCAGACTAAAACAGAAACAGACACAAACAACATGGCAACATTTAATATTGAAACCGCAGCCAAAACTATCCCAACCTTCACCGGGAACTATCGAGAATTAGACTCATTCATAAAAATAATAGAAATAATAGACAAGACCCTAGAGTCTAATTCAAAGCAAGATTTGATAGAGTTCGCTTATCATATAAAACTGAGCCCAAATGTAAAGACAGCCTTAAATTCTGTTGAAGAACCTAAAACATTGAAAGATTTACGGACATTACTTGAAGCACGGTTCAAAAAAAAATAAAACAATACCACAATTACGTACAGAACTGTCTCACCTTACACAGAGAGAAAACATAACAAACTACAAGGACAAAATACTGACTATGATATCAGAACTAAACAATTTACATATAAAAGACCTAGGCACAGAAAGTACAATAGAACAGAAAACGACCATAACTAAAATAAACGACACTAACGCACTTTTCCAGACGGCGTCAACGAAGACTACAAACAAACAATTTTCGCGGCATAACCAAAGACATTTTCTGACGCAATAACTCTTGCACTTGAACTTGAGCAAACGAGAAACCAAAACCCAGCTCAAATATCATACTTTCAAAAGAGAAACCCACACTACAACTCACGAAGACGTAACCAGCCTAACCAGACTTACCACACATACGGCATGAGACAGAATAATAACCAAGGGTACAATAACAACCCAAGATACAATAACAACTACAATAAGAATTACAACAACAACACCAGCTCAAGACAAAACAACAACAACACCTATCAAAACAACAGAAACAGAAACTACACCAACTACAACAGAACCAATAATAACAACCAAAACAGATCGAATTCGACAAACCCAAATTCCCAGAATCGACCAAACCCCAACAGACGGAACCAAAACTCAAGACACATTAATGTAATTAGCGATCAGGGAAACGAGTTAACCCAGGTGGCCGAACATTGGACCACCGAAGGGCAAGGAAACTGAATATTTATAATATAGGTATTAAAGAATTTAACAAACTATGTAATCATAAATATAAATAACACTAATTTAAAATTATTAATCGATACTGGCGCTGACATATCAATTATTAAAGAAAAAACAATTGATATAAAATATCTGGCAGCACATGAAAGTTGCAGACTAACAGGAATTCACTTGGCACATCAGATATACCTTTCAAAATATCAAATCATGAAATTGTTCATAATTTCCATACAATAGATGAACATTTTCCGATACAAACAGACGGAATATTACGAAGAGATTTTCTAGAAAAATACTTCTGCAGAATAGACTACGAAACGTATACACTAAGCGTATACATAAAGGAATCAGAAATAATAGGTAATACCAATACAGACTAGGACCCAAAGAATAAGATTAGCTCCAAGGTCAGAATTTATATACGCAATAAATATAAACATAGACGAAGACAGCGTAATCCTCAATAAAGAGATAAAGCAAGGCGTATATATAGCAAACTCGATTATACCAGCAAAAGGGTTTCATCACATAAAAATACTTAACACATATTGAACCACTAAGAAATTATGAAATACTCTATATACAATCTCAAAGAACAGAACAACGATTTAGTCAACTATCCAAAATTCTGAATCTAGACATTTCTGACGAAGCAAAAGCAGAACTATTAAAAATTCTGAAAGATTTCCAATACATTTTTCACTTAGAAGGAGAAACTCTAACAGCTAATAATTTCTATACCCAATCCATTTCAACAATAGACAACACCCCAGTCTATATAAAAAACTTCAGATTACCTCACGCTCATACCAAAGAAATACAAAACCAAGTACAAAAATTACTAGATGACGACATAATAGAACCCTCAGTCAGTCCATACAACTCACCATTATTAATAGTACAAAGAAAAGGCTCTGAAGACAAAAAGAATTGGAAATTAGTAGTAGATTTCAAGAAACTAAACGAAAAAATTGTCAATGACAAATTCCCACTCACTCGATTAGAAGATGTATTAGACAGATTAGGCAGAGCAAAATATTTTTCAACTTTAGACATGACAAGTTCATTTCATCAAATTAAATTAGACCCAAAATCAAAACTTTTAACTGCATTTTCCACTATGGATGGACACTATCACTTTAAAAGACTACCATCTGGCCTAAAAATTTCTTCCAACAGTTTTCAAAGAATGCTCACAATAGCCTTAACTGGACTAGAATCAGACGCTTCTCAATACGTAGATGACATCATAGTATTTGGTTGCACTTTGCGACATCACAATCAAAACTTAATAAAAAAATTTCAACGACTACGAAAATATTATCTTAAATTAAATGCTCCAAAATGCTGTTTCCTTAGACCGGAAGTAGTATATTTGGGACATTTAATTACAGCAGAAGGTATTAGAACGGATCCCTCGAAATACAAAGTAATTCAAGAGTATCCGGTACCGAAAAACGCTGACGAAGTAAGAAGATTCGTAGCTTTTTGTAATTATTACCGTCGATTCATAGAAAATTTTGCATCAACCGCTAAATGTATTAATACTCTACTTAAAAAGAATCAACCTTTCATTTGGTCTGATGAATGCCAAAAATCTTTCGAAATTTTGAAAAATAAACTAATAAATCCACCGATACTACAATATCCACGGTTTGACAAACCATTCATATTTACAACAGATGCCTCAGATTTCGCTCTAGGAGCAGTTCTTTCGCAAGGCGAAATAGGTCATGACTTGCCAATCTCATATGCAAGTAAATCACTTTCGAAACACGACATAAATAAAGCAGTAATAGAAAAAGAATTACTAGAAATTCATTGGGGAATCAACTTGTTCAAACCATATTGTAACTAACCATAGCAGTAACAGATCATAGACCTTTAGTTTCTCTATTTACAATAGAAATCCTTCGTCAAAAATGACAAGAATTAGAATGGATTTAGCGGACTATGATTGAAATTGTATATACACCAGGTTCGATAAATACAAATGCTGACGCTTTATCTCGAATAAAAATAGATTCAGACGCACTAAAAAGAATGATTCCTAACAGAATAGAAACGAAAGAAAACATTAAGATAGTAACAAGGGGTATGAAAAAAAAAGAAAAAATTGATAGTACCAAAGAAGAAAATAGAAATAGGGCAACATCAAAGGAGAAATGTATATCTCATTCGAAGACTGATCACCTTCACATATGGGAATGCACGTCCTCAACTGACGTAAATAAAATTAAGAAATTAGAATTCAAATTTGAGGCAACTAATAAATCCATGGTAAAAGTAGAAATAAATAATAAAGTGATTGTTAGATGCAGTGATAATCCTCCGAATTAGATTCGATTATGGAGAAACTGGCATTTGTGTTGAAAAAAATATATTACAAGTAGGCCTACAAAAAGAAGATGAAATATTTAAGAGAATAGAAGAAAAAGAATTTAGAAAAATATTCAATGAGTTGCAACGGAAGAAAATTAATAAAAATACCTCTATATTGAAGATAATATTTTACAAAGCCCCTAGAAGAGTTACAGGCGATTTAGAGAAAAATAAATTGATAATGAATACCATAATACACTTAGAAATCAGAAAAACACTCTTAAAACTCAAACAATGATATATGTATATGGAAAAATCTGATCAAGATGATTAAGAAATTCATAAACAATTGTGATTCATGCGCCAGAAATAAACAAACTAGACACATAAGAGAAAATCAGATACTCCAAGCACGAGTTTTGAAACAATAGTATTCGACACAGTAGGACCTTTAAGACTATCCAACGGATACAAATACATTTTGACAATGCAACGCGAATTAACAAAATAGCAAAAACAATTGTAGAGCAGTTAATCTTAAAATTTGGACATTTCAAGACCTTAAAATCTGACAGAGTTCACCAACCACATATTAAAAAAACATATGCGACACATTAAAAATAAGACAGATTTTTTCAACTCCTTACAATCATTAAACATTAGGTTCAGTAGAAAAAAACCACCGAGTGTTAAACGAATTTCTATTAAATCTAGCAGAAAACTATGAATGGGACATATGGTTACCATATTACATGTTTGCCTCTAACACAAGACCTCATGTCACAACACACTACTCGCCACACGAACTGATATTCGGAAAATTACCCCAATTACCAACTGACACATTTACAAACACAACGATGAATATTGACGACTACGCGAACGAACTGAAGATCAGGTTACGAACCTCGATCGAGACAGCAAAAAAATACATAAAAGAAGAAAAACAAAACCGATATTCCAAAGAAACCAATAAAAATGTAAACCCATTAAACTTACAAATAGGAGACTTAGTATTAATTAAAGTAGAAAATAGAAAGAAATACATTAGTCCATATAAAGGCCCATATAAAATCATAGAAAGAAAGGGCATAAATTCAATAATAGATATAGATGGCACGAATAAGGAATTGCACAACAACTTACTAAAACCATATATATTAAGAGAATCATAAATTTTACTAGATTAACATTAAATAAGAATATATTAAGAAAAATATAATAATAATATAACAATAATATGAATATACTAAGAACAAAATAGCTACCTGTAAACTTCACTTTTCAATTTCGCACGCTCTGAAAAATTCTATTTTCAATGTAATTTTTCTCTTAAGGATGAGGGTGTTATGTGACCGCACATTACCCGCGACCCGCTACTGCACTCAACAGCAAGTGCCTTGGAATATGTCGTAAGCACTTCCTACTGAGCATGCACTTATGAGTGCCTGGTGACCAATATACCCCAGTGCAAGCAGCTAAAGTAAGACGAAAATAAAAACAACAAAAACGAAAAACGTTTCACATGGAATAAGTAACGCCCAATCGAATAGAACTTACTCCAATTGGCCAAGGCCAAATTATTAATATTGAGTGGAAATCGAGTTGAAGCGAAATTGGAAGGAGAAAAGAAGTATTGTAGATTTTAGGATAAGTTAGAATAGTAATAATATATTTTACAAACATTGACACTATGTTTACTCTTAAAAAGTTAATGGACTACTCGAGATATAGAAAACCCACGCAGTCCACAATAAAAAACAGAATCAATCAAACAGCCAAAAAAATCGGCAGTTCTAATTCTCTTGCCTTAAAACGGCAAGCATAAAAAGGAAAACCCTTCTAAAGGAGTGCCATATAAATAGGCACCCTGTCTGTTCAATGGCGTTCCACGCCGGACACAAATTTTGAGGTCGACCTTTTTCTTTGGGAAGTTTTTCCTTTAGACTAAATATTCAACACGTGTGAAATAAATAATACCTAAAAAGATATATGCATTAAAAACAACATACTAGAGAATGACGGTAAAGAAATAAAGGAAATAAAACGAGGATTAATTGTAACCAAAAACCTTAATACTGAAGACTCCACCAAGTTTCAGCGTAAATATAAGCGGAACTAAACTTATCAAATTCACCAATTGTTCCATTAGAATAAAAGATAATAAGTTTTCCAATTCAAACAAAGGAATTGTCGAACATTTTATATTACCAAATTTCCTCATTAATATTAATGAAAAACACATAATTCCTGGAAGAAATCCACTTTGAAAATATAGAAAATCGAGACAAAATTTTAGAAAGAGAAAGTAAAAATTATTATAAGAATATCGAAAATATTTCCTTACACATTGTAACATACGCATTGTTTATCATAATATTGATCATAGGTTATAGAAAGTATTTTGTAAGACAACTAGTAAGGTTCGTCGGAGACTCACACCAGCGAGGGCGGAGTTATACCAGAAAACACAAACGTAAAACCTAATATAATATATATAAAATATATAGCATATTCACTGCAACTATTGCGACACAGAATCAGTGCAATGATGGCCCAAAAGCTGACATTGTTATAAACATAAACAGTCATGACCATTGTGACATACACAGAATCAGTACAATAATCGCCCAAGGGCTGACATAGTAATAAACATAAACAGACACGACCATTGCGACATACCCAGAATTGTTACAATGCCCTCCTAAAAGCTGACATTGTAACAAACGTAAACAAACGAAACAATAAACTCTGCTGCTCTGGTGTATTGGACACCTTTAACAGCGACTATTACAGAAATCACAGAAAATACGTCAAATAATATCCTTCTGTCCTTCTTTCCTCTTTCATGTTTGTGACATATGTAGATTGTGTAGTGTACCCAACACCATTCATCCATTCATTGACCATCCATCAATTGACTGGTCGCTAATACGTTAAAAAGTACGACATCGCATTGTCATTCGAATCCATGAATCAAAGTTCAGTTAGTGTCACCGAAAAGAAAAGTGCCGACACTTGAGAATCGAAGACAAAAAGAACATAATGATTTCGAGAATGATAGACGACACTGCCGACTGCAATAGAATAGAGTCATGCAGGTACAATCGATATGCATTGGAAATGCGACAATGATTTTTGTATAAATAGAGAACCAATAATTAAATAAAATCAGATTCAACTTGACATCCCAACCAAGTGTTTCTCTGGCATTCTTGCCATCCACCAACCTTACTCCCAAGCAGAACCTTTATGGCATTCGTGCCCTGCTTTTCCAAAACGCAATAACTACGGTAGAACCTTTATGGCATTCGTGCCCTACCTAGTTGTTGCCTAGGTCGCTCTCCCCCTCAGTTGTTTAGGCTTCTTACAATTGATTTCGCATCGGCTTCGGAGTACAGTTTAGGATGTTGATGTACTAGTATACGGAGAGATTCTATTTGAAAAGCAGTCATATGTTCTGTTCTTAATTCGACCAGGTTGATAGCTGTCTAACACGGATTCTAGTTCCGTTCCTTTCTGCTGTATGAATAATTACGTTCAACCCTTTGAGTGTGTTATTGCCGGTACATACTAGAATTTTGATGAACTGGCCACTCTTTATTTTAACCTCGAAATAAGGCAACGAAGATTTCGTTAGCCTAAAAAAGTATATCGGCAAAATCAGTCACCAATACTTCGTCTATATTTGAGTCTTTCTCGTATTGTTCCATCGATTCTATATACTCCACGAGGGTTTGTTCGCAGCTTGTGTCCTCAGCTTCGGCTAACTTGCGTTTATGTGAAAGTTCCTTTGTGCTCCACTCCCAAACTGTGGCGATATTGGGTTCTTCACTGGATCAGTTCGGTTCTGGAATTTGTTCTGGAAGCCAGATGGTTTAGTCTGAGCGCTATAACCTCTGCCTACGGGTTCTTGTTTGACTTGGAGATTCGAGAATCTCTGAGTAGGATAGCCGGTATTGGGCTGGTTAGGATTTTGCGTTTGAATGTAGGGTCTATTGAAATATGTCGGCTGCACTGGTCCTGATGCGAAAGCTGTGTTGTTTTGATTTTGGCCTGTCTTCTGAAAATTTGGTGAGTACGAGGATCTGTGCACCGTGTATCTCGGGAAGGATGCGTTCCTTTGTGGCGCACCTTGTGGTGGTTAGTGTTGCACTCTTCTAGATGGCAGCTGATTGCCATAGGCGTGGCTTGCCCTGAAATTTTGATTTTTTAGTTTCAACCACAGATGGAGTGCTTGTGGCAGATCAGCGGGTTCCTTGATTCCGAGTAGTCTCGGGAGACCCCTAATGAACGTATCCAGGGCTTTGTCCTTATATGTTCGAGTAAGAAGACCCAAAGATTCCGGTCAACGTCCAGACAGGATATTTCGTTTAGTATCAGCGATAGATGCTGATATACCACTTGGTAAAAATCCTGGATCTTTAGGTTGCCTTGCACCAATGACGTCATTTTGTACTCCAATGTACCTAAGTCCCTCTTACCACCGTAGTGCATGGTGAGACACTTGCAAATAGCATTCCAGTCTAGAGGAGTGTTATAAGATTCAAGAGCTTTGTCGGCATCACCTATAATTTTGTTCCTTATCACATTAAGCATACCGTAGTACTTAGGTGTACCCCGCATAGGGTCGTTGATGTGATGTGGGTCGTTTATTTCGATTTCTCACTTTGTTTCCGTTTTAATCTATTTTCACTATTTCAATTCACTTCAATGCCTTACCGGCAGAGTTCTTGCTTATTACCTTTTATTCATTTATATAAGTTGTAGAGTTCTTGTTCTGCGTCCAGTTGTATTTCGCGGGCAGAGTTCTTAAATCTGCGTTTTCGAGTGGTGACTACAGGTGTCGCGGGATTTTGTTAGCGGCGTGAGGCTCACGGATGACTTACGCTTTTGTTTATTTACATCAAACGTGACCTGTGGTCCCTGCTCAAACATCAAATAAATTAATTATAAACTATATTCGACTAAAAAAAAATAAATTTTATTTTGAAATGCGCAGCTCAGGTGTCGGCAGCGGTTGTCGACATTTGATGTTTGTCTTCATTAGGAGTCGCCATTGGATGTTTGTCTTCATTAGGAGTCGATTCGGGTGACAGCGTGTGCAACCTCGGACGGATGTCGGTGTTTAGGTGCAAATTCAGCAGATTAACGTAGCGATGTTGTTAGCGTAGCATGTGGGTGCGGCGATCTGTTTCCAACTTAATTTACTGTAACTTGATGTCTCCGTGATGTCTTCTTCTCTGATGTAGCGGCGGGAAATCGGAGTCCGAAGGTAGATGCGGCGATCAACAAAGATCAAAGCAAAATCTGAAGACGGAGAGGATCAAAGATTGCTCATCGGAGGCGAGCACTTCACACAAATCTATGATTTTCACTCAGATTAACCTACAGCATTGCAATGCTGCTACTGCTCTTCTCAGTAGCAGAATTGCATGCAGTAGTATAAATCATCACATTGTATCCATTCAGGAACCATGGGTGTGGAATAAACGGCTGTGTGGTCTTGGTGGTATATGTGATGCTGCGATCCTTTATGATGAGCGATCCGAAAGGCCCAGGGTCTGCCTCATCATATAGAACATGCTATCGGCAACCAAACTTGGTCAATTCTGTGGTCAAGATCTGGTGGCTGCGAAAGTTACACTTCGTCGTGGCGTCTGCTTACTTCCCCTACGACTCGGTACTGCCCCCGCCACCTAAGGTGGTTTCAGAACTCGTAGAGTACTGTGAAGCCGGAATGATTGGACTCATCATCTATTGCGATGCTAACGCTCAAAATACTGTTTCGGGCAGCAGCAAATGCAACCGGAGAGGAGACCATCTTTTAAACTTCATTCTTCGTCTGACCTTATCATCAACAATGTTGGCTCTCAACCAACCTTTGTGACGGCGAGACGACAAGAAGTGATTGACATAACCCTGTCTAATAGGCATGTGAAGGCCATCACTAACTGGAGAGTCTTACCAGATGTTACGCTGTCAGACCTTATATACATCGAATTCCAATTGATGTGTGGGATCTCCCCCTCGCAGCCCAAGCGGAATCCGAGAAAGCCGGACTGGGTGCGATTCAGGGAGGAGCTTGAGGACTGTTAGCCTGGCACTTGCCTACATACCTATTCCTTGGCGTGGTGAAAGTGGTCTTTATTCCCAAAATAGGGATTACTCACTCGCCAAGAGTTTTAGACCAATCAGTCTAACATCCTTTTTGCTGAAAAACATGGAAAGATTAGTAGAGTTGCACGTGCACAAAGTTGCCCTTCGAATGCATCCTCTCTCGGACATGCAACATGCTTATCAGCGCGGAAAATCCTGCGAGACTGCGCTTCAAAACCTAGTTGGGAGAATTGAATGCTCTCTCGAAAGGAAAGAATACGTACTAGGCATTTTCGTCGACGTTGAGAGACCTTTTGATAACGCTACTTTCGACAGCATGTATAACGCTGCTAGACGGCATGTCGTAGATGAAGCACTGGTTCTGTGGATCAAGGCAATGCTCGTGCACAGGACATTGATCGCTGATGCAGGCCTCGAACAATGTGTCAAGCCTGGAGTAAACAGGGGTTGCCCGCAAGGTGGCGTCTTGTCTCCGCTATTATGGTGCATGGTGGTCGACTCTCTGCTCGATGCTCTCAATGCCTCTGGAATCTATGCCTAGGCCTATGCGGATGATGTTGCTGTTCTCTCTGTCGGCTCATGTTTAGCGAATGCCTGTGTCAAAGCGCAGGCGGCGCTAGATGTGATCGAAGACTGGTGCACGAGAAATGGGCTGTCGGTTAATCCTCTTAAGACTGATGTCGTTCTCTTCACGAGAAGGAGAAAAAATACTGGCATTACTCAGCTGCTGCTAAAAGGCATTCCCATCCCGATATCCAAGGAAGCTAAGTATCTGGGAGTCATCCTAGATAGCACGCTTCTTTGGTCAAAACATGTTGAGTCCAAAACCACCAAAGCGCTGTCAGCTTTTTGGCAATGCAAAGGTGCCTTTGGCAAAACATGTGGCTTATCGCCGACAAAGGTCCTTTGGATCTACACGGCAATGATAAGACCGATAATCTCCTATGCATCGGTTGTTTGGTGGAGCAGGCTAACACGCAAACACGCTGTGGCTTCACTCACCAAACTCCAAAGAGCGGTCCGTCTCAGCTGCACGGGGGCCTTCCCCAGCACACCGGGAGCTGCTCTAGATGCTATGATGAATCTTCTGTTAGTATTTATTCTG